>CM046045.1:7964407-8620627 GCA_025215565.1 Flaveria ramosissima
GTATGGCAGCAGCACGTGACCGACATAAGAGTTATGCTGATAACGTCGTAAGCCGCTGGAGTTTCAGATTGGTGATAAAGTACTCTTAAAGTCTCACCCTGAAAAGGAGTGATACGCTTTGGAAAGCGGGGTAAACTAAACCCTACGTACGTTGGACCGTTTGAGATTGTCAAACGGGTTGGTCCGGTAGCCTATCAATTGAATTTACCTGAAAAGCTCAGTGGAATACATAACGTGTTTCACGTGTCTAATATGAGGAAATGTCTATCCGATGACTCACTTGTCGTGCCATTAGAAGAATTGGAGATTGATGAACAGCTTCGTTTCATTGAAGAACCAGTTGAGATTATGGATCGAGAAGTCAAAACCCTAAGGCGTAGCAAGATTCCCATTATGCGTGTTAGGTGGAATTCAACGCGTGGACCAGAATTTACCTGGGAACGTGAGGATCAAATGAAGAAGAAATACCCACAACTGTTCAAAGATCAGACATCTACTTCTTAAGGTATCATTCTCACGATACCTTTTCTTTCAATTTCGAGACAAAATTCCCTTCAACAAGGGGATGATGTCACAACTCTCATGAAACCTTACATTCTTTATTTTGGGTTTATTCCAGAAATCTCAGAAAACCTATCATAAGAGAGCTTCTAACCTCCTATCGTTGCTGTTAAATCTGGCGTTTTATGTTAACCTGATGTTCTAATTTTTGGGACGAAAATTCCTTCAATAAGGGGATGATGTGACACCCCGTGTTTTCCAGGTTAACACATTTATCGCTATCTAACCTCTCTACGTTATACTATGATTAATCAATATTGTTTTTATAATTAAATAAAAGAATTTTTAATTAAAAAAAACCATCTAAACATTATTTACATATAGTTACTAACTAAAAGTAATTAACATAAAATGTTAATTAGATCTAGTGAAGGGACTAATAATGCCAAGTTGCAAAGATGGTGCATTCAAATACCCCTCACCCCCGTAACTAACTCCATTCACCTCTCCCTCTCGGCTTCATACTTTTCGAACCCTAGCAGCCGTGCACCCCTTGAAAGCAGCCTCCTCCATGACACATTTCGACGGGTGACAACCCTCCCCCCCGCGGCCGGACGCATTCGACCTCTCCATCGCTTGCAACCGCGAGCTCTTGGCAATCGACTTCGTTCCCGACAGTTTCGATCGACAACCAAAACAACCCGTGAGGTATGATTCTTTCCTTCATCGTTCAATGTTGTTCGGTTTCGAGTACGGTTCTCCTCCGTTCATGACTCACATTCATTGCGGTGCCCGGTTTCGGGTCGTTGTGTTTTGTGTGTTACGGTTGTATATATGTGTTATGTATGTATATGGTTTCGTATGTATATATATGTATGTATTTGGTGTATATATATATATATATAAACGTGTGTGTGTTGCGTTGGTGCCTATATATATGCATGTAGGCTGCGTATATATATGTGTGTGTATTCTGCGTGTATATAATTATATATGTGTGCTGCGATGTGTGTATATATTTATATATGTGTGCTGCGATGTGTGTATATATATATAATTATTTTATTGTTTGTGTGCTCCTGTGATACGTGAGTGTGTGTGTTAGATTGCTGCATATATGTGCATATATATATATTTTATAGTGTGTATTGCATATATATGATATTCATGTGTTTTGTTGGGTTGGTGCCCAACTGTATAGGTGTGCATGGTTATATGCATGCTTTCTTTGTATGTTATATAGATGGTACATGTGTGTGGTTATATATAAATGTGTGTGTTCTTCCTTTGCATAATGTGTCATCTACGACGTAAGTATGTGTGCATCCTTTGTGTATTATGGTCAAACTATAGACTTTTTGTTGATGATGGTGGGTTATCATCATGAATATTTTGAGGGCTTGTGGGCAGTAAATGAATTCTTATGCATGAGGTTTAATTTATACATGTATGATGTATGAATAATGAAGGTTGTTATGAGTGGGTGCTATATAAATACATATGTGTGTGGGTTTCGAAAAATTCAAGGTAATGCATAATATATATAATATTGTGTGGATGGATATAATAGGCACTCATAGATGGTTAAAATAAATATATTGTATGGGTGTGTCTTGTACAAACAGTTATGCGTTGTGAAGTATGGTTTGGTTTCGCATCTTGTGCACCACTTTGTGTAATACCATTCGAGTGGATTGTTTTATTTATTTTTCTCTCTCTCTATATATATATATATATTAGTAGAAAAAAAATGTAGTAAGAATGCATTAATCATAATTTGGGTTCATTTATTTGATGAGTTGGGATGACTGTGTTGCTTGTGAATGGAGAGTCAAACCGGTAACCGACACCGTAACCGAGACGTGAAACGCGAAACCGTACGATTTTATTATTAAGTATTTAAATTGATTGCATATATTAATAAAATCCAGGTTGATCGGAGACCCTAACGTTTGTGCTTTCGTTTATTAGTTGCTGTGCATCTAAGGTGAGTTCTCAGCCCACTTTCATATCATACTCTCTTTTTGGGGGAGAGAAACATGCTGTTTTCATAAACATACAATACTTAGATTGGTAATACTGCATATACTGGTTTACTATTGTGATACCACTACGCCTCTTCGGACCGTTAATATGGAATTAGCGAGGTGATTGTTAGTAGATCTACTGGGTTTGACAAACCCCACCCGGGCTAGTCGCGCTAGCTTGACTGGAGGGCAAAGAGGGTGAATGGTTAGCCTGTTTTACAGTATTGTGGTCTGGTATCCACAGCCGGGGCATTCATTATATTATTACTGTCAGCTCGGTCGCGAAATTCATATACATAGTGACTTGTTGTAGGCTAGCTACCTACTTATATGCTTTGGTTACTTAATCTGGATTTCATTACTATTACTTACTGTTTTCTGATAAACCTATGAACTCACCAACCTTGTGTTGACACTTTAGCATGTTTCTTTCAGGTTCTTAAGCTGCGCACGAATAGGAGCATCTCGCATTGCATTTATCATCGTAGAGTCAAATGAACAATCTACATTTTTCTATAAATTATATTTATTTGGTTTGCGCGTTTTTGCGCCGTTTAAATTATGGTTTTATGCTTCCGCACTTATTTTCATGTTTCGTATTTAATTCTGATTTTAAGAAACTTTATTTAATTTAGAAATTATATTTTGTAAATGTTGCATCGTTTGGTGTAACTAATGGCTAAGATCCTGGTATGTCACGCGCCTAACGGTATTACCCCGTTTGTGGAAATTGAGGGTGTGACACTTAATAATAATTATCTATGATAAACGGATAATAGTTTAATTAATAATGTGGTCTATTAATATGTGGTTATGTGATTCATGAATTTATGGATTTTAAATATTATTTGTGAATTTTACTTGATAACGTGACTATGTGTAATATATATTTCATGAGTTTGTCATTAGTTGAAAAATGATTATGATTATTATTATTGACTAATAATACTTGTAACTTGTAGTTAAAATTATTTAAAAAGTGCAAAAAAGGCTAATTTTTATAAAAAAGAATTAAGGAGGGAATTAAAGGTAAATTCTTAATTATGTAAAGTTTAACAAAACCCAAACCCTAGCCCCCATGTTCCCAAAAATCGGCCGAAGCCCCCTCTCCTTCTCAACCATTCAAATTTGATCAAGAACAAGCATCTAGCATTGATTTCAATCTAGTTTCAAGTTTTTCAAGGTGTTAGCAAGTTCAATTCTTGATTTCTACACGTTTAAAGGTTAGATTTTAACAATTTTTCATGGTTTTTGATGTTGATGAACCCTAGTTCGAAAATTGTGAATGAAATTTGAACTTGATAATTGTTTAGTGATGATATGTTGTTGGTTATGTTGTATAAATGTTGGATTATGATAATTATGCAAGAAATCCATGAACTGATCTTGTAGTTCATACATTGCCTAAAGTAGAAACTTTTTTTTCTTGAAATTCATGATTTGATGATTGTATGTATGTTGGATTGTGATAATTATGCAAGAAATTCATGAATTGATCTTGTAGTTCATACATTGCCTAAAGTAGAAACTTTTTCTTCTTGAAATTCATGATTTGATGATTGTATGATGTTAGTTGTATTGCTTTAATGTTAGTTTACATGGATTGTGCAAGAAAAATATGAAATCTAGTGGTTGTTCATACCTTGCTATAAGTAGAAACTTTTGGATATGAGGTTTGTGAATTATGATGACCTGATGATGTTGGTAATGTCTAGATGATAGTTATGGACTTGATTAGGTATGGTGTTGATGAATTCATGAATGAATTGGTTGTTAGATTGAGTTTGGGTGTTACTTTCCCAAAAAGGAAACCTTATTTATATAGAACAATGGATATGGTGAATTGGGCATGTTCATGATGTTAGGATCATGTTAGAATGCTTGTTGATGATGTCTAATGTGGTGGAATGTGTTAAATAAGTTGTATGAATGCTTGATTGATTATTTAGGAAATTTAGGTTCTTATTGACTATACATGATGATTGATTATGTTAGAAGATTATGGAACCATGTTTGGGATTGTAATAGATCATTGTTGGGTATGTTGGTTGACATGAATTTTGTTGATTAATATGATGATGATCGTCATACACGCGTTCGAATCTGAGGCCCCTACTTAGTATAATTGGTAGGGTTTAGGGTGTGAAGTCGTGAGTGGCTTCACATGGCATGTATTGCATGATTAGACTCCACGTATGATTTACTAGTTGTGATGTAATTATAATTGTGTTGAGCATGTTGATTACTTGAGTTTCGCATGGGTTGTAAGATAAACTAAGGTATTATGATGATCTTGGTAGAACAAGAGGTTGATGATGTGACATACGTGAATAACTTGTATGATAACCATGTATGATGTGTTGCTATACTTGGTTAAATGAGATTGCAATTAACATGTCACCAACAGGTCAGACAGGTTAACTAGATCAAATGAGTCTTGTTTTCCAAAACCTTGGGTCAACGTGTTTATTGAGCACCTAGAGTTGTTAAGTTTTCCGTGTACACGTACTTATGTACTTGTGTGTTCTACGTAACTTTTGAAGGGTTGCCTTCCATCAGTCGTTAGCTCTTTGTTATTGTTCGTTGCGTACTAGGTGAGTTCATGCCCCACTCTTTATACACTCTGTTTTGGGGGAGATAGCATACTTATTTACAAATGCTTTATATTTTGTAAGTTGTGTATAGTGTAACATAGTGTGATATACCTTGGAAGCCCTAACACTTTCGGATCGTTAATATTGGTAACTAGCGGGAAATTTTGGGTAGTATTACTGGGTCTGACAAGCCCCACCAGTGCGACTCGAGGTCAAACGGGTGCAATATTGTCCTAAACACAAACATCGTCATGACCTAATAAGTCGTGACGGGAGACAACAAACGCAACATAGTCAGCTTCGATCGCAAAATCACTATGGTTATTAATTATGAATATAGACTAGCTATCTATTTTAATGCACTTCTTATGTTTTACAACTGTTATGGATTATGTTTAACGCAAACTCTTGAAATCACTAACCATTGTGTTGACTCTTTTAGTATGCTATTTTCAGTTCGTTAACTCTGATTGATAGTAAGAGCACATCACAGTCCAGCATGCATTATAAAACTTCGTATTATGTCATGACATTTGGTTTTCTATTTATAAGATTTTAAACAATGGTTTGGCGCGTGTTTTGCCAATGTTACATTTTAAATACTTTGGTTTTGATTTACTTACAAACGCTTCCGCACAGTTTTAAAGTTTTAAACTTTGGTTTATTTTTAAATGTTTCATATAGTGTCGTTCTGAGTAACTAATGACTGTGATTCTGGTATGTCACACGTCTCGCGGTAAAACTCCGCACGTGGAATTTGAGGGTGTGACAAATAATGTCTCGAGTATAATACGAAGTATAAATCCTAAAGTAATGATCGTATACAACTAAAGAATGTTATTGATAAATTGATAATATATAAAATAGCAAAAATAAAGTTATAAAGAGAAAGAATGACATAACTAATGCAGTGAATGTAAAGAAAGATAAATCAGGCCTGAAATGCTATAGTTCACATGTGAAAGCTAAAGTTCAAGTCTTGCAAGCACCGGTAAAGAATTTTTCATTTGTTTACCTTGTGCATTATCACCTGCTAAAGTAGCTTTGCCTTGTGAATGTTCACCTTGATAGGATTTGTGTCTTATGCACATTCACCTGCTAAAGGAGCTTTTCCTTACTCATGAGCTCACCTAGTTAGGAGCAATACCTTGTGTATGCTCACTCCATAGGAGCTTTGCATTTTATTGTTAGCTTACTTCATTGTTTTAAAACCGGACCGGACCGGCCGGTCCGACCGGTTGGACCGGGACCGGTCCACGAACCGGTCCGGTTCGGTGTTTAAAACGTTTTTACTGTTGAACCAGTGGTCGGACCGGTCGGACCGG
The DNA here is from genome assembly GCA_025215565.1 of Flaveria ramosissima. Taxonomy (NCBI): domain Eukaryota; kingdom Viridiplantae; phylum Streptophyta; class Magnoliopsida; order Asterales; family Asteraceae; genus Flaveria; species Flaveria ramosissima. The sequence goes on from CM046045.1 coordinate 7,970,855, forward strand.
TCGACCGCGGTCGGACCGGAACCGGACCGGTTGAACCGGTTTTTTTATATATTTTTTTATTTTTTGTAATTTTTAAATATATATAAAAAATACTTATAATTTTATCCGGTTTCTTATATACGGTCCGACCGTTGAACCGGTCGGACCATCGGACCGGTAAGACGTCCGGTTCACTGTCCGGTCCGGTTTTAAAAACATTGTTACTTATTGAAAAAGCTTTGTACTTGTATAGGCTTAAAGAGAAAATTAAAGTCAAGCTAAAGAAAGGTTAAAGTGAAGTACTTACCATAAGTATTGCTTAAGAAATATATTCAACGCCTAAGTAACAATTTAAATTAAAGTTTGACTAGGTATCTAGTTATTACTTGTTAACAGAGTGATACAGACCTATGTGATAAAGTATTTTGCTACAACTAAATTAGAACCTAGTCAACAAAAATGACTTTTGTATAAATATTAGTTTAATAGGTAAAAATTATGATTTCTTTGTTTGGATATAGAGGCCACCTAACTATGTTCAAGGCTATCATTATAGTTAAATAGTCATTTCTAGTTAAAATCTTTTTATTTTATGACTAAAGACAAATGGCTATGTAATGACGTTTGAATTCCGCTACATAAAATGAATGAACGTGTAAAGTTTAATAATTATATTTTTTATGTGTAAATCTAACTGTGAGATCTATTAGAAAATATGACCTTACACTTGTGTCCTCCCCAAATGGCTAGAACGGTGCTCCCACAAGGTACATAGCATCCACCGAGGACTCGCGTACTGTCATGAGCTAACTCCCACCACCTTATGCAAGTATGTTAAAGGGAGTAATCAAGTTAGGAAACATGTTATTTATCTTTATTTGTCTATATATATATATCCCTAATTATAGTGGCCCTAATGGTGTGTCAGACGGACAACCGCTCAGGACCTAAACTTTTGGGCGGTCATTTTTTTTATTTGTTGTTTAAATATATGGAAGTGCTAAACATTATAAACTTTTTAGTAATTATACGTTTTAGAGGAGTTCAATAAATTAATAAATATTTTAAAACCTATAATATATTCTAGATAACGCTTAATAACCCCGTTTTTAAAAAATTAAAAATCTTATCTTTATGCAAGGGTTAAAATTAGTTAATTCTTTCGTACAAAATTTGTGTGACTTGAATTGATATGACGAATGTGTTATTTCTTTATTGCGTTTTCGTAAAGTTTTTTTAACTTTTGACATTGGAAGATTGAACACTAAAATAGTATTTAATAAAATTCAATGACGAGCATGTAACATACATTTTTACCTTTATATACAAAGACACTATACTTGTTTAATGTTAAAAAAATACTTATTGTTTTTATGGTGTAACTGCTTTTTTATTAAAAAATGATATGTTTTTTAAAAGTTATGAACGTTTAAAAATGAAAGAACGTAAAAAATATTATCAAAAGTGGATATAACCAAAATAACATATCAACATCTTATTTCCTATAATTTGATTTCAATTAAATTAATATTTTGATGGTTAATATTACGTTTTAAGCTTTTTAATCTATGTACTCTTTTACATTAACCAAACATAAAAAAATATCGTATACTCATCAATTTGGTTTATATATATATATATATATATATATATATATAATATATATATATATATATATATATATATATATATATATATATATAATATATATATACTAGGTTAGTCCCCGTGTAATACACGGATTGAATAAATAAAATATTAAATAATTGTTAATAGAAACTTATGCATTATGAAATCATGTTTGAAGATAAAATATGATTATAATTACGTATAAATAGCTAATTTAAGCATAATATTTTAATGTAAAATATAATTAAAATTATATATATGTAATAGTTAAAGAAATATAAATAAGTATACCATTTTTTAACCTTCTTATGCAAATAGTTTCATTTTTAAACATTCGTTTTAATATTTTTTATAAAAAATATTTTTTATAAGAAATCTTGTTTTAAAAAAAACTTGGTTTGTAATTATTCTGTTTGTTTTAATAAGACTGTTTTAAAATATTTAACCTGTTTATATTTTTTACTAAAAACAAAATGATTTAAAATATTTTGTTTAAAAACATTTAGTGTTTTAGAAATTTTCATATTATATAAAATGTTAGTGTCTTGTTATTTAGATTTTAATTAAAAGATGTGATTTCTACTTTCCTTCATAAAATCTATTTAAAAAAATAGTTTGATTTTAAAAAAAAATTAGATAAGAGAGAGAAACATAACAATTAATAAAATCTATTTTTAATAAGGGAGAGAAAGTTGTATGAGTATTTAATTTAAATTACTATGATACTCTTTTGGAGAAAAAATTGATTTGTAGATGTGTAGAAAAATGACAAGTGACAAAAATATAGGTTAAGAGAATGACAAATGCCAAAAAAAACCTTGCTTTATTAGATGTTATAGATGATAATATTATTATACATATATAATAGATAGTATATAATCTATACACATATAGTATATATATATATACATATAAGATATATATAACATATAGATATAGATATATATATCTATAGATATAGATATATATATATATATATATTATATATAGATATATATATAATATATATATATATATATATATATATATATATATATATATATATATATAGATATATATATATTAAGAAAACCAAGAAAACCAAATCTAAACCATTGATCCATTTGATCAATGGTTGACATACACCATGGCATTTTAGTAAATAATCCAAAGTTTAAGTGGATTATAATAATTATATAAGGGCAAATCTGGAATAATAAAAATGTTAGTTTTGAAACACCATTGAAATTTATATTCACTCACTCTCTCTCTTTCCTATAAAGACATATAAATCCACCATTAACTTCATCTTATCATCTTCATATTCATCAACGTAATTTCATCTTTATCAACTTCCTATTCAACAACAATTGACTTCATCCTTATGTTTTTAAACCTCCAATAAGGAACTGACATAACATATGTAAACCTAACTACGTATATGTAAAAACATTAAAAACTGCTTAGAGTATGTAAACACATCAAAAACAAATTTAAAATCTTTGGACAAAATATATATACAAGATTGTGAGTTAGTATACGTAACTATAACATATATTGATACAAAACAATCTTTTGAACTTTTTTATTTACACATATTGAATGGTTCCGTAATGTACCTGAGTCATTTAAGTGACACACATGTAGACATTATTACGTATATGTAAAGCATGTTACATATACGCAACAATCACAAAAAAACCAAAACTTAAGTTGTGAAAAAAAAAGTATCAACAGAAGCTAACGATATAAGTAGCATATTTTTTGTTTCTTGACCCACATTTATGTATATATAACTAAAGTTAATGTATATTTAACTTGTTTTCACATATATATAAATTGAGTATTTAATTATATTTAACTTGATGGAACTCTAATGAGTTTAAAAATATGCAACTAGTATACATATTGTAACTCGTAGCTAAATTATACGTAACTGAACAACTTAGGATGAAGTCAACTTCTGTAATCATCATCGATTTCTTGATAAGACAAATCCTTCTATTACGTAGTTACGTATATGTAAATAATCATCATCATATCAATTCTTATACTGAATCAAAACTCCTTTTCACTGAAATTCAAAGACTTTTTTATTCTACTGTTCGTGATCGATGAACGAGTTGCGTTATATACTTTGTTTCTCTGATTCTTCTTTGATTTTGTTTTCTTCATGGTCAATGAATATAGAAACTTTAACCGAAACCTTGCTGATGGATTCTGCCTAATCGAAAATAACCAAATATGAAGATTACACACCTCCCCTTTTGTGTTTGTTGGTAGCATCACAAAAACTCAAAATGCAATATTGATTTATTTTTTATTTCTGTTGATAAGTTATGATCTCAGATAGCATTCAAAGGCAGAGAAAAAAAAATATGAGCAAAATCGTCAACAGTTTTAGATAGTGAAGATGAAAGATGGATTAATAAAAGGGAGGGGGAGAAAGGAGGGAAGAGAGATCTTAGAGGATGGAGAGAGAAGATAAAGGAGGAAAGGGAAAGAAGAAAGAATTACCATAAACAAGGAGGGGAAAAGGACGCAAGGAGACTTTGGAGAAGAAAAGAAGAAAGGAAGGAGAAAGGAGTGAGGGGTGGAGAAGGAGGGGCGTGGGGGGCGAGGTAACAGAGGAGGTTTCGGAGGATCACGCCGGAGAGAGAGAGAGAGAGATCTAGATAGATATATAGAGATAGAGGAGATAGAGAGGAGAGAGAGAGAGAGACAGACAATAGACAGATAGAACGAGACAGAGAGAGAGAGAGACCGAGAGAGGAAGAGAGAAGAGATAGTAGAGATAAAGAGAGAGAAGAACAGGAGATAGGAAGAGAGAGAGGAGGACAGATATTATATAGGACAGAGAGAGAGAGATAGAGAGAGAGAGGAGAGAGATAGATACAGATAGACATACGAGAGATAGAGTATATAGTATAGATAGAGAGAGAGAGATATATAGACAGATTCTATAAAGAGGGAGATAGGTGATTATATAGGTGCGGATATATCTTGGATATAGATATATGAATAGTGGATATATAGAGAGGGGAGAGAGAAGGGGGAGAGATAGAGATGTAGCTATAGATTAGATGGATATATATATAGATGGATATATATATATGTGATATATATAGATATATGTATCATATAGATGTAGATATAGATAGTAGAGAGAATAGATATAGATATAGAGAGATATATAGATATATAGATTATATATATATATTAAATATATATTATATATATATATATATATATATATTATATATATTATATATATATTATGTAAGGATTCCTGAAGTCTGATGCAACCCAAAACAGCTTAAGTGTCTCAGCAACATGCACTAAGTACTGAAGTGAAGAATGCTTCGGAAGTTTTACACAAAGCATTAGAAAATACTCTAAGTGTAAAATCTTCCGAAGCCAAGACCAATATTCCGAAGCCAAACATGAAGTCTTCCGAAGCTTCAGAGACAAAGTCTTCCGAAGCCTCATCCTATGAAGACAGATTTCTTCCGAAGACTTTTAGTACACATGCTTTATCTGATGTACTGTTCCATAAAGCACCTTTTCCGCTGCATCTCTGTAAAGTCACCAACTTACATGAGTTGGTGAAAAGGCCTTGCTTTTGGTAACTGTACATTGAGGTCTTGAGTATTCAACTTTCCACTTTATGTACTTTATCCTTTTTGTATTGTAAAAGGATGTGAGCTATGGCATGTCATAGTCACAAGGTCAAAAGGCAGATATGCCTTTTGATCCTACAATTGATTTTGTTAGTGTCTAGTCAATTGTATCCAGCTGGCCTTCAAAGTATGGCCGGCTGTAGGTTGTAGTATAAGTATTTCAAGTTCTTGTATCTTTTCTTTATGCTTTGTAACACTTGTAAGAGAACTTGAGAAAGCAATATACTGCCTCCTTGAAACCCAAACTCTCTTGTTCTGTCTCTTTACTTTACTTGTGTTCTTTGTATCACTTTGGTTACCCAGTTCACTGTTTGATTAGAGCTTAGTTATTCTCCTCATTGTGTTGTTGTGTTGTAATTGTGGTTAAGCCCTTAAACGGTCCTGCAATTGGTATCAGAGCTTTCCAGGCTCTTGATATAAGATCTAACCATCTTAAGATCCCTCACACACACAAAAGCTAAACTCTTCAAATGGCTGCCATCTCTAAGACTGATATGGAGACTGGAACCATGAACAAATCCCCACTGATCACTCTTGATGATTTTGACACCTGGGCATGAGGATGGAAGGCTTCATCAGGTCTCTTGATTCAAGAATGTGGGAATCTGTTGAGAATGGACCTTTCATACCCAGCACCCCCTCTGCTACTGGTGCTGGTATGATTCCTAAAGATGTGGCCAACTACTCAGATGAAGATAGAAAAAGAGTAGAGATTGACAGGAAGGCCATGACTGCTCTTCAGACTGCTCTCCCAAACTCTGTATACAGAGGCTTCAAGAAGTGCAAGACAGCCAACAGCTGTGGGATGCACTGAAGCTGATGTATGAAGGCTCCTCTGAAGCCAAGGAGAACAAGAAAGATCTTCTGAAGCAGCAGTTTGAAAAATTTCACCTTCAAAGCAGGTGAGACCATGACTCAACAATACTTCAGGTATGTTGAGATTGTGGATACCCTAGTGGATGGAGGAGTTCCTCTTGAGAACAGGGACATTGTAAGGAAGTTCATGTCCTCACTTCCTAGGCAATGGACACACTATTGTGTGGTGATCAAGAGGACTGAGAACCTTAAGACTCTTACTCTTACAGAGTTGTATGGGATTCTCAGTGGATACCAGATGGAGATGAACATGCAAGGTTCATCTGGCAACTCCAACAATCAAATGGGTTCAGCCCTTCATGTGGTTGAAAGGGACAGCATAGAACCTCAGCATCATCTCTTATGCTACCCTGACAACTCACAAAAGGGTCCTTTCATCACCTTCCCGGAGACACCAAGGGAGAACTTTACTCAAGGAAGCCCATTCCAAGAGACAAGTTCTTCTCAAGCCTTTGTGTCTGCAGATGAAAGCTGTGGAAATTATCTCTTCACTCTTGAAGACCTGGACTGTATCCATCCAGATGACCTGGAATACATGGAGATAGTTCAGCAGATGGCTCTCCTCACTCACAGAGCCAAGAAGTTCTACAAGAGGACAGGAAGAAGATTTCCAAGCAATGCTACCAGCAGTAAGTTTGGGCTGGATAAAAGCAAAGTTAAGTGTTACAACTGTAACCTTATGGGTCACTTTGCCAGGGAGTGTAAGGCACCTAAAGCAAATGGGGGCCAAACACAACCCAGACCAAACTTTACTGACAAAGCTCCTCAGCTGAGAAGACAAAGCAACATGCTGCTGTTGCTGTTGAAGAAGGAGGCTTTGACTGGAGTTTTCAGGTGGAGGATGCTTCTCCAAACCAAGCACTGATGGCTGACCATGATGAAGCCAAGGTATTGGAACATCTTGCTCCCCTGAATGCATTGCTAAAGTAAATAGATACAGTCCTATAACCTAGAGATGAGATCTGATCTTGAGTCATTAAACATATTAAAATCTGATTTTAGAAAGTCTGAAAATGATTACAAGTTAAAGATAGAAGACTTGGAGAAAACCATTTCAGTACTAAAACATGAACATACAGATTTCAGAACTCAGATCCAAGATCTCATCACTAAGTTAACTGAGTGCCAGGCTGAGCTTGTGATCAGCAAAGCCAAGGCAGAGAAGAGTGTTCTTGAAGAAGAGACCTTCAAGAACATGATATCCTCATCCCTGCACAACAAGGTTTGTTATCAAAATAGACAGGGACTAGGATCAAATGAGATAGCTCCTCCACACACAATCTTGTCTGTAAGATCTCCTAGGTGTGGAACTTGTGAAGATGAGCTTCCTCTCATAGATCCTGTAAGTGAGGATGATGAAGAAGTGATAGTGAAGAATTCCTCTGAGAAGAGTGAAGAAGAGGATTCTTCCAAGGGCCACTATCCTTCTGAGGAGAAGAAATCAACTGTGATGACCAAGTCCAAAAGAAAGAACTTGATCAGAAAGAGCAAAAGAAAGGCAAAGAAGGCTCAAGAAATCAAGGCTACTTTTGATGCTAAGCAGAAACAAGTTTTTATCTCTGCAGGTTTCAAAGTAGTAAGGACTGAAGACATCAACCAAGACTCCTCAGCTAAGAGTCATGGTTCTTGTTCAAATCATCTCAGTGCCAAGAAGAAGACTGATCTGCTGTGTACCACTGCTGCACAGCCTGGACCATCAAACTCCAAGAACAGTTCACAGCCCAAAGGAACTGTCTCAGCATCTACCAAGATGAAGATGGAGAGGGGATGTGACCAAGTCAGTCTTGCTCTCAAAGGGAGACTTCTTTGAAGAAGAAAATGTTATGTGTTATGTGTGAAAGTACTTCTCACATTGCTAAGGATTGCCCATACAATCCTAAAAGTACTGTCCACATGACTAAAACAAAGACTTCAAAGAGTCTCAAGAAATCTCAAGCTTCGGAAGGAAAGTCTGTTTCCTTCGGAAGCTCCAAATCAAAGAAGGAGGTAAGTGGAAAATTACCTTCGGAGAAGCAAAGTTGGTCTCGGAAGAAAGGAGTTCTTCCGAAGCACTAAAGTCTGCTGCAGTGACTGTAGACTCTTCCGAAGGATCAGTCATCAAAACTTATGAAGTTCTAAAAGCTTCTAAGGTTTTGAAGGTCAAGTCCAAGACTCCAAAGGTGGTATGGAAGTCTAAGAAAGACCAAATGACTGAGGTTTCTCCATCAACAACAGCTGAAGATCCCCATAGTACAACCATAGGATCTATTACTGTTGCATTACCTTCTATTACTGTTAATGAGCCCAAGACAAGTAAGGCTTGGGTTTCCAAATGTAACTAATCATCTTCTCTGTGCAGGAACAGCTCAAGACCAACAGGAATGTCTGGATAATTGACAGTGGCTGTTCCAGGCACATGACTGGCAATAGGTCTCTACTCCATAATTTGAGAGGATTGATGGAGGACCGTTGCTTTTGGAGGAGATGAAGGTGGTTACATTTCTGGAAGGGGCAAGGTCACAAATGGTAAGCTCAGCATTGAGAAGGTAAACTTTGTTAAGGAGCTTGGGTACAATCTTCTGAGTGTATCCCAATTTTGTGATCAGAGTCATAACATGCTCTTTACTGAGCATGAGTGCATTGTTCTCAACCTGGTGTGGTCATTCCTCATGAGCATATCCTGCTCAGAGCCCCCAGGAAAGGGAACATGTACAAGATGGATTTGCAAGAAACATCTCCCTCAGGAGAAGTTTCATGCTTTCTATCTAAAGCAAATAGTGATGAGTCTTTCCTATGGCATAAAAGAATGTGCCATGTAAACTTTAAGAACATGAATAAATTAATTAAACATGATCTGGTAACTGGAATGCCAAAGAAAGAGTTTACTAGTGATGATCATTGTGTGGCATGCCTGAAAGGGAAGCAACACAAGTATCTCACAAGCCTAAGGAAAAGAACTCCATCACTACTCCCCTACACTTGTTACATATGGATCTCTTTGGCCCCACCAGTGTAATGAGTTTAGGAAGGACCTCTTACTGTCTGGTGATCACAGATGATTTTACAAGATTCACTTGGGTCTTCTTCCTTAGAACTAAGGATGAAACCCCTGAGATTCTGAAGAATTTCATCTTAAAGTTGAGAATCAATGTGATCACAAGGTCAAAACCATAAGATGTGATCAAGGAACTGAATTCAAGAACCAAATCCTTGATGCATTTTGTGATGAAAAAGGTATTACAAGACAATATAGTGCTCCCAGGACTCCTCAGCAAAATGGAGTTGCTGAGAGGAGAAACAGGACACTTATTGAAGCTGCAAGAACTATGCTGTCTGACTCTAAACTGCCTATCACCTTCTGGGCAGAGGCAGTCAATACTGCTTGCTATGTGCAAAACAGAGTTTTTAGTAGTTAAGACACATGGTAAGACTCCTTATGAACTTTGGCACAAGAGGAAACCTTTCATTGGTTTTCTCAGGTCATTTGGATGTCCCTGCACATCTTGAATACCAAAGATCAAATTGCCAAGTTTGCTGAGAAATCAGATGATGGACATTTCATTGGATACTCTTCTCAAGCTAAAGCTTATAGAGTATACAATCTCAGAACTAGAATTGTTGAGGAGTCAGCCAATGTGACTTTCAATGAGCACACTCCCTGTGTGGCTGGTTCTGGTCCGGATTGGCTGTTTGATCTTGATTTAGTTACCAACTGTTTTAACAAATCTTGTGAGCATGTTTCAGGATCTGCAGAAAATCTAAATACAGGTGATCCTGATCCAAGATTTGAGCTAGGAAGACCTTCAACTCATACATCTTCAGCTCCAGTTGGAACTACTTCAGCAAATGAGGTTTCTATCAGCACAACAATGACAAATTCAGCTGATACATCTGGCATGCCTTCAAATTCCAGCTCAGAGGCCTCTCAACCAGATAAAGATACCTCACTTGTAGAAGACAACAATGGTGATGGTGATAGTGATCAGGAATTTCTTGATGCTAATAACCATACCATAGATGACAACATCAATGATGTCTCACACTCATTGGATCAAGTTAATCTTGATAAGTGTGATAATGTGGAGGGTGAATCTTCAGGACCAGATTTAAATTTCTCAAATTTAGATCTTTCTCAACAACTTGCTGTGATCCCTCAGCTAAGGATCCACAAGTCTCACCCCACCACAAACATCATTGGAGATGTTGTCACAGGGGTAAGAACAAGAGGACAAACCCATGAAGCAAATGTTTGTCTTCACTCTTGTTTCTTATCTCAGATAGAGCCCAAGAAAGTTGATGAAGCTCTAAAGGATGGAAGTTGGGTTGAAGCTATGCAACAAGAGCTGCTTCAATTCAAAAGGCAGAAAGTTTGGAACCTTTGTCCTCTTCCTCATGGGAAGACTACCATTGGAACCAAATGGGTTTTTAGAAACAAGAAGGATGATAGGGGAATCATCATCAAGAACAAGGCAAGACTAGTTGTTCAAGGATACACACAGAAGAAGGGATTGACTACACTGATGTCTTTGCTCCTGTAGCAAGACTAGAAGCTGTTAGGATATTCCTGGCATTTGCTGCATCCAAGAACTTCAAGGTCTACCAACTTGATGTAAAGTGTGCTTTCTTATATGGAGTGATGATGAGGAGGTTTATGTCAAACAGCCACCTGGTTTTGTAGACCCTGATCATCCTGATTATGTCTGCAAGCTTGACAAAGCTCTTTATGGGCTGCATCAGGCACCCAGGAAGTGGTATGAGACACTATCTAAGTATCTCTGCAAGCATGGATACAGAAGAGGTACTATAGATGGAACCCTCTTCATCAAAGGACAGGGAAATGACTTATTGCTGGTTCAAGTATATGTTGATGACATCATCTTTGGTTCAACTAATCCAAAGCTCTGCAAAGACTTTGAGAAGCTGATGAAAGACAGATTTGAGATGAGTTCAATGGGAGAACTCAACTTCTTTCTGGGAATTCAAGTGAAGCAGGTTGAAGATGGCATCTTCATAAGTCAGTCAAAGTATGTTCAAGACATACTCAAGAGGTTCAATATGACTGATTGTAAGATTGCTAAGACACCCATAGCCAGAAACCACTCCCTTGGTCCAGATCTTGAGGGGGAGTGTGTAGATGAGCACTTATACAGGGCTATGATTGGGTCTCTTATGTATCTTACAGCTAGCAGGCCTGATATCATGTTTGCTACATGTATTTGTGCAAGATATCAAGCCAACCCTAAGATGTCTCACTTAATCACTGTGAAAAGGATTTTAAGATACCTCAAAGGTGCTTCAACACTTGGTCTATGGTATCCAAAGAATCCAAATTTCAATCTGTATGCCTATACAGATAGTGATTATGGTGGTTGCAATATGACTGCAAAGTCTACATCTGGGGGATGTCAATTCCTTGGTGGAAGGGTGGTCTCATGGCAATGCAAGAAACAATCCTGTGTGTCTGCATCAACTGCTGAGGCTGAATACATTGCTGCTGCAAGCTGCTGTGCTCAAGTGCTTTGGATTCAAAATCAGATGCTGGACTATGGATTTAACTTCAAAGAGACTCCTATCCACATAGACAACAATAGTGCTATCTCTATCACTGAGAACCCTGTGCAGCACTCAAGGACCAAACACATCAACATCAGGTATCATTTAATAAGAGATAACTATGAAAAGGATTAATTAAACTAGTCAAAGTTCATACAGATGAACAATATGCTGATCTGTTCACCAAAGCTTTTGATGAACAGAGATTTAAGTATCTGATATCAGCTATTGGGATGATTAACTTTGAGTAGACTTTTATTAAAACTAATTCTAATTATTTCTTCTTAAATATGTGTGTCCTAAGTTGTCTAGTTCATCACTTTCATAAGCTCATGTTTTCTTTGGATGTAAAATTCTTTTGAAGACTTTCCTTAGATTCTTGAAAATTTCTGATACTTCGGAAGATAAAGATTTTATCTTCGGAAGAAAAACATGTCTTTAAAAATAATAACTGTCTAAGAGATTTTACCTTCGGAAGAAGTAAAGTTCATCTTCCGAAGCTTAAAATTCTTATCTCAGACACTTATCTATTTCAAGAACCTTTTCCTTCCGAAGCAAAATTAACCTTCGGAAGCTTTGTTTATTTTCATACAAAGCATTCAAGGGTTTATTTCTCTTCCGAAGCATAAATTATCAAGACTCTCAGGAAAATCTTCCGAAGCCATTTTAGCTTCGGAAGCTTTTTAAATCAAAACTTCCGAAGACAAATAAACTTCGGAAGCTTTTCGAATTCCAAGAAAACTACTTTTTGAGCAAAAGTAAACTACCTTTTCAGAGGTGGGACCGACTTTCGGATTTCAAAGTTTATCCTCTTTCATTAACTTTGGTTCAAATCCCTTTTCATATAAATACCCAACGGTTCCCCCTCTTCCCACTATCTTCCTCAATTCTACTGTTTCTCTAACCTAATTCTCTAAACCGCCTTGCTTTCTACCTTTCTTCACCCTTAAGCTTCTGAAATGGCCAACCTTAACCGCAGAAACAACCCTGATTTCTCCATGCAACTACACAGGCAACATAATCAAGTTGCTCTGTTAAGCTCTGAGAAAGATGCAAGTTTCTCAGAGATTTGCCAATTCTTGACTCTGTCAAACTACTTCACCTCCCTGACCATTGATCCTCCTCTATATGAGGATCAGTTGCTTGAATTCTGGAAGACCTGCCAAGAGGTCATTATGGATGGGGAGAAGGCACTGTCTGCCACAGTGCAAGGGAGGACAGTCTTCATCACTCCGGCCATCATTAACCAACATCTACAGCTGGATGATGAAGAAGGTGAGGTGTCCTTCCAAAAGAAGCTGTAATCATTTTTGAGCAGATGGGCTATGAGGGAGATTTCTCTGTAAAGACCTTTAGGAAAGGGAAGGTCTCATCCCAATGGAAATTCCTGCTCCATGTGGTTATCCACAGCTTGTCAAACAAGCATGGTGGATGGGACCAGATTCCTGAGGATCTCTCCTTCATAGTTCATGGAATGGTTCAAGGGTCAAGTTCAGGTATTCACAATTTGTTATACTAATTTACTTGCAAACTTAGACTCCTTAGAGTATTACATGTTTCCTAGATATGTTCAACACATTCTCAACTGTGAACTGGGCTCACAGTTGAGGGAAACAGGTATATTCTTAAATTGGGACAGATGAAGCCCGGCATCTTTAAAATAATGAAGAAGCCAACTGTAGGCTTCTCTGGGGTAGAAACAGCCCTAGTCCCAAAAATGTTAGAGCTCATTGCTCAAGGTGACAACCTAGCAACACAAGCTAGTGTTGAACCCACACCTCTTTTGTCCCTACCATTAAAAAGACCAGAAATCACCCTCACCTACCAAAGAAAATCCAAACGAACCCCTGCTCAGACTATTGAGTCTGTGCAGGCCCCCAAATACTCAACCTTACAGGAAGAAGTGGACACTAGAGCTCCCACTTCTCCTGAGGAGCAAACCACTCCCATTGTTTCACCTATCAGGGCTGAGGTTCCTCAAGCTCACCCTGATGAGCTCAATAGCCCAACAACCTTAAGCCTTCACTCTGAGTCTCAACACTCAAGTGAACAACCTTCAGGGGACAGCTACCATCCCCAGCCTTTGGATCTCAACCAACCAATTCCAAACCTATCCTTTTACACTGATGAAGACTTAGGATTCAGTGAGTACCATGAGTCTCTCTTCTCCTCCCCTACTCAAAGAGAGATGAGTACCTCTGACTCTCCTCAGTCTATCCCCCATCAGTCACCTGTTACTGAGGTGGACACTTCTGAACCTGTTCAGGATGTCCATATGGAAGAGGCTCTCACTTTTGAAAGTGATTACATCATTAAGACCTCAACCATGGCAACTCAGCCCATTGGCATCTCAACTGAGGCTGCCAGTGAGCAGAGGAAAACCAGCAGCAAGAAACTCAAGCTGGTGGTGAGAGAGAGGACTTTGGTCCAATCATCTCATCCCCCAATGAATCTTCTGATGAAGATGAGGGGAATTTGAGACTAAAGGTGCAACAACTGTCAAAAACATGCACCTATTTAGTCTCTAAGGTTAGTCACTTGGAATCTCAGGTGACTACCTTACAAAACAGGGTCAATGATCAGCACTCCAGATTTCATATCTGCAGGAAAAACTAGCTGGGAGACCTTTAAGAGAGCTCAACCAGGAACACAAGAACCTGTGGAAGTGATTGACTATCCTCCAGCTCACCTATGCAAGTGGGTGATGCTACCAAAAAGGGGGAGAAAGTTGTTACAACCACAGAACCTGGGAGTTCTTCAGAGAGAATGGACATAGAGGACTCACCATCCTCACTTGCTGTTGTGCATTCTCAGCAACTTCCTCAAGTTCACATTAATGTGGACTCTATAGACTCTCTCATCAGGAGTCTCTTTGAGGAAGGCATACCAAGGGCTGTCTCATCTCCACCACTGGGAACTAGCAATCAAATCATAAGGTGGAGGTATGATGATGACAGAAGAGCCCTCATACTTCAAAGAGTTCAAGGCCAACAAGAAGTTTTTCAATTCCAAAGCCTGAGCTTTTATGAAAGACTGGATTTAGTCAACCTGCCACTGTCAATCCAAGCAATTCAAGACAAGCTGACAGGCTGGCTCAAAGAATCCAAGACAGGATCATGGCAGAGTTCTCTCTAAGAAGGAGACTTAGGGAATCAGGCAATGTCATCGGTCAACTGGATGTTGAGGTGGACCCTAAGATTAGTTTCATAGGGGAAACCTTGACTGAAGGCCCAGTGACAGAACCTGAGACCCCTGTCTCATCATCAACAACTGCTGCTGAGTGTCCAAACTCCATCTGAGACACCTGCTGGTGAAGGTGTTTCTCAGCCTCTCTCTGGCCAGAGCATGGAAGAGTACTCCAAGCAATGAAGCCAAGCTTCAATCCTCCCTGAGTCACAAAGGTCTGTTGGTGACAAAGGGAAAAGGATAATGACTCCTGAGGAAATTGAGGAGGAAGAGAGAGAGAGGAAAAGGAGACTAAGGGGAGAAAGTTCCACTGGGTCATCTAGCTTCATGCAAGCTGCAATCAGGGCTGCCCCCAGACCAAATACTCAGGATGATGAGTTAAGGGCAGTCAGGATTACCTACTTACAGACCAGGAACTATGACATTGATGAGATCATCTCCCTCCCCTTAGAAGAACTAAATGAACTGGCTGACAGAGAAGTGTCAAGAGAGTTGAAGGAGAAAGAGGATGCAATGATACTTCTCCAACTCAAAGAGGAGAAGAGACAGAAAAGACTTTACAAGCATGCTCCTACTCTCTCACCAGTTCAAGAAAGTCCTGCACAGGAAGATGTGGCTCCACAAGAACCTCAGGTAGATAAAGAGGAAGATAGGATCAAAATGATCAACTACCTGAGTGCCACAGGCTTCTATCAGGCAGATGCACTTCTCCCTTTGTCCTATGACTTCATTGAGTTTGAGTATCTAAAGCAACTTGAACTTGAGCTAGTCAAGGAAAGAAAGACAACCAAAAGGAAACTAAGGGAAGAAGCTGCAAAGTCAAGGGCCACTATTCAAAAGAATGCAAAGAAGTCTGCTGACAGACAAAGAATGGTGAGCTTCTTGAAGCTGTATGGATTCTCCGGAAGGAGACTTGGCCCCATGTCTCTATCCACTATGGATGAGCATATTAGGGTGATCAAGCAGAAGATTAAGAGTGGAGAACTTATTGACTTGCACTCTCTTCCAAGTCAAGTCCCACCTGAAGTGGAGGTCAAGTTTGAACAACCAGAGACACCTCAACCAGCACCTCCAGCTGAGCCCCAGCAAGCTTCATCTTCTGATCCTAGGCAGGGTCAAACTCCCTCTCCTTCTGAACTGTGAGGGAGGAACACCCAACTGAGAAAGACACTGATGATCAACATGGTGCTGCAGACCAGTCTTCTCAGTTAAAGACAACCAAGAGGAAGAAGAGGATGGCTTCTAAACCAAAGACAAAGAAGAAGAAGCCAAAGTCATCTACCTCTGCACCTCAGGCTGAATCAGATCAACCTGAGGAAGTGCATGATGAGGCAGCCCAATCAACTCCTATTCAAGTGGCTCCTCTAACTAGTGAGACACCCATCTTATCCTGGACATACTCTACCAATCCAGAGAGATGGACTGTTATCAGAGATCAAGGTGTTGAGAATGTCTACTCATGGCAAGACATAATCAACTTACCTCTGCATGATCTCTTTGAGATGAGAAGATATTATCAAAGTCTTGATGATCCTGACCATCTCATGAAGAAAGGAATGGTCCTGATTGTACTGAAGACTACCAACATTTGAAGATCTTCAAAGTGTTTTGGTAGCATCAGCCTAGGGGGAGTTTGTAAGGATTCCTGAAGTCTGATGCAACCCAAAACAGCTTAAGTGTCTCAGCAACATGCACTAAGTACTGAAGTGAAGAATGCTTCGGAAGTTTTACACAAAGCATTAGAAAATACTCCAAGTGTAAAATCTTCCGAAGCCAAGACCAATATCTTCCGAAGCCAAACATGAAGTCTTCCGAAGCTTCAGAGACAAAGTCTTCCGAAGCCTCATCCTATGAAGACAGATTTCTTCCGAAGACTTTTAGTACACATGCTTTATCTGATGTACTGTTCCATAAAGCACCTTTTTCGTTGCATCTCTGTAAAGTCACCAACTTACATGAGTTGGTGAAAAGGGCCTTGCTTTTGGTAACTGTACATTGAGGTCTTGAGTATTCAACTTTCCACTTTATGTACTTTATCCTTTTTGTATTGTATAAGGATGTGAGCTATGGCATGTCATAGTCACAAGGTCAAAAGGCAGATATGCCTTTTGATCCTACAATTGATTTTGTTAGTGTCTAGTCAATTGTATCCAGCTGGCTTTCAAAGTATAGCCGGCTGTAGGTTGTAGTATAAGTATTTCAAGTTCTTGTATCTTTTCTTTATGCTTTGTAACACTTGTAAAAGAACTTGAGAAAGCAATATACTGCCTCCTTGAAACCCATACTCTCTTGTTCTGTCTCTTGCTTTACTTGTGTTCTTAGTTTCACCTTGGTTACCCAGTTCACTGTTTGATTAGAGATTAGTTATTCTCCTCATTGTGTTGTTGTGTTGTAATTGTGGTTAAGCCCTTAAACGGTCCTGCAGATAGTCTAATCAATAGTTCCCATTCTATATCCATGATTGAGCAAGAAAGATGATAATGTTTCATACCATTTTCCTGATGCTTGATGAAGACCATACAAAGCTTTGTCAAGCTTGTATACCCTGTGTGGGTAATCAGGATCTTCAAAACTAAGAGGGTGAGTTACATAGACTTCTTCATCAATTTTTTCATATAAGAAAGCACATTTGACATCCATTTGATAGACAATGAACTTCTTATATGATGCATAGGCTAGGAATACTCTTATGGCTTCAATTCTTGCAACTGATGCAAAAACTTCATCATAGTCTATCCCTTCTTCTTGAGTATAACCTTGTGCAATTAGCCTTGCTTTGTTTCTCACAATTATACCTCTGTCGTCTAGTTTTTTAAAAAGCCACCTTGTGCCAATTGGATATTGGCCTTCAGGCAGATCAACTAGATTCTAGACTTTCTGCTTTCTGAATTGTTAAAGCTCTTCCTACATAGCTTCAATCCAGCTGTTATCTTTTAGTGCAGTTGTGATGTTTGGAGGAACCACTTGTGAAAGAAAACAAGTGAAGAGATAGATGTTTGTAGCTCCTCCTTGGCTTCTTGTGGTTTATTCATTAAAATCACCAATGATGTTGTCTATTGGATGAGTCTTATGAATTCTTGTTGTTGGAATAGACTCAACTTGAATAGATGATTCCAAGTTAGTCATATTCATTGATGCAGATGGATCCAGCTGAGATGATGAATTTATGAAGTAATCAAATTGGTCATCATGTTGATCATTGGAAGCTGAATGAATTTCCTCATGAGTTTGTACATCAGCTAAATTATGAATGCCTTACGCAGGAACTTCTACGGATGTATTTTGTGCTTCCGCAGGAGTTACAGGAACATCTACGGATGGTATTTGTTGAGTTGCTGGCATTATCTCTTTTGAATGCAATTTATCATCTTCAATGTGTTGAATATCTACTGATATGGATGGAACATCTGCTGATGCAATATCCATATCTCTGGATGTAGAACACTCATTTGCGGATGCAGAGTTAGCAGCTACTGATGAAGTGTTTTCATATGAGGATCTAGATCCATTAGGCTGGTCTTGTGCTGCATTATTGTCATTATTTGAAGTTCCTCGTTCCATGATACTTGAACTTTGTATTCTTGGAGGATCAGCAGATATTGACACTTCATTCATGTTTGGTGGCACAAATGGGTAGCATGTATCTGTAGAACCTGCATTATTCAAATAACCAGAGTTAAATGAGTCTGTGAGTGCATCTATATCAAACAACCATGATGATCCTTTCACAGATTAGGAAATAAGGATTCATCAAATGACACATTAGGAGTTTCTTTCATAATGTTTTGTTGTGAAATGTAAATCCTATATAATTTAGATGTTGAAGAGTATCCAACAAAGATACCATCATATGTTTTTTCTAAAAACTTTCCCAATTGTTCTTTTGTGTTTACAACAGATACATGACACTCAAAAGCTCTAAGATATCGTATGTAAGGTTTTCTTTTAAATAAAAGCTCGTAAGGTGTTTTATTATGTTTTTTGACAATTAATGCCCTGTTTTGAACATTACATGTTGTGTTCACTGCTTCAGCCCAAAATATGATGGACAATTGTGAATCAGCTAGCATTGTCCTTACTGCTTCAATGAGAGTTATGTTTCTTCTCTCAGCAACTTTATTTTGTTGTGGAGTTCTTGGAGCACTGAATTGCCTTGCAATTCCTTATTCCTGCAAAAAGAGTCTATGACAACATTAACAAATTCAGTCACATTGTCACTTCTGAATTGCCTTGCAATGTTTCTAATGTTTTACTCTTTTTTTAAGAAAAAACCAATGTGAATCTAGTGAAATCATCCACAACCACCAAACAATATTGCCTTTTTCCAATGCTCATCACATTGGTTGGACCAAAAAGATCCATGTGAAGCAATTTGAGTGGTGTAGTGTTTGTATTTATAATTTTGGATTTATGTGACACTCTATGTTGTTTTTCTTTGTAACATGATGGACAATGGTTTGAACAATAAAATTCTTTCTTTGGCAATCCAGTGACTAGGTCATTTTTCACCAATTTATTCATGTTCTTCATGTTGGAGTGAACAGGTCTTCTATGCCACAACTGAGGTTCATCTTCTTATGACTTAGATAGAATGCATGTTTCACTGCTTGTGAGTGCTATATTGTTCATATCCAAAACATATGTGTTTTCTTTTCTTGATGCTTTAAGAAGGATCCAATCTTCTAGAACTAAAAAACCTGGCTTAAGAATGTAACAATTAGTGTTATCAAATAATATGGTATAATTTTGATAATAAATTAAAGACACACTCAGTAAATTATATTGTAGATTTTCACAATAATTTACTTTCTCAAATTTGAGTACACCATTATTTACCATTACTTCAACAATAATTTTTTACCTCCCTTCTTATCCCCACCAAATGCCACATAAGAAGCATTTTTATGTTTGAAGGCATGGAGAAGAGAACAGTTTCCTGTCATATGTTTGGAACAACCACTGTCAACATACCACTTGTTGTCAGCTCTCAATGATTGTTCCTGCACACAAAAAGAAATCAATTAGAATTAAGAACCCAAGTCTTAATGATCTTGGGTTTCCAGTAGTGTCTGAAATTATAACTCCCTAATGAATGAGTCTTGATGTTTTAGTATTAATTTTAGACTCAATTGATTCATTATGTGTTGGTTGTGGTGAGGATGATTCTGTTGAAGATGAGCCAGTGGAGTTTTGTTCTTGTTTCTTAATCCCTTCTTCATTCCCTTTTTCTTTTGTTATTTGTTGCTTTAATTTTGATGATGAACTTTGATTATTGAAAGTTTCACCATCCTTTGATTTTGACTTGGTATATGTGTACCTTTTTTAAAATGATCAAAGAATTTATCATCAGCATTTTCACTCTTATCTGTCAAATCCACCTTCTTGTGAGGTGTTTTGAGTTGCTTTGTGGTTTCTCTTTCTGCAAGGGTTTATCATCAGCAGTTGTTTTCTTCTTTGGTTTTAGCAATTGATGTTTTTGCTGCTTCTTCTTTGCTTTTGAATCTTCTTGACTTTCACTGGATTGAGAGTCTGATTCATCCTTCTCAGATTGTTGCTTATTTGTGCTCTTTGCCTTGTTTTTCTTGTTGAAATAACATTCCTGTGTGGAATGGTTATTTTTGTTACAATTACACAATGTTTATTGAAGTAGCAGTCAGAAGTCATGTGATTATTCATATTGCAAATTGAGCATTAACTACTGAAGTAACAGTCTTTAGTGTTGTGATTTTTCATATCACACCATTTGAAATACATTTCCTCTGATTCTTTTTCAGAGTCAACCACTTTCTTCTTCTTTTGATCTCTTTGTGCCTTTAATTGTTTTTCAAACTTTGCAGTTGATGACTTCTTTCCCTTTCCTAACATAATGTCAAAGGATTCTTGTTTAGCATTTGCTGATTTCTGCTGCTTAGGATTTATAACTTTCTTGATTGACTTCTTGTTGGTTGTTGCTTTTGCCTTCCGCACATCTTCTACTGACATAGTAGATTTGATTTTCCGCAGATTTGCTACTGAAGAATGCTTCTTCTTTCGAAGTTCTGCTGATAGTTTCATCTTTCCTTCTTCTACGGAAGATGTGTGTACTTCCTTAGTAGATGTACACTTTTCAATCACTCCAATTGAAGGTTTTGTTGCTGATAAAGTTCTTGAAGACCTTCATTTAACTGAGTTATTCTCTTGCAAATAGTCTTTAACATGTTTCTTTGCTTAGGAGGATATGGTAGCTTGGTTTCTTTAAGGACTTTGGGAATGATTGGTTCAAATGACACATTCTTACCAATATTCAGTTTATCCGCACATTCATCATCTTGTTCATCAGAATCATCCAAGTCATCACATTCATCAAAGTCAAATTCTGAGTGATTTTGTTTGACTTTATCTGATTCAGAAGACTCAGTTTCACTCACCTCAGATTCATTGTTATTAACTTGTTCATTACATTTTGATTCAAACTTGGTGCATGGCATAAAATGGTTTGACAAGTTGTTTGTCATTTTTTCAGGTAAAGTTGTATAGTTATCATTCAGAGGGGGATGCAACAACATTATATTCCAACCCATATATGTTCTTTGATTCAATATGAGAATTTAATAACTTCTCATATTGCTTAGATGAAAGTTGAAACTTCTGAAGTTTCACATCAGTTGATGCATGATCAGCCATAGATTTTGTTAAGGAAGTGGTCAGATGCTCAACTTGGGCTTTTAAACTATAATTTTCTAAAACAAGTTTATCTAAATCTTTCTGTAAAGAATTAATTTTGATTTTATATAATTTGTGTTCTCTTACATGAGATTCATTCAAAATCATTGTTTCTTTCACTTTATCAGCCAGTTGTTAAGCATGGACTCTATATCTTTCAACTTCCTCAACACATACTGATGAACACAATCTATCTCTTACCTCTCTAGCTATTGGTGGAACTTTGTTCTCTATGTGGGTCATTAAAGCTTGATTCTCTTCCAAAACTTCCTCTCATACATGCTCCAGTCACAGGTTCTATCTTGAAGAATGATCAGCCCAGTTTCTTTAGAGTTACTTGGTCCTGCTGATGCATTTGTGGCTGGTGGGGATGAGTTGGTTAGCTGTGATTGTCTGAAAGATCTTTGATATGTTGTTGGTTGATGAGATTGATGCTGATGATACTGATGATGCTGATGTTCTCTCATGTCAGGAGTTGATTGTTGATTACATTCTCTTGAGAAGTGCCCATAGAGATTGCATTTGAAACATCTTACTTTTGATAGGCAGCACTACAAGCGTAAAAAATTGATAACCAATGGGGAGTATTATAAATATTATTTTATGGTTATCAAATTGTATAGATAAACTCTATTAGAGATATATTTGAATAAAAGATTTTCATGTCATCATTTAGGTTGTTGGAGTTATGGAATTACTATCTTTCTTACTCCTATAAATACAATCCTTGTATATCATTATTAAACACACAATAAATAATATAAATCTCTCTCCCTACATCTTTTCATATTGTTTTACTATTAGGTTTGTTTTACAACAGTATGATTTTATTCCCCAACTTTTTTATTATAATCTTTTAGAATTATTAAAATGATAAGACATCTATTCTTTTGAGTTCACTAGACTCATGTAAAACACATGCTTCACACGAACTATATGATTGGTATCATTGAAACACTATTAAGTATTGGCAATTAGACTCCTTAAAATCTTAAGAGACAAAAACTACATAAATGATTTCGCGCAACCAGAACGCGCACTTGGAGAACTTAGCATACAGCTTCTCCTTTCTCAGCGTCTCCAACACTTCCCGAATGTGACCGGCATGCTCCTCTTCGCTCCTCGAGTAAATCAGGTTATCATCAATAAACACAATCATTGATTTATCTAACATCGGCCGACACACTTGATTCATCAAATCCATAAAAGCAGCTGACGCGTTGGTTAAACCAAAAGACATAACGAGGAACTCGTAGTGTCCATAACGTGTACAAAAAGCAGTTTTAGGAATGCCTTGCTCCTTTACCTTCAACTGATGGTAGCCGGATTGAAGACTATTCTCAAGAACCATCTGGCACCTTGGAGTTGATCAAACAAATCATCAATCCTCAGCAACGGGTACCGGTTCTTCACTGTCAACTTGTTCAACTCACGGTAGTCGATGCACATCCTCATACTACCGTCCTTTTTATTCAAGAACAGGACAGGAGCACCCCAAGAAGAGATACTCGGTCTAATGAACCCCTTATCAATCAATTCTTGCAGTTGCTCCTTCAATTCCTTCATCTCGGAGGGGGCTAACCGATACGACGCCTTAGCAACAGGCTAGGCACCGGGTATCAAGTCAATCTGGAACTCGATCTCGCGGTTTGGTGGCACACCTGGTAGATCTTCTGGGAGCACATCCGGGAATTCATTCACAACCTGTACATCAGATAGTTATGGTGTTGGCGTATCCATATCCTTAACGTAGGCCAGGTAGGCACTACATCCACGCCTCATGCACTTTCCCAACGCTGCCATTGAAATCACATTCAGAATAGACGTAACTTGATCAGCGTAGATCGTCACCGAACTACCGTCAGGTTCTGTTAGTCATATCATCTTCTTGCGGCACACAATGTTCGCCTCATGGGCCGCTAACCAGTCCATTCCTAGGACTACATCAAACCCGCCTAAGGTCATTACAGCAAACCAGCAGTTCATTATTCAAGAAAAGAACTTGATGATAACAAGAAAACTAAATCTTCTACTCACGCTTGATGAAAGCCCACCAAATCAGTGAAATCACGTGACTCCTTTATAGGAGATTGCAATACATTCCATTGAGATTCAATCACATCCACTTGTATATAAAACTAAAGATTTCGTATCAAAAACACCATATGTTCTCTAACCCCCCACATTGGTCTCAGGTGTTGTTGTCTATGTTGAGATGTTTTGTTGTTTTCATGGTTATAATGACGTTTGGCAAAATCCAAGTGACCTTGTTGCATTACAAAAAACCATGATTTCTCCAATTCGATTTGAGTCCGTTTCAACCGGAGTAAATATTGGAATATTCTTTGGTACCTAAAGCATACTAACTCATGAACAGACTAATTCAGAAACAAAGTATATGTTTTCCCGTTAAAATTAATGGGTAACATACTACTAACATATACATGTGCCACCAAAGAATTGCAAAGGGTACAACAAAGCCACCCAAGTATCATTGCTCTTTTGTTTTGGCCAAATTTCGTGTAAAACAACTATTATACTCTTTGTTTTAACTCTAAACAACTATTTTGTAACTCTAAGTTACAAAATTACCTGTGGAAACATTAGACACGAAATTTCGTCGAAAAGAGATGTCAAATAATACTTTAGTGGCCTGTTAGAACATGTGCAATACTTTAGTGACGAATGTATACAACCATACATTATCCTTAGATTTGATGTATATAAAGATAGCTTTAGATGTTTTAACACAGGGCTAATATTTTATGATTTCCACAAAAGCATCTAGAAAAAAGTGAAAAAATTAGGAATGTTTACTTATTAAATTGAACAATACCTTGTGAGAACCTCTTCTGTAAAAAACAACGGTAAGGGCCAATAACAGAATATTCAAGGGAAATACCATCCCAGCCATCCAATGAAGTATCAGATAAGGCATGGAGACCTCCATCGTCATAAGCTATTGACTTCTGCAAATCTACTTGGTTTGACCTGAGGTTGACCCTGAAAGCATGCAGTAGTTATTAGTAGGACTATTATACGGAATGTAAGATACGAACAAACTATATGTAATTAATATATTAGACAAAGTAGGATTTTACCTCAATGACACTCTTGAAAAATATTTATCATCATTGATAGTCTTGGTTGTGGCCTGCATTAGAAGTATGACATCAGTATATCTGATCTTAACAACCACATAATGACCATAATAACCCAGAAATGGAACTAACTTACCATCCGAAATGGAACCATTAGATCAGCTCCGGCCGTTGATTGCCGAGGTGGTAGATGCATTAATTCACGACTCTCTTCAAGAAAGCTCTATAATAAAGTTAAAGTTCCATACAGAAATTAAAAAGGTTAAAAAACTAATTTCCATCAGGGTCTTAATGATATTGCTTGAATAAGTTTCTGAAACGTTACTCCAGTTTCAAGAACACACTAGAAAAACTATGAGAATATGATATACTTAAATAAATACTTTGGTAAATTAGCAATGAACTATTACCTGGAAGAAATCACCTTTTGCAAGAAGAAAATAATCTATAATAGCCTTCTAATGGCCATTTAAATCAGCGCGAACAACAACAAGCTACAAATATGGATGAAAAGGTTAATCATTTATTGACTGAATGAGAAACTAAAGAAATATAAAAGCATGCCAAATCTCTACCTGCCAAAGATGGCTGGCTGCAATACTTCTGATCGAACCAATGGCCTCCTCGAATGATCTTTTATGGAACTCAGATGATTCCTGTCAAAAAAAGATACAGTAATTTGTGAATCCCAAGAAAACTAAGTATTATATTCTATTAACTAATAATCAAAACGGGTGAGCATATAGACATATCAAACCAATCCTAATTACTATCTTATTCCTGCTCTATCCTAATTTATATTTATATCAAACCGATTAATATATGATAAAACCAACAAGAAGATAAATCTGGAAACTAAAACATATTTAACGAGGTGAGGAAAATAGAAGTATATACAGGAGCTTAGAAATAACAAGAAGGGAATGATAATAACCTGCAAAATTTTAAGCCTTGATTCGATTTTATTAGCTTCTGTGGCAATAATTCATCTCCTGTTAATGTTGTGTTTAATGAGTGTTCCTTCCTCAAAGATTCTTTACCTGGAAAAGTGTGGCCATTGGGTACAAAGTCAGAGAGATTACAGAGCAAAAGTCTACCTTGATAGAGCTGTTTGATCACATCACAAGTCCCAACTCTGTGGAAGACAACACGATCATGGCCTGGAAGTATGATCAAGAGTGGGATTGTGCAATCATTAAGAGAACATCTGGAAGGATTCAATACTTCCATGATGTAGTATTAAGTGTTATGCCTAACAAAAATTTTAAAGAGGGTTTGTTACCAAAGCAGGAAGGCAGTAGCTGTTAAAAGATTTGATGGAAATCAATACACATATCCCATAACATAATGGGGATATGTTGAGAAGACCAAAGAATTGATGTTGTTGAGCAATGCAGAAGAAAAGAAAGCAGAGAAGATAAGAATCTTTGATCCAGTGGAGATCAAGCTGCTCCACCCCAGCTACACATCATACTTGCATGACAAATTCTTCCCAAAGCTGTCTGATGAAAGGGCACAGAATAATCTATGCCTATATGTTCACATGATACAAGTGGTGGATAAACTGCATGCAAAAGCATACATGAGAAGAAGATATAATGTTGGACTGTTGAAAGAAGTCATGCGGGTAATGACAAGACAAGAGCTTGAGTCAACCTCGCCTTTAGCTCCTCAAAAGCTCTCTTGATCTTGACCCCATACAAATTTCACATCCTTACGGGTCAACTTAGTCAATGGAGAAGCAATCTTGGAGAAGTCTTGGATGAATCTTCTACAATATCCCGCCATCCCAAGAAACTGCGGATCTCGGATGGCATCTTTGGAGACTTCAATTGCATCACCGCCTCCACCTTTGCCGGCCACCATAATCCCCTCGGGATTCACCACGTGACCCAAGAACTGTACTTCCGGCGTGTGGTCACACCCGGTGCGGGGTCGAAGAAGTGTGGTAAGTGAGGGAAGGAGCATACAAGAGAGTGTGGATGGGGATCCAATGTCTGTTTCAGGTGTCGAAGGACGGGACATGTGGCGAAGAACTGCGGGATGAGGATGTGCTATAACTATTGCGAGGAGGGCCACATGAGCAGGGACTGCAAGAAGCCGAGGGCTGAAAGCTCTGCGGCAGCAAAGAAGGCAGGGACTGAAAGGCAGAAGGCGAGCGACAAGGCCTTCACGATGACCAGAGAGGAGGCTAGGACGGACCCTGATGTCATGTCAGGTACGTTTCTAGTAAACCAAACTCTTGCTTCTGTGTTATTTGATTCTGATGCTAGTAGGAGTTTCATTTCTGCTGCTTTCTATGCTAAATTGCCTGTTAGTAGTAGAAGTATTGATGAACCTTTCGACGTAGAAACTGCCATTGGTAAGTCCACCAGGATTTCTGATCTGATAGAAGGCTGTGACGTAGAATTAGAGGGTTCTTAATTAATTGCTGAAAAATGTTGATCCCTCTATTGATAATCACTTCCTTTATGAACGATTTGGTTTTGATTCAAGTCTCTGTTCTTGTTTTGCAAAACAGGGGTGTAAATGATCATTGTGTTCCTTGTGAAATCTTGAAGAAACGATGTTTTCCGAATCAAACAAACAATTCTTTGATAGTTGATTTCGTTTATGATTACGTATCCGAGGGAGGCTACAAAACACGGGCTTAGAACTTTGTATTTGATATCTTGATGATGCTGATGATTATTAATCGATTTATGTCTTCTTTTTGAAGGATCTTTAACACCGCTCTGATACCATGTTGAGGCCCCTTCAGATTGTAGATTAGGATCAGTTATAGGATGAACATAGGTTATGAGTATGCACAGATTTGTGCAGTGACTCGGTGCAAGAACAGGGTCAAACGGGACAAACAAAATACACACAATACAATCTGATTTCCACACATAATTCGACATACAAATAGGGTATTTATACCCATACAAAGGCGGTTGCAAATTCCTAAAACTAACACAATCAACCCTTTAATTCCCGCCTCATTTACACATTTGACTTTTTCTATTTTGACTTTTCTAATCTGACTTTTAATAATCTAATTCTTATGATTATGTTGATTATTATTCTTCCAACAGTATTTCTGAATTTACTAGTGTAAAACCGATCTTGTATTCCTTTGGTGTTAGTGTGAAATTGTGAATGTGATGTTATTTTTTCTTTTTCAAATGATAAATTTCATATCATATATTATATTAGAGTCATGCTCAAAATGGCCTACTATGCAGAAATGGAAGAGAAATATGACGTGTTCCACAATTCCACAATTGTCTAAACAGAACTAATCTACCCTTGTGTTTCTATTTTTATTCTCCTACTCTACTTACTTGAAAATTAGGATTGAGTTGGATACATCACAATGTGTTGTTTCTCAGTAGCTATTATTTGTGATTGGATAATATGGTAGCATTGTAGCAACATATGTGTTATCAGATTGTTGATTTCTGAACCAGCCAATAAGTACCATGCTCATCCTTAATGCTTGAATCTGTATCCTCCTCCTTTTTGGTAGCATCATCTTGAGAAGTAGATGAGCTAGAGGAAGAACTTAAAGAGACTTGAACATGTACATGCCTGACATGTTTCTCAATTTGTGTCTCAGCTAGTTTGGCCTTGAGATTGTCAATCTTAAGTTGATGAGTGGCAGACCTATCCTCTAAAGTCTTAATCTTGGATTCAAGATTTGAGACTTTATAAAGCAGGTCTCTGATGGTGAGTTATAGACTTCCCTTATTTTTTTTGAAGAATCACGGGGAGATGAGACAACAAACCTAGTATGTTCATTTTTATCACCAAATGTGGTTTCTTGGCACCCTGATTTCCCTTGCAGAGTGATGTCTCTTTCAATAGCATCAATAGGTAAGGTCGCCGTAGACTCAGTCTTAGAGATGTTACCACAGTCCTGAGAGCCCAATGAGACACTCTCAATAGTGGCAGCTGAGTCTACATGAGTCCCCTCCATATCCACAGGACTCACCTTAGTTTGGCTTTGCTGATAGGGGAAGAACTCAGAGGTTTCTTTGGGCTCAGTTGATCTTTAGATGGGTGTGATATATCAATATCATGGCCTTGAAAGAACATGAAATCTTCATCAGAACCGGTTAGAAGGTCAGTGAAGGGTATGGAAGTTATACCTAATGACCAGGGACCTTGATCAATAGCTAGAGGCACTAAGCCTATGATTTGGCTGTCCCGTTTTGGCTACTCATGGGAGTATTGAGACTCACACTAATGGCTATTGGTTTAGGTTTCAGGCTCATCAGGTTGAGACTGAGGAGACTCAACACTAATATTAAGGTCAATTATGGAGGATGGTTGGACCTCTAGGCTGAGTGAGAGCCCATCTTTCCACTCTAGCCTTTTAGGCTTGAACAGAGGGAGCTTGTTCAATCAGAGTAGATTGAACAAGGGTTTGTTTGAAGCATCTCTGATAAGTAAACTGGATGGGGTGGGAAGGAAGAATTGGAATTAAAGTGGTTGTGTCTGGTGTGGGTTCATCACCTATGGGGCTTACAGGGATGTCACCGGGAGCCATTGGCTTAATCATACCTGGAAGAAGTGTAGTGTGTCTTCAAGTAAAGTTGGTGGACATCCTTTTCAGAGTCTTAAAGATGACCGGCCTCATGTGAGGGACAAGAAGAGTGGCTTCACAGAGAAGCTTGTCTTGGTCCAGCTCATATTTGATGATGTGTTGAATAAACCTGGGATACATGTAGAATGTTTTCCTTTGCAGGTTTCCTTTAAGGTTGTTCAACACAAACTTGGAGTAGTTAAATCTGAGGCCTCTTACCAACCTGTGAACAAGGCATCCTAAATAATAGGTAATTTGATCCCAACCTCCTGATTGTTTGATAAACAGTGGAGAACAATGTGAAGCAGAAACTTCTAGTTGTGCGAGAAGTTGAACTCGTAGACAGTTGACCTGCTCATATAACCACCATATCCCATTTGGACATATGTGTCTTCCAAATCAGATTTGGAGAACTTAGTAGGAGTGCCTTCATCATGAATCTCTGTGAATCCAAGAATCGCAATCAGGAAATATCAGTGTTAATATGAAATCAAGTTAACATTTGCGGAATCAACATTAACCTTGTTTAATTATTTAATAAATAAATATCAAATATAATGAATAATAATTATGATGAACACAATGATATAAACACAATTAATAAGCAAACAAGATTTGATTCAAACGTATTTCATTAAAACTGATTAATGATTACAGATGAATTAATAATGAATGACATAAACAATAAATGCTTCGAACGTGTTGATGTTGATGTGACGGCTGCTAGGGTTTATGTTTGTGTGAATTGATGTGATGTTGGGTTTGTCGTTTTGTTGCTCGTGTGTTCGTGTTCGTCATCTGATGTGAAACCTAGGATCCATATTTATAGGCACGTGTGTTTCAGTTAAGGAAACACCAGATCTCTTGGGATTTGCACAACTGTCTTGTTGAAGTGTTGACTTGTTGACTTGTAACACTTGTATTATTTAAATACAAGTGTTTGGACTCCGCAGCTTAACAGGTCTTCCGAAGGTAATTTGTTCTTCCGAAGGTAATTTGTTCTTCCGTAGGTATTATTTAAATACAAGTGATTGACTTCACTTGAACTCTACAGCTGATTGTTCATCCGCAGAGGATCTTCGGAAGTATGTTACTTGTAAGAAACATATCGATTGAAGAACACAATGTTCATCCGTAGATGTTTCTTACACTTAGTCAATTTCAGTAATTGACCAAATATTATGTTTGTACCTGCAATCATACACAAATCAACACACATATGGGTTAACCTATATACATAATGCACATGCCATAATAATAAATTATAATCATTCATTACAAGTATTGATTAAAGTTCTAAGCCTATACAAAATGATCTAGATATATTGTTCCTATATCTAACAATACTCCCCCTTAGGCTTAGACATTTCTAATCATTTCTTCAAAACTGAAAGCTCCTTCAATCTTGACACCATCTTCTTGTTGAAATAAGATACTGCTTCCTTTTGATCATCGTATTTGTACTTGATCTCCATTCTGCATATCTTTAGAAGTGTCTCAAAACTTAGTCCCAAGATGTCTTCTTTAGTTGTTAGAGTTTCCATAACACTTTGATTGTGAACTATTTCAAGCTCATCTTCTTCTATGATTCTTAGTTCTGATACTTCTTCAATGTTAGCTCCTTTCAAAAGCCCAGCATCATTTCTTCTTCTCTTGTATGCTTTTGCATGAAGTTTATCCACCACTTGTATCATGTGAACATATAAGCATAGATCATTCTGTGCTCTTTCATCAGACAGCTTTGGGAAGAATTTTTCATGTAAGTATGTTGTGTAGCTTGGGTGGAGTAGTATGATCTCTACTAGGTAAAAACTTCTTATCTTGTCACCTTTCTTCCCTTCAGCATTCCTCAGT
The DNA here is from genome assembly GCA_025215565.1 of Flaveria ramosissima. Taxonomy (NCBI): domain Eukaryota; kingdom Viridiplantae; phylum Streptophyta; class Magnoliopsida; order Asterales; family Asteraceae; genus Flaveria; species Flaveria ramosissima. The sequence goes on from CM046045.1 coordinate 8,001,943, forward strand.
AGCACCATTTCTTTTGTTTTCTCAACATATCCCCACTCAGATATGGGAATAGTGTATTGATTTCCTGCTATGACTTTGATGGCTGTTGTTTTCCTATTAGTGTAACCAACCTCCTTAAGAATTCATCATCAACTAATGTAGAGGAGTTGGTGTTTGAGCTTCTTTCCTTTTCAAGTCTTTACTTATGTTCAGCGTTTTCTCTCTTAGCCTCCTTCAGCACATCATCTATAAACCTTGTTTTCAGCCTACCCACAGACACAAAGAAATCTCTCCCCCTTGGATGAATTGGATAGTTGGAGATGATTAGACTTTGCAAGTCTTTAATGCCTCTCTCAGGAAGACTTAGTAATGCTTCTACATCATGGAAGTATTCAATTCTTCCAGATGACCTCTTGATGATTGCACAATCCCACTCTTGATCATACTTCCAGGCCATGATCCTGTTGTCTTGCAAAGAGTTGGGATTTGTGATGTGATCAAACAGCTCTATCAAGGTAGACTTTTGCTCTGTAATCTCTCTGACTGTTGTACCCAAAGGCTACACTTTTCCAGGTATAACTACTCGTGGCTCTATGATTAGTTATTCTTTCCCTTTGTGCTGATATTTAGATTCAACAGTTATAGGATCAGCAGGGAGTTTGCTTTGTTGCTCATAGGATGGGTTTGGAGCTTCAGTTCCAAATCTCATCCCTGTGTCAAGCTCAACAGTCATTACATGTTCCATCATCTTCCTAAGCTCACCAACTTTTCTTCCCTTAAGCTCATGTGCCTTGTAGTTGTGACCCTGTACCCAACAGATCATATTGTACTTGTTAAGCTTTGCTATATCACAATGGCCTAGATCTTTCTTGATTTTCTCAATGGCTTGAAATGTTGTGAATGCTTCATAGTCACAATTAGGGATCATGAATTTAGCAAGTTTAAATTCTTTCAGTAGATCTTTCATTTCAGTCACATTCATCCTCTTAACCATATCAAATGAAAATCCATGGTTGATAAGAGTCATAAACATGTTTGACTCAAGCCTTTCTTCTAATATGTCTTTGGTGGTCAGCAGTTCTTTAGGAGACTCATCTTTAGTAAGCTCATTCCATTCAGCATCACTTTCAGTTTCAGCATGAGACATAGGCTTTAAAGTTGATATATTCACTGAGGGAGTGTGCCTAGGGGATATTGATTTGATCTCTTAGGAGAATCTTGTACTTCAATCACTTCTTTCTTAACAAGACCCAAGTACTTCCTTTTCCTTGAATATTGAATGATTGGCAATGAAGCTTCAACGGATTCTTTTGTTTGTTTTGATGCAGGAGCATTAGTTTCAATGTCCTTTGTCTTCTTTCTCAGTCTTTCAATCTCCTCATCCTTTCTTTTCAGCTGAGCAAATTGTTCTTGTAGAGTCTTGTTAGCTTTGTTGCTCTCGAACACAAGCTTTTCTTTTTCAGCCTTCTCATGTGCAATTGACTCTTTTTGTTCTTTGACAAGCTCATGCAAAGCATCAATGACTTCATTGTTTTCTTGTATGTTTTCTCTTAATCTTTTCAGACTAGATTTTTGCTTCATCAGCTGATCATCTTTTTCTTTTATCATCCCCTTCAACTCTTGAATTCTATGCTTCTATTGTTTGACTTGATAACAAGCTTGTTGTATTCAACAACCAGATCACTTTTGCTGACTAGGATATCATCATCACTGAGATCATCTTCATTGTAAGCAATCATATCAACATAGTTAGCTTCTTCTTCTTCTTTCTGATGTAGAGTAGTAATCTCATCATCATTCACTTCTTCAGGGGCTACACTAGTTGAGCTTGAACTGGACTCAACAGCTTGATCTGCCTGTTCTTGATGTGGTTGTTGTTGCTGATGGTCAGTGACTGGAGAGACAGGTTCAGTATCATTTGAATGGATAGGGGATTCAGTCTTGGTTAGTGACAATTGAACTGTACTTGCTTGTGAAGCTAACTCTGTGTCCCCAGTGTAAAAGCTCTTAGTGTATTGGTTTTCTAGAGTTGGGGGTTGTTGAAAAAGTTGTATTTAGAGTTGATTTGGTGATGGAGGGTGAATTGGAGAGATTGGTTGAGTATTTTGACTGGCTGGTGATTGTGGGTGGGGAGATTGATGATGTTGGTGAATGGGTGATTGATGAGGTGAAGGTGAGGCTTGCTCAGTGTCACCATGAGAGCTATCCTGCTGATCATCCCACATCAGCTCTTGGGAATGTTGGCATTGGGGTCAACTACATACGCAAACATAGGCATGTCTTCTCCTTCATACCTTCCACTTATCTTATTCAGTACAGATCTCCCTAGGTGTGCTTGAACAAACACATCACCATCTCTAGTAATACTAGTTAGATCAGCGTTGATGATTAATTGTAAGAACCTTGGAAACATATACATCTTGTTGGCCTTTTGCATCCTAATTTGGTCACACAAACAACTGAAAATATACTTTGAATAGTTGTATGTCCTTCCCTCAAAATACCAATAATGCCAGATGAAATGTGCCTTGAGAATCTGTCAAGCCCAGACTTCCTGTTGGAGATGCACTTTAGATAGGTGTGACATAAGAATCTATATGCCTTGCATAATCTCCCTTTCTTTATCTCACCATTGTCAAAATCACCATCATACCCCATCTGGTAGAACACATTATCTATGTATTCATTCTCGAATACATCAGGGTGACCAACTTATTGCTCTCCCAACTCTAGTACCCTTCTTATGGTCTGCTCATCTATCCTTAGTCTTTCATTCTTAATCTCAGCCACAATCACTCCAGACTCTCCATCTTCCTCAATTTAAGCTTAGTTCTAGAAATCGACTATATGATCTTGATGAATCACTGGCTCTGCTGTTAAAGCATAGAAGAGCCTGGATTGTCTTAAGTATCTTATGATGTCCCTGCATCCTTCCGACATAGGGTCGTCTGGATTTAAGAACGCACACACATTGTGCTCCCTTGCAAATCGATTCGCCATCTGTTCATAATAATGAAGACGATTATGTTAGAACTAAGTAATCATATTTAAGAATTCAAAGAGTTTAAACGATAATGATGAATCAATCAGTTCTTACTGATGTTTATGATATGATTTACCTTGAGATTAAGACTAGAAACCAGATTTAAGCTTTGTTTGATGTTTAAGATATGAGTAATTTTGAAATCGGATGAGGGAGGGATGAGGTTTTGACTAACGAACTTCTAGGTCAAAAAGGTTCTGTAAAAGTGAATAATGAATTCCAAGTCAAAAACATCATTTATCCTCCCCCGGACACATTTATTTCATTTATTTAATGAAGTGGGTCCCACTTTTCTTATTATTCTTTCGTGGAATTTATTTGTTCTGCAGATTTCAGTTCATCCATAGGATATCTGCGGATGCCTAACTTAATACTGAACTTTAAAGTTTGAATTGAAGTATAACTTGATTTTCCATAGGTTTCCAATCTATGGAAATGAATTATACTTGTAAAATATTAACTCATTCTTAGGTTACCAATATACGGATAGTCATATTTTACTCCATTTTAAGTTTCGCACTGTAGCTTCTGCTGATGTTTACAATGCACTGTAGCTTCTGCTGATGCTAAGCATGCACTCTAACTTCTGCTGATGCTAAGCATGCACTGTAACTTCTGCTGATGCTAAGCATGCACTCTAACTTCTACTGATGCTTAAAATGCCACGATTCAAACTTATTCTGTTGTATGGTTCTAATCAACTGATAGAACCATTTATTGCTATTGGACCTTGTTGACTTTGTATTCTTGACAATTGTGCACAAGAAGGTTTATATTTTAAAAACTTCATGTATCCAAAAGCCAAGTTAGTGCTAAGGTTCCAAATCCTTTATATTGACAATTCATTTGACAATTTTGTTGTTAAATTATTTTCATGATTCTACTCCCCCTAAATTTTTGATTAATGACGAATGTAAGCATTTATCATAAATTTATAAGAAGAATATCATGAAAGACACATGTCTGTCCAAACATGCCAAACAGAAAGAAGTTAAAATAAACAAAATTGAAATGAGTACTATGTACAAGCATATATACACATAGAATGGGATCATACTATAACACTAAGCATCTTCCTGATTAATTTGTTTGATGAATTGATACCTGATTTTAGTTCTGATTGCAAGTATGTTTGTCCACTTAAATCCGTACAAGAGTATTGTGTCAACTAGGCATGATGTTTATCATGTTATCATGTTTATTAGGAGGTAACTTGTAAGGATTCCTATAAGTCAGATGCAGCCAAAACATCCAAAGTCTCTCTGCATGTATGCACTGAAGAACAGAAGTAGAAATGCTTCGGAAGTTTTACACCTTGCACTAGAAATATTTTAAGTGTAATCTTCCGAAGCCAAGATCAACATCTTCCGAAGCCAAAAGTGAAGTCTTCCGAAGCTTCAAAGACAAAGTCTTCCGAGATTCTTCCGAAGACTTTTAGATACATGCTTTAATCTGATGTACTTTACCATAAAGCCGGACCACCTTTCCGCTGCAACTCTGTTCAGTCATCAACTTACATGAGTTGGTGAAAAGGTCCATGCTTTTGGTAACTGTACATTGAGGTCTTGAGTCTATGCTTTCTACTTTATGTACTTTTATCCTCTTTTTAATATATTAGGATGTGAGCTATGGAATGTCATAGTCACTAGTCAAAAGGCAATCTGTCTTTTGACTCTACATTTGTTTTTGTTGACTAGTCTTATGTATCCAGTTGGCCTTCAAAGTATGGTCGGCTGTAGAATGTAGTATATGTATCTCAAGTGCTTGTAACTTCCATAGTATGCTTTATAACATTTCTAAAAGAACTTGAGAAGCAATAACCAGCATTCTTGAAAACCAATTACTTGTGTTGTTAGCTACCTTGTTCTGTCTCATATTTACTTGTATTCTTGGCATCTTTCACATAAGTTAACCAGTTCCCTATTTGATTTGTTAAGTGTTCTAAGGAACTCTCCTCATTGTGTTGTTATGTTGAAAATTGCATACCCTTCACCGGTTCTGCATTTGGTATCAGAGCTTTTTTGTCTCTTGATATAAGATCTAACCATCTTAAGATCCCTCACACACACAAAATACTTAACAACTCAAATTGCAACTATTACCAAAGCTGATATGGAAACTGGGACTATGACAAAGTCTCCGCTGATCGCTCCTGAAGACTTTGATACTTGGTGTCAAAGAATGGAAGGCTTCATCAACTCTCAAGACTCCAGGATGTGGGACTCTGTTGTTGAAGGACCTTACATACCAAGCACCACTTCTCCTACTGGTGGTGGTATGATTTCAAACGCTATAGCTGATTACTCTGAAGAAGACAGAAAAAGAATAGAGATTGATCAAAAAGCCATGACAATCCTTCAAACTGCTCTTCTAAACTCCATCTAAAGAGGCTTCAAGAAGTGCAAAACTGCCAAGTAGCTACGAGAAGCACTGAAGTTGATGTATGAGGGGTCCACTGAAGCAAAGGAGAACAAGAAGGATCTCCTGAAGCAGTAGTTTGAAAACTTCACCGTCAAGGTAGGTAAAACCATGACTCAACAATACATCAGGTATGTTGAGATTATGGATACTCTAATGGATGTTGGAGTAATTCTTGAGAACAAGGACATTGTAAGGAAGTTTATGTCCTCTCTTCCTAGATAATGGACACATTATTGGGTTGTCATCAAGAGAACTGAGAAACTTAAGAAACTTACTCTCACAAAGTTTTAAGGTATTCTTAGTAGCTACCAGATGGAGCTGAATATGTAATAATCATCTAGTAACTCTAGCAATCAACTTAGTTCAACCCTCCATGTGGTTGAAAAGGAAAGCATTGAACCACAACATCATCTTATATGCTACCCTGACCACTCACAAAAGGGCCCTTTCATCACCTTCCCAGAGACTCCAAGAGAAAGCTACACTCAAGAAAGTACTTTTCAAGAGACAAGTTCTTCTCATGCCTTTGTCTCTCCTGATGAAACCACAGGCAACTTTCTTTTCACCCTTGAAGACCTGGTCTGTATCCATCCAGATGATCTGGAGTACATGGAGATAGTTCAGCAAATGGCTCTTCTCACTCACAGAGCCAAGAAGTTCTACAAGAGGACAGGGAGGAAGTTTCCAAGCAATGTAGCCAGTGGAAAGTTTGGGCTGGATAAAAGTAAAGTAAAGCGTTACAACTGTAACAAGATGGGACACTTTGCAAGGGAGTGTAAGGCACCAAGGACAAATGGTGGCCAAACACAAGCCACACCAAACTACACGGAAAAAGGTCCCTAGAATGTGAAGCCAAAGCAGCAAGACGCAGTTGCTGTTGAAGAAGGAGGCTTTGACTGGAGCTTTCAGGTAGAAGATGCATCTCCAAACCAAGCACTCATGGCAGACCACAATGAAGCCAAGGTATTGAAACATATTTGTACTCCTGAATGTATTGCTAAAGTTAATAAATACAGGTCCTATAATTTAGAAATGAGATCTGATCTTGAGTCCTTAAATATCTTAAAAGCCGATTTTAAAAGAGCTGAAAATGATTATAAACTAAAGATAGAGGACTTAGATAAAACCATTTCAACTCTTAAACATAAGTATACAAACTACAGGACTCAGATCAAAGACCTCATTACTATGTTAACTGAATGCCAAGCTGAGCTTGTGATCAGCAAAGCCAAGGCATAAAAATGTGATCTTGAAGAAGAGACCTTGAAGAACATAATATCCTCATCCTTGCATGCAAAAGTTTGTTATCAATATAAGCAGGGACTGGGATCCTGTGAGATAGCTCCTCCACACACAATCTTGTCTGTAAGATCTCCTAGGTGTGAAACTTGTGAAGATGAGCTTCCCCTCATAGATCCTATGACTGAAGAGGATGAAGAGAAGTTGGTGGAGAATAGCTTTGAGAAGAGTGAAGAGGAGCATCCTATGAAGGGTCACCATCTCTTTGAGGAAAGAAAAGCTGTTAGGATGACCAAGTTAAGGAGAAAGAACTTGATCAGGAAGGCCAAAAGAAAATCCAAAAAGGCTAAAGAGGTAAAGGCCACCTTCAATTCTGCACAGAAACAAGTCTTCATCTCTGTAGGATTTGAAGTGGTAAAGGCTGAAGACACCAACTTGAACTCCATCAACAAGAATTCTGGTTCATATCCAAATCATCCCATGATCAAAAATAAGGCTGATCAGTTGTGCACCACTGCTGTACAACCTGAACCATCCAACTCCAAATGTAGTTCTATCCCCATAAGAATTGTCACAACATCTGCAAAAATGAAGATGGAGAAGGAAAGTGATCAAGTTCAGCCTTATTCATAAAAGAAACCTCTTAGAAGGAAGAAAATGGACTGTGTTATGTGTGGGAGTACTTCTCATCTTGCTAAGGATTGTGTTTAGAATCCAAAGAGTACTCTCCACATGACCAAGAAAGAAACTTCTAAGAGTTTGGAGAAGAAGAAGCAAGCTTCAGAAGGAAAATATGTTTCCTTCGGAAGCTCCAAAATGAAGAAGAAGACAAGTGGAAACTTGCCTTCGGAAGAAAATTTGGTCTCAGAAGAAAGGAATACTTTCGAAGGACTGAAGCCTGCTGTAGTGAAAGCAAAACTTTCCAAAGGTCCAGTCATTAAAACTTCCGAAGTCAACAAAACTTCCGATGTATTGAAGGTCAAGTCTAAGCTTCCAAAGGTGGTGTGGAAGACAAAGAAAGACCAAGTGGCTGAAAGTTCTTCATCAACATCAGCAAATTATCCTTCAAGCATGACTATAAGATCAATTACTGTTGCATTGTCTTCAACTTCTTTAGATGAGCCCAAGACCAGTGAGGCTTGGGTTTCCAAATTTAACTAACCATCTATTTTATGTAGGAACAGCTCAAGACAAACAGAAATGTATGGATCATTGATAGTGGTTGTTCCAGGCACATGACAGGCAATAGGTCACTACTCTACAAGTTTGAAAGAATTGATGGAGGACTAGTTGCTTTTGGAGGAGATGTAGGAGGTTACATTACAGGAAGAGGCAAGGTCACAAATGTTAAGCTCAGCATTGAGAAGGTAAACTTTGTCACGGAGCTTGGGTACAATCTTTTGATTGTATCCAAATTTTATGATCAGAGTCATAACATGCTCTTTACTGAGCATGAGTGCATTGTTCTCAGGACCGGGGTGGTCATTCCTCATGAGCACATCCTGCTCAGAGCCCCCAGGAAAGGAAACATGTACAAGATGGATTTACAAGAAACATCTCCCTCAGGAGAAGTTTCATGCTTTCTATCTAAAGCAAATAGTGATAAGTCTTTCCTCTGGCATAAAAGAATGTGCTATGTAAATTTAAAAAATATGAATAAATTAATTAAGAATGATTTGGTAACTGGAATACCAAAGAAAGAGTTTACAAGTGATGACCACTGTGTTGCATGCCTGAAGGGGAAGCAACACAAGGTATCTTACATGCCAAGGGAAAGGAATTCCATCATTAATCCCTTACACTGATTACATATGGATCTCTTTGGCCCCACCAGTGTAATGAGTCTAGGAAGGACCTCTTGTTGTTTAGTGATCACTTATGACTTTACAAGATTCACTTTGGTCTTCTTTCTTAGAACTAATAATGAGACCCCTAAGATTCTAAAGAATTTCATCTTAAAGATTGAGAATCAATGTAATCACAAGGTCAAAACCATAGATGTGATCAAGGAACTGAATTCAAGAATCAAATCCTTGATACATTTTATGATGAAAAAGGTATTACAAGACAATATAATGCTCCCAAGACTTCTTAGAAAAATGGTGTTGCTGAGAGGAGAAACAGGACACTAATTGAAGCTGTAAGAACTATGTTGTCTGACTCTAAACTGCCCATCACCTTCTGGGCAGAGGCAGTGAACACTGCTTGCTATGTGCAAACACAGAGTTTTAGTAGTTAAGACACATGGTAAGACTCCTTATGAACTTTGGAACAAGAGAAAACCTTTCATTGGTTTTCTCAGGTCATTTGGATGTCCTTGCACCATCTTGTATACCAAAGATCAAATTGCCAAGTTTGTTGAGAAATCAGATGATGGACATTTTATTGGATACTCTTCTCAAGCTAAAGCTTATTGAGTATACAATCTCAGAACTAGAGTAGTTGAGGAGTCAGCCAATGTGACTGTTTTAACAAATCTTTTAAGCATGTTTTAGGGTCCACAGATATACTACCTACAAGTGATCCTGATCCAAGATTTGAGTTAAAAAGACCTTCAAGTTACACATCTTCAGCTCCAGTGGTAACCAATCCTGCAAATGAAGCTTCTACCAGCACATCAATAACAAATCCTGCTGATACTTCTGGGGTGCCTTCAAATTCCAGCTTAGAGGCATAAAACTTAGATGAAGGAGCTTCAAATGTTAGAGAAAATGGTGGTGGTGAAAGTGATCAGGAATTCCTTGATGCTGATAACCACTCCATTGAAGACAACATCAATGATGTCATACACTCATTGGATCAACTCAATCTTGATAAGTGTGTTGATGTGGAAGGTGAATCCTCCTTGCCAGATCAGAATTTCTCAAATTTAGATCTGACTAAGCAACTTGCTATCATCCCTCAGCTAAGGATCCACAAGTCTCATCCTACCACAAACATCATTGGAGATGTTGATTAGGGGTGAGAACAAGAGGACAAACCCATGGTGCAAATGTTTGTCTTCACTCTTGTTTCTTGTCCCAGATAGAGCCAAATAAAATTGATAAGGCTCTAAAGGATGGAAGTTGGATTGAAGCTATGCAAGAGGAGGTGCTTCAATTCAAAAGGAAAAAAGGTTTGTAACCTATGTCCTCTTGATCAAGGGAAGACTACCATAGGAACCAAATAGGTGTTCAGGATTAAGAAGGATGATAGAAGACTTGTCATCAAGAACAAGGCAAGACTAGTTGTTCAAGGGTATACTAAAGAAGAAGGAATTGACTACACAGATGTTTTTGCTCCTATAGCAAGACTTGAAGCTGTCAGGATATTCCTAGCTTTTACTGCATCCAAGAACTTCAAGGTCTACCAACTTGATGTTAAGTGTGCTTTTCTCTATGGGGTGATTGATGAAGAGGTGTATGTCAGACAACCACCTGGGTTTGCAGATCCTAATCATCCTGATTATGTCTGCAGGCTTTATAAAACTCTTTATAGGCTGCACCAAGCACCATGGAAGTGGTGTGAGACTCTATCTCAGTATCTCTGTCAGCATGGATACAAAAGGGGTACTATGAATGGAACTCTCTACATCAAAGGAACAGGAAATGACATAATGCTAGTTCAAGTATATGTATATGACATTATCTTTGGGTCAACTAATCTAAAGCTCTGCAAAGACTTTGAGAAGCTGATGAAGGACATGTTTAAAATGAGTGCCATGAGGGTACTCAATTTCTTTCTAGGAATTCAAGTGAAGAAAGTTGACAATGGCTTCTTCATAAGTTAGTCAAAGTATGTACAAGACATACTTAAAAGGTTCAACATGACTGATTGTAAGGTTGCTAAGACACCCATAGCTAGGAACCACTCCCTTGGACCTGATCTTGAGGGGGAGTGTGTTGATGAGCATCTCTACAGGGCAATGATTGGGTCTCTTATGTACCTCACAGCGAGCAGGCCTGATATCATGTTTGCTACATGGATTTGTGCAAGATATCAAGCCAACCCCAAGATGTCACACCTGATCACTGTCAAAAGAATTTTAAGATATCTCAAAGGTGCTCCATCACTTGGCCATTAGTATCCAAAGAATTCTGACTTTAATCTGTATGCTTATACAGATAGTGACTATGGTGGTTGTATCATGACTGCAAAGTCTATATCAAGGGGATGTCAATTTCTTGGTGGAAAGATAGTCTCTTGGCAATGTAAGAAACAATCTTGTGTGTCTGCATCTGCAGGACCGGTGAAGGGTATGCAGTTACAACACAACAACACAATGAGGAGAGTTGCTTAGAACACTTAACAGATCAAATTGGGAACTGGTTAACTTTTGATGAAAGATGCTAAGAACACAAGTAAATATGAGACAGAACAAGATGGCAAACAACACAAGTAATTGGTTTTCAAGAATGTTGTATATTGCTTCTCAAGTTCTATTACAAATGTTACAAAGCATACGATGGAAAGTTACAAGTACTTGAGATACTTTATACTACATCCTACAGCCGGCCATACATTAAAAGCCAGTTGGATACAATTGACTAGACAACTACAAAATCAAATGTAGAGTCAAAAGGCAGATTTTCCTTTTGACTAGTGACTATGACATGCCATAGCTCACATCCTAATATATTACAAAAAGGATAAAAGTACATAAAGAAGAAAGCATGGACTCAAGACCTCAATGTACAGTTACCAAAAGCATGGACCTTTCACCAACTCATGTAAGTTGGTGACTTTACAGAGTTGCAGCGAAAAGTTGGTCCAGCTGTATGGTAAAGTACATCAGATAAAGGCATATCCTCAAAAGTTTTCGGAAGAAATATGTCTTCACTCTTTGGCCTCGGAAGACTTTGTCTTTGAAGCTTTGGAAGACTTCACTTTTGGCTTCGGAAGATGTTGGTCTGGGCTTCGGAAGATTTTACACTTAGAATATTTCTAGCGCTTGATGTAAAACTTCAGAAGCATTTCTACTTCTGTTCTTCATTGCATGCATGCAAAGAGACTTTGGATGTTTTGGCTGCATCAGACTTATAGGAATCTTTATAGCATCAACTGCTGAAGCTGAATACATTGCTGCTGCAAGCTGCTATGCTCAAGTGCTTTGGATTCAAAATCAGATGCTGGACTATGGATTCAACTTCAAGGAGACTCCCATCCACATAGACAACAACAGTGCTATCTCAATTACAGAAAATCATGTGCAACACCCAAGGACAAAGCAGATCAATATCAATGATCATTTGAGTAGAGATAACTTTGAAAAGTGATTAATCAAACTAGTCAAAGTTAACACAAATGAACAATATGCTGATCTGTTCACCAAAGCTTTTGATGAATAAAGATTTAAATATCTTGTATCAGCTATTGGGATGATTAACGTTGAATAGCTTTTCTTAAAACTTAATAATATTATTCTAAAAACTGTGTGTCCTAAGTTGTCTATTTAATCACCTTCATAAACCCTTGTTCTATTTGGAAGAAAATCTTTTCAAAAGACACTTCTTAGATTTTTGAAAATTTTGATCTCTTTACTTTTTGGAAGATTTACAATTACCTTCGGAAGAAACTTATGTCTTAGTAAACAAATAACTACTTCAGTAATTTTACCTTCGGAAGAAATTTCTAACTTATCTTCCAAAGCTTAAAAAAATCAACTTAAGTACTTTTATGTTTTATAAGAACAATTTTCTTTCGAAAGCAATTTACCTTTGGAAGTTTTCAATCTCTTTAAAATAAAAACTCGGAGTATTAAATCTCTTTCGAAGCAAAATTCTGAAAAACTTTTGAAATATCTTCTGAAGCCAATTTGCCTTGGGAAGCTTTTTCTTCAGAACTTCCGAAGCCAAAAATCTTCGGAAGATTTCTCGACTTCCAAGAAAACTACTTTTGGGCAAAAGTAAACTACCTTTTAAGAGGTGGGACCGACATCCGGATTTCAAAGTTTATCCTCTTTCATTAACTTTGCCTTAAATCCTTTTCACATAAGTACCCAACGGATCCACCTTCTTTCACTATCTTCTTCATCTGAACTATTCCTCTAACCTAAATTCTCTCAACCGCCTTTGTTCTTCACCTTTCTTCACCTTTAAGCTTCTCAAAATGGCAAACCTAAATTGCATAAACAACCCTGACTTCTCCATGCAACTTCACAGGCAACACAACGAGGTTGCTCTGTTGAACTCTGAGAAAGATGATAGTTTCTCAGAGGTTTGTCGTTTTCTGGCTTTATCCAACTATTTCACCTCCCTAACCATTGATCCTACTCTCTATGACGATCATCTGCTTGAATTTTGCAAGACCTGCCAAGAGGTCATTATGGATGGGGAGTAGGCATTTTCTACCACAGTGTAGGGGAGGAAAATCTTCATCACTCCGGCCATCATCAACACTCATTTACAGCTGGATGATAAAGAAGGTCAGTTGTCCTTCCCAAAGGAAGCTGTCAATCATTCTTTTATGCAGATGGGCTATGAGGGAGATTTCTCTGTAAAGACCTTAAGGAAAGGGAAGGTCTTATCCCAGTGCAAATACCTGCTCCATGTGGTTATCCACAACTTGTCAAACAAGCATGGAGGGTGGAACCAGATTCCTGAGGATCTCTCCTTCATAGTGCATGGAATGGTTCAAGGGGTCAAGTTCAGGTACTCTCAGTTCGTTTACACAAATTTGCTGGCTAACTTGGACTCCTTAGAGTATTACATGTTTCCTAGATATGTTCAATACATTCTCAACTGTGAACTGGGCTCACAGTTGAGGGAAACAGGTAATATTCTTAAATTGGGACAAATGAAGCCCGACATCTTTAAAATCATGAAGAAGCCAACTATAGGCTTCTCAGGGGTAGAAACAACCCTTGTCCCAAAACTGTTAGAGCTCATTGCTCAAGGTGACAACCTAGCAACACAAGCTAGTGTTCAACCCACACCTTCTACCACCCAACCACCAAAAAGACCACAAATCACCCTCACCTACCAAAGAAAATCCAAACGAACCCCTATTCAAGTTATTGACCTTGTGCAGGCCCCCATACACTCACCCATAAAGAAGGAAGTGGATACTAGAGCTCCCACTTCCCCTGAGGAGCAAACCACTCCCATCTTTTCAAGAATCAGTGCTGAGGTTCCTCATGCTCAGCCTGATGAGCTTATAAGCCCAACTGCCTTAAGCCTTCACTCTGAGTCTCAACACTCAAGTGAACAACCTTCAGGGGATAGTTACCATCCCCAGCCTTTAGACTTAAATCAACATATTCCCAACCTTGAATTCTATATTGATGAAGACTTAGGTTTCAGTGAGTACTATGAGTCTCTCTACTCTTCCCCCACTCAAAGAGAGATAAGTGCTTCTTAGTCCCCTATGTCTAGCCCACATCAGTCACCTATTACTGAGGCGGATTAACCTGAACCTGTTCAGGAGATCCATATGGAAGAGGCTCTCACTTCTGCATGTGATTACATCATTAAGACCTTAACCATGGCAACTCAACCCATTGACACTTCAATTGAGGCTGTCAATGTGCAGAGGAAATCCAGCAGCCAAGAACCTGAAGCTGGTGATAAGAGAGAGGACTTTGGTCTAATCATCTCATCCCCCAATGATTCTTCTGATGAAGATGAGGGGAACTTGAGACTAAAGCTGCAAAAATTGTCAAAAACATGCACTTATTTAGTCTCTAAGGTTAGACACCTTGAATCTCAGGTGACTACCCTGCACAGCAGGGTCAATGATCAGCAACTTGAGATATCTTATCCCAGGGAAAAACAAGCTGGGAGACCTTTAAGGAGAGCTCAACCAGGAACACAAGAACCTGTGAATGTGATTGACCTAACTCCTAGCTCACCTATGCAAGAGGGTGATGCTACCAAAAATGGGGAGAAAGTCATTACAGTCACAGAACCTGGGAGTTCTTCAGGGAGTATGGATATTGAGGACTCACCATCCTCACTTGCAATTGTGCATACACAACAACTTCCTCAAGTTCACATTGATGTGGACTCTACAGACTCTTTCATTCAAAGTCTCTTTGAGGAAGGCATTCCAAGGGCTATATCATCCCCACCCCAAGGAACTTCAAATTACATTATTGGGTGGAGGTATGATGCTGATAGAAGAGCCCTCATTTTTCAAAGAGTTCAAGGGCAGCAAGAGGTGTTCAACTTTCAGACCTTGAACTACTATGAAGGTCTTGACCTGATCAACATGCCACTTGTCAACCAAAGTCAATCTAGACAAGCTGGTAGACTGGCACAAAGGATTCAAGAAAGAATTACTGAAGAGTTCAGCCTAAGAAGGAGACAAAGGCAATCAAGTAATGTCATTGGTCAACTGGATGTTGAGGCAGACCATGAGATTAGCTTCAAAGAGAAAACCTTGGCTGAAGGCCCAGTGATAGAGCTTGAGAGCCCTTTCACACCAACAACTACTTCAAAAATTCATTCCCTCAGTGAAACACCAGCTGGTGAAGGTGTATCACAACCACTCTCTGGCCAGAGCTTGGATGCTACACCAAGTAATGAAGGCCAAAGCTCTCTCCACCCTGTGTCACAAAGGTCAGTTGGTGACAAAGGCAAAATGATTCTAACTCCTGAGGAGATTGAGGAGGAGGAGAGAGAGAGGAAGAGGAAGCTAAGGGGAGAAGGTTCATCTGGGTCTTCAGGCTTCATGCAAGCTGCAATCAGGGTTGCCTCTAGACCAAACACTCAAGATGATTAGTTGAAGGCAGTCAAGATTACTTACCTGCAGACTAGGAACTATGACATTGATGAGATTATATTTCTCCCCTTAGAGGAACTTAATGAACTAGTTGACATGGAAGTCTCAAGAGAGATGAAAGAAGCAGAGGATGCAAGGCTACTTCTCCAAATCAAAGAGAATAAGAGACAGATAAGATTATACAAGCATGTTCCTACTCTCTCCCCAGTTTGAGAAAGCCATGTGCAAGAGACTGTGGCTGCTACACAAGAACCTCAGGTAGACAAGGAAACAGATAGGCAAAATATGATCAACTACCTGAGTGCCACAGGTCTCTATCAGGTATCTGCACTTCTTCCCCTGTCCTTTGAGTACATTGAGTTTGAGTATCTCAAACAGCTTGAACTTCAAGTACTCAAAGAAGAAAAGGCAATAAAAAGAAAGATGAGGGAAGATGCTGCAAAGTCAAGAGCCATTATCCAAAAGAGCATGAAGAAGTCTGCTGACAGACAAAGGATGATGAGCTTCTTGAAGTTGTATGGATTCTCCGGAAGGAGACTTGGCTCTATGTCTCTATCTACAATGGATGAGCACATTAGGGTAATCAAGCAGAAGATCAAAAGTGGAGAGCTAATTGATTTACACTTCCCTCCAAGTAAAGCTCCTCTTGAAGTGAAGGTTAAGGTTGAACAACCTGAGACAACACAACCTGGACCTCCTACTAAGCCTCAGCAAGCTTCATCTTCTGATTCACAGCAGGGTCAAACTCCCTCCCCTTCTGAACCTGTGAGGGAGGAACACCCAACTTAGCAAGACAAGACTGATCAACAAGGTGCTACAGACCAGTCTTCTCAGTTAAAGTCCTCAAAGAGGAGGAAGAGGATGGCTTCTAAACCAAAGTCAAAGAAGAAGAAGAAGTCTGAATCATCCACCTCTATACCTCAGGCTGAGTCAGATCAACCTGAGGAAGTGCAGGAAGATGCAGCTCAATCAATTCCAATCCAAGTGGCCCCTCTTGCATCTGAGAGACCCATCTTATTCTGGACCTTCGTAACTAATCCAGAGAAATAGCATGTGATAAGAGATCAAGGTGGTGAAGATGTCTATACATGGCAAGACTTATTCAACCTACCTCTGCATGATCTCTTGAGATGAGAATATACTATAAGAGTCTGAGTGATCCTGACCATCTAATGAAGAAGGGCATGGTCATCATCATAATAGGACTGTCAAAAGCTGAAGATCTTTAAATGTTTTGGTAGCATCAGCCTAGGGGGAGTTTGTAAGGATTCCTATAAGTCTGATGCAGACAAAACATCCAAAGTCTCTCTGCATGCATGCACTAAAAAACAGAAGTAGAAATGCTTCGGAAGTTTTACACCTTGCACTAGAAATATTCTAACTGTAAAATCTTCCTAAGCAAGACCAGCATATTCCGAAGCCAAAAGTGAAGTCTTCCAAAGCTTCAATGACAAAGTCTTCCGAAGCCAAAGAGTGAAGACAGATTTCTTCCACAGACTTTTAGATACATGCTTTTATCTGATGTATTTTACCATAAAGCTGGACTACCTTTCCACTGCAACTCTGTTCAGTCACCATTTATATTTGTTGGTGAAAAGGTCCATGCTTTTGGTATTTGTACATTGAGGTCTTGAGTTTGTATTTTCTACTTTATGTACTTTTATCCTTTTTGTAATATATTAGGATGTGAGCTATGGCATGTTATAGTCCCTAGTCAAAAGGCAATCTGCCTTTTGACTCTATATTTGATTTTGTTGTCTAGTCTTATGTATCCAGCTGGCCTTCTAAGTATGGCCGGCTATAGAATGTAGTATATGTATCTTAAGTACTTGTAACTTCCATAGTATGCTTTGTAACATTTGTAAAAAAACTGGAGAAGCAATATACAACATTCTTGAAAACCAATTACTTGTGTTGTAGTTATCTTGTTCTGTCTCATATTTACTTGTGTTCTTAGCATCTTTCACATAAGTTAACCAATTCCCTATTTTATCTTTTAAGTGTTCTAAGGAACTCTCCTCATTGTGTTGTTGTGTTGTAAATTGCATACCCTTCACCGGTCCTGCATAACTATTATGGGCTTCACATTTAATTCACTTAGAGTTTGTCCTCCCTTTGTGAGTCAAATCATCACCTTTTCACACTTAGAAACTATGTACTTTAAGTTATATGTTCTATCTTGAGATGCATTTGACATCTCATAAATGCATTGATGTAAAAGCTCTAAATTTGATATACAATTGATCACAGAGGATTCTTTTGAGAGCTTAGATGTGATCATCATCAGGTCACCAGTCTTTATTTCTGTAAAACAGAGGTGCCTTTAATCCAGGTCTTTGTTTACACAAAACAGAGGGATGATAAGGATCATGATCTTTTCACCAGTTAGTTACAAATGTATACCGTGATGATCATACACCCAAGTCTTTGTTTACACAAAACAGAGGGAATATGATATGCAAAGGTAGATATTAAAAAGTGTTGGTACATAGTGTGCTTAGATGAGTGATTTGGTCATATTAGAATAAGACTCACTTGCTGTATCCTCAAAATGAAGTTTCCCACAAACAGTCACTTTGCATTATGTTTGGCATGCTCTTAGTGTAGTTTCCACTGAAGATGAACCTACTCACATATCAAGGTATAGTGTACTATCATTTCCCATACATATGTCATGCTGAATTAAGTCATGCTGAATTAAAAGACACAGAAAGAAATACAATATATATATTTTTTATTATATTATATTTTATTTATTTATTTATTACTATTTACAAGGACAGACACATGCTTTTCTTTGTTTGTTCATAATGATTAATCTAAGTTAATCATTCCCAGAGACTCAATTAGAAAATTAAATCTAACTAAATTAAAAGCTTTAGTGAATATATCAGCAAGCTGATTTCTTGTATCCACTATGACTAACTTGATCAAACCTTTATCTAAGCAATCTCTCAGAAAATGGTATCTTATTTCAATATTTTTTGTTTTACTATGTTGCACTGGATTAGCAGTTATAAACATAGCAGTTGAATTGTCAATGTAAATAGGAGTCTGAAGGAAATTGTAACCATAGTCAAGTAATTGGTTTTGCAACCAAAGAACTTGAGAGCAACCAGCTGAAGCAACTATGTACTCAGCCTCAGCTGTGGATACAGATACATTTGTTTGGTTCTTGCACTGTCATGAGACTAGTCTTGGTCCTATGAATTGACATCCACCAGTTGTGGATTTTCTGTTGTTATTGCATCTCCAAAGTCACTATCTGAATATGATTAGAGAGTGAAGTCACCATCCTTTGGATACTAAAGTCCAAGGGCTAGTTTTCCTTTGTGATATCTGAAAATCCTTTTCACAGCATTCAGATGAGACTCATTTGGATCTGATTGGTACCTAGCACAAACACACAAAACAAACATAATGTCAGGTCTACTAGTAGTTAAATACATAAGTGATCCTATCATTGATCTATATAATCTTTGATCAATAGTTTTTCCTGTAGGATCAGGTACAATCTTATCAATTGTTGAGGCTGGTGTTTTGCATGAAGATATATCAGCAAGGTTGTACTTCTTCAATATTTGATGTATGTACTTCTCTTGATTGATGAAAATGCCATCTGTCTTCTGATGAACTTTTAGACCAAGGAAGAAAGTTAATTCTCCCATTGAACTCATCTGAAACTCAGATTTCATCTACTCTTCAAAGCTTACACATAATCTCTTGTTAGTTGAGCCGAATATAATGTCATCAACGTAAATTTGAACAACTAAAAGATCTTGATGTTCTTGTTTGAGAAAGAGAGTCTGATCAATGGTTCCCTTTTTGTATCCATGCTTGAGCAAGAAAGATGATAATGTTTCATACCAATTTCTTGGTGCTTGATGAAGACCATACAAAGCTTTGTCAAGCTTGTATACCCTGTGTGGGTAATGAGGATCTTCAAATCCAGGAGGTTGTGCTACATAGACTTCTTCATCAATTTTCCCATATAAGAAAGCACATTTGACATCCATTTGATAGATAATGAACTTCTTATACAATGCATATGCTAGGAATACTCTTATGGCTTCAATTCTTGCAACTGGTGCAAAAACTTCATCATAGTCTATCCCTTCTTCTGGTGTGTAACCTTGTGCAATTAACCTTGCTTTGTTTCTCACAATTATACATCTGTCATCTAGTTTATTTTTGAAGAGTCATCTTGTTGTAATTGGATGTTAGCCTTTAGGTAAATCAACTAGATTCCAGACTTTCTGCTTTGTGTATTGTTGAACCTCTTCTTGCATAGCTTCAATCTAGCTATTGTCCTTTAGAGCAGTTGTGATGTTTGGAGGAACCGCTTGTGAAAGAAAACAAGTGAAAAGACAGATGTTTGCAGCTCCACCTTGGCTTCTTGTTATTCTTTTATCAAGATCACCAATAATGTTGTTTATTGGATGAGTGTTATGAATTCTTGTTATTGGAGTAGATTCAACTGGAATAGATGATTCCAAGTTAGTCATATTCATTGATGTAGATGAATCCAATCCAGCTGATGAATTTAGGAAGTAATCAAAGTGTTCATCCTGTTCATCATTGGGTATGGATTGATCTTCCTGAGTTTGAACATCAGGTGCATCATTAATATCTTCCGCAGGAACTTCTCCGGAAGCAATTTGTTCTTCTATAGGAGTTACAGGAACTTCTACGAATGGTATATGAGGACTTGATGAATCATCTCCAATGTTAATTGTATCTTCTTGAGATCATGGAACATCTGTTGAGACATTATTCATATCTCTGGATGTAGGACACTCATCTACGGATGCAGAGGTAGCAGCTGTTGATGAAGTGTTTTCATCTGAGGATGTAGATCCATTATGCTGCTCTTGTGCTGCATTAACTGCATTGTTGAGATTAGTTGTAGTTCCTTGTTCCAAGATACTTGAAGTTTGTATTCTTGGAGGATCAGCAGACAATGACACTTCATTCATGTTTGGAGGAACAAATGGATAACATGTATCCGCAGGACCTTTATTCCTCCCTTCTTATCCCCACCAAATGCCACATATGAGGCATTTTTATGCTTGAAGGCATGGAGAAGTGAATAGTTTCCTGTCATATGCCTGGAACAACCACTGTCAACATACCACTTGTTGCCAGCTCTCCAAGATTGTTTCTGCACACAGAAAGAAATCAATTAGAATTGACAACCCAACCCTTAATGATCTTGGGTTTGCCAACATTGTCTAAAATTGTTACTCCTTCATGAATAAGTCTTGAAGTTTCAGTATTAATTTTAGTTATAATTGATTCGTTCTGAGTTGTTTCAGGTGAGGATGATTCTCTTGATGCTTTGATTTTAATAACGAATCTTGATTGTTGAAAGTTTCATTATCTTTTGATTTTAAATGAGGTACATGAGTTCCCTTTTCAAAATTATCAAAGAAAGCATCATCAACATTTGTTTCTTTTTTAGTCAAATCCACCCTTTTATGAGGTGTTTTTGATTGCTAAACAGTTGTTCTTTTCTTCAAAGGTTGAACATCAGTGGATGTTTACTCCTTTGGTTTTGGCTTTTCTTTTTGTTACTGCTTCTTAATTTTTGAATCTTTTTCAAAATCAGTAGATTGAGTGTTTGATTCCGCTTTATTAGATTGTTTATTCTTTGTGCTCTTTGTCTTGATCTTTTTGTTGAAATAACATTCCTGAGTTGAATGGTTATTTTTGTTACAAATAGCACAATGTTTGTTGAAGTAGTAGTCAGATGTCATGTGATTGTTCATATTGCAAATAGAACAATAACTACTGAATTAACAATCTTCAGTATTATGGTTTTTCATATCAGACCATTTGCAATACATTTCCTCTGATTCTTTGTCAAATTCAATTACTTTCTGTAGGGGTTTGTAAGATCATTTACATCTTGTTTAACCATTTAAACATACAAAACGCAACGGAATATTCAACTTTAAACATGTTAAAGTTTCTGAAAAATAACCATTATCGTGTGTAAACAAACAAACCCATAACAAGAGGATCTTTATTATGTGAAAAGCAAGCATACAATATGAACAAGAACACCCAAATCGAGATATAATCATACCATAACAAAACCTTTCTGGATGCTGTGAAAATCGACCAAAAGGAGGCAGAAATGAGTCAAAAGAAAGGCCAAGACTTCAAGGGTAGAAGTCCTCAAGTGTCCATACCCACAAGCCAACAAGAAAACACCATCTTTGCTAGGATTTGAACACCAAAATCGAACCTAATAGGCTGCTGAAAACGATTTTCAGCCGAAATCAAAGCTGCTAAAACCCCTACTTTCAACCGAAAATTCTTCTAGATGGGAGGGGTTTGTGCCTTGAGGTTCTTGCATATATGAGAGAGATCAGAGATTGGAGTGTATGTGTGTGTTCTTGGAGAGAATGAACTCAAGAGAGAGCCAAACAAACAAAAGGAATGGAATGCCCTAAGGGGGCGGCCGAAACCCCATATTAGGGTTGTTCCATTTTTGTTATTTTCCCAATTGGTCCTTATATGTTAATCTTTTGTCAAACTAAAGATTAATAAAGATACATATATATAATTAACCTTTTAATTATATAACATACACACACTTTTATTATTTGATGTTATTTAACTAAATTAAACAACATTACAAATAATATCCATGAACAAAATATCCATATAAGTTGTTCAATCTCATATGCAACTTATTTAGAAAACCCATTTTCTAAATTGGTGTATTTATTTAATTGCATGATCATATCATCAATTAAATATTAATTGGTGTTTGCTAAGCTTGTTATTGGGTATGACCCGACTTGGATCATAACGTACTAACCACATCAATGTTCTATGTGTCTTGGGCATAAAGAATCCAACACTTTCTTCTTCTTTGTCAACTTTTGAGGCTTTGCATCCTTCTCCAAATTTGCAGTTGATTTATCCTTTATCAGCTTTTGAGGCTTTGATTTGTTTGCTGCTGATTTTGCCTTCCGCAAATCATCTACTGAATCAGTAGATTTGGTTTTCCGCAGATCTCCTACTAAAGAAGGTTTCTTCTGCTGTTTAAAATCTGCCGATTGTTACATCTTTCATTTTTCTACGGAAGATGTGTGTACTTCCTCAGTAGATGCACACTTTTCAATTTCTTCCTTTGAAGGTTTTTGTTGCTGATGAAGTTCTTCCAGACCTTCAATTAGCTGAGCTATTCTCTTGCAAGTAGTCTTCAACATGTTTCCTTGTTTCGGAGGATATGGCAACTTTGTTTCTTCAAGAACTTTGGGAATGATTGTTTCAAAAGCAACATTATTACCAATGTCCAGTTGATCATCATCATGTTCATCAGAATCATCCAAGTCATCACACTTATTATAGTCAAATTCGGAGTCATTTTGTTTAATATTTTCTGATTCAGAAGACTCAGTTCATTCACCTCAGTTTCATTATGATTAACTTGTTGATTAGAAGTTGTTTCAAACTTGGTGCTTGGCACAATATGATTTGATAAGTTATTTGTCATTGATTCAGGTAAAGGTGAGTAATTATTGTTTATAGGAGGTGCAACATCATTCTATCCCAACCCATAACTGTTCTTTGATTCAATATGAGAATTTAATAATTTCTCATATTGCTGAGATGAAAGTTGAAACTTCTGAAGTTTCACTTCAGTTGATGCATGATCAGCCATGGATTTAGTTAAGGAAGTGGTCATATGCTCAACTTATGCTTTTAAACTGTAATTTTCTGAAACAAGTTTATCTAAATCCTTTTGTAAAGAGCTATATTTGATTTGATATAATTAATGTTCTCTTACATCAGATTCATTCAAACTCATTGTTTCTTTAACTTTATCAGCCAGTTGTTGAGCATGGACTCTATATCTTTCAACTTCCTCAACACATATTGATGAACATAACCTATCTCTTACCTCTCTAGCCATGGGTGGAACTTTGTTTTCCATGTGAGCCATTAAAGCTTGATTTTCTTCCAAGACTTCCTTCTCATACATACTCTAGTCACAGGTTCCATCTTGAAGTATGATCACCTAGTTTCTTTAGAGTTACTTGTTCCTGCTGATGTATTTGTGGCTGGTGGGGATGAGTTGGTCAGGTGTGGTTGTCTGAAAGATGTTTGAGATGATGATGGTTGGTGAGACTGGTGTTGCTAATGTTGTGTCAAGTCAGGGTTTGATTGTTGATTACATTCTCTAGAGAAATGTCCATAGAGATTGCTTTTGAAACATCTTACCTTTGACTTATCCACACCAATCTTTGATGATTTACTTGCTGCAGCCAAATTTTTATTTCTCCTAAGATATTGTTTGGCTCTATAAGCAATCATTTCCATTTGCCATTGTAGATCCATCTCCTCTACTGCATCTAGATATAGTTCTTCCAAGTCTTGCTGGCAAATGTTGGCAGATGTTAAGGAGCTTCCCAGGTAAGCTTGAAAACTTGAACTAAAAGCTGCAAAGGCTGCTTTTTGTTCTTCCGTGTCCAGAATGACAGTGATATGCTCTGTTTGGTTGTTATTTGATGAAGATTTTGCTGATGATGTAGATGTATCTCTTCTATCATCAGTTCTTCCTTTTTCTTTTCTTGACTTACTTTAAGAAGATTTCTTTGAAGGCTTTGATGCATAGAAACTTACTTCCTTTTCATCTTCACTCGAAGTACAAGAGTTATCACTATCATTGTTGGAAATGAAGGCACTTCCAACACTTTTTGTTTCTCTAAAGTGATAGGGTGAGACATGTGTTCTCATACTCTTGTTTCTTGATTTTTCATCCATTTCAAGAGCCTCAACTACCTGTGTATCTAAACCAGTTGCTTTGAGGTCAATGGTGTTCTTGAACATTGACATAGTTTGCTTCCAACTTTCAAGCAAAGTATGGAACATCTTTTTGTTTAATTCCTCATTTGTATATTTCAACTCCAAGATATTCATGTCTGTTACAAGTTACATAAATCTATGGAGTTGTTGAGGAATTTATTCACCCTCAATATGATGAAAGGTTTCATATTGTGAACGAAGGGTGTCCTTCCTAATTGTTGATACATGTATGTCCCTAGATCATGATATGAATGTAATAGGTCTTGTTTGTTCTTACACTGATGTAATGTTTGGAATGGTAATGAAATGATATTGGTTGTCTGTGATCTATAATGTTTAATATTTTATTAATGAGTCGATATTGAAATGGTTAAATAGGTTTGTGATTGTTTGAATTGTTACACATAATGTTATATTAATTAATACATTCAAATTTAACAAAATGAAGTTCTCATGCGAATGGCCCATACGAATGGACCATACGCATGAATAACTCCATACGAATGACCCAGTCGCACGACTGAACCAAGAGACTGGATCAGTCGTATGATTGTAACATAAGATTGGCTCAATCGCACGACTGAACACTTAGTCGTGCGGATGAATCAACCGCATGGTTCAATCGCACGACTGAACCATACTTATGGTTCAGTCGCACGAATGACCAACACTAACCTATAAATACAACCCAATTCATGGAAAAACGTAAGCATTCATTCTATTATGATTCCAGACGTACCCTAGCCGTCCAGAAGCCTCCAAGTTTGTACTCCAAGTTCATAGAACGTTGTAGATCGATTCCTAATCGATTCTTAACGTTTGATTCAATACTTTATTGATTCTACGTGCGTTCTCACTGAATGAATCGCCAATCAAATAGGAGTCCGCACTATTTCGTTTGGTTTACACGTTAATCATTCGGTATTTCGGTCAAATACAAGTTCCAAACAAGTGGCGACTGGGGTTCAGTCGTGCGAATGACCCCATGCGTACGACTTAGTGTGCCACTGAATTCATGCGTATGTAACCTCATGCGGTTACACCAGTCGTGCGACTGAACTCATACGCATGGTTCAGTCGTTCGGTTAAGCTGTTCGCACCCTTCACTCGTGCGACTAAAGTTCATCAACCTGTCCATTCGCATGATGTACTGAATATTCAATTCAAATTCAAATTTTCACCAATTTTGAGTTTTAGACTTCGTGTTCTGGTTCATTAGACTCGCAATCCATTCGTATAACACCTAACATCTTTAATTTCATTTGTTTGAGTCGTTTAGTTAGGTTAATTAGTCACTTAAGTCTCGGTTGTTTCACGGGTCTAATTTTCAAGATTCAGTGTCAAATTGAATGTTGTTGTAGTGTCTCTTCACCGCAAGTTACCTATAGAATCGATGTCGATGGTCAGTCTGTAAGAAACAGGGGTTTATAGAGATCAAATGAAATTTGGGCAGAGTGGCTCGGGAGGACTACATGGTGCCAGCCAGGAGGAAGTGGCGCCACGACGATAGTGATTCTGATGTGGAGCAGATTGCTCTAACAACACATGATTCAGATGATGATGACAGTGGGGATGCTGGAGATGACATGCCTGTTCCACCGAGAGGCACAGCTACAAACGTTATACCTCCAGCATTTGCCCCCACAGGTGACATAGTTGAGTCTGCTGGATTCCACCAGGACTTCATACCTGGTGAGGAGGAAGAAGAGTCTGATGAGGAGCCTTTGACGAGGACTGTGGGAAGCAAGGTTGTTCCCACAGAGTATGGACTCCGGGCAGTTGGTGAACGCCCCATGGATTCGGGAGAGACTACTGCAGATCCTAGCTATGCCCCTGAGCCATCTAGCCGTGTTCTAGGGGGAGCATCCACCTCGACGGGATCGAGGAAGAAAAGGATGGCTCAGCCCCACGGCCAGAAGAAGAAGAAGAGAAGACTCACCTTCGTCACCACCACAGCCACCACAGCTACCACCACCACTACCACCTCTACAGCCACACCATCCACCACCACAGCCACCACAGCTACTACTACCACCACCACACCTCCCACCACTGTACATATGCCAACCACCACCATATCTTTCACTCCTACATCACCTCAACTATCTTACAGACCCAACCCCATCTTCACCACAGCCACCACCACCACTACTAGCCACCAAGCAGGACCCTCTTCACATCCCTCTCATATATACGGATCACCTCTACCTCTAATTGGGGTAGAGGAACAGCTTTCAGCGCTGAACCGGATGGTGATGCGGTTGTTAGCTGCTGATGAGGAGAAGACAGCGTAGATCCATCACCTGATAGATCTTACTGCGGTGCAGTCTCAGCAGATCTTGGAGCAGGCTCGGTTGATAGATGAGCAGGCCCAACAAATGGCTGCTCAGAGCCACGAGATCGCCCAACTCCAAGATCACAGTGTCACATCTGCTAAGAAGATTGAGGAGTTGGAGGAGGCTAAGAAGACCATCATGCTAAAGCATAAGGGATCTAAAGATGAGACACTAAAGATTAAAGAGGGAGACGGAGATGATGGTGATGATGATGATGAGGATGATGATGAGGACGATGATGATCAGACTGAGGATGATGAGGGGATTGAAGAAGAGAGGACAGAGGAGAGGAATGAGGATGATGATGAAGAAGGAGGAGATGCAGCTGCATCTGCCTCTGCTCAAGGTCAGGAAAGGAGATCTAAGAAGAACCAAGACCAACGAGCTTCCTCCTCTGCTCCACCAAGCGATGATCCAGTGATCCAAGGCAAAAGTAATGATTAGATGTCTATGTATTTGATTACTTTTGTATTTGAATCATGTATTTAAACTTATGTATTCGATGTTTATATTAAGATTAATGCATTTCTGTTTTGATTATTAACTAATGGTTGATGTGTTGCATGTTTAAATCAAACAGATCCAAACTATCAAAGGGATGAATTCGATGTTGCTCCCCTTCAGCAGGTCAAGACTCAGCTAACTATGATACTTGATCTGCAAGGGATCGTAAGGAGGTCGGTGAGTTATATCCCTGAAGAAGGGGAAATAATTCACGATCTATCAAATGAGCAACTAGCTGACATCTTCAAGCTAAATCCCGATGAGATTGTAATGGATGCTCCAACATGTGACTCGACAAGTGACGAAGAGCTAAACGACGTTGATGAAATTGAGATAGAAGATGTCACTGCAGAGCACTACCCTTAGTATGCTGACAATGAGGGAAATGTGGTCCCCAATCTGGGTGAATCCCTTGTCAGTGATACGTTTGAGGTGCTAGATAAGATGGAGCAGGAGTCAGAGAAGACAGAGGGAACGGCCCAAGCCTCAAACGATGAGGTTGACATCCGAAAGGCTGAATGGGCTGCTTGTTTTGAAGAAGTTAGAGCCCAACACGCTGCACCTAAACATGACGCCTACACCAAACTCTACAGAGTTAAGAAACATCATAAGGTGTCGGGCAGGATTATAGCGTGGGCATATTTTGAGGACCTAAATGTCTATGCAGTTAAGAGGGAGAAGGGCATAGAGTACTTTAGATTCCCACATGATCTAAAGACTCTACCAGGTTTTGAGCTCAACCAGCTGGCCAAACTGAAGCTGTTGTATGCTAACCCAAGAAAGATGTCAGGCTGGTTTGAGGCTGCCCTAACGAAGGAGTACCACACCAGGTGGGTTAACTTCAGACCCAAAGAGCCTACAAGGTACATCAAAAGGTCTGAAGTTGATGCCATTACTGGAAAGCCAAAGATAGTGCTGAAGTGGAGTCCTTCGCGCACGATGTCAAGAATCCCGCTCAGGGAAATGCCACAGGACTTCACTCCACACTTTAAGTGGTGGTACTACGATTGGAGGATAGGAGAAGCGGTCATAGTCCTAAATAAAGAGGGACAAATGGATACTATCAGGGTATTTGACCCAATGTGGCTTACCAACTTGTCAGCTAATGATGTCTACACTCTATACAAGTGGCCACTGTTCTATGACACGCTGGATATAGTACAAGCACTCCAGTTCCAGAACGTCATAAGACTCTGCTTTGCGTTTGAGATTCACGCAGGAGTCACAAAAGAGGATAAGTACAAAAAAGTATGAGGAGGTGATGCAGAAAACAAGACATTAGAGAGATCTAGGTCCAAGGGGGAGTTTGTTGATACATGTATGTCCCTAGATCATGATATGAATGTAATAGGTCTTGTTTGTTCTTACACTGATGTAATGTTTGGAATGTTAATGAAATGATATTGGTTGTTTGTGATCTATAATGTTTAATATTTCATTAATGAGTCGATGTTGAATTGGTTAAATAGGTTTGTGATTGTTTGAATTGTTACACATAATGTTATATTAATTAATACATTCAAACTTAACAAAATGAAGTTCTCATGCGAATGGCCCATATGAATGGACCATATGCATGAATAACTCCATACGAATGACCCAGTCGCATGACTGAACCAGGAGACTGGATTAGTCGTATGATTGTAACATAAGATTGGCTCAGTCGCACGACTGAACACTCAGTCGTGCGGATGAATCAACCGCATGGTTCAATCGCACGACTGAACCATACTTATGGTTCAGTCGCACGAATGACCAACACTAACCTATAAATACAAACCAATTCGAGGAAAAACGTAAGCATTCATTCTATTACGATTCCAGACGTACCCTAGCCGTCCAGAAGCCTCCAAGTTCGTACTCGAAGTTCATAGAACGTTGTAGATCGATTCCTAATCGATTCTTAACGTTTGATTCAATACTTTATTAATTCTACGTGCGTTCTCACTGATTGGATCGCCAATCAAATAGGATTCCGCACTATTTGGTTTGGTTTACACGTTAATCATTCGATATTTCGTTCAAATACCAGGTCCAAACACTAATGCTTCTGATTTCATCACTCCCTTCACAAAGTGTATGAAGTATCTTTCAAAAGAAATTTGTTGTTTTATAATTCTCACATCTAATTAATATTTCTTCAGGTAAAGCCATACTAAGCAAGCTGTATGCTTTAATATCAACTTTAACCTTCTTAATATCATTAGGTGACACATCCTTTGTACTTATGGGTTGATTATTGTCATTATAATCCGGCCCAAGAGCGGGTGGAATATAAGGACCTTCAGTTATTGACACCCATAAGTCAGAATCAGTATAATTCACATGATTCCTGAACTTGATTTTCCAGGATTTAAAATCTGCTTTTGTTTCCAACTTTGGAGGTTGGTATGATGATCCACCAAAGTTACTCATGTTTAGTTAAAGTCTAAGATTTTAACTATTGCGGAGTATCTCGTAGGTAATGAACTAATTAGTGACAAAACTTAATCAACAAAAATTAAGCAATTGTGGTCACGAATCAGTCAATCTTTTTAATGATAATTAATTATCAAATCAAGGATTTTGTTAATGTATTTGTTCAAATAAACTTGAACAATTGATGAATGTCAATCAATAACCCAGATCTACTATTCAATTGATTTGAATATTGATCTAAGTTAATCGAGTAATAAAACAGTACTCGTTGAAGGACAATTCACTGATTTAATTGATTCAAACAAAAACGATTTGCTTAAAAGCAGTAGATTTAATCAGCAAAAACTGACAAATCTAGTGAAACAAGCAAACAATTAAACACTATTAACATTGATAGGTCAATTGATCTAAATCAATGAGCACTTGGCTCTGATACAACATGTGAATTCAAGGATCGCAATCAGGAATTATTAGTGTTAATATGAAATCAAATTAATGTTCGCGGAATAAACATTAACCTTGTTTAATTGTTTAATAAATAAATATCAAATATAATGAATAATGATTATGACAAACACAATGAAATGAACACAATTAATAAGCAAACAAGATTTGATTCAAACCTGTTTCATTAAAATTGATAAATGATTACAGATGAATAAATAATGAATGACATAAACAATAAATGCTTCGAACGTGTTGATGTTGATGTGACGGCTGCTAGGGTTTATGTTTGTGAGAATTGATGTGATGTTGGGTTTGTCGTTTTGTTGCTCGTGTGTTCGTGTTCGTCATCTGATGTGAAACCTAGGATCCATATTTATAGGTATGTGTTTTTCAGTTAAGGAAACACCGGATCCTTTGAGATTTGCACAACTGTCTTGTTGACGTGTTGACTTGTTGACTTGTAACACTTGTATTATTTAAATACAAGTGTTTGGACTCCGCAGCTTAATAGGTCTTCCGGAGGTAATTTGTTCTTCTGAAGGTATTTGCTCATCCGCAGGAGTCTTCACTTGAACTCTTTGATTGACTTCACTTGAACTCTACAGCTGATTATTCATCCGCAGAGGATCTTCAGATGTATGTTACTTGTAAGAAACACATCTACAGAAGAACAAAATGTTCATCCGTAGATGTTTCTTACACTTAGTCAATTTCAGTAATTATGGGAGGCGATTGCTCATAGCACATGGAACTAATTATGTTAAAATAATATTAAATGTCATTATTCATTAAACATTACAAGACAAATATGTAATTACAAATCAATCAAGATACAACCAATAACATAAGTCTTTCAATTAATCTAGGTCCAAGTCCTATATGAGCACAAGAAGATATTCAAGTAGTAAACCTGAAACATGTTAAAAATAAAAGGTCAACTTTTAAAGTTGGCGAGATTTCGATAGTTTGCAATACATAAGTATATAAAAGATGGCAATTCATGTTATAAGTTAGAGAGTAAAGTAACTAGGGATGTAAGACAGAATTCACAATAAAAACCTTGATAAAGTTGTACAAATCTCACACGTTTACAAGTATATACGATTAGCTAAGTGTACTTGGATAAACCAAGCAGGCTTGTTAGGCTCATAGATCTATGACGTCACCAGGCTAGCAATAGTTAATGATTGTACATATATTCGACATTACATGATAGCTACAAAGATCAACTAACCATAACATACAAGTGAATTGCCATAAGTTTAAAAGCATCAAACGTGTTTACAAGTGCAATGTTTATAAGGTAACATGTTTCACCCCAAAGTGTAAAAATATACAAAAAGAGGTATAGAAATACTCACATGATATATATAAGGTGATGATAAGGATTTAAACAAGGCTCCAACAATTTCTTATACAAGTTACCTAAATATATTGGTTCCAAGATTAAGTTCAATAACAAGATTAACAATTAAACGTGATCTAGGGTTTCAATTGGAATTTAGGGGTTTTTAATAACATAAAACAATCGATTATGTTTTGGTTCAATAAAGTTGATATAAATCAAGTAAAAAAATAAGAATTCAATAATTTAATTCATTGAATTGATAAAGATTAAATATGATGTGTGAAAAGAAATAATTAATTTAATAATTAATTATTTAAAATTTTGATAACGGTAATTAATTGAATATTTATTTTAAATGACCTTAAAATTATCTAAAATAATTTTATAAAGTTTTGAGCTTTTATATGATTTATTATAAAGGTCTTATAATACAAAACCTTAAAAATAAGAATAAAATATAATAGTAAATTATATTGTTTTATTAGTTTCAAAAACTTAAATAAAATTTTAAGAAATAACATTATTGACTAATTATATATAACATAGTCAATTATATTTTATTTCTATAAAGATGAAAAAATTTATTAAATAATTAAGATTCAAACAATAATAATCATTAGTGAAATTAAACAATAAGTATTATTTAAATATTAATAATTGATTAAGTAATGATTGAGTATAACATGTTAAAAGTAATAATTAATCTAAATATTAATTATTTAAAACTTGATCAAAATAACTAATTGGATAATTAATTTTTAAAATGACTTGCAAAATATCTTAAAAATATTTAGATTTGATTTATAATATTTTTAAACTTTTAAATAATACTTATAAAGGTTTCTAATGTTAATCCTTTCAAAATTAAAGAACTAGAAAATTATATGGTTTAGAATTTTTTAGAATAATAATTTTTATAAATATTTATTCTTTTAAATAAATCATATATTTTTATATTATTTGGCATCTTTACAAATAAAGTAAATATAAGTTTATAGTTTCTAAAATATTTCAAAAATTATTAATTAAACTTTGTATCAGTAGTAAAATGATTTTTTATATTAATCTAATAACATTTTAATAATTTCTAAAATTTAATAATGATTAAAATAGTTGTTTAAAAAGAAGATTTGTAGTGGACCTGGGTCGAACCCACGACCTCTTCTGCAAATACTGATGGTGTTAACCGGTGGGCCAAAGTCCAATTCCTGTTATGATTTCTAAATTATATATTAAAACCATACTTTAGAAATTCCCAAATCCATATGAACCCTAGTTTGTAGATCGATCTAATTGAGCATGAAACTGTATTCGATAATAAAATCAAACTTAGGGCTTTCATTCCCCATATGAGATTGAGTTTGTGTATGTGTTTAATTTACATGTATCTGTGTTTATTGAATGGTATAAGATCGAGTTGAATCGCGATGGAGAAGAAATTGATTCGAGGTGCTTTTGTTGATGATATCTCGATTGCTTGAAGGGTAAGCTTCCTTAGATGATAATTAACTAAAACCCTTTATCAATTAGACTTGAAAAGGTCCGGAAGAAGGAAACCCGTATAGTTACTACGGTCAATCAAATGGTGATGATCGATAGAGGTCTTTGGGTGGTTTCCAGATGTATTTGGATGCTGGTATAGATTTAAGGGTTGATTTCATTGTTTTCCTTCGAATATAAAAGCTCAATTTAGACTGTTTCAAATCAATTGGTTTTAATGTTGTTAATGCGGGTTCGGTTTCAAGTTTGATCAAGATGACAGCCAATTTATTCGAATTGCAACGGATCTTCATTCGAAACGATCTCAAGAGATGTTTATTATGGTTTAATTACGTTTTAATCGTGCGTTTTTAGATTGGAGGGGTCGCCGGAGCTATGGCCGTAGATGGTGGCCGGAAAAACGGGAATGGGGCGACGGTGGGTTGGTTTAAAGACAATTTATAGGTTTAGCCCCTCTAGTGTTGATAGTTTATTATTTTATGCCACACTTTTAAAACAAAGTTTCATAAATTACAAATTAGACCTTGTACTAATAAGACTAATCAAATTAATTATTTATAAGTCTTTACAACTTTTATAAAGCTTGTTAATTTTATAATTTAATTATTTATTTTTAAAAATTCATAACTACTAATAAAACTTTATAAGCTTATTAAAAGTTATTTTATAACTTAATAAATTTTTAATAAAACTTTTCTATTTAGTTATTTATCGTAAAAAGATTAATAAATCTTTATAACTTTATAAAAAGATTTATTTCTAAGTAAATTATTACAAGTTGTTTGGATTATGAACAGTGCATAATAATAATAAAAAAAGCATTTAATATATTTGATCCAATAAAATTATTATAATTTTGTAATAAAGCTTAAAAATTGAGTTTTAACTTGGAAAAAATAGCAGATGTTACAGTCTCCCCTATTTTAATAAATTTCGTCCCGAAATTTAATCACGAGATGACTAATTTCAAGGAGATGAGGAGACTTGGATTCCATTTCACGTTTTCACGTGACGCTTGGAACATTTAAATTCAATGAGTTTAATTATGATGTTTTGTTATGCTTAAGTTTGTTCAATTTCATGATTCATGATTTCATGCGTTTCTTGACAAACGATACAAGATTATTAACTTAAAATTTTTAGTTGACAAACGTTTGTATTTTAAACGGTTCAAGACGGTTAGAAAGGTTTTGCCATGAGTGAAGCACCAAATTTTGGATCGATACGAGACTCGGCTTAACGAGCAAGGGGAGTAAGTTCAAGATACTTTTGAATGGGATACGGGGCTCATAAGAGCTTCCCAAGCAAATGACTTTAACGGGGTTACTAGATGATTGATTCATGTTTACTTACGTCTTTGAGATTTCAAAGTTTTATTAGCTTAACGTTGAAACGAGATTCGTGTTTGTTATAATTAAGGATTTAATTCAGAATGAGGGCATCATTGTAATAGGTTTTCAGGGTAAGCACGGTTTTGGAGGGAAGGCATTCGGAAAGATTACTAAGGGTCATTAAGATATTTAGGATAATGAGTTTAAGATTCAATGGAACAAAATCAATGAAGAACAAGTCAAAAAAACAAGATGTTTCGAGTGTAACGTTCGGTTTACAAACCAAAAACATTACGTTGACTTATCAAAGTATTATGTCAACTACAACCTTAATGAATATATGCATACCTATAAGCGGACACTCACCCCAAGGGTTCCCAGGTAAGGTAAACGGATCCATCGGTTGATTTGGATTTATATGAATACCTTGCCTAGACAGAACACCTCGAGATACAGGCATCCCATTCTTCCAGCATTACATTTTTCAAGTTATAGGACATAGATTTTGACGAGACTTGAAAACCACGAATAAAGATTCAAAACACATTTTTAAAACCATATGATTTAGGCATATAATGCCTTAGAATATGATTTAAGGTTCGTGTGTGCATTGATAAAATTCAAGGTATAAACATAAACACATAAGGCATATAATCACATAATCAAGTATAAACACATAAGGCACATAAAATCCTATCTAAGCAAATAAAATACATGAGAGGACTCATGTGTAAGGGTACTTAGTTATATTCTAGGTCATTTCATTTCTAATAACCTAAATCCTTATAACCATGGCTCTGATACCAATCTGTCACACCCCGACCGACGGCGGAATCATCGGGGCGGATGAATGGGAGGCGATTGCTCATAGCACATGGAACTAATTAAGTTAAAATAATATTAAATGTTATTGTTCATTAAACATTACAAGACAAATATGTAATTACAAATCAATCAAGATACAACCAATAACATAAGTCTTTCAATTAATCTAGGTCCAAGTCCTATATGAGCACAAGAAGAACTTCAAGTAGTAAACCTGAAACATGTTAAAAATAAAAGGTCAACTTTGAAAGTTGGTGAGATTTCTATAGTTTGCAATACATAAGTATATAAAAGATGGAAATTCATGTTATAAGTTAGAAAGCAAAGTAACTAGGGATGTAAGACAGAATGCACAATCAAACCTTGACAAAGTTTTACAAGTCTCAAACGTTTACAAGCATATACGATTAACTAAGTGTACTTGGATCGACCAAGAAGGCTTGTCAGGCCCATAGATCTATGACGTCGCCAGGCTAGCAATAGTTAATGATTGTATATATATTCGACATTACATGGTAGCTACAAAGATCAACTAACCATAACATACAAGTGAATTGCCATAAGTTTACAAGTATCAAATGTGTTTACAAGTACAATGTTTATAAGGTAACATGTTTCACCCCAAAGTGTAAAAATATGCAAAAAAGGATATAAAAATACTCACATGATATATATAAGGTGATGATAAGAATTTAAACGAGGCTCCAACGTTTTATTTTACAAGTTACCTAAATGTATTGATTCCAAGATTAAGTTCGATAATAAGATTAACAATTAAACATAATCTAGGGTTTCAATTGGAATTTGGGGGTTTTTAATAACATAAAAGAATCGATTATATTTTGGTTCGATAAAGTTGATATAAATCAAATAAAAAAATAAGAATTCAATAATTTAATTCATTGAATTGATAAAGATTAAATATGATGTGTGAAAAGAAATAATTAATTTAATAATAAATTATTTTGTTGATGCATGTATGTCCCTAGATCATGAGCTGTAATGTAATAAATCTTGTCTGTCTGATTATGATGTAATTGTATCAATTAATGAAATGATATGAATTGATTGTTACTTGTGATGTTTAATATTTCATTAATAAGTTGTGATTGAATTGATTGGGTTTATGAATGTTTGAATGATTGCACATTATGTTATATTAATTAAAACATACAAACTTAACTAAATGAAGTTCTCATGCGAATGGCCCATGCGAATGGACCACACGCATGAATAACTTCATACGATTGACTCAATCGCACGATTGAAACAGGAGACTGAATCAGTCGTATGATTGACACATAAGATTGACTCAATCGCACGACTGAACACTCAGTCGTGCGGATGAATCAACCGCATGGTTCAATCGCACGACTGAACCATACTTATGGCCCAATCGCACGATTGAACAATACTAACCTATAAATAGACCCAATTCGTGGGAAAACGTAAGCATTCATCCCATCACGATTCCAGACGTACCCTAGCCGTCCAGAAGCCTCCCAAATCGTTCTCCAAGTTCACAGAACACATCAGATCGGTTCCTAATCGATTTCTGATGTTGATTTCAATTCTTGATTGATTCATCGTGTGTTCTCACTGATTGGATCGCCAATCAAATAGGATTCCGCACTATTTGAGTTGGTTTAACACGCAATCACTCGGTATTTCGTTCAAATACCAGGTCCTAACAAGTGATATCAGAGCTTTGGCTCTTGATTTCGTGTTGATTCAATCAAGATTGCATAAAAGTTTGTGTTTTTGCACGAAAAACGCAATCTTTAGCATCAAAAGTGATCTTGGACGTTTCCTGCTCATCGAAGTTCAGTTTCTGCGGACTTAGACAATTTGGACTTGCAAAATTTCGAATTTTTACGGCTGAAACCCGTCAAACCTAGAAATTTTCGCAAAACAGCAGCTTCAGTCGCACGAGTGACTCATTCGCACGACTGGACTCCATTCGCAGTGATCATTCGCACGACTGGACCTAGTCGCACCCTCATTCGGACGATTGAACCGTTCGTTCGCATAGCTCATACGCACCAGATTCATTCGCACGACTGAACCATTCGCCCTGTTCAGTCGCACGGTTGAATCAATAGCAGAGTTCATACGCACGATAAGACCATTAGCATCCTTCAGTCGCATCAGTTAAAGTTTATTTGATTAGTTTTTAAGTTTATTAGCCATGGAAGATCAGATGTCAGCCTTTACTGCTGGGAAGGACTCAAGAATTCAGAACCTACTGTTGCTTGAGAGTGAGGTGGGTAATCACAATAAACCACCAAAGCTTTTGACTTTAGATGAGTTTCCCCACTGGAAACAACGTTTTGAGATCTACCTCAATGGAGTAGATCCTAATCTGTGGGAAGCTATCGAGGTTGGTTATAGTACACCGGTGGGAGCAGATGGAGTAAAATTAACGTTAAGTGGGATGACTGACGCACAGAAAGTAAAGTACAATACAGAGAAAAGGGTTTATGCGTTGATAACTCAGTCAATCCCCAAAGACATATTCCACCAGTACTCAGAGAACAAGCAGTCCAAGAAACTGTGGGATGAGCTAGAGAAAAGATATGATGGGAATGCATCATTAAAAGCAATCAAGGCAAAGGAGTTAAAGAAGGAATTTGATAACTTCTCATCGATTGGTAACGAGAGTTTAGATGAAGTCATAGACAGATTCTACCACTTGATGAGCGAGTTGCATACACATGGAGTGGAAACGACTATGGAAGAGAAAGTAAGCAACTTCGCAGACGGATTGCCTGATAAGTGGGCTTCATTCGTGTCTAATCTTAGACAGAATGGAATGCTTGTAAAGCTGGATATAAATGACGTCATTCTCAAGCTGCGTGAAGAAGCACTAAGGATGAAGTATAGAGCACAGAAGTCTTCGTATACTCAAAACCCAGCTCTATACAATGCCACGCCTCAAGCTAAGACATCTGGAGCACCTCTCCAGACAGCATTTGTGTCTAGCTCGTCAGGTCCTTCACATGCTTCTCCTTCTGGATCAGACACGTCAGGGTCGTCATGTGTTGATACATGTATGTCCCTAGATCATGATTTGTAATGTAATGAACTTGTCTGTCTGATTATGATTTAATTGTAATCGATTAATGAAATGATATAAGTTGGTTGTTACTTGTCATGTTTAATGTTTCATTAATTGAGTTGTGATTAAATTGATTGGGTTTATGAATGTTTGAATGAGTACACATTAAGTTATATTAAATAGAACATTCAAACTTAACTTAATGAAGTTATCATGCGAATGGCCCATGCGAATGGACCACACGCATGAATAACTTCATACGATTGACTCAATCGCACGACTGAACCAGGAGACTGGATCAGTCGTATGATTGACACATAAGATTGACTCAATCGCACGACTGAACACTCAGTCGTGCGGATGAATCAACCGCATGGTTCAAACGCACGACTGAACCATACTTATGGCCCAGTCGCACGATTGAACAATACTAACCTATAAATAGACCCAATTCGTGGGAAAACGTAAGCATTGATCCCATTACGATTCCAGACGTACCCTAGCCGTCCAGAAGCCTCCCAAATCGTTCTCCAAGTTCATAGAACACATCAGATCGGTTCCTAATCGATTTCTGACGTTGATATCAATTCTTGATTGATTCATCGTGTGTTCTCACTGATTGGATCGCCAATCAAATAGGATTCCGCACTATTTGAGTTGGTTTAACACGCAATCACTCGGTATTTCGTTCAAATACCAGGTCCTAACAAGTGGTATCAGAGCTTTGGCTCTTGATTTCGTGTTGATTCAATCAAGATTGCATAAAAGTTTGTGTTTTTGCACGAAAAACGCAATCTTTTGCATCAAAAGTGATCTTGGACGTTCCCTGCTCATTGAAGTTCAGTTTCTACGGACTTAGACGATTTGGACTTGCAAAATTTCGAATTTTTACGGCTGAAACCCGTCAAACCTAGAAATTTTCGCAAAACAGCAGCTTCAGTCGCACGAGTGACCCATTCGTACGACTAGACTCATTCGCAGTGTTCATTCGCACGACTGGACCTAGTCGCACCCTCATTCGGCCGACTGAACCGTTCGTTCGCATAGCTCATACGCACCAGATTCATTCGCACGACTGAACCATTCGCCCTGTTCAGTCGCACGGTTGAACCAATCGCAGAGTTCATACGCACGATCAGACCATTCGCATCCTTCAGTCGCATCAGTTAAAGTTGATTTGATTAGACTCTAAGTTTATTAACCATGGAAGATCAGATGTCAGCCTTTACTGCGGGGAAGGACTTAAGAATTCAGAACCTGCTGCTGCTAGAGAGTGAGGTGGGTATTCACAATAAACCACCAAAGCTCTTGACTTTAGATGAGTTTCCTCACTGGAAGCAACGTTTTGAGATCTACCTCAATGGAGTAGATCCTAATCTGTGGGAAGCTATCGAAGTTGGGTATAGTACACCGGTGGGAGCAGATGGAGTAAAATTAACGTTAAGTGGGATGACTGACGCTCAGAAAGTAAAGTATAATGCTGAGAAAAGAGTTTATGCGATGATAACTCAGTCGATCCCCAAAGACATATTCCACCAGTACTCAGAGAACAAGCAGTCCAAGAAACTGTGAGATGAGCTAGAGAAAAGGTATGATGGGAATGCATCGTTAAAGGCAATCAAGGCAAAGGAGTTAAA
This sequence comes from Flaveria ramosissima, assembly GCA_025215565.1. Taxonomy (NCBI): domain Eukaryota; kingdom Viridiplantae; phylum Streptophyta; class Magnoliopsida; order Asterales; family Asteraceae; genus Flaveria; species Flaveria ramosissima. Next base: position 8,041,552 of record CM046045.1, read on the forward strand.
GAAGGAATTCGATAACTTCTCATCAATTGGTAACGAGAGTTTAGATGAAGTCATAGACAGATTCTACCATTTGATGAGCGAGTTGCATACACATGGAGTGGAAACAACTATGGAAGAAAAAGTAAGCAACTTCGCAGATGGATTGCCTGATAAGTGGGCTTCATTCGTGTCTAATCTTAGACAGAATGGTATACTTATAAAGCTGGATATAAATGACTTTATTCTTAGACTGCGTGAAGAAGCACTAAGGATGAAGTATAGAGCACAGAAGTCTTCATATACACAAAACCCAGCTTTATACAATGCCACGCCTCAAGCTAAGACATCTGGAGCACCTCTCCAGACAGCTTTTGTGTCCAGCTCGTCAGGTCCTTCACATGCTTCTACTTCTGGATCAGACACGTCAGGGTCGTCATGTACCCATTATATTGGATCAGAAGCAAGTGCTACTAAATTGAAGATCGAGAACCTCGGTAATGTGACCGTAGAAGTAGCACGAGAGCATATGGATCTTCTCGCCGCAGTAGTTCATTCATATGATGGACTTGTGGCTGGGAAGATTGGAAACTGTCATTTGGCAGATGAAGACTACGAGCAGGTAGATGAAATGGAGCTGGAAAGAATGGATATAATGTGGGCCTTAGCTAGCGCTGTCCGAAGGGCGAAGAAGTTTGTTAAGAAGACTGGACAGAATTTGATAGCTACTAAGGACACCACATTTGGTTTTGACAAGAGCAAAGTGACCTGCTTCAACTGTGGAGAGAAAGGGCACTTCAAGAGGGAATGTGTCAAACCAAAGAAGACGGGTAATGGGAACCCGTTCTCATCCTTTACTCGCCAAGACAAGCAAGCCTCGAGTTCTACTTCATCAAACAAGGACCCAAAAGCCTTGACTGCTCATGATGATGAAGGACAGGACTGGAGTTTTAGATTTGTCAACCCAGAATCTAACATTGCCAGTGTTGAAGATATTGATGATGATTCTGCGAGTGAAGGTGATTTAGCAGTTGATATAGCAATGTCACACAGTGAAGAAACAACTGCAGCTGAAGTCAGTTACACACCAAAGGAGGAAACTTCCAAGTCAGATTCAGAAAAGTCAGAATCACCAGAACCAGAGACGTCTGATGCTGCGTTGATGGCTAACTCTTCTGAAACAACACAGGTAAGTACAACTGACCAATTGTTTAATAATCATGCTTGTTCTAACTGTGATTTGTTTAGGAATAGCATTGATGAAAAATTTGCTAGGTTATTAGATCACAATGATAACTTAGTAAAGGACTTACAACTATGCACTGAGGCCAATAGAGTACTAAAACAAAATGAGCATAGTTATAAAGAAAAGATAGACCTACTGACTAAGCAACTTAGGGAAACCGAAGTAGTTGCCTTTAATCAATCAAATGACATTAGGTACTATCTAAACTCTCTAGAGGACACTAAGAAACAAAAAGCAGTTCTAGAAGTAGAAGTTAATTCCTTAAAACAGAAACTGCATAGTTGGACTAGTTCTTCACACATAGTTCAACACTTAGTGAGAGAAAGAAATAATGGGGAGGGATTAGGCTACAAAGTGGTTCCACCACCACCTGAGACCTTGATGAACACCAAGTCTAAACCAGTAAACAACAACCCAATCAAGGATCATGTGGTGACCACTCCTCTTGTTACTGATCCAGACACATCATGTTCATCTACTGAATCTGGACAGAAACAAAAGGAGGCCACTTCAAAGGCAAAGGGTAAATTGCCTTGTGTTAATCTGGAAAATGAATTTGAAAAGGTTAACTTAAAGTCAGGGTCAAACAGAGTCAAATCAGAACCCAAAAAGACTTCAAACGTTAATTTTTCACAGACTACAAGTCTAAAACCAGTTAACCAAAAGGTTGAACAAGTTAAACAGGTTAAAACAGTTAAATTTGTTAAACCAGAGAAAACATCAAACATGCAAGAGTCAAAACCTAAAGTGATTGATGTTACTAAAGTGTCACGCATTTCTCCACAAAGAAAGTCAAATTATAAGGTTGATAGCAGATTCTGCTACAACTGTGGAGAATGTGGACATATTGCTTCCTATTGTCCTTTCTATAGACACCTAGGAAGAAGATTGATCTTCAGGACTCTAGACCTAGGTCTTCTAAGAGGAGTTCTCTAACTCCACCTAGAAGATCTAGTGAACCTAAAGTTCAACCAGTAAGCCAGACGACTGTTTATCACAAACAGGCATTGCACAAACCTGGCTTATGGAAAGAGAAGACTACCTGTGTGACTGATACTGATGACAAGAAGGAATCTGAGTTACCCTCACCTTCTAAAGGTCAATGGGTAGAGTTTATGATGTGTGATGCCTCTGGGAAACCCAAGACAGTAAAGGCTTGGGTTCCTAACCTAAACTAATAAATTTACTTGATATGTGCAGGGTGTTTGGTATAGCGCTGAGACTAACACGTGGATTACAGACAGCGGAGCATCCAGGCACATGACAGGAAATAGAGCCCTTTTATCAAATGTCAAACAAATAAAGGAGGGCATGTTTCCTTTGCAGGAAACAAGGGAGGATACATCACAGCACAGGGAGAAGTGGGAAATCAGAAAGTTAAGTTTGATAAGGTGAACTACGTTCAACAACTTCAAAATAACTTGCTTTCTGTTTCCCAAATCTGCGATAAAGGATTTAAAGTCATCTTCGACAACAACAAGTGTTACGTGCTGAAGAAAGACTATATGATTCCAGAGGACCAAGTTCTGATGACTGCTTCAAGATATAAGGATCTATATGTCTTGGATCTGTCAACAGCTGCTCCAACGGATCATGAAGTGCAGTGCTTTCTATCTAAAGCTACTGAGAAGGACTCAATCTCCTGGCATAGGAGAATGGGACACATTAGTCAAAGGAAGATGAATCACTTGATTCAGAAGGACTTAGTGAGAGGAGTAAACGTCAAGAACTTCCAACTTCCTGATTTTGTGTAGCTTGCAAGAAAGGCAAACAGACAAAGAAGTCTCATAAGGAAAAGAAAGTTCATTCAATAGAACTTCCTCTTGAACTTCTTCACATGGATCTGTTTGGCCCAGTCAGTACAAGGAGCATTGCAGGCGATCTGTACTGTTTTGTGGTCACTGATGACTACTCAAGGTTCACTTGGGTAATGTTTCTAAAATCCAAATCAGAAACATTTGAGTCATTCAAGGAATTAGTCACCACTCTGGAATCTCTCTACAAGCTAAAGGTTTGACAAGTACGCTCAGACAACGGGACCGAATTCAAGAATCAATGGATGGAGGCATACTGCAAGGAAAGGGAATTGTTCATCAATTCACTTCAGCATACACGCCTCAGATGAATGGTGTTGCTGAGAGGAAAAATAGAAGCTTGATAGAGACTGCACGGACTATGCTGGCGGACTCGAAACTGCCTATCCAATTCTGGAATGAGGCAGTAGCAAATGCATGTTATACACTAAATCGAGTCCTAATCGTCAAGCGCCACGGAAAGACATGTTATGAGCTACTACAAAGACGCAAACCGAATTTGGAGTACCTTGAACCCTTTGGCGCACCGTGTACACTTCTGAAGAAGACACAAGAAGGAAAATTACCGGATGAGAATGGAGATCTAGTAGATGCCACTATGTACCGAGGATGATCGGATCCCTCATGTATCTCACTGCCTCAAGACCTGATATTATGTATGCTACATGTCTATGCTCAAGATATCAGGCTAAACCAAAGGTCAACCATCTGATCGGGGTCAAGAGGATTTTTCGTTATCTGAAGGGTACACCCACACTTGGATTGTGGTACCCTCATGATGATGACTTTGAGCTTACCGCGTATAGTGACTCGGATTACGGGGCTGCAAGATGAACTACAAGTCTACATCAGCAGGGTGTCAATTCTTTGGGAGAAGATTAGTTACCTGGCAGTGTAAGAAGCAGACATCGGTTGCCTTGTCAACCTGTGAAGCCGAATATGTTGCTGCTGCAAGTTGCTGTTCTCAAATCATCTGGATTCAACAGCAAATGCGGGATTACGGTTTAAAATTCTCATCTACTCCTATTTTTGTTGATAACTCTGCTGCAATTGCAGTAACTAAAAATCCGGTCCAACATCCTAAGACCAAACACATCGGTATTAAATACCATTTCATAAGAGATTGTTTTGAAAAGAACTTAATTGATGTGGTTAAAATTAATACTGATTTTCAACGCGCTGACCTCTATACTAAAGCCTTTGATAAACCACGTTTTCAATATTTATTAGAGGTCAACGGTGTTAAAAAGAAAGTGAGGTAATTCCTGATGATGAAAATGTGTAGTCCGATGTCGTGTACTTAAATTTTTTTATTTATTTTGATTTGTCTATTTGATTTTAATTTTATTTAAACTCATGTTCTCTTGCTGTTTATTAAAATCCTAAAATAATTAAACCAGAAATGATTTTAGTATTTTAGGGGGAGAATATGTCAGCAAGTTAACATTAAAAAAAAAAAAAAAAAAAAAAAAAATTGAGGGAGAAGGAGTAGCGAGCTGAAATAAGGTAGATTGTATCTGTGATATCGATTCAATACCTTTGGAAAATGATAGTACACAGGAACAAATCAAGAGGGACAGTAAAATTTAAGTTTTAGTAATATGCAGAAGTTCAAAGAAATAAATCTGTGTAGTCTAAGTAATACTAAAAGAAAGATGATAGAAAACTGGCAACTCCTAAGGTGACACTAAGAAAGTAGACTTAGAGGTTGCTAGACCATATATGATATGTTGGTAGATTCAACACAATAGACAACTAGACCGGATTGGTGATTTCAAGATTAAACTAAAGTGTTCAACTGACTGTGGGCGTCCATCTTATCACTGGTTAACACAATCAAAAATATTCCAATAAGGGGTAATGAGCAATTAAACGCCACAAATGTGTGCGGATGACCATAACTAGAGCAAAGCAAAGAAAAAAATGAAAGACAAATGCAATAAAGCTAATGACTTATGTTGTTGGTGCATTTTGTGCAAAATAAAATAAGCTGCTCTAACAAGGAGATAGGTTATGTGCCTCTCTGCTGTGCGATGGCACTGACCTGAGGATAAGCATAACCTAGATATTCTAGAATTCATTGTTGTTTGCCGCCTCTCTGCTGTGCGATGGCACTGACCTGAGGACAGGCTTCTCTTTGAAAGCTCTAAGAATAGTCTCTTCTTGTAATAATACCCGTAGACCGCTCAAAAGCTCCTGAGGGATGTTGATTACCATATAAGCGTGGGATCCACAAGTGTTAGTTGAAATAATTACACCTAAATAAGTCACCAGTCTGTGTCAAAAGTCTGTGTATGGATTTAAGTGGACAAACATACTGACAATCATTGTGGCTACATTCTCAAAGGTCCAAATCAATGTGAGAATCTAAGAGTTTCAGTATGATTTCCTTATGTTGCAAAGACTCTGGATGAACATCGAGAACTTGAGCATCAAAAGGTTTTATAACGAGTCCCAAATGATTTGAATGGCCTGTATGATTCCAAAAATTGAATTGGTCCAGATGTGATCAACCTAAGTTGAAGCTATCTACTCCCGATCAAAATCCCTTAGATATCAATCTCTGGATTTATCTCTCACAAAAAGCCAAAAATATGTCTGTTTATGTAATTAGTTTAAATTCTTAAATTAGTTAGTTTGCTTTAAGTTTTAACTTGAGTCAAGTGTCGGACTACATCAGGAAAATCAGAAGGAATAAACTCACTAAAAGGGTCATGTCTGAGATGACCATATGTTCTTTGAAAAGTTACATCAGTCACGTCTGAGGTGACAAAGTATTTTTAAAAGGGGTCACGTCTGAGGTGACCAAAGTGGTTAAAAGGATCACGTCTGAGGTGATCAAAGTGTTTTCAAGATAAAAGGATCATGTCTGAGATGATCAAAAGGTCATAACGTTAATTTAATTAATATAAAATGGTCTAAAGGTAAATTGGTAAATTAGCAGAAAAATTAACTAAGTATGACCCATTCGCACGAATGGACCATACGGATGGACTAACCATACGAATGAAGTCCATTCGCACGAATGGATCATACGATTAGTCCAATCGGATGCTTAAATGCGAACGAGTGAGTCAGTCGCACGACTGAACTTCAGTCGGACGACTGGAGAAGGGCGACTGACCCAATCGCACGACTGAGTCTCACTCGCACGACTGAAAGGTGCGAATGAACTCAGTCGCACGATTGGATCTAGGGTGGATATAAATAGAGGGGAGTCGGTCGCAGAGACTCCTCATTCGCAAATCGCCCCTAATTCGCATATTGTACCGTTACTCTGCCGAAATTTTATTTGCTTGATTTTACTTGTTGATTCCGTGTCACTGACGTTCGCTAATCCACATACAGGTACTTTGAAGTTCTATTTCATCAAACTCAGCAAGAATGAAACCCTAATTTGATTAATACGACTGTGAAAGGCGAACCGCGACCATCAAACCCTAATAACCTATTAAAACTAAGTAATATGTTAAAATTGAGTAAAATAGGTTGTTAGGGAAGAGTAGGCGACACTAAAGAACCGGTTAATTGAGTGATAAGACGTATTATGCATAGATGCGATCTTTGGACGACTGAACACATGAGACAGGCGACTGGTCGTCCGGATGAACTTCAGTCGCACGACTGAAGGGTGCGAATCAATTAATCGCACGACTGAACCATGCGAATGAGACTCAGTCGCACGACTGGTGTAACCGCACAAGAGTACATGCGCATGAGTCCAGTCGCACACTCAGTCGTGCGTATGAGTCAATCGCACGTCTGAACCTCAATCGCACAATTCAGTCGCACGATTATCTTCAGTCGTACAACCCCAATCGCATGACAGACACTTTTTATTCAAAGCTTAAGTGTTGCTTTATACTCTTAGCCAACGAAACTAACGTTTATGTTATTATGTGTTACAGATGGCGAGTAGATGGAATATGAGCACCAAGCACAACATATGTGCTCACCTGGACTTGACATCCAGGAATGCCGCTTCACAGGCATTATCACTTTTCTACAGAGATCCAGGATCGCTCACGCTATATCCACTCCCTGCACACCATACAGATCAGTGCAGCAGGCCTTCTGGGAAGGCGCATCTGTAGACAGATCCACCGAGCCTCATTGCATCAGGAGCTCGATTTTCGGTGAGGCTATCACTATTTCTGAGGAGGATCTGAGGATAGTTCTTCAGTTTGGAGATGATGCTGAGTGTCCCACACGTCTACACCCCCTCACAGTCCGTGGATGCTTCATGAGAGCCAAGTACTCTGGGGACATCAATGCCGGGGTACTCAACAAGAGTAACCTCTGTCCCCAGTTTAAGTACCTTGCGCACGTGCTGCTGAAGTGTATAGCATCACGGAAGGGAGGTTTTGACGAGCTCTCTGACCAGATTCAGAACGCTTATGCAGCGTTGGTGCTGAACCACCCGTTCAGCTTCTCCAGGATGATATTCAGTTACTTGGTGGAGAACCTCGAGGGGAAGGGGAAGGAAGGCTTCTGTATGTACCCTAGATTTCTACAGATGATCATTGATCAGAAGCTTCCCTCCCTACCGAAGGAGAAGGAGGACGCTGTTACCCTCGAGGTCATGGACGACACGACTCTTGGCCGGATGAAGGTCTACAGGGGGAAGCAGGTGAAGCCCCCTGTCAGGAGGTTGTTTGGGCATCTGGCCCGGGCTGATTATGTGGCGCCAGCGAAGAGGAAGTGGCGCCACGAGGACAGTGACTCAGATGTGGAGCACATTGCTATACCAGAGACAGACTCTGATGATGATGATAGCGGCGATGCCGGGGATGACATGCCTGCCCCATCTAGAGGCACAGATACAGACGTTATACCCCCGGGGTCAGCCACTGCCGGAGAGGTCGCAGAGATGGCCGGCTTCCATCAGGAGTTTGTTGCTGGTGACATCGAGGAGGAGGAGTCAGACGAGGAGCCCCTCACCAGGACTGTGGGAAGCAAAGTAGTTCCCACAGACCACGGGCTTAAGGTGGTTGGTGAGCACCCAAGGGACTCCTCGGAGAGAGATACTGACCCTAACTACGTCCCAGGGTCAGTTAGCAGAGCCGCAGGGGGAGCATCTACTTCCTCCGGGACTAGGAGGAAGCGGATGGCTCAACCACATGGGTTGAAGAAGAAGAAGCGTCGTTTGACCTTCGTGACTACCACCACAGCCACCTCTACCACCACTACTGACATACCACCCATCACCACAGCCACTACTCCTACTACCACATCCACCACTTTACCCACCACCACTGTAGCTATCCCATCCATCACCAGACCATTCACCCCTACTTCACCACCATCAGCTCACCGACCCATATTCACCACAGCCACTGCCACCACCACCACACATCAGGCTGGACCGTCAGCCCAGCCCTCACAGGTTCATGGATTCACTCTACCTCACATTGGGGTAGAGGAGCAGCTCTCAGCGCTAACCGTATGGTGATGCGTCTGCTTGCTGCTGACGAGGAGAAGGCGGCGCAGATCCGCCAGCTGACCGACCTGGCTGCTGCCCAATCACAGCAACTGGCAGAGCAGGCTCGGGTCATAGACCAGCAGAGAGTTGAGGTGTCCCAACTCCAAGACATTCAGGCTCAGTCCGTCAAACGTATTGAGGAGTTGGAGACGACCAACAAGATGATCATGCTGAGGCTGAAGGGGTCGAAGGATGAGCCCCTGAAGCTAAAGGAGGGTGACGGGGATGACGGAGATGATGATGATGAAGATGAGGATGATGATGAGGAAGATGATGATGATGAGGAAACGGAAGAAGATAGGACAGAAGGACATGATGATGATGACGAGGCAGAAGGAGGGGATGCGGCTGCATCGGCCTCTGCCTCAGGTCAAGAGCGGAGATCCAAACGTCGACAAGACCAGTCATCCACTACTTCTGCTCCTCCGAGCGACACTCCACAGATTCAAGATAAAAGTACTGATTAGACATTTTATGTATTTATTTACTTTGTACTTGAATCATGTAATGAAAAACAAATGTATTAAATGTTTATATATATTAAGTTAATGTATGTCTGTTTGATTAATTACTAATGATTTATGTGTTGAATGTTTATATCAAACAGATCCAAACTTTCAAAGGGATGAGTTTGACTTTACTCCCCTTCAAATGGTCAAGACTCAGTTAACCATGATTCTTGACCTACAAGGGATAGTAAGACGGTCTGTGAGTTATACCCCTGAAGAAGGGGAAATAATTCATGACCTGTCGGATGAACAAATAGCTGAAATGTTCAAACTCAATCCCGATGAACTAGTGAAGGACGCTCCAACAGTGGATTCAACCAGTGATGAGGAACTGAATGATATTGATGAAGTTGAGGTTGAAGACATTACTGCAGAAGAGTATCCTCAGTATGCTGACGCCGGGGAAATGTGGTCCCCAATTTGGGTGAATCCCTAGTCAGTGATACTTTTGAGGTACTTGACAAGATGGAGCAAGAAGCAGAAAAGACTGAAGGAACAGCCCAGCCTCCAATGCAGACGTAGATATTCGCAAGGCTGAATGGGCTGCCTGTTTTGAAGAAGTAAGAGCCCAGCGTGTTGCACCAAAGAGAGATGCCTACACCAAGCTCTACAAAGTCAAGAAACACCATAAGGTGTCGGGCAGGATTATCTCTTGGGCTTATTTTGAAGACCTTAACGCTTATGCAGTTAAGAGGGAGCAGGGCATAGAGTACTTCAGGTTCCCACATGATCTGAAGACTCTACCTGGTTTTGAGCTCAACCAGCTGGCTAAACTAAAGCTGCTGTATGCTGACCCGAGAAAGATGTCAGGCTGGTTTGAGGCTGCCCTGAGGAAAGAGTACCACACCAGGTGGGTCAACTTCAAACCTCAACAACCTACGAGGTATATCAGACGTTCTGAAGTTGATCCATAACTGGAAAGCCAAAGATAGTGCTGAAGTGGAGTCCCCCGAGAACAATGTCGAGAATCCCTCTCAGGGAAATGCCACAGGACTTCACTCCCCACTTCAAATGGTGGTACTATGATTGGAGAACCGCTGAAGCTGTCATAGTGTTGAATAAAGAGGGACAAATGGATACTATCAGGGTATTCGACCCAATGTGGCTAACCAACTTATCTGCTAATGATGTCTACACATTATATAAGTGGCCACTATTCTATGACACGCAAGATATTGTACAAGCCCTCCAATTCCAAAACGTCATAAGACTCTGCTTTGCTTTTGAGATACACGCAGGAGTCACTAAAGAGGAGAAGTACAAGAAGTATAAGGAGGTGATGCAGAAGACAAGAGAATAGATAGATCTAGGTCCAAGGGGGAGTTTGTTGATACATGTATGTCCCTAGATCATGATTTGTAATGTAATGAACTTGTCTGTCTGATTATGATGTAATTGTAATCGATTAATGAATGATATAAGTTGGTTGTTACTTGTATGTTTAATATTTCATTAATTGAGTTGTGATTAATTGATTGGGTTTATGAATGTTTGAATGAGTACACATTAAGTTATATTAAATAGAACATTCAAACTTAACTTAATGGAGTTTCATGCGAATGGCCCATGCGAATGGACCACACGCATGAATAACTTCATACGATTGACTCAATCGCACGACTGAACCAGGAGACTGGATCAGTCGTATGATTGACACATAAGATTGACTCAATCGCACGACTGAACACTCAGTCGTGCGGATGAATCACCGCATGGTTCAACGCACGACTGAACCATACTTATGGCCCAGTCGCACGATTGAACAATACTAACCTATAAATAGACCCAATTCATGGGAAAACGTAAGCATTGATCCCATTACGATTCCAGACGTACCCTAGCCGTCCAGAAGCCTCCCAAATCGTTCTCCAAGTTCATAGAACACATCAGATCGGTTCCTAATCGATTTCTGACGTTGATATCAATTCTTGATTGATTCATCGTGTGTTCTCACTGATTGGATCGCCAATCAAATAGGATTCCGCACTATTTGAGTTGGTTTAACACGCAATCACTCGGTATTTCGTTCAAATACCAGGTCCTAACATCATGTACCCACTATATTGGATCAGAAGCAAGTGCTACCAAATTGAAGACCGAGAACCTCGGTAATGTGACCGTAGAAGTAGCACGAGAGCATATGGATCTTCTAGCCGCAGTAGTTCATTCATATGATGGACTTGTGGCTGGAAAGATTGGAAACTGTCATCTGGCAGATGAAGACTACGAGCAGGTAGATGAAATGGAGCTTGAAAGAATGGATATAATGTGGGCCTTAGCTAGCGCTGTCCGAAGGGCGAAGAAGTTTGTTAAGAAGACAGGACAAAATTTGATAGCTACTAAGGACACCACATTTGGTTTTGACAAGAGCAAAGTGACTTGCTTCAACTGTGGAGAGAAGGGCACTTTAAGAGGAATGTGTCAAGCCAAAGAAGACGGGTAATGGGAACCCGTTCTCATCCTTTACTCGCCAAGACAAGCAAGCTCCAGTTCTACTTCATCAAACAAGGACCCAAAAGCCTTGACTGCTCATGATGATGAAGGACAGGATTGGAGTTTTAGGTTTGTCTCACCAGAATCTAACATTGCCAGTGTTGAAGATATTGATGATGATTCTGCGAGTGAAGGTGATTTAGCAGTTGAATAGCGATGTCACACAGTGAAGAAACAACTGCAGCTGAGGTCAGTTACACACCAAAGGAGGAGACTTCCACGTCAGAAACAGAAAAGTCAGAATCACCAGAACCAGAGACGTCTGATGCTGCGTTGATGGCTAACTCTTCTGAAACAACACAGGTAAGTACAACTGACCAAATGTTTAATAATCATGCTTGTTCTAACTGTGATATGTTTAGGAATAGCATTGATGAAAAATTTGCTAGGTTATTAGATCACAATGATAACTTAGTAAAAGATTTACAACTATGCACTGAGGCCAATAGAGTTCTAAAACAAAATGAGCATAGTTATAAAGAAAAGATAGACCTATTGACTAAACAACTTAGGGAAACCGAAGTAGTTGCCTTTAATCAAGCAAATGACATTAGGTACTATCTAAACTCCCTAGAGGACACTAAGAAGCAAAAGGCAGTTCTAGAAGTAGAAGTTAATTCCTTAAAACAGAAACTGCATAGTTGGACTAGTTCTTCACACATAGTTCAACACTTAGTGAGAGAAAGGAATAATGGGGAGGGATTAGGCTACAAAGTGGTTCCACCACCACCTGAGACCTTGATGAACACCAAGTCTAAACCAGTAAACAACAACCCAATCAAGGATCATGTGGTGACCACTCCTCTTGTTACTGATCCAGACACATCATGTTCATCTACTGAATCTGGACAGAAACAAAAGGAGGCCACTTCAAAGGCAAAGGGTAAATTGCCTTGTGTTAATCTGGAAAATGAATTTGAAAAAGTTAACTTAAAGTCAGGGTCAAACAGAGTCAAATCAGAACCCAAAAAGACTTCAAACGTAATTTTTCACATGCTACAAGTCAAAAACCAGTTAACCAAAAAATGGAACAAGTTAAACAGGTTAAAACAGTTAAATTTGTTAAACCAGAGAAAACATCAAACATGCAAGAGTCAAAACCTAAAGTGATTGATGTTCTAAAGTGTCACGCATTTCTCCACAAAGAAAGTCTACTCATAAAGTTGATAGCAGATCGTGCTACAACTGTGGAGAATGTGGACATATTGCTTCCTATTGTCCTTTCTATCAGACACCTAGGAAGAAGATTGATCTTCAGGACTCTAGACCTAGGTCTTCTAAGAGGAGTTCTCAACTCCACCTAGAAGATCTAGTGAACCTAAAGTCCAACCTGTAAGCCAGACGACTGTTTATCATAAACAGGCATTGCACAAATCTGGCTTATGGAAAGAGAAGTCATCCTGTGTGTCTGATACTGATGACAAGAAGGAATCTGAGTTACCCTCACCTTCTAAAGGTCAATGGGTAGAGTTTATGATGTGTGATGCCTCTGGGAAACCCAAGACAGTAAAGGCTTGGGTTCCTAACCTAAACTAATACATTTACTTGATATGTGCAGGGTGTTCGGTATAGCGCTGAGACTAACACGTGGATTATAGACAGCGGAGCATCCAGGCACATGACAGGAAATAGAGCCCTTTTATCAAATGTCAAACAAATAAAAGGAGGGCATGTTTCCTTTGCAGGAAACAAGGGAGGATACATCACAGCACAGGGAGAAGTGGGAAATCAGAAAGTTAAGTTTGATAAGGTGAACTACGTTCAACAACTTCAGAATAACTTACTTTCTGTTTCCCAAATCTGCGATAAAGGATTTAAAGTCATCTTCGACAACAAGAAGTGTTACGTGCTGAAGAAAGACTATATGATTCCAGAGGACCAAGTTCTGATGACTGCTTCAAGATATAAGGATCTTTATGTCTTGGATCTGTCAACAGCTGCTCCAACGGATCATGAGGTGCAGTGCTTTCTATCTAAAGCTACTGAGAAGGACTCAATCTCCTGGCATAGGAGAATGGGACACATTAGTCAAAGGAAGATGAATCACTTGATTCAGAAGGATTTAGTGAGAGGAGTAAATGTCAAGAACTTCCAACTTCCTGACTTTTGTGTAGCTTGCAAGAAAGGCAAACAGACAAAGAAGTCTCATAAGGAAAAGAAAGTTCATTCAATAGAACTTCCTCTTGAACTTCTTCACATGGATCTGTTTGGTCCAGTCAGTACAAGGAGCATTGCAGGCGATTTGTACTGTTTTGTGGTCACTGATGACTACTCAAGGTTCACTTGGGTAATGTTTCTGAAATCCAAATCAGAAACATTTGAGTCATTCAAGGAATTAGTCACCACTCTGGAATCTCTCTACAAGCTAAAAGTTAGACAAGTACGCTCAGACAACGGGACAGAATTCAAGAATCAATGGATGGAGGCATACTGCAAGGAAAAGGGAATTGTTCATCAATTCACTTCAGCATACACGCCTCAGATGAATGGTGTTGCTGAGAGGAAAAATAGAAGCTTGATAGAGACTGCACGGACTATGCTGGCTGACTCGAAACTGCCTATCCAATTCTGGAATGAGGCAGTAGCAAATGCATGTTATACACTGAATCGAGTCCTAATAGTCAAGCGCCACGGAAAGACATGTTATGAGCTACTACAAAGACGCAAACCGAATTTGGAGTATCTTGAACCTTTTGGCGCGCCGTGTACACTTCTGAAGAAGACACAAGAAGGAAAATTCAGCGAGAAGGCAGATGAAGGAATCTTTCTAGGATACAACATACCGAATAAGCGAGTTTACAATAACTCAACGGGTCTTGTAGAAGTGTGGTGTAATGTCGACGTTCAGAGATATACCACACCACCTACAGGCAAAGGACCTGCCTACTTCTTCGATTATGATGGATTCTTCAAATCCTTCAACATACCTCTCTCTCCCTCGGATGATGAGCTAGCTACTAGGATGATGTATGATATTCTGAATACACCATCTAGCACACAGGGAGAATCATCTACTCAGTCAGGGGAGTAGTCGACGACAGTGACTCCTCCTCTGAAGATGAAGCTGAAGCAGATGACCAGAACAGTCAGGAGGAACAGGTTCCAGTTCCTGAAAGTCCACAAGCATCTACGAGTGATGCACCTTCGACTTCAGAACCTCAAACTCCAACTACCTCAGATGCAGAACCAAATGTTCATAATCTTGGTTCTGAGGTAGCTGTTCCTACTACTCCAGGATCACGACTAAACGTCTATCATCCCCTTGACAATGTTATTGGGGATGTCAGATCAGGAGTACAAACCCGAAATCAGTTATACTCAGCTGATTACGCCTCGGTTATGGAGAAAGGTTACATTCATGATGGTGCTTATCGATGTTTTGTCTCGCAGGTTGAGCCAAAATATGTCAGTGAGGCACTAAATGATGAGGCGTGGGTGAGTGCCATGCAAGAAGAACTTCTGCAGTTTAAGAAGTTAGGTGTATGGACTCTGGTTGATAAACCTAAAGGTGCTAAAGTCATTGGCACTAAATGGGTACTAAAATGCAAGAAGGATGACCAAGGGGTCATTATCAGGAACAAAGCTCGACTGGTGGTTCAAGGTTTTCGCCAAGTCGAGGGAATTGACTATAATGAGGTGTTTGCACCCGTGGCAAGGATGGAAGCTATTCGTATCTTCCTTGCCTATGCATCGTACATGAAGATCAAAGTCTACCAATTAGATGTAAAGAGTGCATTCCTTCATGGGGAAATCAGAGAAACAGTCTATGTAAGTCAACCCGAGGGTTTTGAAGATCCTTATCATCGGGATAGAGTTTACAAGCTCGACAAAGCTTTGTATGGGCTTCATCAAGCTCCTCGAGCTTGGTATGAGAAACTCTCAACTCATCTTGTGAAACACGGCTTTCGCAGGGGAGTAATTGACTGTACACTGTTTATTAAGGAAAAGGATGGCGACCTACTGCTTGTACAGATATATGTTGATGACATAATCTTCGGGTCAAAGAACGAAGAGTTATGTAAAGAGTTTGAAGCAGTAATGAAGAAAGAATTTGAGATGAGTGCCATGGGGGAGATGAAGTTCTTTCTCGGGTTACAGGTGGATCAAACACCTAATGGAATCTTTCTACATCAGACCAAGTATGTAGGAGACATTCTCAGTCGCTTTGACATGGAGAATGCTTCTGCTGCTGGGACTCCACTTGCTACGAATCATGATATAGCACCTGATGATAATGGAGATCTAGTAGATGCCACTATGTACCGAGGAATGATCGGATCCCTCATGTATCTCACTGCCTCAAGACCTGATATTATGTATGCTACATGTCTATGTTCAAGATATCAGGCTAAACCAAAGGTCAACCATCTGATCGGGGTCAAGAGGATTTTTCGTTATCTGAAGGGTACACCCACACTTGGATTGTGGTACCCTCATGATGATGACTTTGAGCTTACCGCGTATAGTGACTCGGATTACGGGGGCTGCAAGATGAACTACAAGTCTACATCAGCGGGTGTCAATTCTTTGGGAGAAGATTAGTTACCTGGCAGTGTAAGAAGCAGACATCGGTTGCATTGTCAACCTGTGAAGCCGAATATGTTGCTGCTGCAAGTTGCTGTTCACAAATCATCTGGATTCAACAGCAAATGCGGGATTACGGTTTAAAATTCTCATCTACTCCTATTTTTGTTGATAACTCCGCTGCAATTGCAGTAACTAAAAATCCGGTCCAACATCCTAAGACCAAACACATCGGTATTAAATACCATTTCATAAGAGATTGTTTTGAAAAGAACTTAATTGATGTGGTTAAAATTAATACTGATTTTCAACGCGCTGACCTCTATACTAAAGCCTTTGATAAACCACGTTTTCAATATTTATTAGAGGTCAACGGCGTTAAAAAGAAAAGTGAGGTAATTCCTGATGATGAAAATGTGTAGTCCGATGTCGTTTAGTTAAATTTATTTATTTTGATTTGTCTATTTGATTTTATTTTTATTTAACTCATGTTATTTTGCTGTTAATTAAAATCCTAAAATAATTAAACCAGAAATGATTTCAGTATTTTAGGGGGAGAATATGTCAGCAAGTTAACATTAAAAAAAAAAAATGAGGGAGAAGGAGTAGCTAGCTGAAATAAGGTAGATTGTGTCTGTGATACCGATTCAATACCTTTGGAAAATGATAGTACACAGGAACAAATCAAGAGGGACTTTAAAATTTAAGTTTAGAAAGATGCAAAAGTTCAAAGTATAAATCTGTGTAGTCTAAGCAATACCAAAAGGAAAGATGATAGAAAACTGGCAACTCCTAAGGTGACACAAAGAAAGTAGACTTAGAGGCTGCTAGACCATATATGATATGTTGGTAGATTCAACACAATAGACAAATAGACCGGATTGGTGATTTCAAGATAAAACTAAGTTGTTCAACTGACTGTGGGCTTCCATCTTATCACTGGTTAACACAATCAACAATATTCCAATAAGGTGTAATGAGCAAGTAAACGCCACAAATGTGTGCGGATGACCATAATTAGAGCAAAGCAAGAAAAAATGAAAGACAAATGCAATAAAGCTAATGACTTATGTTGTTGGTGCATTTGTGCAAAATAAAATAAGCTGCTCTAACAAGGAGATAGGTTGTGTGCCTCTCTGCTGTGCGATGGCACTGACCTGAGGATAAGCATAACCTAGATATTCTAGAATTCATTGTTGTTTGCCGCCTCTCTGCTGTGCGATGGCACTGACCTGAGGACAGGCTTCTCTTTGAAAGCTCTAAGAATAGTCTCTTCTTGTAATAATACCCGTAGACCGCTCAAAAGCTCCTGAGGAATGTTGATTACCATATAAGTGTGGGATCCACAAATGTTAGTTGAAATAATTAAACCTAAATAAGTCACCAGTCTGTGTCAAAAGTCTGTGTATGGATTTAAGTGGACAAACATACTGACAATCATTGTGGCTACATTCTCAAAGGTTCAAATCAATGTGAAAATCTAAGAGTTTCAGTATGATTTCCTTATGTTGCTAACGACTCTGGATGAACACCGAGAACTTGAGCATCAAAAGGTTTAATAACTAGTCCCAAATGATTTGAATTGCCTGTATGATTCCAAAAATTGAATTGGTCCAGATGTGATCAATCTAAGTTGAAGCTATCTACTCCCGAACCAAATCCCGTAGATATCAATCTCTGGATTTATCTCTCACAAAAAGCCAAAAATATGTCTGATTATGTAATTAGTTTAAATTCTTAAATTAGTTAGTCGTTTTAAGTTTTAATTTGAGTCAAGTGTCGGGCTACATCAGGAAAATCAGAAGGAATAAACTCACTAAAAGGGTCATGTCTGAGATGACCATATGTGCTTTGAAAGGTTAAATCAGTCACGTCTGAGGTGACAAAGTGTTTTTTAAAAGGTCACGTCTGAGGTGACCAAAGTGGTTAAAAGGATCACGTCTGAGGTGATCAAAGTGTTTTCAAGATAAAAGGATCATGTCTGAGATGATCAAAGGCTCATAACGTTAATTTAATTAATATAAAAGAGTTTAAAGGTAAATTGGTAAAAATAGCAGAAAATTAACTAAGTATGACCCATTCGCACGAATGGACCATACGTATGGACTAACCATACGAATGAAGTCCATTCGCACGAATGAACTATGAGTATGAACCATCCAACCGAATGGATCATACGATTAGTCCAGTCGGAGGCTTAAGTGCGAACGAGTGAGTCAGTCGCACGACTGAACTTCAGTCGGACGACTGGAGAAGGGCGACTGACCCAATCGCACGACTGAGTCCCACTCGCACGACTGAAAGGTGCGTATGAACTCAGTCGCACGATTGGATCTAGGGTTGATATAAATAGAGGTGGAGTCGGTCGCAGAGACTCATCACCCTCAAATCGCCCCTAAATCGCACACCCTACCGTTACTCTGCCAAAATTTGATTTGCCTTAGTTTTCTCATTGATTGTGTGTTACTGACGTTCGCTAATCATCATACAGGTATTTTGAGATCTTCCTCCATCAAAACCAGAAGGATTGGAACCCTAATTGGATTGTTACGACTGTGAAAAGCGAACCGAGACATGCATAACCCTAATAACCTATTAAACCAAGCAAAATGTTAAAATTAAGTAAAATAGGTTGTTAGTAAAGAGAATGCGACACTAAGAACCGGTTAATTGAGTTATAGGACTTAGTTTGCGTAGATTCGAACGTTGGACGACTGAACACCTGAGACAGACGACTGGTCGTCCGGATGAACTTCAGTCGCACGACTGAAGGGAGCGATTCACTCAACCGCACGACTGAACCATGCGAATGAGACTCAGTCGCACGACTGGTGTAACCGCACAAGAGTACATGCGCATGAGTCCAGTCGCACACTCAGTCGTGCGCATGAGGTCAATCGCACGTCTGAACCTCAATCGCACGATTCAGTCGCACGACTGTCTTCAGTCGTACAACCTCAATCGCATGACAGATAGTTTTCATTCAAAGTCTAAGTGTTCATTATACTCTTAGCCAACGGAACTAACGTTTATATTATTATGTGTTACAGATGGCGAGTCGATGGAACATGAGCACCAAGCACAACATATGTGCTCACCTGGATTTGACATCCAGGAACGCAGCTGACTTCACAGGCATTATTACATTTCTGCTGAGATCCAGGATCGCTCATGCTATATCTACTCCCTGCACACCATACAGATCAGTGCAGCAGGCCTTCTGGGAAGGCGCGTCGGTTGATAGATCCACTGAGCCTCATTGCATCAGAAGTTCGATTTTTGGTGAGGCTATCACTGTATCTGAGGAGGATCTGAGGATTGTTCTACAGTTTGGGGACGATGCTGAGTGTCCCACTCGTCTACACCCCCTCACTGTCAGAGGATGTTTCATGAGAGCCAAGTACTCTGGGGACATCAATGCGGGGTACTCAACAAGAGTAACCTCTGTCCCCAGTTTAAGTACCTTGCGCACGTGCTGCTGAAGTGTATAGCATCCAGGAAGGGAGGTTTTGATGAGCTTTCCGACCAGATTCAGAACGCATATGCTGCGTTGGTGCTGAACCACCCGTTCAGCTTCTCCAAGATGATATTCACCTACCTGGTGGAGAACCTCGAGGGGAAAGGGAAGGAAGGCTTCTGTATGTACCCCAGATTTCTACAGATGATCATTGACCAGAAGCTTCCCTCCCTGCCGAAGGAGAAGGAGGACGCTGTTGTTCTTGAGGTTATGGACGACACTACACTTGGCCGGATGAAGGTATACAGGGGGAAGCAGGTGAAGCCCCCTGTCAGGAGGTTGTTTGGGCATCTGGCCCGTGCTGATTATGTGGCGCCAGCCAAGAGAAAGTGGCGCCACGAGGACAGTGATTCGGATGTGGAGCATATTGCCATACCAGATACCGACTCTGATGATGATGATAGCGGCGACGCTGGGGATGATATGCCTGCCCCATCTAGAGGCACTGATTCAGACGTTATTCCCCCGGGGTCAGCCACTGCCGGAGAGGTCGCAGAGATGGCCGGTTTCCATCAAGAGTTTGTGACTGGTGATATAGAGGAGGAGGAGTCAGATGAGGAGCCCCTCACCAGGACTGTGGGAAGTAAAGTAGTTCCCACAGACCACGGGCTTCGGGTGGTTGGTGAACACCCTAGGGACTCCTCGGAGAGAGACACTGACCCGAACTATGTTCCGGGTCAGTAAGCAGAGCTGCAGGGGGAGCATCTACTTCCACCGGGACTAGGAGGAAGCGGATGGCTCAACCCCATGGATTGAAGAAGAAGAAGCGTCGCTTGACCTTCGTGACTACTACTTCCAGCACCACAGCCACCACTACCACCACTACTGACATACCACCCATCACCACAGCCACCACAGCCACTACTCCCACTACCACATCCACCACCTTACCTACCACCACTGTATCCTTCCCATCCATCACCAGACCATTCACCACTACTTCACCAGCATCAGCCCACCGACCCATATTCACCACTGCCACTGCCACCACCACCACACATCATGCTGGACCTTCAGCCCAGCCTTCACATGCTTATGGATTCACTCTACCTCACATCGGGGTAGAGGAGCAGCTCTCAGCGCTAAACCGTATGGTGATGCGTCTGCTTGCTGCGGATGAGGAGAAGGCGGCGCAGATCCGCCAGCTGACCGACCTGACTGCTGCCCAGTCTCAGCAACTGGCAGAGCAGGCTCGGGTGATAGACCAGCAGAGAGTCGAGGTGTCCCAACTCCAGGACATGCAGGCTCAGTCCGTCAAACGTATAGAGGAGTTGGAGACGACCAACAAGACTATTATGCTGAGGTTGAAGGGGTCGAAGGATGAGCCCCTGAAGCTAAAGGAAGGTGACGGGGATGATGGAGATGACGATGATGAAGATGAGGATGATGATGAGGAAGATGATGATGATGAGGAGACTGAAGAAGACAGGACAGAAGGACGTGATGATGATGACGAGGCAGAAGGAGGGGATGCGGCTGCATCGGCCTCTGCTTCAGGTCAAGAGCGGAGATCTAAGCATCGACAAGACCAGTCATCCACTACTTTGCTCCTCCGAGCGACACGCCCCAGATTCAAGACAAAAGTACTGATTAGATGTTTTATGTATTTATTTTGTACTTGAATCATGTATTGGAAAACAAGTGTATTAAATGTTTATATATATTAAGTTAATATAAAGTTGTTTGATTAATTACTAATGGTTTATGTGTTGAATGTTTATATCAAACAGATCCAAACTTTCAAAGGGATGAGTTTGACTTTGCTCCCCTTCAAATGGTCAAGACTCAATTAACCATGATTCTTGACCTACAAGGGATAGTGAGACGGTCTGTGAGTTATACCCCTGAAGAAGGGGAGATAATTCATGACCTGTCTGATGAGCAACTGGCAGAGATGTTCAGACTCAATCCCGATGAAATAGTGAAGGACGCTCCAACAGTTGATTCAACCAGTGATGAGGAACTGAATGACATTGATGAAGTTGAGGTTGAAGACATTACTGCAGAAGAGTATCCTCAGTATGCTGACGCCGAGGGAAATGTGGTCCCCAATCTGGGTGAATCCCAAGTCAGTGATACTTTTGAGGTACTAGACAAGATGGAGCAGGAAACAGAAAAGACTGAAGGAACAGCCCAAGCCTCAAATGCAGACGTAGATATTCGCAAGGCTGAGTGGGCTGCCTGTTTTGAAGAAGTAAGAGCCCAGCGTGCTGCACCAAAGAGAGATGCCTACACCAAGCTCTACAGAGTCAAGAAACACCATAAGGTGTCAGGCAGGATTATCTCATGGGCTTATTTTGAAGACCTTAACGCTTATGCAGTTAAGAGGGAGCAGGGCATAGAGTACTTCAGGTTCCCACATGATCTGAAGACTCTACCTGGTTTTGAGCTCAACCAGTTGGCTAAGCTAAAGCTGCTGTATGCTGACCCGAGAAAGATGTCAGGCTGGTTTGAGGCTGCCCTGAGGAAAGAGTACCACACCAGGTGGGTCAACTTCAAACCTCAACAACCTACGAGGTATATCAGACGTTCTGAAGTTGATGCCATAACTGGTAAGCCCAAGATAGTGCTGAAGTGGAGTCCCCCAAGAACAATGTCGAGAATCCCTCTCAGGGAAATGCCACAGGACTTCACTCCCCACTTCAAATGGTGGTACTATGATTGGAGAACCGCTGAAGCTGTCATAGTGTTGAATAAAGAGGGACAAATGGATACTATCAGGGTATTCGATCCAATGTGGCTAACCAACTTGTCTGCTAATGATGTCTACACATTATACAAGTGGCCACTATTCTATGACACGCAAGATATTGTACAAGCCCTCCAATTCCAAAATGTCATAAGACTCTGCTTTGCGTTTGAGATACACGCAGGAGTCACTAAAGAGGAGAAGTACAAAAAGTATAAGGAGGTGATGCAGAAGACAAGAGAATAGATAGATCTAGGTCCAAGGGGGAGTTTGTTGATGCATGTATGTCCCTAGATCATGAGCTGTAATGTAATAAATCTTGTCTGTCTGATTATGATGTAATTGTATCAATTAATGAAATGATATGAATTGATTGTTACTTGTGATGTTTAATATTTCATTAATAAGTTGTGATTGAATTGATTGGGTTTATGAATGTTTGAATGATTGCACATTATGTTATATTAATTAAAACATACAAACTTAACTAAATAAAGTTCTCATGCGAATGGCCCATGCGAATGGACCACACGCATGAATAACTTCATACGATTGACTCAATCGCACGATTGAAACAGGAGACTGAATCAGTCGTATGATTGACACATAAGATTGACTCAATCGCACGACTGAACACTCAGTCGTGCGGATGAATCAACCGCATGGTTCAATCGCACGACTGAACCATACTTATGGCCCAGTCGCACGATTGAACAATACTAACCTATAAATAGACCCAATTCGTGGGAAAACGTAAGCATTCATCCCATCACGATTCCAGACGTACCCTAGCCGTCCAGAAGCCTCCCAAATCGTTCTCCAAGTTCACAGAACACATCAGATCGGTTCCTAATCGATTTCTGACGTTGATTTCAATTCTTGATTGATTCATCGTGTGTTCTCACTGATTGGATCGCCAATCAAATAGGATTCCGCACTATTTGAGTTGGTTCAACACGCAATCACTCGGTATTTCGTTCAAATACCAGGTCCTAACATATTTAAAATTTTGATAACGGTAATTTTGTATATTTATTTTAAATGACCTTAAAATTATCTACAATCATTTTATAAAGTTTTGAGCTTTTATATGATTTATTATAAAGGTCTTATAATACAAAACCTTAAAAATAAGAATAAAATATATAGTAGTAAATTATATTGTTTTATTAGTTTCAAAAACTTAAATAAAATTTTAAGAAATAATATTATTGACTAATTATATATAACATAGTCAATTATATTTTATTTCTATAAAGATGAATAAATTTATTAAATAATTAAGATTGAAAGAATAATAATCATTAGTAAAATTGAACAACAAGTATTACCTAAATATTAATAATTGATTAAGTAATGATTGAGTATATCATGTGAAATGTAATAATTAATCTAAATATTAATTATTTAAAACTTGATCAAAATAATTAATTGGATAATTAATTTTTTAAATGACTTGCAAAATAGCTTAAAAATATTTAGATTTGATTTATAATATTTTTAAACTTTTAATAATACTTATAAAGGTTTCTAATGTTATTCCTTTCAAAAATAAAGAACTAGAAAATTATATGGTTTATTTTTTTTTAGAATAATAATTTTTATAAATATTTAATCTTTTAAATAAATCATATATTTTTATATTATTTGGCATCTTTACAAATAAAGTAAATATAAGTTTATAATTTCTGAAATATTTCAAAAATTATTAATTAAACTTTGTATCAGTATTAAAATGATTTTTTATATTAATCTAATAACATTTTAATAATTTCTGAAATGTAATAATGATTAAAATACCTGTTACAAAAGAAGATTTGCAGTGGACCGGGGTCGAACCCACGAGCTCTTCTGCGAATACTGATGGTGTTAACCGGTGGGCCAAAGTCCAATTCGTGTTATGATTCCTAAATTATATATTAAAAACCATACTTTAGAAATTCCAAATCCATATGAACCCTAATGTGTAAATCGATCTAATTGGCATGAAACTGTATTGGATAATCAAATCAAATTTAGGGCTTTCATTCCCCATATGAGATCGAGTTTGTGTATGTGTTTAATTTACCTGTATCGGTGTTTATTGAATGGTATAAGATCGAGTTGAATCGCGACAGAGAAGAGATTGATTCGAGGTGCTTTTGTTGATGATATCTCGATTGCTTGAAGGGTAAGCTTCCTTAGATGATAATTAACAAAAACCCTCTATCAATTAGAATTTAAAAGGTCCGGAAGAAGGAAACCCATATAGTTGCAGGTCAATCAAATGGTGATGATCGATAGAGGTCTTTGGGTGGTTTCCAGATGTATTTGGATGCTGGTATAGATTTAAGGGTCGATTTCATTGTTTTCCTTCGAATATAAAAGCTCAATTTAGACTGTTTCAAATCAATTGGTTTTAATGTTGTTAATGCGGTTTCGGTTTCATGTTTGATCAAGATGACAGCCAATTTATTCGAATTGCAACGGATCTTCGTTCGAAACGGTCTCAAGAGATGTTTATTATGGTTTAATTACATTTTAATCGTGCGTTTTTAGAGTGGAGGGGTCGCCGGAGCTATGGCCGGAGATGGTGGCCGGAAAAACGGGAATGGGGCGACGGTGGGTTGGTTTTAAGACAATTTACAGATTTAGCCCATCTAGTTTTGATAGTTTATTATTTTATGCCATACTTTTAAAACAAAGTTTCATAAATTACAAATTAGACCTTGTACTATTAAGACTAATCAAATTAATTATTTATAAGTCTTTACAACTTTTATAAAGCTTGTTAATTTTATAATTTAATTATTTATTTTCAAAAATTCATAACTACTTATAAAACTTTATAAGCTTATTAAAATAGCGGATGTTACAGTCTCCCTTAGTTTAAGAAATTTCGTCCCGAAATTTAATCACGAGACGACTAATTTCAAAGAGATGAGGAAACTTGGATTCCATTTCACGTTTTCACGTGACATTTGGAACATTTAAATTCAATGAGTTTAATTATGATGTTTTGCTATGCTTAAGTTTGTTCAATTTCATGATTCATGATTTCATGCGTTTCTTGACAAACGATACAAGATTATTAACTTAAAAGTTTTAGTTGATAAACGTTTGTATTTTAAACTGTTCATGACGGTTAGAAAGGTTTTGCCATGAGTAAAGCACCAAATTTGGATCGATACGAGACTCGGCTTAACGAGCAAGGGGAGTAAGTTCACGATACTTTTTAACGGGATACGGGACTCATAAGAGCTTCCCAAGCAAATGACTTTAACGGGGTTACAAGATGATCGATTCATGTTTACTTATGTCTTTGAGATTTCAAGTTTTATTAGCTTAACGTTGATAAGAGATTCGTGTTTGTTACAATTAAGGGTTCAATTCAGAATGAGGGCATCATTGTAATAGGTTTTCAGGATAAGCGCGGTTTTGGAGGGAAGGCATTCGGAAAGATTATTAAGGGTCATTAAGATATTTGGGATAATGAGTTTAAGATTCAAGGGAACAAAATCAATGAAGAACAAGTCAAAATAACAAGATGTTTTGAGTGTAACATTCGGTTTACAAACCAAAAACATTACGTTGACTTATCAAAGTATTATGTCAACTACAACCTTAATGAATATATGCATACCTATAAGCGGACACTCACCCCAAGGGTTCCCAGGTAAGGTAAACGGATCCATCGGTTGATTTGGATTTATATGAATACCTTGCCTAGACAGAACACCTCGAGATACAGGCATCCCATTCTTCCAGCATTACATGTTTCAAGTTATAGGACATAGATTTTGACGAGACTTGAAAACCACGAATGAAGATTCAAAACACATTTTTAAAACCATATGATTTAGGCATATAATGCCTTAGAATATGATTTAAGGTTCGTGTGTGCATTGATAAAATTCAAGGTATAAACATAAACACATAAGGCATATAATCACATAATCAAGTATAAACACATAGGACACATAAAATCCTATCTAAGCATATAAAATACATGAGAGGTCTCATGTGTAAGGGTACTTAGTTATAGTCTAGGTCATTTCATTTCTAATAACCTAAATCCCTATAACCATGGCTCTGATACCAATCTGTCACACCCCGACCGACGGCGGAATCATCGGGGCGGACGAATGGGAGGCGATTGCTCATAGCACATGGAACTAATTAAGTTAAAATAATATTAAATGTCATTATTCATTAAACATTACAAGACAAATATGTAATTACAAATCAATCAAGATACAACCAATAACATAAGTCTTTCAATTAATCTAGGTCCAAGTTCTATATGAGCACAAGAAGATCTTCAAGTAGTAAACCTGAAACATGTTAAAAATAAAAGGTCAACTTCGAAAGTTGGTGAGATTTAGATAGTTTGCAATACATAAGTATATAAAAGATGGTAATTCATGTTATAAGTTAGAGAGCAAAGTAACTAGGGATGTAAGACAGAATGCACAATCAAACCTTGACAAAGTTTTACAAGTCTCAAACATTTACAAGCATATACGATTAGCTAAGTGTACTTGGATCAATCAAGCAGACTTGTCAGGCCCATCGATCTATGACATCGCAAGGCTAGCAATAGTTAATGATTGTACATATATTCGACATTACATGGTAGCTTCAAAGATCAACTAACCATAACATACAAGTGAATTGCCATAAGTTTACAAGCATCAAACGTGTTTACAAGTGCAATGTTTATAAGGTAACATGTTTCACCCCAAAGTGTAAAAATGTGCAAAAAGAGGTACAGAAATACTCACATGATATATATAAGGTGATGATAAGAATTTAAACGAGGCTCTAATAATTTCTTTTACAAGTTACCTAAATGTATTGATTCCAAGATTAAGTTCAATAATAAGATTAACAATTAAACGTGATCTCGGGTTTCAATTGGAATTTGAGGGTTTTTAATAACATAAAACAATCGATTATGTTTTGGTTCAATAAAATTGATATAAATCAAATAAAAAAAATAAGAATTCAATAATTTAATTTTTTGAATTGATGAAGATTAAATATGATGTGTGAAAAGAAATAATTAATTTAATAATTAATTATTTAAAATTTTGATAACGGTAATTAATTGTATATTTATTTTAAATGACCTTAAAATTATCTAAAATCATTTTATAAAGTTTTGAGCTTTTATATGATTTATTATAAAGGTCTTATAATACAAAACCTTAAAAATAAAAATAAAATATAATAGTAATTTATATTGTGTTATTACTTTCAAAAACTTTAATAAAATTTTAAGAAATAACATTATTGACTAATTATATATAACACAGTCAATTATATTTTATTTCTATAAAGATGAATAAATTTATTAAATAATTAAGATTGAAACAATAATAATCATTAGTGAAATTGAACAATAAGTATTACTTAAATATTAATAATTGATTAAGTAATGATTGAGTATAACATGTGAAATGTAATAAATAATCTAAATATTAATTATTTAAAACTTGATTAAAATAATTAATTGGATAATTAATTTTTTAAATGACTTGCAAAATAGCTTAAAAATATTTAGATTTGATTTATAATATTTTTAAACTTTTAAATAATACTTTTAAGGGTTTCTAATGTTATTCCTTTTAAAAATAAAGAACTAGAAAATTATATGGTTTAGATTTTTTTAGAATAATAATTTTTATAAATCTTTAATCTTTTAAATAAATCATATATTTTTATATTATTTGCATCTTTACAAATAAAGTAAATATAGGTTTATAATTTCTGAAATATTTAATAAATTATCAATTAAACTTTGTATCAGTATTAAAATGATTTTTTTATATTAATCTAATAACATTTTAATAATTTCTGAAATTTAATAATGATTAAAATAGTTGTTTAAAAAGAAGATTTGCAGTGGACCGGGGTCGAACCCACGACCTCTTCTGTGAATACTAATGGTGTTAACCGGTGGGCCAAAGTCCAATTCCTGTTATGATTTCTAAATTATATATTAAAAACCATACTTAAGAAATTCCCAAATTCATATAAACCCTAGTTTGTAGATCGATCTAATTGAGCATGAAACTGTATTCGATAATCAAATCAAACTTAGGGCTTTCATTCCCCATATGAGATCGAGTTTGTGTATGTGTTTAATTTACCTGTATCAGTGTTTATTGAATGGTATAAGATCGAGTTGAATCGCGACAGAGAAGAGATTGATTCGAGGTGCTTTTGTTGATGATATCTCGATTGCTTGAAGGGTAAGCTTCCTTAGATGATAATTAACAAAAACCCTCTATCTATTAGACTTGAAAAGGTGCGGAAGAAGGAAACCCGTATAGTTGCAGGTCAATCAAATGGTGATGATCGATAGAGGTCTTTGGGTGGTTTCCAGATGTATTTGTATGCTGGTATAGATTTAAGGGCCGATTTCATTGTTTTCCTTCGAATATAAAAGCTCAATTTAGACTGTTTCAAATCAATTGGTTTTAATGTTGTTAATGCGGGTTCGGTTTCAATTTTGATCAAGAAGACAGCCAATTTATTCGAATTGCAACGGATCTTTGTTCGAAACGGTCTCAAGAGATGTTTATTCTGGTTTAATTACATTTTAATCGTGCGTTTTTAGAGTGGAACGGTCGCCGGAGCTATGGCCGAAGATGGTGGCCGAAAAAACGGGAATGGGGCGACGATGGGTTGGTTTTAAGACAATTTACAGGTTTAGCCCCTCTAGTTTTGATAGTTTATTATTTTATGCCAAACTTTTAAAACAAAGTTTTATAAATTACAAATTAGACCTTGTACTAATAAGACTAATCAAATTAATTATTTATGAGTCTTTACAACTTTTATAAAGCTTGTTAATTTTATAATTTAATTATTTATTTTCAAAAATTCATAACTACTAATAAAACTTTATAAGCTTATTAAATTTTTTTTATAACTTAATAAATTTTTAATAAAACTTTTCTATTTAGTTATTTATCGTAAAAATATTAATAAATCTTTATAAATTTATAAAAAGATTTATTTCTAAGTAAATTATTACAAGTTGTTTGGATTATCAACAGTGCATAATAATAAAAAAACATTTATTATATTTGATCTAATAAAATTATTATAATTTTATAATAAAACTTTAAAATTGAGTTTTAACTTGGGAAAAAATAACAGATGTTACAATACACAAATGAACACACATATGAGTTAACCTATATACATAATGCATATGCCATAATAATGAATTTTAATTGTTAATTACAAGTATTGATTAAAGTTCTAAGCCTATACAAAATGATCTAGATATATTGTTCCTAGATCTAATAATCTCTTAGTGATCCTTCATGGTCTGTTTAGATATGGTCAACTCTTGATCACAAATTCTTGACCTGATAACCCTTACTCCATTCAGTGTAACACTTTGTCCATTTGCCCAAAATTCGTCAATATAAACAATAGGGTTTACAATGAGAGCGGTAAAGTAGGTGGATTGAGTGAGAAACTGGATGATAGCGGTAAAGTAGGTGGATTGAGTGAGAAACTGGATGATGGGGGCAAAGTCAGCATCCTTTGAAGAATCAAGGAGTGCGACTTGGTAGTGCTAAGGATTAAGTGCCATTGGTTCGAGAGAACAGGAAAATCGAAGTAATTTGAGACAGTAGGTTGGAGAAAAGCTTTTGGAATTTTAGGGCTTGTGAGCTGGTAAAAAGATTAATAAAGAGGATCGGAAATATTTAAATAGGGTGAAATGGCGGATGGATAAGGTGAAATGACAGTTTGGGGTAAGATCTGACATGGGCGGTAAGGACAAGTCATTAAAATATTCAAATATCATTAAGAAAATCTTTACCTTTTTACAAAGTGGGGCCCAAAGATTTTCGTTACACGGTAAAGCTTTCTTCCAGTGAGTAAGAGTATTTCAGAGAGTAATCTCTTCCAAGGCTAAACTTACTTCTGAAGGTAAGATAAATTTACTTCTAAGAGTAAGAAGGTTTTCAAAGTGAAGAAGTTTTTAAGCTTTGGAAATAGATTTGATAAAGTATCAAATGTTCTTCCGAGGCTTAAAACTCTATGGAAAATCATACTAACTAAGAGAAAATTTACTTTGGAAGATAGACGAGATATCTTCCAAGGAAAAATTTCTCTTCGGAAGAACTCATACTTGGCAAATTTTGAAGAAATATTTTTTTTAACAAGGCTTAGATTGTATGATAAAGACAAGGCATATATTAAAAAAGGTTTTTTAAAGGAGATAAACTAGTCAAGGTTTATCATCCCAATAGCTGTGATTATACATTAAAATCTTTGTTCATCAAAAGCTTTGGTGAACAGATCAGCATATTGTTCATTTGAGTCAACTTTGACTATATTGATCAAGTTTTTCTCATGAATATCTATAATGAAATAATACCTGATGTCAATGTGCTTTGTCTTGGAGTAATAGAGATGGCACTCTTGTTGTCAATATGGATAGGAGTCTCCATGAAATTAAAGCCATAGTCCAACATCTGATTTTGAATCCACAGCAGCTGAGCACAACAATTAGCACCAATAATGTATTTAGCTTTAGCAGTTGATGTTGAGACACATGATTGCATCTTGCATTTCCATGAGATGATCCTTCCACCAAGAAATTGACATCCTTCTAATGTTGATTTCTTGTTGATATTGCAGCCACCATAGTCACTATCAGTGTAGCCATAGAGATTGATGTCTTGATTCCTAGGATACCAGAGACCCAATTTAAGAGCTCCTTTAGGGTATCTAAGGATTCTCTTGGCAGCAACTAGGTGAGACACCTTTGGGGCAGCCTGATATCTTGCACAAATGTAGGTTGTAAACATGATATCAGGTCTACTTGCTATGAGATACATCAGAGATCCAATAATTGCTCTATACTGATGTTGATCAGTATCCTTCCCCTTAGAGTCAGGACAAAGATTGTAATTTCTGGGTATAGGTGTCTTTGCTGGCTTACAATCCTTCATTTCAAATCTTTCTAAAATGTCAGTGACATATTTAGATTGATTGATAAAGAACCCATCTTTCATCTGCTTTACCTTAATTCCAATGAAAAAGTCCATTTTTCCCATGGAACTCATTTCAAACTTTTTCTTCATAATGTTTTCAAGTCTTTACACATTTGGTCATTTAAGGAACCAAATATGATGTTAAAATTAGGAGAGTTCCTTAGAACACTTAAGAGATCAAATAGGGAACTGGTAACTTAAGTGAAAGATGCTAAGAACACAAGTAAAATGAGAGACAAAACAAGATAGCTAACAACACAAGTATTTGGTTTTCAAGAATGTTGTATATTGCTTCTCAAGTTCTTTTACAAATGTTACAAAGCATAGATGGAAAGTTACAAGTACTAGAGATACTTTATACTACATCCTACAACTGACCATACTTTGAAGACCAACTGGATACATAAGACTAGACAACAACAAAATCAAATATAGAGTCAAAAGGCAGATTGTCTTTTGACTAGTGACTATGACATGTCGTAGCTCCCATCCTAATATATTACAAAAAGGATAAAAGTACGTAAAGTAGAAAGCACAGACTCAAGACCTCAATGTACAGTTACCAAAAGCATGGGCTTTTTCACCAACTCATGTAAGTTGGTGACTGAATAGAGTTTGTAGTGGAAAGGTGGTCTAGCTTTATGGTAAAGTACATCAGATAAAAGCATGTATCTAAAAGTCTTCAAAAGAAATCTGTCTTCACTCTTTGGCTTCGGAAGACTTTGTCTTTGAAGCTTCGGAAGACTTCACTTTTGGCTTCAGAAGATGTTGGTCTTAGCTTCAAAATATTTTACACTTCAAAGTATTTCTAGTGCAAGGTGTAAAACTTTCGAACCATTTCTACTTATGTTCTTTAGTGCATGAATGCAGAGAGACTTTGGATGTTTTGGCTGCATCAGACTTGTAGGAATTCTTACAAACTCCCCCTACACTGTTGCTACCAAAACATTTGAAGATCTTCAGCTTTTGGCAGTCCTTATTATGATGATGACCATGCCCTTCTTCATTAGATGGTCAAGATCACTCAGACTCTCATAGTATCTTCTCATCTTAAAGAGATCATGCAGAGGTAGGTTGAATTGGTCTTTGCATGTGTAGACATCTTCACCACCTTGACCTCTGATCACATGCCATCTCTCTGGATTAGTTGTGAAGATCTAGGATAAGATGGGTCTCTCAGATGCAAGAGGAGCCACTTGGATTGGAGTTGAATGGGTTGCCTCTTCATGCACTTCCTCAGGTTGATCTGACTCAGCGTGAGGTATAAAGGTGGATGATTCAGACTTCTTCTTCTTTTTTGACTTTGGTTTAGAAGCCATCCTCTTCCTTCTCTTTGAGGACTTTAACTGAGAAGACTGGTCTGTAGCATATTGTTGATCAACCTTGTCTTGCTCAGTTGGGTGTTCCTCCCTCACAGGTTCAGAAGGAGAGGGAGTTTGACCCTGCTGTGGATCAGAAGATGAAGCTTGCTGAGGCTCTGCAGGAGGTCCATGTTGTGTTATCTTAGGTTATTCAACCTTAACCTCCACTTCAGGAGGAGCTTGACTTGGAGGGGAGTGTAAATCAATTAGCTCTCCACTTTTGATCTTCTGCTTGATTACCCTGATGTGCTCATCAATTGTGGATAGAGACATAGGGCCAAGTACCTTTCTGGAGAATCCATACAGCTTCAAGAAGCTCATCATCCTTTGTCTGTCAGCAGACTTCTTCATGCTTTTTTGGATAATGGCTCTTGACTTTGCAACCTCTTCCCTCATCTTTCTCTTTGTTGCTTTTTGTTCTTTGAGTACTTAAAGTTCAAGCTGTTTGAGATACTCAAACTCAATGTACTCAAACGATAAGGGAAGAAGTGCAGATGCCTGGTAGAGACCTGTGGCACTCAGGTAGTTGATCATATTTTGTCTATCTGTTTCTTTGTATACTTGAAGTTCTTGTGTAGCTGCCACAGTCTCTTGCACAAGGCTTTGTTGAACTGGGGAGAGAGTAGGGACATGCTTGTATAATCTTTTCTGTCTCTTCTCCTTTTGGATTTGGAGAAGTAGCCTTGCATCCTCTGCTTCTTTCATCTCTCTTGACACTTCCATGTCAGCCAACTCATTGAGTTCCTCTAAGGGGAGAAATATAATCTCATCAATGTCATGGTTCCTAGTCTGCAGGTAAGTAATCCTGACTGCCCTCAACTCATCATCTTGAGTGATTGGTCTGGGGGCAGCCCTGATTGCAGCTTGTATGAAACCTGAAGACCCAGAGGAACTTTCTCTCCTTAGCTTCCTCTTCCTCTCTCTCTCTTTCCTCCTCCTCAATCTCCTCAGGAGTTAATATTTTTTTTCGCTTTGTCACCCACAGACCTTTGTGACATAGGGTGGAGAGAGCTTTGTCCTTCATTGCTTGGTGTAGCTTCCAAGCTCTGGTCAGAGAGAGGTCGTGATACTCCTTCACCAACAGGTGTTTCACTGAGGGAATGAATTTCTGAAGTAGTTGTTGGTATGATAGGGCTCTCAGGCTCTATCACTGGGCTTTCAGTCAAGGTTTTCCCTTTCAAGCTAATCTTAGGGTCTGCCTCAACATCCAGTTGACCAATGACATTACCTGATTGCCTTTGTCTCCTTGTTAGGCTGAACACTTCAGTAATTCTGTCTTGAATCCTTTTTGCTAGCATGCCAGCTTGTCTAGATTAACATGGGTTGACAAGTGGCATGTTGATCAAGTCAAGACCTTAATAGTAGTTCAAGGTCTGAAAGTTGAACACTTCTTGCTGCCTTGAACTCTTTGAAGAATGAGGGCTCTTCTATTAGCATCATACCTCCACCGAATAATATAATTTGAAGTTCCTTGGGGTGGAGATGACATAGCCCTTGGAATGCCTTCCTCAAAGAGGCTCTGTATGAAAGAGTCTATAAAGTCCACATCAATGCAAACTTGAGGAAGTTGCTGAGTATGTACAATTGCAAGTGAGGATGGTGAGTCCTCAATGTCCATACTCCCTGAAGAACTCTGTGACTGTAATGACTTTCTCCCCCTTTTTGGTAGCATCACCCTCTTGCATAGGTGAGCTAGGAGTTAGGTCAATCACATTCACAGGTTCTTATGTTCCTGGTTGAGCTCTCCTTAAAGGTCTCCCAACTAGTTTTTCCCTGAGATAAGATATCTCAAGTTGCTGATCATTGACCTTGTTATGCAGGGTAGCCCTTGAGATTCAAGGTGACTAACCTTAGAGACTAAATAGGTGCACCTTTTTAACAATTTTAGAACCTTTAGTCTCAAGTTCCACTCATCTTCATCAGAAGAATCAATGGGGGATGAGATAATTGGATCAAAGTCCTCTCTCTCACCACCAGCTTCAGGTTCTTAGCTACTGGACTGCCTCTGCTCATTTACAGCCTCAGTTGAGGTGTCAATAGGCTGAGTTGCCATGGTTGAGGTCTTAATGATGTAATCACTTGTAGAAGTGAGAGCCTCTTCCATATGGATCTCATGAACAGGTTCAGGTTGATCCACCTCAATTATGGGTGACTGATGTGGGCTAGACATAAGGGACTCAGAAGACCTCATCTCTCTTTGAGTGGGGGAAGAGTAGAGAGACTCATGGTACACACTGAGACCTAAGTCTTCATCATTATAGAATTCAAGGTTGGGAATGAGTTGATTTAAGTCTAAAGGCTAGGGATGGTAACTGTCCCCTGAAGGTTGTTCATTTGAGTGTTGAGACTCAGAGTGAAGGCTTAAGACAGTTGGGCTTGTGAGTTCATCTGGCTGAGCATGAAGAACCTCAGCGCTGTTTCTTGAAAAGATGGGAGTGGTTTGCTACTCAGGGGAAGTGGGAGCTCTAGTATCCACTTCCTCCTGTATGGGTGAGTGTATGGGGGCCTGCAAAAGCTCAATAGCTTGAGCAGGGGTTCATTTGGATTTTTTTTGGTAGGTGATGGTGATTTGTGGTCTTTTTGGTGGTTGGGAGGTAGATGGTGTGGGTTCAACACTAGCTTGTGTTGCTAGGTTGTCACCTTGAGCAATGAGCTCTAACATTTTTGGGACAAGGGCTGTTTCTACTCCTGAGAAGCCTACAGTTGGCTTCTTCATGATTTTAAAGATGCTGGTCTTCATCTGTCCTAATTTAAGAATATTACCTGTTTCCCTCAACTGTGAGTCCAATTCATAGTTGAGAATGTATTGAACATATCTAGGAAACATGTAATACTCTAAGGAGTCCAAGTTAGCAAGCAAATTTGTGTAAACAAACTGAGAGTACCTGAACTTGACCCCTTGAACCATTCCATGAACTATGAAGGAGAGATCCTCAGGAATCTGGTCCCACCCTCCATGCTTGTTTGACAAGCTGTGGATAACCACATGGAGCAGGTATTTCCACTGGGATGAGACCTTCCCTTTCCTGAACGTCTTTACAGAGAAATCTCTTTCATAGCCCATCTTCACAAAAGAATGATTTACAGCTTCCTTTGGGAAGGACAACTCACCTTCTTCATCATTCAGCTGTAAATGAGTGCCGATGATGGCCTGAGTGATGAAGATTGTCCTCCCCTGCACCGAAGGTAAATTGCTTTCGGAAGAAAATTGTTCTTTTAAAACATAAAAGTACTTAAGTTGATTTTAAGCTTCGAAAGATATTTCAGAGATTTCTTCTGAAGGTAAAATTACTGAAGTAGTTATTTGTTTACTAAGACACAAGTTTCTTCCGAATGTAATTTTAAAATCTTCCGAATAGTAAAGAGATCAAAATTTTAAAAAATCTAATAAATGTCTTTTGAAAATATTTTCTTCCAAAGAGAACAAGGGCTTATGAAGGTGATTTAATAAACAACTTAGGATAGACAGGTTTTGGAAATAATATGATTAAGTTTTAAGAAAAGCTATTCAAAGTTAATCATCCCAATAACTGATACAAGATATTTAAATCTTTGTTCGTCAAAGGCTTTGGTGAACAGATCAGCATATTGTTCATTTGTGTTAACTTTGACCAGCTTGATTAATCCATTTTCAAAGTTATCGCTAATCAAATGATACCTAATATTGATATGCTTTGTCCTTGAGTGCTGCACAGGATTTTCTGTGATTGAGATAGCACTGTTGTTGTCTATGTGGATGGGAGTCTCCTTTAAGTTGAATCCATAGTCCAACATCTGATTTTGAATCCAAAGCACTTGAGCATAGCAGCTTGCCGCAACAATGTATTTAGCCTCAATAGTTGATGCAGACACACAGGATTGTTTCTTACATTGCCAAGAGACTCTCCTTCCACCAAGAAATTGACATCCCCCTGATGTAGACTTTGCAGTCATGTTGCAACCACCATAGTCACTATTTGTATAAGCATACAGACTAAAGTCACAATTCTTTGGATACCAAAGGCCAAGTGATGGAGCACCTTTGAGATATCTTAAAATTCTTTTTACAGTGATCAGGTGTGACATCTTGGGGTTGGCTTGATATCTTGCACAAATGCATGTAGCAAACATGATATTAGGCCTGCTAGTTGTGAGATACATAAGAGACCCAATCATTGCCATGTAGAGATGCTCATCAACACACTCCCCCTCAAGATCAAGTCCAAGGTAGTGGTTCCTGGCTATGGGTGTCTTAGCAACCTTACAATCAGTCATGTTGAACCTTTTAAGTATGTCTTGTACATACTTTGACTGACTTATGAAGAAACATTGTCAACTTGCTTCACTTGAATTCCTAGAAAGAAATTGAGTTCCCCCATGGCACTCATTTCAAACCTGTCCTTCATCAGCCTCTCAAAGTCTTCGCATAGCTTTGGATTAGTTGACAAAAAGATATTGTCATCTATATATACTTAAACTAGAATTATGTCAATTCCTGATCCTTTGATGAAGAGAGTTCCATTAGTAGTACCCCTTTTGTAGCCATGCTAACAGAGATACTGAGATAGTGTTTCATACCACTTCCTTGGTGCTTGGTTGAGCCCATAAACAACTTTATCAAGCCTGCAGACATAATCAGGATGATCAGTATCTGCAAACCCAGGTGGTTGTCTGACATACACCTCTTCATCAATCACCCCGTAGAGAAAAGAACACTTGACATCAACTTGGTAGACCTTGAAGTTCTTGGATGCAGCAAAAGCTACGAATATCCTGACAGCTTCAAGTCTTGCTACAGGAGCAAAAACACTTGTGTAGTCAATTCCTTCTTCTTGAGTATACCCTTGAACAACTAGTCTTGCCTTGTTCTTGATGACAAGTCCTCTATCATCCTTCTTATTCCTGAATACCCATTTGGTTCCAATGGTAGTCTTCCCTTGAGGAAGAGGACATAGGTTCCAAACCTTTTTCCTTTTGAATTGAAGTAGCTTCTCTTGCATAGCTTCAACCCAACTTCTATTCTTCAAAGCCTCATCAATCTTCTTTGGCTCTATCTGGGACAAGAAATAAGAATGAAGACAAACATTTGCATCGTGGGTTTGTCATCTTGTTCTCACCCCTGAATCAACATTTCCAATGATGTTTGTGGTAGGATGAGACTTGTGGATCCTAAGCTGAGCGATCACAGCAAGTTGCTTAGACAGATCTAAATTTGAGAAATTTTGATCCGGCAAGGAGAATTCACCCTCCACATCAGCACACTTATCAAGATTGACTTGATCCAATGAGTGTGTGACATCATTGATGTTGTCTTCAATGGAGTGGTTATCAGCATCAAGAAATTCCTGATCACTTTCACCACCACCATTTTCTCCAACATTTAAAGCTCCTTCATCTGAGTTTTGTGCCTCTAAGTTGGAATTTGAAGGCACCCCAGAAGTATCAGCAGGATTTGTCATTGATGTACTGGTAGAAGCTTCATTTGTAGGATTGGTTACCACTGGAGCTGAAGATGTGTAGCTTGAAGGTCTTCTTAGCTCAAATCTTGGGTCACGATCACCTGTAGGTAGTATATCTGTGGACCCTGAAACATGCTCACAAGATTTGTTAAAACAGTTAGTAACTAAATCAAGATCAAATAGCCAATCCGGACTAGAATCTTTCACACTGGGAGTGTGCTCATTAAAAGTCACAATTGCTGACTCCTCAACTACTATAGTTCTGAGATTGCATACTCTATAAGCTTTATATTGGGAAGAGTATCCAATAAAATGTCCATCATCTGATTTCTCAGCAAACTTGGCAATTTGATTTTTGGTATTCAAGATGGTGCAAGGACATCCAAGAGAAAACCAATGAAAGGTTTTATCTTGTGCCAAAGTTCATAAGGAGTCTTAACATGTGTCTTAATTACTAAAACTCTGTTTTGCACATAGCAAGCAATGTTCACTGCCTCTGCCCAGAAGGTGATGGGCAGTTTAGAGTCAAACAACATAGTTCTTGCAGCTTCAATTAGTGTCATGTTTCTCATCTCAACAACACCATTTTGCTGAGGATCCTGGGAGCACTATATTGTCTTGTAATACCATTTTCATCACAAAATGTATCAATGATTTGATTCTTGAATTTTGTTCCTTGATCACATCTTATGGTTTTGACCTTGTGATCACATTGATTCTCAATCTTTAAGATGAACTTCTTTAGAATCTCAGGGGTCTCATCCTTAGTTCTAAGAAAGAAGACCCAAGTGAATCTTGTAAAGTCATCGGTGATCACCAAACAATAAGAGGTCCTTCCTAGACTCATTACACTGGTTGGGCCAAAGAGATCTATATGTAATAAGTGTAGGGGATTAATGATGGCATTTCTTCCTTTGGCTTGTGAGATACCTTGTGTTGCTTCCCCTTCAGGCATGCAATACAGTGGTCATCACTTGTAAACTCTTTCTTTGGTATTCCAGTTACCAAATCATTCTTAATTAATTTATTCATATTTTTAAAGTTTACATGGCATATTCTTTTATGCCAGAGGAAAGACTCATCACTATTTGCATTAGATAGAAATCATGAAACTTCTCCTGAGGGAGACGTTTCTTGCAAATCCATCCTGTATATGTTCCCTTTCCTGGGGGCTCTAAGCAGGATGTGCTCATGAGGAATGACCACCTCGGGCCTAAGAACAATGCACTCATGCTAAGTAAAGAGCATGTTATGACTCTGATCACAAAATTGGGATACACTCAGAAGATTGTACCCAAGCTCCATGACAATGTTTACCTTCTCAATGGTGAGCGTACCATTTATGACCTTGCCCTTTCCTGTAATGTAACCTCCTGCATCTCCAAAAGAAACTGCTCCTCCATCAATTCTTTCAAACCTTTGGAGTAGTGACCTATTGCCTGTCATGTGCCTAGAACAGCCACTGTCAATGATCCATACAATTTTGTTTGTCTTGAGCTGTTCCTGCACAAAAGAGATGGTTAGTTACATTTGGAAACCCAAGGCTCATTGGTCTTGGGCTCATCAAAAGAAGTTGAAGACAATGCAACAGTAATTGATCCTATAGTCATGCTAGAAGGATCATTTGCTAAAGTTGATGAAGAACTTTCAGCCACTTGATCTTTCTTTGTCTTCCACACCACCTTTGAAAGCTTAGACTTGACCTTCAATACTTCGGAAGTTTTGTTGACTTTGGAAGTTTTGATGACTGGACCTTTGGAAGATCTTGCTTTCACTGCAGCAGGATTCAATGCTTCGGAAGTAATCCTTTCTACCGAGACCAAATTTTTTTCCGAAGGCAAGTTTCCACTTGTCTTCTTCTTCATTTTGGAGATTTTGAAGGAAAGAGATTTTCCTTCCGAAGCTTGCTTCTTCTTCTCCAAACTCTTAGAAGTTTCTTTCTTGGTCATGTGGAGAGTACTTTTTGGATTGTAGACACAATCCTTAGCAAGATGAGAAGTACTCCCACACATAACACAGTCCAGCTTCATCTTTGCAGATACTATGGCAATTCTTGTGGGGATAGAACTACCTTTGGAACTAGATGGTTCAGGTTGTACAGAAGTGGTGCACAACTAGTCAGCCTTCTTCTTGATGATGGGATGATTTGGACATGGACCAGAACTCTTGTTGATGGAGTTCAAGTTGGTGTCTTCAGCCTTCACCACTTTAAATCCTGCAGAAATGAAGACTTGTTTCTGTGCAGAGTTCAAAGTGGCCTTGATTTCTTGAGCCTTCTTGGACTTTCTTTTGGCCTTCCTGATCAGGTTCTTTCTCTTGGACTTGGTCATCCCAATAGCTTTACTCTCCTCAAAGGAATGGTGACCCTTCTTAGAATGTTCTTCTTCACTCTTCTCACAGCCATTCTTCACCATCTCCTCTTCATCATCTTCAGTCAAAGGGCCTATGAAAGGAAGTTCATCTTTAGAAGTTCCACACCTAGTAGATCTTAGAGACAAGATTGTGTGTGGAGGAGCTATCTCACTAGATCCCAGTCCTTGCTTATTTTGATAACAAACTTTTGCATGCAAAAATGAGGATAAAATGTTCTTGAAGGTCTCTTCTTCAAGAATACATTTTTCTGCTTTGGCTTTGCTGATCACAAGCTCAGTCTGGCATTCAGTTAACTTAGTAATAAGATCTTTGATCCGAGTCCTGTAGTTTGTGTGCTCATGTTTAAGAGTTGAAATGGTTTTCTCTAAGTCCTCTATCTTTAGTTTATAATCATTTTCATCTCTCTTAAAATCAGCTTTTAAGATATTTAAGGACTCAAGATCCGATCTCATTTCTAAGTTATAGGACCTGTATCTATTAACTTCAGCAATACATTCAGGAGTACAAAGATGTTCCAATACTTTGGCTTCATCATGGTCTGCCATGAGTGCTTGGTTTGGGGATGCATCTTCTACCTGAAAGCTCCAGTCAAAGCCTCCTTCTTTAACAACAACTGTATCTTGCTGCTTTGGCTTCTCATTTTGGGGAGCTCTCTCAGTGTAGTTTGGTCTGACTTGTGTTTGGCCACCATTTGTCCTTAGTGCCTTACACTCCCTTGCAAAGTGTCCCATCTGGTTACAATTGTGACACTTTTCTTTGCTTTTATCTAGCCCAAACTTTCCACTAGTTGCATTGCTTGGAAACTTCCTCCCTGTCCTCTTGTAGAACTTCTTGGCTCTGTGAATGAGAAGAGCCATCCACTGGACTATCTCCATGTACTCCAGATCATATGGATGGATACAGTCCAAATCTTCAAGGGTGAAGAGAAAGTTGCTTGTGTTTTCATCAGTAGAGTCAAAGGGATGAGAAGAACTTGTCTCTAGAAAGGACTTCTTTGAGTGTAGCTTTCTCTTGGAGTCTTTAGGAAGGTGATTCAGGGGCCCTTTTGTGAGTTGTCAGGGTAGCATATAAGATGATGTTGTGGTTCAATGCCTTCCCTTTCAACCACATGGAGGGCTGAACTCAGTTGATTGCTGGAGTTACCAGATGAATTTTGCATATTCATCTCCATCTGGTAGCCACTAAGAATACCATACAACTTTATGAGAGTAAGAGTCTTAAGGTTCTCAGTCCTCTTGATAACAACACAATAATGTGTCCATTGTCTAGGAAGAGAGGACAAACTTTCTTACAATGTCCCTATTCTCAAGAGTTACTCCAATATCCATTAGAGTATCCATAATCTCAACATACCTGAAGTATTGTTGAGTCATGGTTTCACCTACCTTGAAGGTGAAGTTTTCAAACTGCTGCTTCAGGAGATCCTTCTTGTTCTCCTTTGCTTCATTGGACTGCTCATACATCAGCTTCAGTGCTTCCCATAGTTGCTTGGCAGCTTTGCACTTCTTGAAGCTCTATAGATGGAGTTTGGGAGAGCTGTTTGAAGTGCTGTCATGGCTTTCTAATAAATCTTTATTCTTTTCCTGTCTTCTTCAGAGTAATCAGCCACAGCCTTTGGAATCATACCACCACCAGTAGCAGAAGTGGTGCTTGGTATGTAAGGTTCTTCAACAACAGAGTCCCACATCCTGGAGTCTTGAGACTTGATGAAGCCTTCCATTCTTTGACACCAAGTATCAAAGTCTTCAGGAGTGATCAATGGAGAATTGTCATAGTTCTAGTTTCCATATCAGCTTTGGTAATAGCTGCCATTTGAGTTGTTAAGTATTTTGTGTATGTGAGGGATCTTAAGATGGTGAGATCTTATATCAAGAGCCTGGAATGCTCAGATACCAAATGCAGGACCGGCGAAGGGTATGCAATTACAACACAACAACACAACGAGGAGAGTTCCTTAGAACACTGAACAGATCAAATAAGGAACTGGTAACTTAAGTGAAAGATGCTAAGAACATAAGTAAAATGAGAGACAGAACAAGATAGCTAACAACACAAGTATTTGGTTTTCAAGAATGTTGTATATTGCTTCTCAAGTTCTTTTACAAATGTTACAAAGCATAGACGGAAAGTTACAAGTACTTAAGATACTTTATACTATATCCTATAGCCGGTCATACTTTGAAGGCCAGCTGGATACATAAGACTAGACAACAACAAAATCAAATGTAGAGTCAAAAGCCAGATTGCCTTTTGACTAGTGACTATGACATGCCATAGCTCACATCCTAATATATTACAAAAAAGATAAAAGTACATAAAGTAGAAAGCACAGACTCAAGACCTCAATGTACAGTTACCAAAAGCATGGACCTTTTCACCAACTCATGTAAGTTGGTGGCTGAACAGAGTTTGTAGCGAAAAGATGGTCCAGCTTTATGGTAAAGTACATCAGATAAAAACATGTATCTAAAAGTCTTCGGAAGAAATCTGTCTTCACTCTTTGGCTTCGGAAGACTTTGTCTTTGAAGCTTCGGAAGACTTCACTTTTGGCTTCGAAAGATGTTGGTATTGGCTTCGGAAGATTTGTGCAAGGTGTAAAACTTCCGAAGAACTTCTACTTCTATTCTTCAGTGCATGCATGAGAGAGACTTTGGATGTTTTGGCTGCATCAGACTTATAGGAATCTTACAATTAACATAGACTTGTACTTGCAAAATGTCTTTCCCGGACTTCCTTATGAATAATGTCTTATCAATGGTACCTTTGGTGTAACCATTATTCAAGATAAACTAAGACAAAGTCTCATACCACAGCCTAGGTGCCTGGTGCAGCCTATAGAGAGCTTTATCTACTTTGCACACATTGTTGGAATGTTGTGGGTCTTCAAATCCTAGAGACTGGCACACATAGACTTCACTGTCTATATCCCCGTATAAAAATGTACACTTGACATCAAGTTGGTAGACAGTAAAGTTCTTGGAAGCTGCATAAGCAAGGAAAATTCTCACAGCTTCAAGTCTTGCAACTGGTGCAAAGACATCAATGTAGTCAATTCCTTCTTCTTGTGTGTATCCTTGAACTATCAGTCTTTCCTTGTTCTTGATAATTAATCCTCTATCATCCTTTTTCTTTCTGAATACCCATTTTGTTAGGACCTGGTATTTGAACGAAATACCTAGTGATTAGCGTGTTAAACCAACTCAAATAGTGCGAAATCCTATTTGATTGGCGATCCAATCAGTGAGAACACACGAAGAATCAATCAAGAATTGAATCCGACGTTAGAAATCGATTAGGAATCGATCTAATGTGTTCTGTGAACTTGGAGAACGAT
The DNA here is from genome assembly GCA_025215565.1 of Flaveria ramosissima. Classification (NCBI taxonomy): domain Eukaryota; kingdom Viridiplantae; phylum Streptophyta; class Magnoliopsida; order Asterales; family Asteraceae; genus Flaveria; species Flaveria ramosissima. Next base: position 8,085,313 of record CM046045.1, read on the forward strand.
TTGGGAGGCTTCTGGACGGCTAGGGTACGTCTGGAATCGTAATGGGATGAATGCTTTCGTTTTTCCACGAATTTGGTCTATTTATAGGTTAGTATTGTTCAATCGTGCGACTGGGCCATAAGTAAGGTTCAGTCGTGCGATTGAACCATGCGGTTGATTCATCCGCACGACTGAGTGTTCAGTCGTGCGATTGAGCCAATCTTATGTGTCAATCATACGACTGATCCAGTCTCCTGGTTCAGTCGTGCGATTGAGCCAGTCGTATGAAGTTATTCATGCGTGTGGTCCATTCGCATGGGCCATTCGCATGAGAACTTCATTAAGTTAAGTTTGAATGTTTTAATTAATATAACATAATGTGCAATCATTCAAACAATCATAAACCCAATCAATTCAATCACGACTCATTAATGAAATATTAAACATCACAAGTAACAAACAATTCATATCATTTCATTAATCAATACAACTTACATCATAATCAGACAGACAAGATTCATTACATTACAAATCATGATCTAGGGACATACATGCATCAACAAACTCCCCCTTGGACCTAGATCTAGCCAATCTCTTGTCTTCTGCATAACCTCCTTATACTTCTTGTACTTCTCCTCCTTAGTGACTCCTGCGTGAATCTCAAACGCAAAACAAAGTCGTATAACATTTTGGAACTGGAGGGCTTGTACAATGTCCTGTGTGTCATAGAACAGTGGCCACTTGTATAATGTATAGACATCATTGGCAGACAAGTTGGTTAGCCACATCGGGTCGAATACCCTGATAGTATCCATTTGGCCCTCTTTATTCAGAACTATGACAGCTTCAGCAGTTCTCCAATCATAGTACCACCATTTGAAATGTGGAGTAAAGTCCTGTGGCATTTCCCTGAGAGGGATTCTCGACATAGTGCGCGGAGGACTCCACTTCAACACAATCTTGGGCTTGCCAGTAATGGCATCAACCTCAAACCTTCTTATGTACCTCGTAGGCTGTTGTAGTCTGAAGTTAACCCACCTGGTGTGGTACTCCTTCTTCAGGGCAGCCTCGAACCAGCCTGACATCTTTCTTGGGTCAGCATACAGCAGCTTTAGCTTAGCCAGCTGGTTGAGCTCAAAACCAGGTAGAGTCTTCAGATCATGTGGAAACCTGAAGTACTCTATGCCCTGTTCCCTCTTAACCGCATACGCGTTAAGGTCATCAAAATAAGCCCATGCAATAATCCTGCCTGACACCTTATGGTGTTTCTTGACTCTGTAGAGCTTGGTGTAGGCATCTTTCTTTGGTGCAGCACGCTGGGCTCTCACTTCTTCAAAACAGGCAGCCCACTCAGCCTTGCGAATGTCTACGTCATCATTGGAGGCTTGGGTTGTTCCTTCAGTCTTTTCGGTTTCCTGCTCCATCTTGTCTAGTACCTCAAATGTATCACTGACTAGGGACTCACCCAGATTGGGGACCACATTACCCTCGGTGTCAGCATACCGAGGGTACTCTTCTGCAGTAATATCTTCAACCTCAACTTCATCAACGTCATTTAGTTCTTCATCACTGGTTGAATCAACTGTTGGAGCATCCTTGACAATTTCATCAGGATTGAGTCTGAACATCTCTACCAGTTGCTCGTCAGATAGGTCATGAATTATTTCCCCTTCTTCAGGGGTATAACTCACAGACCTTCTTACAATCCCTTGCAGATCAAGAATCATGGTTAATTGAGTCTTGACCTGTTGAAGGGGAGCAATGTCAAACTCATCCCTTTGAAAGTTTGGATCTGTTTGATTTAAACATTCAACACATAAACCATTAGTAAGTAATCAAACAGAATTATATCAACTTAATATATAAACATTCAACACACTTGTTTTTCATTACATGATTCAAATACAAAATAAATAAATACATAAGACATCTAATATGTACTTTTGTCTTGAATCATGGGCACGTCGCTCGGAGGAGCAGAAGTAGTAGATGATTGGTCCTGTCGATGCTTCGATCTTCGCTCTTGACCAGAAGCAGAGGCCGATGCAGCCGCATCCCCTCCTTCTGCTTCGTCATCATCATCTCGACCTTCTGTCCTTTCTTCCTCAGTCTCTTCATCATCCTCATCATCCTCCTCATCATCATCATCATCCTCATCATCACCATCTCCATCATCCCCATCACCCTCCTTTATCTTCAAGGGCTCATCCTTTGACCCCTTTAACCTCAGCATAATCGTCTTGTTGGTAGTCTCCAACTCCTCTATACGTTTGGCTGACTGGGCCTGCTGGTCCTGGAGTTGGGACATCTCGACTCTCTGAGCATCGATTAGCTGGTTCTGCTGATCTATCACCCGAGCCTGCTCTGCCATCTACTGAGACTGGGCAGCAGTCAGGTCGGTCAACTGGCGAATCTGCGCCGCCTTCTCCTCATCTGCAGCTAGCAGGCGCATCACCATACGGTTAAGCGCCGACAGCTGCTCCTCTACCCCGATGTGAGGTAGAGTACATCCATATACATGTGATGGCTGGGCTGAAGGTCCGGCATGATGTGAGGTGGTGGTGGTAGTAGCAGTGGTGAATATGGGTCGGTAAGCTGGTGATGGTGATGTAGGTGTGAATGGTATGGTGGTGGATGGGAAGGATACAGTGGTGGTAGGTAAGGTGGTGGCTGTGGTAGCTGTAGTGGATGTGGTGGCTGTGGTGATGGGTGGTATGTCAGTGGAGGTGGTAGTGGTGGCTGTGGTGGTGGAAGTAGTGGCAGTAGTGGTAACGAAGGTCAGGCGACGCTTCTTCTTCTTCAGTCCGTGGGGTTGAGCCATCCTCTTCCTCCTAGTCCCGGTGGAAGTGGATGCTCCCCCTACAGCTCTGCCCACTGAACCCGGAGCATAGCTCGGGTCAGTCTCTCTCTCTGAGGAGTCCCGAGGGTGTACACCAACCACCCTAATCCCGTGTTCTGTGGGAACAACCTTGCTTCCCACAGTAAAGTCCTAGTGAGGGGCTCCTCATCCGACTCCTCCTCCTCTTGATCCCCAACAATGAACTCCTGATGGAAACCGGCCATCTCAGCAACCTCTCCGGCAGTGGCAGACCCCGGGGGAGTAACATCAGAATCAGTGCCTCTAGGTGGAGTAGGCATATCCTTCCCGGCGTCGCCGCTATCATCATCATCATCTGAGTCAATATCTGGTATAGCAATCTGCTCTACATCTGAATCACAATCATCGTGGCGCCACTTTCTCTTGGCTGGCGCCACATAGTCAGCACGGGCCAGATGCCCAAACAACCTCCTGACAGGGGGTTTCACCTGCTTCCCCCTGTACACCTTCATCCTGCCTAGCGTAGTGTCATCCATGACCTCGAGCACTACAGCATCCTCCTTCTCCTTTGGCAGGAAGGGAAGCTTCTGATCTATAATCATCTGCATAAACCTCGGATACATGCAGAAGCCTTCCTTCCCTTTCCCCTCAATGTTCTCCACCAGGGTGAAGATCATTTTGGAGAAGCTGAACGGGTGGTTCAGCACCAATGCAGCATAAGCGTTCTGGATCTGATCCGACAGCTCATCAAATCCTCCCTTCCTCGACGCTATGCACTTTAGCAGAACATGCGCAAGATACTTGAACTGGGGACAGAGGTTACTCTTGTTGAGTACCCCAGCATTGATGTCCCCAGAGTACTTGGCTCTCATAAAACATCCTCTGACAGTGAGGGGGTGTAGACGAGTAGGACAATCAACATCATCCCCTAACTGTAGAAAAATCCTCAAATCCTCCTCTGAGATGGTAATAGCCTCACCAAAGATCGTACTCCTGATGCAATGAGGCTCAGAGGATCTATCAACAGTCGCGCCTTCCCAGAAGGCCTGCTGCACTGATCTATACGGCGTGCATGGTGTAGAGATAGCATGAGCAATCCTGGATCTCAACAGAAACGTAATGATGCCTGAGAAGTCAGCTGCGTTCCTGGATGTCAAATCCAGATGAGCACATATGTTATGCTTTGTGCTCATGTTCCATCGACTCGCCATCTGTAACACATAACAATATAAACATTAGTACCTTTGGCTAAGAGCATAACGAAACACTTAAACTTGAATAGAATATTTCTGTCATGCGATTGAGGTTGTGCGACTGAAATCAGTCGTGCGACTGAACAGTGCGATTTGAGGTTCAGACGTGCGAATGATCTCATGCGTACGACTGAGTGTGCGACTGGACTCATGCGCATGTACTCTTATGCGGTTACATCAGTCGTGCGACTGAGTCTCATACGCATGGTTCAGTCGTGCGGTTAAGTAAATCGCCCCCTTCAGTCGTGCGACTGAAGTTCATCCGCCTGTCCAATCGTATGACATCCTGTCCGTTCAATTCAAATTGACTTTTTTACCAATTTTGAGTTTTAGACTTCGTGTTCTGGTTCATTAGACTCGCAACCCATTCGTGTAACACCTAACATCTTTAATTTCATTAGTTTGAGCCATTTAGTTAGGTCATTTTGTCACACAAGTCACGGTTTTCTAACGGGTCTGATTATCCCGATTAAGTGTCAAATTGAATGATTTGGTGATGTCTCTTCGTCGCAAATTACCTGTAGAATCGATGTAAATGGTCAGTATGCAAGAAAACGAGGGTTTATAGAGATCAAACGAAATTTGGGCAGAGTGACTTTAGTCGTGCGATTTAGGGTTTCTTTGAGGGTGATGAGTCTCTGCGACCGACTCCTCCTCTATTTATACTAACCCTAGATCCAATCGTGCGACTGAGTTCATACGCACCTTTCAGTCGTGCGAGTGGGACTCAGTCGTGCGATTGGGTCAGTCGCCCTTCTCCAGTCGTCCGACTGGATTTCAGTCGTGCGACTGACTCACTCGTTCGCACTTAAGCCTCCGACTGGACTAATCGTATGGGCCATTCGGTTTGATGGTCCATACTCATAGTTCATTCGTGCGAATGGATTCCATTCGTATGGTTAGTCCATACGTATGGTCCATTCGTGCGAATGGGTCATACTTAGTTAATTTTCTGCCATTTTACCAATTTACATTTAAAACCCCTTTTAATTTTTTTAATTAACGTTATGAGCCTTTGATCATCTCAGACATGATCATTTTATCTTGAAAACATTTTGATCACCTCAGACGTGATCCTTTTAAACACTTTAGTCACCTCAGACGTGACCCTTTTAAAAACACTTTGTCACCTCAGACGTGACTTTTTTAAATTTTCAAAGCACATATGGTCATCTCAGACATGACCCTTTTAGTGAGTTGATTCCTTCTGATTTTCCTGATGTAGCCCGACACAAGACTAAAATTAAAATTAAAAACAACTAACTATTTAAAACCTTAAACTAATTACATAAACAAACTTATTTTTGGCTTTTTGTGAGAGATAAATCCAGAGATTGATATCTACGGGATTTGGTTCGGGAGTAGACAGCTTCAACTTAGATTGATCATATCTGGACCAATTCAATTTTGGAATCATACAGGTAAGTCAAATCATTTGGGACTAGTTATTAAAACTTTTGATGCTCAAATTCTCGGTGTTCATCCAGAGTCGTTAGCAACTTAAGGAAATCATACTGAAACTCTTAGATTTTCACATTGATTTGAACTTTTGAGAATGTAGCCACAATGATTGTCAGTATGTTTGTCCACTTAAATCCATACACAGACTTTTGACACAGACTGGTGACTGATTTAGGTTTAATTATTTCAACTAACATTTGTGGATCCCACACTTATATGGTAATCAACATTCCTCAGAAGCTTTTGAGCGGTCTACGGGTATTATTACAAGAAGAGACTATTCTTAGAGCTTTCAAAGAGAAGCTTGTCCTCAGGTCAGTGCCATCGCACAGCAGAGAGGCGGCAAACAACAATGAATTCTAGAATATCTAGGTTATGCTTATCCTCAGGTCAGTGCCATCGCACAGCAGAGAGGCACACAACCTATCTCCTTGTTAGAGCAGCTTATTTTATTTTTCACAAAATGCACCAACAACATAAGTCATTGGCTTTATTGCATTTGTCTTTCATTTTTTCTTGCTTTGCTCTAATTATGGTCATCCGCACACATTTGTGGCGTTTAATTGCTCATTACCCCTTATTGGAATATATTTGATTGTGTTAACCAGTGATAAGATGGAAGCCCACAGTCAGTTGAACAACTTAGTTTGATCTTGAGATCACCAATCAGGTCTAATTGTCTATTGTGTTGAATCTACCAACATATCATTTGTGGTCTAGCAGCCTTAAGTCTACTTTCTTTGTGTCACCTTAGGAGTTGCCAGTTTTCTATCATCTTCCCTTTTTTTTATATTGCTTAGACTACACAGACTTATACTTTGAACTTTTGCATCTTTTCAAAACTTAAAATTTTAAAGTCCCTCTTGATTTGTTCCTGTGTACTATCATTTTCCAAAGGTATTGAATCGGTATCACAGACACAATCTACCTTATTTCAGCTAGTTACTCCTTCTCCCTCATATTTTTTTTTTAATGTTAACTTGCTGACATATTCTCCCCCTAAAATACTAAAATCATTTCTGGTTTAATTATTTTAGGATTTTAATAAACAGCAAAATAACATGAGTTTAAATAAAACAGACGAAAATAAAACAAATAAAATAAAATAAAATAAACTTTAACTAAACTACATCGGACTACACATTATCATCATCAGGAATTACCTCACTTTTCTTTTTAACGCCGTTGACCTCTAGCAAATATTGAAAACGTGGTTTATCAAAGGCTTTAGTATAGAGGTCAGCGCGTTGAAAATCAGTATTAATTTTAACCACATCAATTAAGTTCTTTTCAAAGCAATCTCTTATGAAATGGTATTTAATACCGATGTGTTTGGTCTTAGGATGTTGAACCGGATTTTTAGTTACTGCAATTGCAGCAGAGTTATCAACAAAAATAGGAGTAGATGAGAATTTTAAACCGTAATCCCGCATTTGCTGTTGAATCCAGATGATTTGTGAACAGCAACTTGCAGCAGCAACATATTCGGCTTCACAGGTTGACAATGCAACCGATGTCTGCTTCTTACACTGCCAGGTAACTAATCTTCTCCCAAAGAATTGACACCCCGCTGATGTAGACTTGTAGTTCATCTTGCAGCCCCCGTAATCCGAGTCACTATACGCGGTAAGCTCAAAGTCATCATCATGAGGATACCACAATCCAAGTGTGGGTGTACCCTTCAGATAACGAAAAATCCTCTTGACCCCGATCAGATGGTTGACCTTTGGTTTAGCCTGATATCTAGAACATAGACATGTAGCATACATAATATCAGGTCTTGAGGCAGTGAGATACATGAGGGATCCAATCATTCCTCGGTACATAGTGGCATCTACAAGATCTCCATTCTCATCAGGTGCTATATCATGATTCGTAGCAAGTGGAGTCCCAGCAGCAGAAGCATTCTCCATGTCAAAGCGACTGAGAATGTCTCCTACATACTTGGTCTGATGTAGAAAGATCCCATTAGGTGTTTGATCCACCTGTAACCCGAGAAAGAACTTCATCTCCCCCATAGCACTCATCTCAAACTCTTTCTTCATCACTGCTTCAAACTCTTTGCATAACTCTTCGTTCTTTGACCCGAAGATTATGTCATCAACATATATCTGTACAAGCAGTAGGTCGCCATCCTTTTCTTTAATAAACAGTGTACAGTCAATGACTCCCCTGCGAAAGCCGTGTTTCACAAGATGAGTCGAGAGTTTCTCATACCAAGCTCGAGGAGCTTGATGAAGCCCATATAAAGCTTTGTCGAGCTTGTAAACTCTATCCCGATGATAAGGATCTTCAAATCCCTCGGGTTGACTTACATAGACTGTTTCCCTGATTTCCCCATGAAGGAATGCACTCTTCACATCTAATTGGTAGACTTTAATCTTCATGTACGATGCATAGGCAAGGAAGATACGAATAGCTTCCATCCTTGCCACGGGTGCAAACACCTCATTATAGTCAATCCCCTCGACTTGGCGAAAACCTTGAACCACCAGTCGAGCTTTGTTCCTGATAATGACTCCTTGGTCATCCTTCTTGCATTTTAGTACCCATTTGGTGCCAATGACTTTAGCACCTTTAGGTCTATCAACCAGAGTCCATACACCTAACTTCTTGAACTGCAGAAGTTCTTCTTGCATGGCACTCACCCACGCCTCATCATTTAGTGCCTCACTGACATATTTTGGCTCAACCTGCGAGACAAAACATCGATAAGCACCATCATGAATGTAACCCTTCTCCATAACCGAGGCGTAATCAGCTGAGTATAGCTGATTTCGGGTTTGTACTCCTGATCTGACATCCCCAATAACATTGTCAAGGGGATGATAGACGTTTAGTCGTGATCCTGGAGTAGTAGGAACAGCCACCTCAGAACCGAGATTATGAACATTTGGTTCTGCATCTGAGGTAGTTGGAGTTTGAGGTTCCGAAGTCGAAGGTGCATCACTCGTAGATGCTTGTGGACTTTCAGGAACTGGAACCTGTTCCTCCTGACTGTTCTGGTCATCTGCTTCAGTTTCATCTTCAGAGGAGGAGTCACTGTCATCGACTACTCCCCCTGACTGAGTAGATGATTCTCCCTGTGTGCTAGATGGTGTATTCAGAATATCATACATCATCCTAGTAGCTAACTCATCATCCGAGGGAGAGAGAGGAATGTTGAAGGACTTGAAGAATCCATCATAATCGAAGAAGTATGCAGGTCCTTTGCCTGTAGGTGGTGTGGTATATCTCTGAACGTCGACATTACACCACACTTCTACAAGACCCGTTGAGTTATTGTAAACTCGCTTGTTCGGTATGTTGTATCCTAGAAAAATTCCTTCATCTGCCTTCTCGCTGAATTTTCCTTCTTGTGTCTTCTTCAGAAGTGTACACGGCGCGCCAAAAGGTTCAAGATACTCCAAATTCGGTTTGCGTCTTTGTAGTAGCTCATAACATGTCTTTCCGTGGCGCTTGACTATTAGGACTCGATTCAGTGTATAACATGCATTTGCCACTGCCTCATTCCAGAATTGGATAGGCAGTTTCGAGTCAGCCAGCATAGTCCGTGCAGTCTCTATCAAGCTTCTGTTCTTCCTCTCAGCAACACCATTCATCTGAGGCGTGTAGGCAGAAGTGAATTGATGCACAATTCCCTTTTCCTTGCAGTATGCCTCCATCCATTGATTCTTGAATTCTGTCCCGTTGTCTGAGCGTACTTGTCTAACTTTTAGCTTGTAGAGAGATTCCAGTGTGGTTACTAATTCCTTGAATGACTCAAATGTTTCTGATTTGGATTTCAGAAACATTACCCAAGTGAACCTTGAGTAGTCATCAGTGACCACAAAACAGTACAAGTCGCCTGCAATGCTCCTTGTACTGACTGGACCAAACAGATCCATGTGAAGAAGTTCAAGAGGAAGTTCTATTGAATGAACTTTCTTTTCCTTATGAGACTTCTTTGTCTGTTTGCCTTTCTTGCAAGCTACACAAAAGTCAGGAAGTTGGAAGTTCTTGACATTTACTCCTCTCACTAAATCCTTCTGAATCAAATGATTCATCTTCCTTTGACTAATGTGTCCCATTCTCCTATGCCAGGAGATTGAATCCTTCTCAGTAGCTTTAGATAGAAAGCACTGAACCTCATGATCCGTTGTAGCAGCTGTTGACAGATCCAAGACATAAAGGTCTTTATATCTTGAAGCAGTCATCAGAACTTGGTCCTCTGGGATCATGTAGTCTTTCTTCAGCACGTAACACTTCTTGTTGTCGAAGATGACTTTAAATCCTTTATCACAGATTTGGGAAACAGAAAGTAAGTTATTCTAAGTTGTTGAACGTAGTTCACCTTATCAAACTTAACTTTCTGATTTCCCACTTCTTCCTGAGCTGTGATATAACCTCCTTGTTTCCTGCAAAGGAAACATGCCCTCCTTTTATTTGTTTGACGTTTGATAAAAGGGCTCTATTTCCTGTCATGTGCCTGGATGCTCCGCTGTCTATAATCCACGTGTTAGTCTCAGCGCTGTATCGAACACCCTGCACATACAAAGTAAATGAGTTAGTTTAGGTTAGGAACCCAAGCCTTTACTGTCTTGGGTTTCCCAGAGGCATCACACATCATAAACTTCACCCATTGACCCTTAGAGGGTGAGGGTAGCTCAGGTTCCTTCTTGTCATCAGTATCAGTCACGTAGGCTGACTTTTCTTTCCATAAGCCAGATTTGTGCAATGCCTGTTTATGATAAACAGTCGTCTGGCTTACAGGTTGGACTTTAGGTTCACTAGCTCTTCTAGGTGGAGTCAAAGAACTCCTCTTAGAAGACCTAGGTCTAGAGTCCTGAAGATCAATTTCTTCCTAGGTGTCTGATAGAAAGGACAATAGGAAGCAATGTGTCCACATTCTCCACAGTTGTAGCATGACCTGCTATCAACTTTATGAGTAGACTTTCTTTGTGGAGAAGTGCGTGACACTCTAGTAACATCAATCACTTTAGGTTTTGACTCTTGTATGTTTGATGTTTTCTCTGGTTTAACAAAATTAACTGTTTTAACCTGTTTAATATGTTCCACTTTTTGGTTAACTGGTTTTTGACTTGAAGCATGTGAAAAATTAACGTTTGAAGTCCTTTTAGGTTCTGATTTGACTCTGTTTGATCCTGACTTTAAGTTAACTTTTTCAAATTCATTTTCCAGATTAACACAAGGCAAATTACCCTCTGCCTTTGAAGTGGCCTCCTTTTGTTTCTTTCCAGATTCAGTAGATGAACATGATGTGTCTGGATCAGTAACAAGAGGAGTAGTCACCACATGATCCTTGATGGGGTTATTATTTACTGGTCTAGACTTAGTGTTCATCAAGGTCTCAGGTGGTGGTGGAACCACTTTGTATCCTAATCCCTCCCCGTTATTCCTTTCTCTCACTAAGTGTTGAACTATGTGTGAAGAACTAGTCCAACTATGCAGTTTCTGTTTAAATGAATTAACTTCTACTTCTAGAACTGCCTTTTGCTTCTTAGTGTCCTCTAGGGAGTTTAGATAATACCTAATGTCATTTGCTTGGTTAAAGGCAACTACTTCGGTTTCCCTAAGCTGTTTTGTCAATAGGTCTATCTTTTCTTTGTAACTATGCTCATTTTGTTTTAATACTCTATTAGCCTCAGTGCACTGTTGTAAATCTTTTACTAAGTTATCATTATGATCTAATAACCTAGCAAATTTGTCATCTATGCTATTCCTAAAAGTATCACAATCAGAACAAGCATGATTATTAAACATTTGTTCAGTAGTACTTACCTGAGTTGGTTCTGAAGAGTTAGCCATCAGCGCAGCATCAGATGTCTCTGGTTCTAGTGATTCTGACTTTTCTGTCTCTGACGTGGAAGTCTCCTCCTTTGGCTTGTAACTTACCTCGGCTGCAGTTGTTTCTTCACTATGTGACATTGCTATCTCAACTGCTAGATCACCTTCACTCGCAGAATCATCATCAATATCCTCAACACTGGCAATGTTAGATTCTCCTGGTGAGACAAACCTAAAACTCCAATCCTGTCCTTCATCATCATGAGCAGTCAAGGCTTTTGGATCCTTGTTTGATGAAGTAGAACTGGAGGCTTGCTTGTCTTGGCGAGTAAAGGACGAGAACGGGTTCCCATTACCCGTCTTCTTTGGCTTCACACATTCTCTCTTGAAGTGCCCCTTCTCTCCACAGTTGAAGCAGGTCACTTTGCTATTGTCAAAGCCAAATGTGGTACCCTTAGTAGCTACCAGGTTCTGTCCAGTCTTCTTAACAAACTTCTTCGCCCTTCGGACAGCGCTAGCTAAGGCCCACATTATATCCATCCTCTCAAGCTCCATTTCGTCCACCTGCTCGTAGTCCTCATCTGCCAGATGGCAGTTTCAAATCTTCCCGGCAACAAGTCCATCATATGAATGAACCACTGCAGCTAAAAGATCCATATGCTCCCGAGCTACTTCTACAGTCACATTACCGAGGTTCTCGGTCTTCAGTTTGGTAGCACTTGCTTCTGATCCAATATAATGGGTACATGACGACCCTGACATGTCTGATCCAGAAGGAGAAGCATGTAAAGGACCTGACGAGCTAGACATAAATGCAGTCTGGAGAGGTGCTCCAGATGTCTTAGCTTGAGGCGTGGCGTTGTATAGAGCTGGATTTTGTGTGTACGCAGACTTCTGAGCTCTATACTTCATCCTTAGCGCTTCTTCTCGCAACTTAAGAATGAAGTCATTTATATCCAGCTTTATAAGCATTTCATTATGTCTAAGGTTAGACACGAATGAAGCCCACTTATCAGGCAATCCGTCTGCGAAATTGCTTACTTTCTCTTCCATAGTCGTTTCCACTCCATGTGTATGCAATTCGCTCATCAAGTGGTAAAATCTGTCTATGACTTCGTCTAAACTCTCGTTACCAATAGATGAGAATTTATCGAATTCCTTCTTTAACTCTTTTGCCTTAATTGCCTTCAATGACGCATTCCCATCATATCTCTTCTCTAACTCATCCCACAGTTTCTTGGACTGCTTGTTCTCTGAATACTGGTGGAATATGTCTTTGGGGATAGACTGAGTGATCAATGCATAAACCCTTTTCTCTGCATTGTATTTTACTTTCTGTGCGTCTGTCATCCCGCTTAACGTTAACTTAACTCCATCAGCTCCCACCGGTGTACTATAACCGATCTCAATGGCTTCCCACAGATTAGGATCTACTCCATTGAGGTAGATCTCAAAACGTTGTTTCCAGTGGGGAAACTCATCTAAAGTCAAGAGCTTTGGTGGTTTATTGTGATTACCCACCTCACTCTCAAGCAACAGCAGGTTCTGAATCCTCGAGTCCTTCCCAGCAGTAAAGGCTGACATCTGATCTTCCGTGCCTAATAAACTTGAATCTAATCAAACTGACTTTCACTGATGCGACTGAAGGATGCGAATGGTCTAATCGTGCGGCTGAACTAGGCGATTGGTTCAGTCGTGCGAATGAAACTGGTGCGTATGAGCTATGCGAACGAACGGTTCAGTTGGCCGAATGAGGGTGCGACTAGGTCCAATCGTGCGAATGAGCAATGTGAATGGAGTCCAGTCGTGCGAATGGGTCACTCGTGCGACTGAAGCTGCTGTTTTGCGAAAATTTCTAGGTTTGACGGGTTTCAGCCGTAAAAATTCGAAATTTCACAAGTCCTAATCGCCTAAGTCCGTAGAAACCAAACTTCGATGAGCAGGGAACGTCCAAGATCACTTTTGATGCCAAAGATTGCGTTTTTAGTGCAAAAACACAAACTTTTATGCAATCTTGATTGAATCAACACGTAATCAAGAGCCAAAGCTCTGATACCACTTGTTAGAACCTGGTATTTGAACGAAATACCTAGTGATTAGCGTGTTAAACCAACTCAAATAGTGCGGAATCCTATTTGATTGGCGATCCAATCAGTGAGAACACACGAAGAATCAATCATGAATTGAATCCGACGTTAGAAATCGATTAGGAATCGATCTAATGTGTTCTGTGAACTTGGAGAACGATTTGGGAGGCTTCGGGACGGCTAGGGTACGTCTGGAATCGTAATGGGATGAATGCTTTCGTTTTTTCACGAATTTGGTCTATTTATAGGTTAGTATTGTTCAATCGTGCGACTGGGCCATAAGTAAGGTTCAGTCGTGCGATTGAACCATGCGGTTGATTCATCCGCACGACTGAGTGTTCAGTCGTGCGATTGAGCCAATCTTATGTGTCAATCATACGACTGATCCAGTCTCCTGGTTCAGTCGTGCGATTGAGTCAGTCGTATGAAGTTATTCATGCGTGTGGTCCATTCGCATGGGCCATTCGCATGAGAACTTCATTAAGTTAAGTTTGAATGTTTTAATTAATATAACATAATGTGCAATCATTCAAACAATCATAAACCCAATCAATTCAATCACGACTCATTAATAAAATATTAAACATCACAAGTAACAAACAATTCATATCATTTCATTAATCAATACAACTTACATCATAATCAGACAGACAAGATTCATTACATTACAAATCATGATCTAGGGACATACATGCATCAACACATTTTATGCCAATGGGTACTTGACCAGTTGGTAGTGGACATAGGTTCCAAACCTTTTGTCTCTTGAATTGAAGCAATTCTTCTTGCATTAATTTAACCCAACTACTATCCTTCAAGGCTTCTTCCACCTTCTTTGGTTTCATCTGAGTCAGAAAGCATGAGTACATGCAGACATTCCTATTATGTGTTTGTCTTCTTGTTTTCACGCCATCAGAGACTTCTCTAATGATGTTGTCAGTTGGATGTGTGTTATGAATTTTGAGCCTTGGGATAATATCTAATTGCATAGATAAATCCAGATTTGAAAAGTTTTGCTTAGAATTAGGAACATCATTTCCAGCTGATGTCTCAAGCTCATTCAATGAGGACCGATTGAATGAATTTGAGACAACATCAATAGCATTTTGCTATGAAGAAGCATCAACAGTTCTATGTTGCTCTAGATAGCTGCTTCTATCAGCTTGGTATTGAGCAGTGTTCGAGTTGTCACTCGATGAGTTTTGAGGCTTACTTTGTTGACAACTTGTTGAAGCTCCACTAGTTCTTGAGATAGTCATGCTTTCGGGACTTCTATTTGTAGGAGCTCGATCTTCAACAATTTTTGGAGAACTTGGAATAGGTCTGGGTAACTCAAACAGTTGATCATTATTAGAATCACTTTGAGTTCCTGTTCTAGCTGAAACATTCTCACAAGAAAGTTTAAATAGTTTGGAAACAATTGTAAAATATGGTCAGGTACATTTCCTTTAACACAAGGAGTGTGCTCATTTACAACAATATTGGATGATTCCTCAAATTGTTGCTTTTTAATGTTATAAAGTCTATAAGCAATAGAGTTAGAGGAATATCCAACAAAGATAGCATCATCTGACTTTTCAACAAAATTTTGCCAAATTGTCCTTTGTGTTAAGTATGGTACACCTGCTGCCAAAAGACCTAAGAAAGCCAATGAACGGTGGCCTTTTGTTCCATAACTCCTAAGGAGTTTTTCCATGGGGCTTAACTATAAGAACCTTATTCTGCACATAGCATGTAGTGCTGACTGCATCTGCCCAGAATGTTAGCGCCAGATTTGAATCAACTAACATAGTTCTAGCGGCCTCAATAAGTGTCCTATTTCTTCTATCAGCAATACCATTTTGTTGAGGAGTTCTAGGAGCACTATATTGTTCGGCAATCCCTTTTGAGTTATAGAACGAGTCAAGAACTTGATTCTTAAACCTAGTCTCTTGATCACTTCTTATGATCTTTACCTTGTGATCAATTTGATTTTCTATTTTAAGAATAAAAGATCAAAGTTTCAGCAGTTTCATCTTTAGTTCTTAAAAAGAATATCCAGGTAAATCTAGTGAAATCATCAACAATCATAAGGCAATATGATTTTCTTCCAATGCTTATTATACTTATGAAAACAAATAGATCCATGTGCAATAAGTGTAATGGAGTAGTGATAGAGTTAACTTCTTTTGATTTATGAGATATCCTGTGTTGTTTCCCTTTCAGACAGACAACACAATTATCTTTGCAGAGAAATTCTTTTTTAGGCACACTATGTACCAAGTTATTTTTAACCATATTGTTCATGGTTTTATAATTAACATGACACATTTGTTTATGCCATAGAGTTGACTCATCACTATTAGCTTTAGAAAGAAAGCATGATACTTCACCCAGTGAAGAAGCATTGTTCATATCTAGCTTGTACATATCCCCTCTCCTGGGAGAATAAAGAAGCATCAATTCCTGAGGAATTGTCATCCCGGGCTTGAGGATAATGCGCTCATGTTCTGTAAAAAGCATTTGGTGTTTTTGATCACAACATTGAAAAACACTCAAGAGATTGTGTTCAAGCTACTTGACAACGTTTACTTTGTCAAATTTTAACTTACCATTGGATACACTACATCTGCCAGAAATGTATCCTCCGGTTTCACCTCCAAACTGAACAAGACCTCCATCAAAATGTTGAAATTGTTGAAGAAGCGATCTGTTCCCAGTCATTTTCCTGGAGCATCCACTATCTACAATCCACACATTGTCATTTTTGTCATGTGGATATCCCTGCACATAAGGTGAAAAAGTTAGTTACTATGGAAACCAAGCCTTGTTGGTCTTGGGATCTTCCAACGTAGATGCCATAATTGAACCAAAATGTATGCGTGGGGGTTTAATTGTGGTTTATGAAGAAGAGGTTTGGGCTGCAAGATCTTTTCTGATTTTCCATTCCATCCTTTGGTTGATCAGTGTAGATGAGCTTGATGAATCTTGAGCAGCAAGGCTTACTTCCGAGGCTTCTTTCTCAGAAGAAGCTTTCACCACCTTTTCTTTTGAAGAAGTCTTATCCTCGGAAGGTTTCTTCTTGTTTCTTTTCTTTGGCTTGTCTTCTAAAGCTATTTTCGTTTAGAAAGAATGAGTTTCTTCCGAAAGCAACTTGGCTTCGGAAACAAGCTTTCCTTTTCTTAACACTTGAACCATATGATACGGTCTAAATGTGAAACCCTCCTTGACTCCTTTTTTCTCAATATTGTTTGCATAATGTGTGCTAGCAGGATTGTAGTAATATTCTTTAGCCATGTCGTTGTGCAGACCACACATTATGCACTCAATGTTACTCTTTATGGGGTTTAAGGACTGTTGTTTCTTGCACTTCTTTTCATCATCCACAATCTTCCTTTTCAACTTCTAATCCTTCAGTTGGATAGTAGTGCTATTATTACACTTTTCTCCTGGATCAGAACTTCGAACCACTTGAAATCCGGCTGAAATGAATACACCTTTTTGCTTTGGGTCTATCTTCAACTTGGACTCAGCCACTTTCTTGGCAGTTTTTCTGGCTTCCTTAGCTTTGTTTTTCTGGCTTTGATGGTCAGAGGTTGATCATCACTGGTGGGAATGGGGTTTTCTACCTTGTTCTTCCCTGTGATGGTCTCCATAGTTGCATCATTCTTCTTCTCATGAGATGGTGGGTCAGCAGATGAAACCTTTTGCTCATCAGTACCACATCTTGGCTATCTTACAGACATATAAGAGTGTGGTGGAACAATTTCATTGGTTCCCAACCCACTTTTTTTATCGCACACCTTTGAGTGGGAGGATGATGCAACAATAGTTTTGAAGAAATGCTATTCAATAGCATACTTCTTTGCTTTAGCCTCAGCAATTACTAGCTGGGCTTTAGCCTTAGTTAACTTGGAGATCAAATCCTTGATTTGAGCCCTGTAGTTTGAGTGTTCATGTTTTATAGAAGAAACAATTTTCTCTAACTCTTCTATTTTCATTTTATAGTCAGATTCTGCTCTTTTAAAATCAGATTTTAGAATATTTAAGGACTCAAGATCAGATTTAATTTCCATGTTATAGTCCTGATATAGTTTGACTTTAGCAATACAAGCTGGAATACAGAGGTGTTCATATACCTTGTTATCATCAGTTCAAGCCATGAGTGCCTGAGCAGGGATGACATCTTGCACCATGAAACTCCAATCAACTTCTTCAGCAACAACAACAGTTGGTTGTTCAGTTGATCTTTCAGCAACTTTTGGTGTGGTTGGATGTATGGAGGCTTGAGTGGCTCCTGGGTTGGATTTAGGAGCCTTACACTCCCTGAAAAAATGACCAAGTTGGTTGTAGTTGTAACACTTGGCCTAAGTTTTGTCAAACCCAAATTTGCTATTGGTTGAGTTCTAGGGGAACTACCTTCCAGTTCTTTTAAAGAACTTATTTGCTCTATATGTCAAAAGAGCCATTTGTTGGACAATTTCCATGTATTCAACGTCATCTGGGCTGAAGCATTCTAGATCATCAAAACAAAACTGAAAGTCACTAGATTGTGTAAATCCAGGATAAACAAACTTGAATCAAATCATGAAGAATTAGATCAAAATATGATGAACACAATGAAAACCCTTTGATCTTCAATTAGATTGCAAAATGTGTGTTTACAAATAATCCCTTAATCTATTGGTCATGCAACCATTGACCTAATTCTAATTACAATTAGGCTATTTATAGTCTAGTTTAAGTTTCCATATTTACACATAACCCCCTAGACTATATATTTAGACTAAAACATGATTCAAAGAAAGTAAAATATATTTTGTTCACACAAAATATATTTATTACAATAAAACTCCTAGTCATCTAAGTCTTCAACGTCTCGTCTCGGTTCCTCGTCTCGAACGTGTCGGGTTTGACTTTTGTTGACTTTGACCGTGACGTTGACTTTTGTTGACTTTCACTGTGTTGATAATATAGACTATCTTTTACAGCTCCAACAGATTGCCCTTTTCCTGAGACAAAGGCACAACTGTTCTGAAAGGGACTTTGTTGAGCCTATTGAGACCTGGGAGTCTCAAGAAAGGTGATGTATGGCCCAGAAGAGCCTGATGGCTATTGGGAGTGATTCAGGTACTGCTGGGGCTGAGGAGTTATTGAGTCTTCAACAACAATTAGGGCGTTGCTAGCAGGAAGGCTAGAGGTTCTTCTCATATGGTGACCTCTCTAAGTCTCCATCTATACACGGTATCCATCAAGGATGCCATATAGTCTGGTTAGGTAGGAGTGTTCAAATTCTCTGTTCCTCTTGATAGAGACACAACAGAAATTCCACTCATGAGGTAGTGCACTCATGAATTTCCTTACCAGATCTCTCTTCTCAAGAGTCACTCTTACAGACTGAAGTGATAAGATAAGGTCCATATACGTGAAGTATTGCTCGCTAAGGGTCTCTCCAGCAACATAAGTGAAGTTCTCGAACTGTTGCTTCAGGGTATCTCTATTGGACTCTTTGGACTCAATGGAACTAGAATACATCAATGTCAAAGCATTAAAGAGATCTTTAGCTGACTGGAAGTGCTTAAAGCCTACAATAATGGAGTTTGGTATAGCTGTAAGTAGTACAGTCATGGCTTTGCTATCGATATTCATCTTCTTGTGTCTTCATTCGAATAATCTTCAATGGCTTTCTCTATCGTTGCACCATTTCCAACCGGTGCTTCCACCTTTGGCTTATAGGGACCATGGGTGATAGATCTTCACATATTGCCATCTTGATACTTAATGAAACCTTCACTATGTTTGCAACAAGATCTGAAGTTATCATGGGTGATGATAGGATCTTTAGTCATTGTTCCCATTTCAGATTCAGATGATTTCTGGTTGATGGCCATTTTTGAGTGAAGTGAGTGTATAAGTGAGAAACAGGTTGATTTGGGATGGTAAGACCTCACAATCAAGAGCCTAAGAAGCTCTGATACCAACTGCAGGATCGGATATGGTCTCTCAACACAAATATTTCCACAAAAACTCACTAAGTCTCACTCGAATTATGATGCATAAACCTAAGGTAATGATAATATACTAAGTATACAACCACAAAATATAGTTTTCAAGGTACCTGTATATATTACTTCTCAACTCAAAGTTTACAATGAAAGATTTGATCTGCCCAAGATACATATAAAATTGATGTGGCTAGTGTGATATGATCCAAGTCGGGTCATACCCAATAACAAGCCTAACAAACACCGAAAGATAAATTATTTGTTGATAAGATCATAACAAATAATAAGTTACACCAATTTAGAAAATTGGATTTTCTAAATAATTACTTTGTAGATGAACATCATTATATATAATGTAATTTGTTCATGAGAGATTTCTTGTGCATTGTTTAAATTAGTTAAACAATAACAAAAGACTAGTTGTATGTGTTATAAAATTAAATTGGTTTAATTTTACAAAAGGGTGAATGTATGGATGTAAATTTTAATTAAAAATTTGAATTAGAGAGAGCACAAGGGGTGCCCATTCGGCCGCCCCCTTATGTCTTGGGAATCTCCTATTTGATGGTTCCAAGCACATGCATTTGATGCCCTTTTGATTCATTCTTCATTCATACACTCAACCAAAACACAACACACAAAGAATCCTCTCTCTCTCTCCCTCTTGGTTCACGATTTTGAAGCAGAATTTTCAGCTTGAAAACTTAGTTTCAAGGCTGAAAATTGAACAAGAAAGAGAGACTACACTTGGTGTTCAAAGCCTAGCAAAAGGGAGTTGTTTGTTCAAGCTTGGGGTATCACTCCTTGAGGTTTTCTAGCTTGAAAACTCAGCCACAAAGTCACATTCCACAGCTTTCATTTCGGGTTTGAAGGAAGCTAACAAAGGTTGTAGTTTCTTGACTATCTAGTGTTCTTTCATTTGTATGTATTGTGTATAAAGATCCATGGGTTGGGGTTCCTTGTTAAATGGGTTTAACATATATATTATTAACATGTTTCAAAATATTATTCCGCTGCGTTTTTCATATAAACCATGTTGTATGAAGCTTTGATAAACATGTTGGAACCCCTACAATGGCATCAAGAGCCACTTATACATATGCATACATATATTTCATTCACTAGTTCACGTTTTTGGGGTGCTTATCACCTCAAATCCGTGAGTTAGTAGGCTGTTTTGTGCCCCCCTTTTGATGTTTTAAAGATCTTACCTTATGCATATTATGATCTTTAAAATCTTGATCATTTGTTTGTTTGTTTGTTTGGACTAAACCCATGTGTTCTTGGTTAATGTTGGCCAAGAAAATGGGTTAATATGGGGCTGCCAAAACCGTGCCTTTTGATTAGTGTTATTGGTTGTTTGTTGTTTATGCATAACAAAGCCTTGACCATATGGATTGTTTGATTGAATGGTTATCTAGTTATATTCATTTGGGCATGTAATAATTTTTTTTTTTTGTTTTAAGTCTTGTTTTGTAATCTATTCATTCATATGGTTTGTAATAAATAGATTAGGAGTTTATCTTTACTAGAAAAATGTATTAGGATACATATTTTGTAAGGATGCTCAAGATCAAGACTTGAAGAAAAGATGGACAAAGAGGATGCTTGAAGATGTGGATTCAAGTGGGAGTTCCTTTTGTCAACCATGTGTCATGTTCTTAACCCTTAGGACAAGACCTTTTGACACACTTGTTTTGGCTAAACAAGTGTGCTCAACTTAGTATGCTTTGTTATGCATATATGAATGTTTGGTTATGCTTGGTTGAATGCTTATGATGTTGTTTTGTTTTGGATATTTGGATGTCATTAACAAACATCACCTAGAACAAGCTAATACAAAAAAAAAAAAAAAAAAAAAATTGGTTCTCAAATCATTAAGCAAAATAGAATGGGTCTATAAAAGGAGTTAATGGTTTGCAAAATAAAATGGGTTTTATTTATAAGAACCAAATAGGTACCATATGGTTGAATGCATACAATCATATAGTACATGGATTTTTCTAAAACATGAATTGTGAAATTATAAATCCCTTTTGAAAAACAAGTTAAACACCATCCTTTTACACAACACTTAGGTTACTTGCAAACTCTTAGTGGGATAAAGGTCACCTAACCACTTTGAGGGAACTTGTAACTTGAGGTGATAGTGCCATGTTTGTGGGATAAAGGTCACCTAACCACTTATGTGGTAAACTCACACGTGTGTGTAAGTAGGACGACTTGATTTATAAAATATATTGAATGGATCACCTAAAATGTATTTTATAAAAGGTGTTGATGGGGTAAACATGCCATTATAAACATAAGATGTTTAAATGATCCCATACCATTAGAAGTTGCAATGGGTTGCAATTGTCATTTATGACTACCTTGTTTATTTAAATAATGGGATAAAGGTCACCTAACCAATATTTAAATATAACGTTGGATTCTAAAAATATTTTTTTATTAATAGTCTATGAGACGTAAAGGGTATTAATAAATGAAATGTATAATTATATCAACGATTACTAAAATGGAACTTTGTAAAATCTTGTAGATGGCCGATCACACCAACGCTAATAACGATGTACCAAACCAAAACAACCAATCTCTTAGGGCGATCCTTCAAAGGGATCGTCTAACACCTAACAACTTCATGGATTGGTACCGCAACTTGAGAATTGTTCTCAAGCAAGAAAAGCGGGCCTACATTCTTGATGATCCCATCCCCGATGAACCTAACGAGGAGGATGTGGAGGCCTATAATGATTGGGTTAGATATACGGAAGACTCCATCCAAGTCTCTTGCTTAATGTTAGCAAGTATGACACCCGAACTCCAAAAGGAGTATGAGCTCCATGGAGCCTATGACATGATCACTCAGCTGCGGGAAACGTTCCAGCAACAAGCTAGAGTGGAGCGCTTCGAAACGGTTCGAGCGCTTCATGCATGTCGGATGGAGGAATCCCAATCAGTTTCATCTTATGTTCTTAAGATGAAAAGCCACATCGACCGCCTTCAAAGGCTGAACTGTCCCGTCTCAAAGGAGTTGGCCACGGATTTGATCCTTAATGGCCTAACTAAAAAGTTTGAGGCATTCGTCATGAATTACAACATGAACGGATGGGACAAGAGCATAAATGAACTTCATTCGATGCTCAAATCAGCTGAGGCGGGAATGGGTAAAAGGGTTTTACCCGTTCTCACCATTAATGAAGGTGGGAGAAGGAAGAGGTCTCTACCCCCTCCAAAGGCAAATGTTGCCAAAGGAAAGGGGCACGTTGGAGGAAAGGGGAAGATGGTTGTTAGGGCGGAACCTCCGAAGCCCAAGGAGAAAAAGCAAAAGGTTGTTGTAAATGACCCATGCTTCAAATGTGGTGAGATAGGGCATTGGATGAGAAATTGTCCAGTCTATCTCAAAGAGTTGAGAGAAAAGAGGGATGCGGGGCAAACCTCAGGTATAATATACATGATACATATAGAATTAAATGTTATTTCTTCTAACACATGGGTATTAGATACCGGATGTGGAACTCACATTTGCAATTTGTTGCAGGGGTTCAAAAGAAATGAGCATTATGAGAAAGGGGAAATAAGTCTCTTCATGGGCAATGGTGCAAAGGTTCATGTGGAAGCCCAAGGAGACTACATTTTGAAACTTCCAAATGGTTTGGAAGTTATTTTAAGTAATGTATTATATGCTCCTAGTTTGACTAGGAACATAATTTCTGTTTCCCGTTTAAGACAATATGATTATGATTTCAAGTTTGTTGACAATGATATTCATGTTTCTTTAAATCATGTATTTTATTTTAAAGCTATACCTTGTAATGGCATTTATGAATTGGTTCATGAAAACGCAACATATGATAGCTCAATATACCAAGCAACCACCAAAAAACTTAAATTAGATTTGAGTGATACCTACCTTTGGCATTGTCGTCTTGGTCATATAAACAAGAAACGTATACAAATACTTCAAAAGAATGGTCTTTTAAAAACAAATGAATGTGATTCATTTGATGTATGTGAATCTTGTTTACAAGGTAAAATGACTAAGGCACCCTTTAGTGGAACTAACGAAAGGGCAAAAGATTTATTAGGTATCATACATTCGGATGTATGTGGTCCTTTTAAGCCAATGACTAGGAATGGTGAGAGATACTTCATTACCTTTACCGACGATTATAGTCGCTATGGGTATGTGTACTTATTAAGGCACAAAGATGAAGCTTTTGAAATGTTCAAAATCTTCAAGAATGAAGTAGAAAATCAACTCAACAGGTCAATTAAAATTCTCTGCACCGATAGAGGTGGCGAATACCTAAGTGATGTTTTTCAAGATCATCTAAGGAGTTGTGGGATTGTCTCACAACTCACTCCACCTGGAACACCACAACATAATGGTGTGTCTGAGAGGAGGAATCGAACCTTATTGGATATGGTCCGATCTATGATGGCTAGAAGCACATTGCCTCTATCATTTTGGGGTTTCGCTTTGCTCTCCGCGGCTCGTATTCTGAATATGGCCCCAACCAAAAAGGTGGAAAAGACACCTTTTGAGATATGGCATGGAAGAGTTCCATCCTTATCATACTTAAGGGTCTGGGGTTGTGAGGCTTATGTTAAGACTCCCACCCCAAACAAATTAGATGTCCGATCCACCAAGTGTATCTTTGTTGGATATCCTAGAGATTCTATGGGATATTATTTCTATGATCCACTGGAACAAAAAGTATTTGTTGCCAGAAAGGGTGAGTTCTTAGAAACTAAGTTCCTTATGGAAGGAATTAGCAGTAGAACAGTGGATCTTGAGGAGGATCAAGAAACACAGCCCGATGCACGTTTGGTTGAAACTAACACTCAACGTGAGGACGTTGAGGATGATCAAGGGGTTGATCAATACACACAAAATGTTCGCAGAAGTGGTAGAACTAGTAATCCACCTGAAAGATATGGATTTTTCATGGATGGATGCTATGTGGTGGATTCAGATGAACCAGCCACATATCATGATGCAGTGTCCAATTTGGATTGTGACAAATGGCTTGAGGCCATGAACGTTGAGATGCACTCCATGTATGACAATCAAGTTTGGGAACTTGTTGAGCCACCTCTTAATTCCAAAGTAGTTGGAAGTAAGTGGGTTTTCAAGAAGAAAACCGATATGCATGGAAACTTGGATACTTACAAAGCTAGACTTGTAGCAAAGGGTTTCACTCAAACTCAAGGGGTTGATTATGATGAAACCTTCTCACCTGTTGCAATGCTTAAGTCTATAAGGATATTGTTTGCCATAGCAGCTCATTATGATTATGAGATTTGGCAAATGGATGTCAAAACCGCTTTCCTAAATGGATATCTTGAGGAAGATGTCTATATGGTTCAGCCTGAAGGTTTTGTTGATCCAAAACATCCTAACAAAGTATGCAAGTTAAAGAAATCAATCTATGGATTGAAACAAGCATCGAGAAGCTGGAATCACCGTTTTGATGATGAAGTAAAGAAATTTGGCTTCATCAAAAACGCTGATGAGGCTTGTGTGTATAAAAAGGCTAGTGGGAGCACAATAACCTTCCTAGTATTGTATGTTGATGACATACTACTATTTGGAAATGACATTCCAACCATGGAAGGTGTAAAAACCTGGCTTGGAAGTTGTTTTTCCATTAAGGATCTTGGTGAAGCCGCCTATATTCTGGGAATAAAGATCTATAGGGATAGATCTAGACGGCTAATTGGTTTGAATCAAAGTGCATACATTGACAAAATCTTGAAAAGGTTCAAGATGGAAAACTCTAAGAAAGGTACTGTACCTATTCAAAGAGGGACAATATTGAGTACAACTCAATGTCCAAGCTCCAAGGAGGAGCAAAATAGAATGAAGGCAATCCCATATGCATCTGCTATAGGATCCATCATGTATGCAATGATATGCACTAGACCGGACGTGTCATGCGCTTTAAGCATGACAAGTAGATACCAGCAAAATCCTGGTGATAGTCATTGGATGGCTGTCAAGAACATTCTGAAGTACCTAAGGAGGACTAAGGACATGTTCTTGATCTACGGGTCTGGTGAAGAGGAACTCGTTGTAAAAGGTTACACGGATGCGAGTTTCCAAACCGATCGAGATGATTCACGATCTCAATCAGGGTACATCTTTATTCTAAATGGCGGAGCTATTTCTTGGAAAAGCTCAAAGCAAGAAGTCGTAGCGTTGTCCACTACAGAGTCAGAATACGTCGCCGCTTTAATGGCAGCACAGGAAGCTGCATGGCTGAAGAAATTCATAGCCGATCTAGGGGTAGTCCCTTCCATTCAGGATCCCCTAGAGATCTTTTGTGACAACGAAGGTGCGATTGCTCAAATCAAGGAACCTCGTGCTCATCAAAAGACTCGGCACATTGAACGGAGATTCAACTACATAAGGGATGAAGTTGAAAAAGGAAAGATATGTATTCGCAAAGTCCACACTGATAAAAACGTTGCGGATCCACTCACAAAGCTCCTTGAAAAGGCAAAGCATGAGGGTCATGTTTGTGCCATGGGACTTAGATATTCCAGTGACTGGGTTTGATGTCGTATTTTGTATTTGGATATTGGAACTTATGTTATTTGACTTATTTATATGGTTATTATTTTCATTTGTTCTTCTTTTAGCATGTTTAAATCCGTGAATAAATAAGTTATTCTAAACGTCCGTAGTCGATCATACTTGTGGGAACAACTATGAATGTAAGACTATAATGAACTTGGATTGGTTGATGTTCATAAGGTATGAATATAGAGCAAGAGGTTGTTACCAAGGTTCATTGATATCTATGGGATATAGATATTGGACTGACCCGCACTCAATTATTTCTGCATGGAATCTTCTGATTAGTCATAAGAAATTTTGAGTAAAGGCGAATATCATTGTATCCTCAGACCTGAGATACATATTGGGTCTCGATATTCACCAAGTATTGTACTTTGACTTAGTCCTTTGCTGTTCTGAAAAGGCAGTACATAAGGCTGAGTTCAGGTATGACATGAGGTGATTGTGAGAGACGTATGTAATCAAGATGGAATTTGTTCCTCTTATTCGTTGAGAGTTAGATGTCTAAGGCCTGTTAAAGTTAAATCATCAGAGAATGACTATTCTGTGTCTCTTGGATTTAACATGACATCTGTATCAAAAGGATAGATGATTAATTCACCTAAAAACATATTCAAGTAAGGTACTTGAAAAGGATGATGTTATTGAATGGCACTTAATCATATACATTAGGGGTAGCAAACCGTTGCTAGGCGTTATTTGCTGCTTGCATCAATCTTCTATGAATCTTGTGCAAGTGGGAGATTGAAAGATTTGATCTGCCCAAGATACATATAAAATTGATGTGGCTAGTGTGATATGATCCAAGTCGGGTCATACCCAATAACAAGCCTAACAAACACCGAAAGATAAATTATTTGTTGATAAGATCATAACAAATAATAAGTTACACCAATTTAGAAAATTGGATTTTCTAAATAATTACTTTGTAGATGAACATCATTATATATAATGTAATTTGTTCATGAGGGATTTCTTGTGCATTGTTTAAATTAGTTAAACAATAACAAAAGACTAGTTGTATGTGTTATAAAATTAAATTGGTTTAATTTTACAAAAGGGTGAATGTATGGATGTAAATTTTAATTAAAAATTTGAATTAGAGAGAGCACAAGGGGTGCCCATTCGGCCGCCCCCTTATGTCTTGGGAATCTCCTATTTGATGGTTCCAAGCACATGCATTTGATGCCCTTTTGATTCATTCTTCATTCATACACTCAACCAAAACACAACACACAAAGAATCCTCTCTCTCTCTCCCTCTTGGTTCACGATTTTGAAGCAGAATTTTCAGCTTGAAAACTTAGTTTCAAGGCTGAAAATTGAACAAGAAAGAGAGAACTACACTTGGTGTTCAAAGCCTAGCAAAAGGGAGTTGTTTGTTCAAGCTTGGGGTATCACTCCTTGAGGTTTTCTAGCTTGAAAACTCAGCCACAAAGTCACATTCCACAGCTTTCATTTCGGGTTTGAAGGAAGCTAACAAAGGTTGTAGTTTCTTGACTATCTAGTGTTCTTTCATTTGTATGTATTGTGTATAAAGATCCATGGGTTGGGGTTCCTTGTTAAATGGGTTTAACATATATATTATTAACATGTTTCAAAATATTATTCCGCTGCGTTTTTCATATAAACCATGTTGTATGAAGCTTTGATAAACATGTTGGAACCCCTACATACAAGACTCTTACAAGCATACTTACTAAGTTTACAATGAGAACTATATATACTACTATCTACAGCCGGTTATACTTGGATTACTAGCTGGGACTTACTACTAAACAAATACTACATTGTTAAAAGTAAGGTATCTAAGATGTAAGATAAAATATTATCCTAGATAGGGTAGTCATGACAGGTCCATGACTTACCTTTTTGTAACCAACTACTAATTATTAAAGGATGAACAGTGAAATAAAGTATAGTCAACTACATGGGCGTGGAAAACGCCATTCAGTATTTCAGAGGTCGCAACGGCTTGTCAGATGGACCATACTTATATCCACTGGTTCATAGTAGGTTCTTCCGAAGGTTAACTGGTGTTGGAAGAACAAGTTCTTAAGAAGGCACTTATACGTCGGAAGACTCTACTTCTTCAGAGACTTCACCAAGCCTTCACGAATTTATCTTTAGAAAAGTTTGTCGTGAATCTTCTAAGTGTTTAAATTTTGAAGCGAATTTACTTAGTCTCAAAAGGCTGAGTTCCTCTTCGGAAGTTCTTCTATCTTTAGGCTTCGGAAGATCTTCAACTTAGATTTGGAAGTTCTGATTTGTCTTCGAAAGTCTTTCTTCAGTTGCAACAAAATTATTCTAAGAGTTGTTTTAGTTGCACCAGCCTTATCTGACACAACATAGAGGTTGTCAGTTTCTCGTGTAAGATGAGTCTCTTGGCAATGCAAGAAACAAAGAAACAAACATTTATGTGTCTGCTGCTGAAAAGGAGTACATAACTCCATCAACTTGTTGCACACAAGTGCTACAAATACAGAATCAATGAATTATGGTTACAATAATTTAACACATATAACACCACAACAATGTTCATCACTAAAAACTCAGTTCAACTCTCAAAATATAACCTATGATTAAGATCTCAATTTTTGAGAAATAATGCAAAAAATTGTTAAAATATATATTGTTAAGCTTGAAACTACAATTTCATGGCTGACTCAACGTTTGAATTTTTAGTTTAATTAATTAGGATGATCAATCTTGAATTAACAAACAATCAGTTCTATTTTCATAATAAAGAACAAATTATCAGTCACATCAAGACCCTATTTGTGTTTTCATATTTATCTAAGCTAATATTTATTGTTGTATGTGTTGTAAAAGAAAAGAGTGTACCTTGCAAGACATGAGAAATGATATGAACTAATTTGTACTCAGCTACATATCATATAGTTTAAAGAAGAAAGAATAGAATAATCTGTGAATAGGCTCAAAATAAATTTGACCAGAAATATACTTTGTGATAAATACAAATTTATACGCTTATGTGGTTACATCCATTTTAGGGTATTGTTGATAACTGAAACCTGACAATAGTGTGCTTGTGTAGAATTCTAATAGACACAACATTAATCTTATTTATAAAGTTAAGTTTCTCGTTTGCTATACTAACGCATAGACTTACAGAAATTTGGTTTTTCGTTTTGTTTAGCATAGAACTTGAGACAAAATGTGAAATGTAAAGTGCAAAATGTAAAGTGTCTAAGTAAACCTTTTCTATAAAAGGTCACAAGCTAGTGTTGTTTCTGGTGTGGGTGCCCAAATGATCACTACGGGTAAAAATTTCTTTACTACGGGAGTCTTGGTTCAGGCCCAATTAAACACACACGAACTCTCACATATGTTTTTGAAAGTAAATTGCAGAAGATAAAAACGTATAAACAAGCTCACTTCTTCATTCATATTAAATGGGCTATATATAGCCTTACAAAAGAGAACTTAGGAACATGATAATAGCAATAAAATAGTATAGAAAACTACCTACTTAGTCATATTTCCAGAAAACAACCGTTAGGCTAACTATTCTATCTAACGTGTACTAAGACTTCTTCATCAATTTAGCCCACATCTTCCTAAGAACCCGGTTAAAATAAACTATCATTTGACCACAACTTTAATTCTAATAAACCACAAAACAAACATGTAATTAGTTAGTTTATTAAATACTTTTCTACCTGGCCTGTAACTTTGACCCATCAAGATTAATCCCAACATTCACCCCCTTAATCTTGATCTTGGTTCTTGCATCTTTCTTGTTTAGGTTCGTCCTTGCTTTGCTTGCTATAACCGGAATTGGTTTTCTTGATAAACTTGCTATTTTCTTGCTTGACTCGATTCTTTCTTTCTTGTTACCTTCGAATCATCATACTTGCTTTCTTTCTATTGCTATTGCTCTCTTTCTTGACTATTTTCTTACTACTTTCTTTTTCATAAAATTCTCATACATAAATCAGCCCATATGACTAGGTAGAAACTTCACCCACAATTCTATTTGATAAAGCAAACTATATTTCATTCTCACATGACATTCTTTTGTCAATTCATAATATCAAGACTTTGCTTCTTACCTTATTTTTTGAACTCTCTGTCACACCATTCAGTCTACTACTAAAAGAAAATACTCTTCGGTCTCTCTAAGCCACCGGTCCTTGAGCTTTGTCGGTCGTTTCGGTCTCACACCAGAACTCACTTTCCGGTCAGGGTCTTTCTCTGAGGAGTTATTGAGTCTTCAACAACAATTAGGGCGTTGCTAGCAGGAAGGCTAGAGGTTCTTCTCATATGGTGACCTCTTTGAGTCTCCATCTATACACGGTATCCATCAAGGATGCCATATAGTTTGGTCAGGTAAGAGTGTTCAAATTCTCTGTTCCTCTTGATAGAGACACAACAGAAATTCCGCTCATGAGGTAGTGCACTCATGAATTTCCTTACCAGATCTCTCTTCTCAAGATTCACTCCTACAGACTGAAGTGATAAGATAAGGTCCATATACCTGAAGTATTGCTCGCTAAGGGTCTCTCCAGCAACATAAGTGAAGTTCTCG
The DNA here is from genome assembly GCA_025215565.1 of Flaveria ramosissima. Classification (NCBI taxonomy): domain Eukaryota; kingdom Viridiplantae; phylum Streptophyta; class Magnoliopsida; order Asterales; family Asteraceae; genus Flaveria; species Flaveria ramosissima. Next base: position 8,115,819 of record CM046045.1, read on the forward strand.
AACTGTTGCTTCAGGGTATCTCTATTGGACTCTTTGGACTCAATGGAACTAGAATACATCAATGTCAAAGCATTAAAGAGATCTTTAGCTGACTGGAAGTGCTTAAAGCCTACGATAATGGAGTTTGGTATAGCTGTAAGCAGTACAGTCATGGCTTTGCAATCGATATCCATCTTCTTGTGTCTTCATCCGAATAATCTTCAATGGCTTTCTCTATCGTGGCACCATTTCCAGCCGGTGCTTCCACCTTTGGCTTATAGGGACCATGGGTGATAGATTTCCACATATTGCCATCTTGATACTTAATGAAGCCTTCACTACGTTTGCACCAAGATCTGAAGTTATCATGGGTGATGATAGGATCTTTAGTCATCGTTCCCATTTAAGATTCAGAAGATTTCTGGTTGATGCCCATTTTTTAGTGAAGTGAGTGTATAAGTGATGAAACAGGTTGATTTGGGATGGTAAGACCTCACAATCAAGAGCCTAAGAAGCTCTGATACCAACTGCAGGATCGGATATGGTCTCTCAACATAAATATTTCCTCTCAAACTCACTAAGTCTCACTCGAATGATGATGCATAAACCTCTAAGAGTTAATGATAATATACTAAGTATACAACCACAAGAAATAGTTTTCAAGGTACCTGTATATATTACTTCTCAACTCAAAGTTTACAAGACTCTTACAAGCATACTTACTAAGTTTACAATGAGAACTATATATACTACTATCTACAGCCGGTTATACTTGGATTACCAGCTGGGACCTACTACTAAACAAATACTACATTGTTAAAAGTAAGGTATCTAAGATCTAAGATAAAATATTATCCTAGATAGGGTAGTCATGACAGGTCCATGACTTACCTTTTTGTAACCAACTACTAATTATTAAAGGATGAACAGTGAAATAAAGTATAGTCAACTACATGGGCGTGGAAAACGCCATGCAGTATTTCAGAGGTCGCAACGGCTTGTCAGATGGACCATACTTATACCCGAAGGTTAACTGGTGTTGGAAGAACAAGTTCTTCCGAAGGCACTTATACGTCAGAAGACTCTACTTCTTCAGAGACTTCACCAAGCCTTCACGAATTTATCTTCAGAAAGGTTTGTCGTGAATCTTCAAGGTGTTTAAATTTTGAAGCGAATTTACTTAGTCTCGAAAGGCTGAGTTCCTCTTCGGAAGTTCTTCTATCTTTAGGCTTCGGAAGATCTTCAACTTAGATTTGGATGTTCTGATTTGTCTTCGGAGTCTTTCTTCTGTTGCACCAAAATTATTCTAAGTGTTGTTTTAGTTGAACCAGCCTTATCTGACCCAACATAGAGGTTGTCAGTTTCTCGTGTAAGATGAGTCTCTTGGCAATGCAAGAAACAAACAAACAAACATTTATGTGTCTGCTGCTGAAAAGGAGTACATAACTCCATCAACTTGTTGCTCACAAGTGCTACAAATACAGAATCAATGAATTATGGTTACAATAATTTAACATATATAACACCACAACAATGTTCATCACTAAAAACTCAGGTCAACTCTCAAAATATAACCTATGAATAAGATCTCAATTTTTGAGAAATTATGCAAAAAAGTGTTCAAATATATATTGTTCAGCTTGAAACTACAATTTCTGGCTGACTCAACGTTTGAATTTTTAGTTTAATTAATTAGGATGATCAATCTTGAATTAACAAACAATCAGTTCTATTTTCATAATAAAGAACAAATTATCAGTCACATCAAGATCCTATTTGTGTTTTCATATTTATCTAAGCTAATATTTATTGTTGTATGTGTTGTATAAGAAAAGAGTGTACCTTGCAAGATATGAGAAATGATATGAACTAATTTGTACTCAGCAAATCATATAGTTTAAAGAAGAAAGAATAAAATAATCTGTGAATAGGCTCAAAATAAATTTGACCAGAAATATACTTTGTGATAAATACAAATTTATACGCTTATGTGGTTACATCCATTTTAGGGTATTGTTGATAATTGAAACCTGACAATAGTGTGCTTGTGTAGAAATCTAATAGACACAATGTGAATCCAAGGATCGTCAACAGGAATTATCAGTGTCGGTTGATGTCAAGTCAACGTTTGCGGAATCAACGTTGATTTGGTTTAATTGTTTTAAATAACTTTAAATATCAATAAATGATCAAGAACACACGCAACAAAACACAATTAATGATTAATCAGTATTTCATTAAAACATGTTAATGATTACAAATGTAATGAATGAAGGATATTAAAGAATGCTATGATGTGATGGCTGCTAGGGTTTGATTGAAAGACTTTGAAGTGATTGTCGTATTGCTATTGTTGTTGTCGATCAATCAATCGTCTAACTCAATCATCCTTGAACCGAAACCTAGGATCCATATATATAGACAGAGATGTTTCAGTTATGGGAAACACCGGATCACTTGGGATTAGATTTGTTTTAGTTAAGGAATCATCGGATTTCTCGGGATTCGCATAACTGCCTTGTTGACTTGTTGACTTGTAACACTTGTGTTATACAAGTGTTTGGACTTCGCAGGAACAGTGTCTTCAGTAGGAATTTGTTCTTCCGTAGATGATGTGTTCTTCCGAAGGAGTCTTGTTCTTCCGAAGATGATGTGTTCTTCCGAAGGAGTTTTGTTCTTCCGAAGGAAACTTGTTCTTCCGAAGGAAACTTGTTCTTCTGAAGGAAACTTTTCTGGTTGTTCATCCGCAGAAGATCTTCGGATGTAAAATTACTTGTAAGAAATATATCTACGGAAGAACAAAATGTTCATCCGTAGATGTTTCTTACACTTGGTCAATTTCATAAATTGATCAATTATAATGTTTGTACCTGCAACCATACATAAACCAACGCACATATAAATGGGTTAACCTATATATTTAATGCATACACAATGATGAATTACAAAAATTCATTACAGATATTAATTCAAGTACTAAGCCTATACATAATGAACTAGATCTACTGATTCTAGACCTAACAATACTCCCCCTTAGGCTTAGATACTTGCAATCAGTTCTTCAAAACTGAAAGATCCTTGACTCTGGCAATGATTTTATTATAAAGTAAGACACAACAGTCTTCTGATCATCATACTTGTAGTTGATCTTCATCTTGCTGAACTTCTTCAGAGTCTCAAAACTGATCCCTAGAACATCTTCTTCAGTAGTGAGTGTGTCTAACACATTGTTGTTATTCACCACTTCTAGCTCATCTTGCTCTGAGATTCTGAGTTCTGTTACTTCATCAAAAGTTGTTCCCTTTAGCAGTCCAGCATTGAATCTTCTTCTTTTGTAGGCTTTGGCATGTAGTTTGTCAATCACTTGGATCACATGGACATGCAGGAACAGATCATTTTGTGCTTTTTCATCAGTCAGCTTGTGAAAAAATTTGTCATTGAGATATGAGGTGTAGCTGGGGTGGAGTAGTTTGATTTCCACAGGATCAAAAATCCTGATCCTGTCAGCTTTCTTGTTTTCAGCATTTCTCAGCAGGACCAACTCCTTTGTCTTCTCAACATAACCCCATTCAGTGATTGGGTATGTGAATTGAGTCCCTTCAATGCATTTGATTTCTGCTTTGTTTCTACTTTTGTAGCCAACCCTCTTCAAGAATTCATCATCTACATGTTCTGAGGCATTGGACTTGTATCTTTTGAGCCCTTTGATTCTCTTCTGATGCTCTATATCTTCTCTTTTAGCTTCTATCAGGACATCATCTTTAAATTTAGTCTTCAACTTTCCCACTAGAGTTGAGAAGTCTCTTCCTCTAGGGTGAATTGGATAATTGCTGATGATCAGACTTTGAAGATCTTTGATGTCATTCTCTGGCAGACTCACCACTGAGAGTACATCATGGAAGTATTCAACTCTTCCAGATGTTCTTTTAATAATGGCACAATCCCAGTCTGGATCATATTTCCAGGCCATGATCATGTTTTCTTCCACAGAACTGGGAGTTGTGAGGTGGTCTATCAGTTGTATCAGAGTGGACTTCTGCTCAGTTATCTCCCTCACTGTAGTCCCAGTGGCCATACTTTGCCAGGTATTACTTCTCTTGGCTCTTGATCAATTTGTCCTTCCCTTTGTGCTGATCTTAGATTCAACTGTTATAGGTTCAGCAGGAAGTTTGCTTTGTTCCACATAAGATGGATGTGGAGCTTCAGTTCTGAATCTAACACCAGTATCCAGCTCAACTTTCATCACATGCTCCATCATCCTTCTAAGTTCTCCTACTGATCTTCTTTAAGCTCATGTGGTTTGTAATTATGGCCTTGTAACCAGCAAGTCATGTTGTATTTGCTCAGCTTAGCTGTGTCACAATGTCCTAACTCCTTCTTTGTCTTCTGAATGGATTGAAAGGTGCTGAAGGCTTCATAGTCACAATTTGGAATCATAAAGCATGCAAGCTCAAATTCTTTTAACAGATTCTTCATCTCAGTCATGTTTAGTCTCTCAACCATGTCATAAGGGAAACCATGGTTTATAAGTGTCATGAACATGGTTGATTCAGGCCTCTCTTCTAATATGTCTTTTGTAGTCAGAAGATCATCAGCCTTTGAGACTTCTTGTTCTGGTGGAGAGTCTTCATTGATCAGCTCTTTCCACTCTTCATCACTTTCATCATCCTGGTGAGAGATAGACTTCACAGTAGATAAATCTACTGAAGGTGTGTGTTCAGAAGATGTGAGCTTGGAAGTACTTTCATCAACAGTTATCTTCTTCTCTGCAGTACCAAGATACTTTCTCTTTCTTGAGTACAGAATCAGCTCTTTTGATGCCTCAGTAGATTGTTTTGTTTGAGCAGTTGAAGCATTAGCATTAGATTCTAATGTACAGATCTTCATTTTCAACTGCTCAATCTCTTCTTCTTTTCTCTTTATCACATTTGACTGAGCAGTCATAGTGCTATGTGCTTGTTCAAACTTCATCATTATCCTTCCTTTTCTTTCTTTTCAGTTGCTGCTGACTCTTTAAGCTCAGCTTCCTTATCAAGTAAAGCATCAATGACTTCCTTATCGCTTTGAGCATCTTCTCTCAGCCTTTTTATTCTTGCTTGTTGTCTCATCAACTCTTCATCCTTTTCTTTTATCATTCCCTTCAGCTCCTGTATTCTTTGCTTTCTTTTGTTTGATTTTAGTACCAGCTTATTGTACTCAGCAACCAGATAGCTCTTGCTGACAGGGATATCATTATCACTTAGATCATCTTCATTGTAGGCAATAATATCAACATAGTCTGCTTCTACATCTTCTTCCTGATGTTGAGAATCAACCTCATCATCTTTAACTTCTTCCGGATCAACACTTGCTGAGCTTGAACTGGGTTCAATGGCTTGATCTACAAGTTCTTGATGAGGTTGTTGTTGTTGATGATCAGTCACTGGAGATACTTGTTCAGTTTCATTTGAGAGTACAGGGGATTCAGTTTTGGATAATGACAGTTTAATTGTACTTGTTTGTGAGACTAATTCTGTCTCCCCAGTGTAAATACTCTCAGTGGCTGAATTTTCAGGATTTGGAGGTTGTTGATAAAGTTGCATTTGAAGCTGATTTGGTGATTGGGGTTGAATGGGAGAGATTGGTTTTGTGTTTTGGCTGGCTGGAGATTGTGGTTGGGGTGTTTGTTGTTGTTTTGGTGATTGAGGGTGGATAGGTGAGATTGGTTCTGTGTTTTGGCTGGCTGATGATTGGGGTGTTTGTTGTTGTTTTGGTGATTGAGGGTGGATAGGTGAGATTGGTTCTGTGTTTTGGCTGGCTGGAGATTGCTGATGTATGGGTGATGTATCTGGTGAGTGAGTGTCTTGAGCAGAGTTGGTTGTAGAGTTCTCTTGTTCACTTCCCACACAAGCTCTTGGGAATGTTTGCAGTAGCATCAATCACATGTGCAAACATGTCATGTCACCTCCTTCATATTTCCCAGAAATTTTGTTTAGAATCTGCCAAGGTGTGCTTGAATAAACACACCACCCTCCACAGAAGTTCCAGGCAAATCCGCATTAATGATAAGTTGAATAAACCTTGGAAACATATACATCTTATCAGCCTTCTGTACTTTAATGTGATCACACAGACAGTTGAAAATGTACTTTGAGTAATTGTATGTTCTTCCCTCAAAAATACCAATGATACCAGAGGATATATGTCTTGAAAATCTATCAAGCCCAGATTTTCTGTTTGAAATGCACTTCAGATAAGTGTGACACAGAAATCTGTATGGCTTACAGAGTCTTCCTTCTTGATTTCTCCCTTTTCAAAATCACCATCATACCCCATTATGAGAAAAACCTTTTCTATGTATTCATTTTCGAACACATCAGGGTGTCCGGCTTCAACATCTCCTAGTTCAAGAACCCTTCTTATTGTTTGTTCATCAATTCTCAGCCTTCGATTTTTAACTTCAGCAATGATACCTTCACCATCTTCTTCTACGTATGCAGAGTTCCAGAAATCAGTGATATGTGATCGATAAATCACCGGCTCTGCTGATAGGGCATAGAACAGCCTCGATCTTCTTAGATATCTGATAATTTCTTGACACCCTTCTGAAACAGGATCGTCAGGGTTTAAGAAGGCACACACATTGTGTTCTCTCGCGAATCGATTATCCATCTGTTCATAAGAAAAAGACTTCGTTAAAATCACATTATTGATATGAGAATACGAACAGTTGTGAGATAAAACAAGAATCAAATGGTTCATTCTTGAATATTACGACATGTTTTACCTTAATAACAGCGGATTAAGAACACAGATATATGTTTGTTTAAGGTTTTGATTTGGTAAATTTTGAATGCTGAGGAAGTGGGAAAAATTTTGTTGAGTGAGTTTTTCTAGGTCTGAAAAGTGAGCTGAAAAAGCGAATAATGAATTTGACAAGTCAAACCACATTATTTATACTCTCAGACACATTAATTTTATCTCATTTATTAAGTGGGACCCTCAATGTATTCTTCCACAGAATTAATTTATCTCATTTATTCAGGATCCTCAATGTATTCTTCCGTAGAACATCTACGGATCAACAACATCTGCTGATGATGTGAAATTGTAACATTAAATTACATTTGTTGATCTTTATTCATCCGTAGTTTACCAATCTACGGATAAACATTTAAGATTGATTTCCACATTGTAGCTTCTGCTGATGCTTAAAGTAGCACAATGCAGAGAAATATTGTTGTATGTATGGCCCAACTCCATTGGTTAGAACCATTTATTGTTTTAGGACCTTGTTGGCTTTGTATACATGGCAATTTAGTACAAGAAAGTTTAAAATGATTTTTACTAAAATTTTCATGTATCCAGAAGCTAAGATGATGCTCAGATTCCAATTCCTTCAAATTGATAATGGTATAGACATTGCTGCTGCTGATTGAGACACTTTTTCATGTATTCTACTCCCCCTAAATTTGTGATTAATGGTGAACTTAAGCATTTATCATAAATTTCTTTAAGAGGAATAACATGATTTTTACTGTATGATAATGATCAGATATATATACACATATGATGGGATCATACTATAATACTAAGCCTCTTCCTGATGAGTTATTTTGTTGATTTGATACCTGAACAAGTTCTGATTGCAAGTATATTGTCCACATAAATCCATACAAGAGCTCATGTATCAACTAGGCATGTGTTTATCATGTTTTCATATTGATTTGAGAATAACTGTTATGGGCTTCACATTCAATTCACAAAGGTTTTGTCCTCCCTTTGCAAGTCAAATCATCACTTTTCACACTTAAGACTATGTACTTTAAGTTATAAGATCTATCTTGAGATGCATTTGACATCTCATTGATGCATTGATGTAAAAGCTCAAGATAATATACAGTTGATCACATAGGATTCTTTTGAGAGCTTTAGATATGATCATCATCAGGTCACCAGGTCTTTACTCACGTAAAACAGAGGTGCCTTTAACCCAGGTCTTTGTTCACACAAAACAGAGGGATGATGAGGATCATGATCTTTTCACCTTTTGCAACTGATATTCAGTATGGTGATCATACACCCAGGTCTTTGTTCACACAAAACAGAGGGAGTATGATTTGCAAAGATAGATATTATAAAGTGTTTTACATAGTGTGTTTAGATGAGTGATTTGGTCACATTAGAATAAGACTCACTTTGTATTCTCAAAATGAAGTTTCCCACAAACAATCATTTTAGTATTATGTTTGGCATGCACTCAGTTTAGTTTCCACTCAAGATGAATCTACTCACATATCAAGAAACTTGCTGAGATTTATTATTATTTATTTATTCAGGAATAGGCAAAGCTATAGTGTACTATCATTTCCCATACATATGTCATGCTGATGCATCATTACACACAGCATTTTGTTTGTTTAACTTTGATTAATCTAAGTTAATCATGCCTAGAGACTCAATCAGAAAATTAAATCTGACTGAATCAAAGGCTTTAGTGAATAAATCAGCAAGCTGATTTGATGTATCCACTTTGACTAACTTAATCAACCCTTTTTCTGAGCAATCTCTCAGAAAATGATATCTTATCTCAATATGTTTTGTTTTACTATGTTGCACAGGATTAGCAGTGATAAACATAGCAGCAGAATTGTCTATATAGATAGAAGTTTGAAGAAAATTGTAACCATAGTCAAGCAATTGGTTTTGCAACCAAAGAACTTGAGAGCAACCAGCTGAAGCAGCAATGTACTCAGCCTCAGCTGTGGATACAGAAACATTGGTTTGTTTCTTGCACTGCCATGATACTAGCCTTGGTCCAATGAATTGACATCCACCGGTTGTTGATTTTCTGTTACTGTTACATCCACCATAGTCACTGTCTGAGTATGAGTAGAGTGTAAAGTCTCCATCCTTTGGATACCAAAGACCAAGTCCTGGTTTTCCCTTGAGGTATCTGAAAATTCTTTTTACAGCATTGAGATGTGACTCCTTGGGATCAGATTGGTACCTAGCACATACACACACAGCAAACATAATATCAGGTCTACTGGCAGTTAAATACATAAGTGAACCTATCATTGATCTATATAATTTTTGATCAATAGATTTTCCAGAGGGATCAGGAGCAATCTTATCAATTGTTGATGCTGGTGTTTTGCATGAGGATACTTCAGCAAGATTGTATTTCTTCAGAATTTGATGTATGTATTTTTCTTGGTTGATGAATATCCCATCTGCTTTTTGATGAACTTGAAGGCCAAGGAAGAAGGTTAATTCACCCATTGAGCTCATCTGAAATTCAGATTTCATCAGCTCTTCAAAATTCACACACAATCTCTTATTAGTTGATCCAAATATAATGTCATCAACATATACTTGAACTACTAAGAGATCTTGATGTTCTTGTTTGAGAAAAAGTGTCTGATCAATAGTTCCTCTTTTGTAGCCATGCTTGAGTAAGAAAGATGATAGTGTTTCATACCATTTTCTTGGTGCTTGATGAAGACCATACAAGGCTTTATCTAGTTTGTATACCCTATGAGGATAATGAGGATCTTCAAAACCGGGGGTTGTGACACATAAACTTCCTCATCAATTTTCCCATATAAGAATGCACACTTGACATCCATCTGATACACAGTAAACTTCTTATATGATGCATAGGCCAAAAACACTCTTATGGCCTCAATTCTTGCAACTGGTGCAAAAACTTCATCATAGTCTATTCCTTCTTCTTGAGTGTATCCTTGTGCAATCAACCTTGCTTTGTTTCGTACAATAATCCCTCTATCATCCAGTTTGTTTTTGTATAGCCATCTTGTTCCAATAGGATGTTGACCTTCAGGCAAATCAACAAGAGACCACACTTTTTGCTTTCTGAACTGTTGAAGCTCTTCTTGCATAGCTTCAATCCAGCTATTGTCTTTTAAAGCAGCTGTGATGTTTGGAGGCACCACTTGAGAAAGAAAACAGTTGAAGAGACAAAGGTTGGCTGTACTACTTTGGCTCCTTGTAGTTCTCTTTTCAGGATTTCCAATGATGTTGTCAAGTGGATGAGTCTTATGGATTCTCATTGAAGGAGTTGATTCAACTGGAATAGATGATTCCAGGTTAGTCATTTCCATCGCCTCAGACTGATTCAGCTCAGGTTGAGAATTTAAGAAATAGTCAAAATGAGAGTCTGTTGATTGGGCTACAGAAGTATCTCCAGTTGTGTTTTGCTCTTCCGCAGGAACTTCTTCGGAAGCATTTTGCTCTTCCGTAGGAACTTCTCCGAATGCATTTTGCTCTTCCGTAGGAACTTCTCCGGATGCATTTTGGTCTTCCGTAGGAACTTCTCCGGATGCATTTTGTTCTTCCATAGGAACTTCTCCGGATGCATTTGGTCTTCCGTAGGAACTTCTCGGATGCATTCTGTTCATTTCCACATGTAGTATCTGCTTCTACTGAAGTGTTTTCATCTGAAGATGGATGTATCCTTGGAGGATCAGCAGATAAGGTTACTTCAGTCATAAGAGGTGGAACAAATGGATAACATACTTCATCAGATCCTGCATTGTTCAAATGATCATAGTTAAATGATTTGGATAAAGCATCTATGTCAAATAACCATGATGAACCTTTAACTGACTTTGTAAATACAGTTTCATCAAAAGATACATTAGGAGTCTCTTCCACAATGTTATGTTGTGGAATATACACTCTATATGATTTTGATGTTGAAGAGTATCCAACAAAGAAACCATCATATGCTTTTTCTGAAAATTTTCCCAATGACTCTTTTATGTTCAAAACAGTTACTTGACATCCAAAGACTCTTAGATATCCTATGTATGGTTTTCTTTTAAATAGGAGCTCATAAGGAGTTTTGTTATGTTCTTTGACAATTAATGTTCTGTTTTGAACATTGCATGCAGTATTCACAGCCTCAGCCCAAAAAGTGATAGGTAGTTGTGAATCAGCTAGCATTGTTCTTGCTGCTTCAATGAGAGTTCTGTTTCTTCTTTCAGCAACTCCATTTTGTTGTGGAGTCCTTGGTGCACTGAATTGTCTTGCAATACCTTTGCTCCTGCAAAAGGAATCCAGTTCAAAATTGACAAATTCAGTACCATTGTCACTCCTAAAAATTTTAACTTTTGTATCAAGTTGATTCTCAATCTTGATCACAAAGTCCATTAATGTTTCTGATGTTTCACTTTTTTGTTTTAAGAAAAAGACCCATGTGAATCTTGTGAAATCATCAACTATCACCAAACAATATTGCCTTTTTCCAATGCTCATTACATTGGTGGGACCAAAAAGATCCATGTGAAGCAATTTGAGTGGTGTAGTATTAGTATTGATGGTTTTGGATTTATGTGACACTCTATGTTGTTTTCCTTTGTAACAAGAAGAACAGTGAGTTGAGCAATGAAACTCTTTATTTGGCAATCCAATGACCAGGTCATTTTTCACCAATTTATTCATGTTCTTCATGTTAGAATGTACAAGCCTTCTATGCCATAATTGAGACAAATCTTCTGAGAGTTTAGATATAAGGCATGTTTCATGTTTTGTGAGTGAAGTGTTGTTCATATCCAAAACATAAGTGTTTCCTTTTCTTGCTGCTTTGAGGAGTATCCAATCTTCTGGAACAATAAATCCTGGCTTAAGAATGTAACAGTTAGTATCATCAAACAATGTAGTATAATTTTGATCACAAATTTGAGACACACTAAGTAGATTATACTGTAAATTTTTACAGTAATTTACTTTATCAAATTTGAGTACACCATTTGTTATCATTCCTTCACCAACAATTTTACCTCCCATTTTATCCCCACCAAATGCCACATAAGAAGCATTTTTATGTTTGAAATCATGGAGAAGAGAACAGTTTCCTGTCATATGCCTGGAACAACCACTGTCAACATACCACTTGTTGTCAGCTCTCCAATATTGTTCCTGCATTCAGAAAAGAAAATCAGTTAGAAGTGACAACCCAAGTCTTAGTGATCTTGGGTTTGTCAACAGGGTCTAAAACAGTTACTCTTTCATGAACAATTTTTGAAGTTTCAGTTTTAGATTTGGTTGATTCATTCTGATTTGATTTAGATGAGGATGATTCTGCTGAATGGGATGTTGATGAAGTAGATTCATGATTCTCAATTTCTGCTTGACTCAGATCAACTTCATTTGTTTGAGTCTTTTGTTTTGATAATGAACCTTTAAATGTCTCACTATCTTTTGTTTTTGAAAGAGGTATTTGAATGCCCTTTTCAAATTTATCAAAGAATGAATCATCATCCTTTGATTCCTTATCTGTCAAATCTACTCTTTTGTGGGGTGTTTTTGACTGCTGGAAAGTTGGTCTTTTCTTCAATGTATGAGCACTTGATGATGTTTTGTCCTTTGATTTTGACTTTGATTTTTGTTCAGACTTCTTCAGTTTTGAACCCTTTGCACAATCAGTAGATTGAGAATCTGATTCAGACTTATCTGATTCTTTCTTCTTTGTGCCTTTTGTCTTGTTCTTTTTGTTGAAATAACATTCCTGAGTGGAATGATTATTTTTGTTGCAGATAGCACAATGTTTGTTGAAGTAGCAATCAGCAGTCATGTGATTGTTCATATTGCAAATAGAGCAGTAGCTGCTGAAGTAACAATCTTCAGTATTGTGATTTTTCATGTCACACCATTTGCAATACTTTTCATCTGATTCTTTCTCAGAATCATTCTTATTGTTTGCTGAATTTTGTTGTTTTTCTTTCTTCTTCAGCTTTGGATGTGCTTCTCCTTTTTCCACTTTATGCACATTTTGATTGTTTGTTGCTGAATTCCTCTTCCGTAGATCAGCAGCTGAAGTTTTCTTTTTCAGTTGATGATCTGCTGATACCTTTTTCTTTGAATTTCTCTTTTTCCTCAGTGATGACAGATTCATCATTCAATTTCTTGGAGGAGTCTTGTTGTTGACTTAGTTCTTGAAGACCTTCATTCAATTGAGCTATTCTCTTGCAGATGGTCTTCAGCATGTTTCTTTGTTTAGGAGGATATGGCAACTTTGTTTCTTCAAGCACTTTTGGAATATGAGTTTTAAGATGAACATTCTTACCAGTGATTATTCGATCAACATCATGTTCATCAGAATCATCCAAGTCATCACAATTATCATAATCAAATTCTGAATCATTTTGATTTAAAGATTCTGATTCAGAAGATTCAGTTTCACTCACCTCAGCTTCATCATTAATTTAATTTGAGTTGAATCTTTTTCAAACTTGGTGCTAGGCACAAAATGATTTGACAGAGTGTTGGTCATTGTTGTAGGTAAAGATGTGTAATTATCATTATAGGTGGTGCAACCGCATTATAACCCAACCCTGACCTTTTCTTTGATTCAATATGAGAATTTAGTAATTTCTCATATTGCTGAGATGATAATTGAAACTTCTGAAGTTTCACTTCAGTTGATGCATGATCAGCCATGGATTTTGTTAAGGAAGTGGTCAGATGCTCAACTTGGGCTTTTAGGCTATAATTTTAAGAAACAAATTTTTCTAAATCCTTTTGCAAAGAGTTAATTTTTATTTGATACAATTTATGTTCTCTAACATGGGATTCATTCAAAATCATTGTTTCTTTTACTTTGTCAGCCAACTGTTGAGCATGGACTCTATATCGTTCAACTTCCTCAACACATGTTGATGAACACAATCTTTCTTTTACCTCTCTTGCATTGGTGGAACTGTTTGATCCATATGAGCCATCAATGCTTGATTCTCTTCCAAAACTTCCTTTTCATACACACTCCAGTCACACGTTCCATCTTTAAGTATGATCAGCCCTGATTCCTTTGGGTTGGTAGGTCCAGCTGATTCTTTAGTGGCTGGTGGGGATGCATTGATCAGTTGAGATTGTTTGTGCAGAGGTCTTTGAGAAGTTGATTGTTGATGAGCTTGAATCTGATGTTGTTGATGCTGCTGGTGTTGTCTCATCTCTGGATATGACTGTTGATTGCATTCTCTTGAGAAATGTCCATAGAGATTGCATTTGTAGCATCTTACTTTTGATTTGTCAATGCCAATCTTTGATGTTTTGCTTGCTGAAGCCATGTTCTTATTTCTCCTGAGATATTGCTTTGCTCTATAAGCAATCATGGCCATCTGCTATTGTAGATCCATTTCTTCCACTACATCAGGAGGCAGTTCTTCTAAGTCTTGTTGGCACATATTTGCTGAAGTTAGAGAGCTTCCCAGATAGGCTTGGAAACTTGAACTAAATGCTGCAACGGCTGCTCTTTGTTCTTCAGAGTCCAATATCACAGTTATTGGTTCTGACTGATTGGCTGAATGTGAAGACTTAGCTGTTGCTGTAGTTGTATGTTGTCTATCAACAAATCTTCCTTTATTCTTTTGGTGCTTGTCTTGAGATGATTTCTTTGAGGGTTTTGAAGCATAAAAGCTAACTTCCTCCTCATCATCACTCCTAGCACAAGAGTTATCACTTTCATTCTTTGAAATAAATACACTTCCAACATTATTTGTTTCTTTGAAGTGATAGGGTGAGACATGAGTTCTCACACTCTTGTTTCTTGATTTTTCGTCCATTTAAAGAGCTTCCACTTTTGCAACCAGAGTATCTAAACCAGTTGATTTCAGATCTATAGTGTTCTTGAACATGGATACAGTATGCTTCCAACTTTATGGCAAAGTGTGGAGCATTTTCTTGTTTAATTCCTCACCTGTATACTTCAACTCCAGAATATTCATCTCAGTGACCAACTGCATGAATCTATGGAGTTGTTGAGGAATTGATTCACCCTCAATATGATGAAATGTTTCATATTGTGACCTGAGGGTGTCTCTCCTTATACTTCTTATCTCATCACTCCCTTTGCAGAGAGTGTGAAGTATCTTCCACAAGGAGTGTGCTGTTTTATAGTTCTCACACCTGATTAATATCTCTTCAGGTAAAGCCATACTAAGCAAACTGTATGCTTTTATATCAACTTTAACCTTTTTGACATCATCAGGTGATAGATCTTTCGTACTGATTGGTTGATTTTTGTCATTATAATCCGGCCCAAGAGTGGGTGGAATATAAGGACCTTCAGTAATGGATATCCATAAGTTAGAATCAGTATAGTTTACATGATTCCTAAACTTGATTTTCCATGACTTGAAGTCTGCTTTTGTTTCCAACTTTGGAGGTTGGTAAGATGAACCACTGAAGTTGCTCATGATGTTAATTGACAAGATCTGCTATTCAATCGATTTGAATATAGAAACAAGTTAATTAAAACGATTGCAGTTAAACGAAATTAAACTCAATTAAACACAACTAACACTGATAGACCAATCGATCTAAATCAATGAGCACTTAGCTCTGATACCACCTGTGAATCCAAGGATCGTCAACAGGAATTATCAGTGTCGGTTGATGTCAAGTCAACGTTTGCGGAATCAACGTTGATTTGGTTTAATTGTTTTAAACAACTTTAAATATCAATGAATGATCAAGAACACACGTAACAAAACACAATTAATGATTAATCAGTATTTCATTAGAACATGTTAATGATTACAAATGTAATGAATGAATGGTATTCAAGAATGCTATGATGTGATCGCTGCTAGGTTTTGATTGAAAGACTTTGAAGTGATTGTCGTATTGCTATTGCTGTTGTCGATCAATCAATCGTCTAACTCAATCGTTCTTGAATCGAAACCTAGGATCCATATATATAGACAGAGATGTTTCAGTTATAGGAAACACCGGATCTCTTGGGATTTGATTTGTTTCAGTTAAGGAATCATCGGATTTCTCGGGATTCGCATAACTGCCTTGTTGACTTGTTGACTTGTAACACTTGTGTTATACAAGTGTTTGGACTCCGCAGGAACATTGTCTTCAGTAGAAATTTGTTCTTCCGTAGATGATGTGTTCTTCCGAAGGAGTCTTGTTCTTCCGAAGGAAACTTGTTCTTCCGAAGGAGTCTTGTTCTTCCGAAGGAAACTTGTTCTTCCGAAGGAAACTTGTTCTTCCGAAGGAAACTTTTCTGGTTGTTCATCCGTAGAAGATCTTCGGATGTAAAGTTACTTGTAAGAAATATATCTACGGAAGAACAAAATGTTCATCCGTAGATGTTTCTTACACTTGGTCAATTTCATAAATTGACAAATTATAATGTTTGTACCTGCAACCATATATCAACCAACACACATATAAATGGGTTAACCTATATATTTAATGCATACACAACGATGAATTACAAAAATTCATTACAGATATTAATTCAAGTACTAAGCCTATACATAATGAACTAGATCTACTGATTCTAGACCTAACACACAACATCAATCTTATTTATAAAGTTAAGTTTCTCGTTTGCTATACTAACGCATAGACTTGCAGAAATTTGGTCTTTTGTTTTGTTTAGCATAGAACTTGAGACAAAATGTGAAATGTAAAGTGCAAAATGTAAAGTGTCTAAGTAAACCTTTTCTTTAAAAGGTCACAAGCTAGTGTTGTTTTTGGTGTGGGTGCCCAAATGATCACTACGGGTAAAAATTTCTTTACTATGGGAGTCTTGGTTCAGGCCCAATTAAACACACACGAACTCTCACATATGTTTTTGAAAGTAAATTGCAGAAGACAAAAACGTATAAACAAGCTCACTTCTTCATTCATATTAAATGGGCTATATATAGCCTTACAAAAAAGAACTTGGGAACATGATAATAGCAATAAAATGCTATAGAAAACTACCTACTTAGTCATATTTCCACTAAACAACCAATAGACTAACTATTCTATCCAACGTGTACTAAGACTTCTTCATCAATTTAGCCCACATCTTCCTAAGAACCCGGTTAAAATAAACTATCATTTGACCACAACTTTAATTCTAATAAACTAGAAAACAAACATGTAATTAGTTAGTTTATTAAATACTTTTCTACTTGGCCTGTAACTTTGACCCACCAAGATTAATCCCAACATTCACCCCCTTAATCTTGATCTTGGTTCTTGCTTCTTTCTTGTTTAGGTTCGTCCTTGCTTTGCTTGCTATAACCGGAATCGGTTTTCTTGATAAACTTGCTATTTTCTTGCTTGACTCGATTCTTTCTTTCTTGTTACCTTCGAATCATCTTACTTGCTTTCTTTCTATTGCTCTTGCTCTCTTTCTTGACTATTTTCTTACTACTTTCTTTTTCATAAAATTCTCATACATAAATCAGCCCATATGACTAGGTAGAAACTTCACCCACAATTCTATTTGATAAACCAAACTATATTTTTTTCTCACATGACATTCTTTTGTCAATTCATAATATCAAGACTTTGCTTCTTACCTTATTTTTTTAACTCTCTGTCACACAATTCAGTCTACTACTACAAGAAAATACTCTTCGGTCTCTCTAAGCCACCGGTCCTTGAGCTTTGTCGATCGTTTCGGTCTCACACCAGAACTCACTTTCCGGTCAGGGTCTTTCTCTATTCTCGTCAACGACGAGTTCTTCGGTCTTTCTTTATAGCCATTCGGTCTATTACGGCTTCGGTCTTTTCTCGTCGCCTTTCTTTCTTACACCGGTAGTGAATTTTCGGTAACTCGGTCTTCAATTTCGTTATTTTCTTCATAATCAGCGACGTAGTGTTTCTTCTTTATCATTCCAACAACTTTCTTTCTTTCTTTGATCGGTGCTTGCTCTTTTCTTTCTTACCGCATCAGTCTCTTTCTTTCTTTTTCTTGCAAGGCCTTGTTTCTTTCTTGCTAAGTGACACCAACCTCTTTTACTTTTTTTTTCTTGTGGCACATCTTCTTTCTTTCTTTCTTTCAAGACGACCTTCTTTCGATCTAATCACATACGATTATGGTGAACCACTCAGGGTTCGTCTTCAGCCCCGTTCTTCCTGCTGCTGCCTTTGTGCCCTGCAGTAAAGGGCTGCACCTCCTCTTGGAACACGACTCTCAAAACAACCTCCTCAACCCGAGCCCTCTAATACCAAATGTTGGTTCAGGTCCCAATTAAACACACACACAAACTGTCACGTATGTATATGAAAGTAAATTGCAGAATACAAAAACTTATAAACAAGCTCACTTCTTCATTCATAATATATGGGCTATATATAGCCTTACAAAAGAGAACGTGAGAACATGATAATAGCAACAAAATACTATAGAAAACTACCTACTTAGTCATATTTGCACTAAACAACCGGTAGACCTACTATTCTACCCAATGTGTACTAAGACTTATTCATCAACTTAGCCCACATCTTCCTGAGAACCAGGTCAATATAAACTATCATTTGACACAACTTTAGTTTTAATAAACCAGCAAACAAACATGTAATTAGTTAGTTTATTAAATCCTTTTCTACTTTGTCCGTAACTTTGACCCTTTAAAATTAGTCCCAACAGGGCGATCAAATGGTCACTACGGGTGCAAAAAATGTTCGATGCAGATGATAAGCTTTGTTTGAATGCTGGTATAACATCATTATGGGTGACCATTTTCATTGCAGGTGATGAAGGATTCCATCGGAGATATGATGCTTCAATGGTAGTAGTCATATTCATAAGAAAAGAATAGGTGTGAAGCACTGAAGGTGACTAAACATCATTACGAAGGGAGTGAGTTATATTCCCAACGAATGAGTACATTTACTACTAGTGACGTAATCTTACTATGGCTTACTCTTGCTACTAGTGATGTAGTCGTTACAGGTCACTTAAATTCATAAAACTATCTAATGTATTTTGACTTGATTATTTCCCTCGCTTGTGATTATACAACCATCTTTGTGTGTGTTTCTTCAATCAATTGTCTTTGTTTGATCCTTTTCGTTTAAATTTTTTTTGTGTGATTTCACATTGTCTATTATCATTTTATAATCTATTTTGGAGATCCAATCTATTCTTGTGCAGGGGTGGCACAATAACTTTGGGGGCCAAGCGAAATAAAAAATTATGGCCCTTCTTAAAAATAACATTTGATCATTTTTACTTGATCATTTCGCTCACTATTTTATATTAATTGATTTAATAACAGCAAAATAATGAATCTTGGTTTATAAATTATTTCATACTCGTACTGTTGAATTTACTAAGTGCAACTTATTAATTTCACAACACTTCTAGATCCATATAAATATCTATAATGCCTATTTCGGGTTCTACAAATCAAACTAAAAGAACTAAATTCCTTCAATTGGTAATGATGATGCTTCTTATTCTTAAAAGAAGCTAATTAATCAGCATGCGGTGATATTTATCCATAAATAGTGAAACCAAACAACTAACCTAAAACACCTGCATGTTAGACTCTTAGCAATCTTGTGTTCGGGTGGTTTAACCTTTTCTGTTCTAACTAAATTCCCTAGTACATGAAATTATATAAGCAAGGTATATGGGAACTTCATATTATAGAAACATAAACACCTAGTCAGCTCAGGGTCAACGCCTAAAGAAATCCATGGTGAAACTATTTTATGTCCACTAATATGGCTAATAGTAAGTTAGTGGCGGCAACTAAACTACAACAGGTGAACAAGTAATGCGAACGAACACTAATGCGGACAAACAATGCGGATGTCTAACACTTAGCTATGCGGATGGGTATAGTAAGGTGGACAACTAATGCGGATGAACACACCTAGTCAATACGACTAGTTAGAACTAATGTGAGCAAGGGAACCAATGCGGGTGACTGACACTTGGGCAACTCATGGAATAGTAGCAAATACAGATGGATAACTAATGCGGGTGAATTAATACCAAATGGGAACATCAAATGCGGATGACCAACACTTAGTCAATGCGGGTAATAGTGCTCAAATACAGGTGAGTTAACCTCATACCCATTACCATCCTTAGAGTTTCTACGCCATAACCAAGTATGCATGCTCTTAATTCCTATATCTAGACCTCATATAGCTAGGGTTCATCAAAAAGCACTATGAATGAAACATCATCATAAGTCATGCTAGATACATGATATTTACATACATATGCCATCTCGAGAAAACAAAATTTTAACAATAGTTGTCATATAATAATGCGTATTAGCCCAAAAGGTATAGAAAACATGTAAGCAAGGGGATCTAGAACTCACCTTTCTAAGCTTTCAAGAAAAACCCTAGAACCGAGAACAAAACTTGAGATCTATACACATACACACGCAAAGGTTCAACCTTTACCTATAGAAACCCATTTTTATCATTATTAGACCTTACATCTAGCTTAGATATATGAAACAAAAACATGAGAAAAATGATACCTTTGATGAGATCTTTGACTTTCCCCCTATAACCACAAATATGGGTGCATCAAAATGAGGGAAGGGGCGGCCCTTCCCATTTATCCCCACACAAGGATAACCTTTTACTTCTTTCTACCTTTGGCCATTCAGCTTATTTAAAATTATCCTCTTTATTTCTTTCTTTTTCTTTTAGACTTTTAGGTGTTACAAGCACCTTAGGTATTCTTCCTTCCCGTCATTTCTTACTTCCTATAAGGTCCAAAAACCAACGTTGTATTTCATGGTAGTAGTTTTGATAATGATAAGTAATGTAAGATCTTAATGACATTAGCTAGAAGTAATTAACTACTTGCTTTACTCTTTATGTGTTAAACATTCCCAATATTAAGCCATATCAGTTCCTAAACCTACTATTACATACTATACATCCATATACATATGCATACATTTACTGTCATTTATTGTTACCATAACAAATTTTCGCTTTACTTTAACTATAAATTAATCTTTACTTTACTTAACCTCGTGGGTCGAAGTCACCTTAACTGGCATTCTCTATTCTTTCCATTCTCAGTTTAAGTTTAGGTATCGGAGTACCCAAATCTCTTAAACAATGGCTCTAATACTAACTTATAAGGCCCTTTTTCTAGGCAACCTCATAGTTGGAATTTCAAATATCAAAAAAGCACAAATTTTTAAACTTTAAGCATTCACTATCATTGCATCGGAAAAAAGTTGCCAATACATCGAACATTGACTAAAAATATATTACATTCAACCATAAAATATCTATCAAACTATCTAGTCTTGAACACAGCCAGGTAATTTAACATCCATGCCGAGCTATCTTTCTTTATAACATTATGATAGCAACTTTGCCAAAAAGCAACTAGTCGTCGCCCTCATTCCCTCTTTCCTCTCGATAATTCATTTACCTCTCAAGATAATATGCATATAAAAGTTAGCATTTGAGTTTTAGTTTTTAAAAACTTTAAGGAACTCTTTAGCATATTAGTATTTAAAAACCTTTAGCATTAAATTATCAATACATCATACATATAGTAGCTTTATCATCTTTCATACCTTACATAGCTTTAATACTTTATTACTATATTCTTTAAATTACTTTATCTTTATCCTTTTATTTTATCTTTGACCTAGTATAAGTACTAAACTCCTATCATGGTGAGCATACACAAGGTATAACTCTTATTGGGTGAGTGTATACAAAACACAACTCCTATCAGGTGAGTGCATACAAGATATAACTCCTATAAGGTGAGCGTATACTAGATACAACTTCTATCAAGTGAGCAATGCACAAGGCAATGCTCCTATCAGGGTGAGAATGGAACAAATACAGACTTGTATTAGTGCCGCAAGACTTTTGGTACATTATGCCAATTTACTTTCCTTTATTACGACTATCTTTTTCTTTCTTTCTTCATAACTATGCCATAACAATAATTAATCATTAATACATAATCATAACCATGTCTATACTTTACAACTATCATACATGACATTTCATTATCAAGTTTCCTTAGATAATATGTATCTAAAGTTCTATACAGTAAGGGTAGTTCATCAGCACTACACACTTTACATTACTTTATCATCTTTCATCATGCTATACCAAGTACAGGGCAATGCATACAAGCTATATCAATATAAGTAGAACAGAACAAATGCGAGTAACATTAATAGAAGAAATGCGGTTAACTAAAGTCACGCGGATGACAAGAGTTAATGTGGGTAATAGTAACATGGGTAATGCTGGTGGTTAAGGTCAATGCGGGTAAACTAGACCAATGAGGGTGAACAGGGAAGCGCAGAATTTAGTAAGTGTTGGGTTAATATGGATCAACTACCCAATGCGAGTAATAGTACAAGCTAATACGGGTGAGCTATATGTTCATCTGCACTCTGTCACACTTAACCTTTTAAGTGTCAATGTAGACAACTACCCATGTAGGTAATAGTCCAACTAATGCGGATATTAGTCAACTTACATGGATGACTGCATGACATTTTCATCTACTATATTTTGAACCTTTTGAGGAAGTGTGTCTACTAACCTTAATGTGGGTAATTTTATCCATCCACATTGGAGACAAATGCGGACTAATTATACACCTTCGTATTTGTATACTTGGTAAAAGATATTAGTAATGTGGATGACTGTCCGGTGAACGCGGGTGTTGATGAATCACCGGTATTAGCAATTACACTATACCATTTCATTACCATGCATACTATTAGGGTTCATGCGACCCCGTGTTCATCATGTTAACTTTAGTAAGAACACGTAAAAATGATAACTTCCATACTTTACACCTCTAACCTGTAACAACAAACTTCCATGGTATTCATACTTGCCCAAAAATACATTATAAACATAAAAGTGTGGATCTAGAACTCACCTTTGCTTGTAGCACATGATGTAACCCTAACCCAAGCCATACATACGAAATCTATACATATATTGTTGGGCCCTGAAAGGATCATATATGCCAATTTAATACGTGGTTGAAGGCTGTTCTTTTAAAAACTCCCACAAGTCCAAGAAGATATGCTCGTGGAGAAACAAAAGAATAAAGCCAAGTATTGGCTATCCGAATTAGTATATGTGGATGACCAACAAAACAAATGATGACAAGTATTTGTTCATCCGCATTTACTAATGTGGATAGTTAGAACAAATACGGCTGAGTATTTGTTCATCCGTATTAACCAATGAGATGCATAGAGACAAATGCGCTTAAGTATTTGTTCATCCGTATTTGTCAATGCTGATGAACAAACTTAATGTTAAAGACAGACAGAAGAAATGCTGATGAAGACCAAGACATCCGCATTAGTTAATACTGAGGAAACACTTACAAATGTTGATTAGCTTTTTGTACTTAGACTAGTATTCTAATGTATAGTTGTAAGGGTAGTTTAGTCATTTTGTACATGCATTATGTCAACCGTTAAATAGAATAGAATACCCTACTTTTATAAGTTTTCGATTGTAAGTTTTCTCAGTACTCAAGTTTTGAGGTTTTAAGGTTTTCAAGTCATTGTATTAAGAACCCTTGCACCCACTATAAATAGTTTACCAACAATCAATACACAAAACATTTATGAGTATTTACAACATTTAATGTTCTTTGATTCTGTATTTTAACTACTTAATCATGGATTCAATCATCTAATTCGATCCTCGTTGAAGTCACATCATGTAACACCTCGTTATTTTTTTCATGGCAAGAAAGAATGAATAAAAGTGAAGGAAAAGAAGGAAATGAAACTTAACCCAAGCCAAGGGGTTAAAAGTGTCAAAAAGGACAACATGTTTGAAAGGTGGGTGTAAAAGCAACATGGCCGCCCATGCCATGTTACTTTTCACCTTTTCATTCGGATTTTTTTAGAGATAGAGAAAGAAGAGCTGAAAGCTTTCGGGTTTTTGAAGAAGAACCAGAAAATATCGAATTCAAGGTAAGAATTCATGGTTTTTGAGTGTTCTTAACTGGCCTTAGCCTCGGTTGTATGCTTATTTGTGTTTGTGTGTTCGGTTGTGTGTGTTTGGTGGGTTTCTAGGTGGTAGAACTCAATTTACATTCGGGTTTTGGAAGAAGTTCATCCGAAAGTTATCAAAGGTGAGTTCTAGAACCTCCTTTTTACTTGTTTTAAACAGATTTTGGGCTGGAAATGCATGTATGAAACTTTTTATTAAAATGGGTATTGCACTCGTATGTTATGTATGTATGTTTGTGGGTGGGGTGTGATTTTGGGTATTTATGATGTTATGATGATGCTATGTGCTTGTTTTGATGCTTAGAATAAAAGATATAAGTTTAGAGCATGTTAGTTTGATAATGGGGACAAATTATGATGATTGGTTGTAAGTGTTGGCTGCCCATGCGCCTGAAATAGGCCCATGCGCCCAACGGTCTGAAATACCTAAGTGCCCCATGCACCCAAAACCCCATGCGCCCAAATAGTATCCATGCGCCTAGAAATGTGCCGAAATAACTAAGTGTTTCCCACGTGCCCCAATAGTGCCCATGCGCCTGGAAGTCACCCATGCGCCTAAGTGTTCCCCATGCGCCTAAGTGTTCCCCATGCGCCCAGAAGGCCATGCGCCCAAATAGTGCCCATGCGCCTAAGACTTAGATTATTTTTCTGATTTTTGGGAAAAAGTGAAATGTAGGCTTTGACTTGGGAGGTTCCCGAGGGGTAATGAAAGTTGACTTTTTGAGGTCATAGATGATGCGATGGGTGATGTATGATGTGGCATGATGATGATGTGTGATTGATGCTATGCTTATGCATGATGATGTATGATTATGTATGATGTGTTTTCTTATGTTCCTTATTACGTATTATGACGTGACTTTACATGGTATGTTTAGGATAATGAACGTAAAGTATTATCTTAACAAAGTGAAAGATTTAAGATAATAAAAGTGGAACTTAATGAATGAACGAATGAAAGTCTTGCAAGCAAATGAAAGGAGGTTCACAACTCATTGAGAGTTGTCAGCTCAACTGTGTGTTACAGCATGCGATCTTGGCTAACCCTTAAGGGTTCACACACAGGGGAGTTAGTCTATGTGACTACTCCATACGTGCGATATGTGCGATATGGGGTCCTTGTCGCTTAACCCTAGATGATATGGCTTTGTGCTCAAGAGGGGGATTAAGCATATGACGGGACCTAGATAGAAGTGAAAGATAATGAAAGTACGAAAAGTGCGATAAGTACGAAATGTGTGAAACATGCGATATGTACGAAACGAACGATGATGAAGATAATAATTATTACCTAGATGTACCTATGATGTGTGATCACGTGCGATAGTTAAGAGAATGTTTTAATGAATGAAAGGTAATATAATATGTTTTTATAAAACTAGAACTCACTCAGCAACGCTGAATTTTATGTGTTTCCAGTTGGCAGGTAAATGTTGCTGAGGATGGCACAGGGTGGCTACTTTGCTTGTTTTGGATGGCATCCATTTTATGTTGCGATAATGTTTTTGCATTGTAATGCGAACAAACGATATTTTGTAATGAATGTTGTATTATTTTGCAAAAGTAATTATTTTTATGAAATGAAATGGTTGCTTAAAATGATTCAGCTGCAATGTTTTATTGAAGTTAATGTAAATATATGTTTTATATGTGATGATTGACCAGCTGTGAGCGTCTTGGGAACGAGGCCTTAGAAGTTGGCATCAGAGCCAAAGTTTTAGTGAAACGGGTAAATATTTTCAAAATAAAGCTAAACATAAACTGAAAATGGAATAAAGGGTAGGGATGTCAGTCCGAGTAGCTGCGTGCCATCAGAGATTTTCTTAATGTCAACCCGTATTATGTGCGCATGTTATGTGGTTTATGTGCTTTTGGTAGATTTAGATACTGATGTAGTCAGGATAGGAAATGCTTGGGGTATGAAGAGTAAAATAAGTGGCTAATCATAACTGGCCACTGTAATTAGGGACTTACTATACTTGACATAAACTGAGCTATTCCCTTGAATGACCGTGTTAGTGTTTGAATCTTATAATGTGTTTAGAGGATGGCCGGTGGTAGATCATCAAAAGCTTCACGTGGTGGAGGTCGTGGTGGACGTGGTGCCAGACCACGGGCAACAAGAGGAAGACCCAGAGCTGAAGAGGTGGTTCATGAAGAACCTGAGACCCCTCATCCAGAGGCTGGGGATGAGAGTGCTAACTTGAGAGCCTTAGTGAAGGAGGCTGTTCAGGAAAAGGTGCATCAGGTCATGCAGACGATCTTGCCATTTGTGGTGACCAAAGTGATCAAGGCGGTAAGGGACGGAGAAAGAAAGGAAAGGAATAGGCCTACGGGTGAAAGGGGACAGCCCGAGACTGAGACGGTTGTCTCTACTGATGAAGAGGAAGAGGAAGAGCCTGTGCCTGAGGCAACACGGGGCTGTAACTACGGGGCGTTTCAAAGATGCAAGCCCCCGAACTTTGATGGAAATGGAACTGCTGCTGCTGCTCACCGATGGGTGAGAGAGATGGAGGTTGTTCTGGATATCAGCGAGTGTCGGGAGGATCAGAAGGTGAAGTTTGCCACTCATTCATTTGTGGACTCGGCTCTATGCTGGTGGGACAATATTGTCCAAGCCGAGGGTAGCAGGGAAATTGGAAGAATGAGGTGGCCAGAGTTGAAGAAATTGGTGATCGAGGAGTTATACCCTCACCGAGAGATGGACAAGGTGGAAAGGGAGTTCATGCAGCTGGAGGCGGGAACCATGACACATCAGCAATACACCACGAAGTTTAATGAAATGGCACGGCTAGTGCCGGATCAGGTGACACCCCTGTCACAGAAGATGGAGAGATACATTCAGGGCTTGCCGGCAGACATCCGCAGACACATGATCGCCGCCTAACCAAGCACGTTCAGGTCGGCGGTTGACATGGTGGGGAGACTGTATGATGAGCGGGAGGTGGTAGTGGCTGAGGTGAGCAAGAAAGGTTGTGGTGATTATAACTGGAACGGGAAGAGGTTTGGGCGTGGCGGGACCGCCCCAAACGACAAAGCTGCGAGGGTGGGTGACCGGCGTGTGGACACGTCTGGTGCAGGATCGAAGCGATGTGGTAAATGCGGGAAGGAGCATTCGGGGGAATGCAAATGGGGATCAAACATCTGCTTCAAGTGTGGAAAGCCTGGTCATATTGCGAGATATTGTGGAGTTATAAGGTGTTATAACTGTGGGGAAAATGGCCATCTGAGTAGGGATTGCAAGAAGCCAAGGGCTGAAGGTTCAGGAGCAAAGAAGGCTGGAGGAGAAGGGTAGAGGGCGAGCGCCAGAGCATTGACGATGACGTAGAAGGAGGCTAGGACGGACCCCGATGTTGTGTCAGGTACGTTTCTAGTAAATCAAACTCTTGCCTCTGTGTTATTTGATTCTGGTGCTAGTAAAAGTTTTATTTCTGCTGCTTTCTGTGCTAAATTGTCTGTTAGTAGTAGGAGCATAGATACGCCATTCGATGTAGAAACTGCCATAGGTAAGTCTACCAGGATTTCTGAGATGATAGAAGGTTGCGACGTGGAACTAGAAGGTTATAAGTTTCCTGTTAGACCATTCGTGATGACGTTAGACGGGTTTGATGTAGTCCTAGGAATGGATTGGTTGGCGGACTACGAGGCGAACATTGTGTGCCGCAAGAAGATGATTCGGTTGACAGCGCCTGACAGGAGTTTGGTGACGGTTTATGGTGAGCAAGTCACTACGATTCTGAAAGTGTTCTCGATGGCGGTGGCGGGAAAGTGCATGAGACGTGGATGTAGTGCCTACGTAAAGGATATGGATACGTCAACACCACAACTGTCCGATGTACCGGTTGTGTGTGACTTTCTTGACGTGTTTCCAGAAGACTTACCAGGTGTGCCACCGGACCGCGAGATCGAGTTTCAAATTGACTTGATACCCGGTGCTCAGCCTGTAGCTAAGGCACCGTATCGGTTGGCTCCGACCGAGATGATGGAATTGATGGAGTAGCTGCAGGAGTTGCTTGATAAGGGGTTCATTAGACCAAGTATCTCTCCATTGGGTGCTCCGGTCCTATTTGTGAAAAAGAAAGACGGTAGTATGAGGATGTGTATAGACTACCGTGAGCTTAATAAGTTGACAGTGAAGAATCGGTACCCCTTACCGAGAATTGATGACTTGTTTGATCAGCTCCAAGGTGCCAGTTAGTTCTCAAAGATAGACCTTCGATCTGGTTACCATCAGTTAAAGGTGAAGGAGCAAGATATTCCTAAAACATCTTTTCATACGCGTTATGGACACTACGAGTTCCTCGTTATGTCTTTTGGTTTAACCAACACGCCAGCTGCTTTTATGGACTTGATGAATCGAGTGTGTCGGCCGATGTTGGATAAGTTAGTGATTGTGTTTATTGATGATATCCTGATTTATTCGAAGAGCAAGGATGAGCATATCGGACACATTCGAGAGGTATTGGAGACGTGAGAAAGGAGAAGTTGTATGCTAAGTTCTCCAAGTGCGCGTTCTGGTTGCGCGAAGTTCAGTTTTTGGGTCATGTAGTAAATCCCGAGGGGATTATGGTGGACCCAGTAAAGGTGGAAGCGGTTATGCAATGGAAGTCTCCAAAGACGCCATCCAATATTCGTAGTTTCTTGGGTTTGGCAGGCTATTATAGGAGATTTATTCAAGACTTCTCCAAGATAGCTTCTCCGTTGACTAAGTTGACCCGTAAGGATGTGAAATTTGTATGGGGTCAAGCTTAAGAGAACGCTTTTGAAGAGCTAAAGGCGAGGTTGACTCAAGCTCCTGTCTTGTCATTACCCGAAGGAAGCGAGGATTTGGTGGTCTATTCAGAAGCTTCCTACTCGGGGTTGGGATGTGTGTTGATGCAGAGAGGAAAGGTTATAGCCTACACATCCCGACAGTTAAAAGCTCATGAGGTTAATTATCCTACTCATGACTTGGATCTGGCAGCTGTGGTCTTTGCGTTAAAGATTTGGAGGCACTACCTATACAGGACGAAGTGCACCATATTCATTGACCACAAAAGCTTGAAGTACTTCTTCGAGCAGAAGGATTTGAACATGAGCTAAAGGAAATGGTTAGAGCTCATAAAGGACTATGATTGCAAGATCCATTACCATCCTGGAAAAGCCAACGTAGTGGCAGACGCCCTTAGTCGAAAGGATAGACCCGAGCCGATTCGGGTGAAAGCTTATTAGTTGATTATGACCTCTAATGTTATGAAGCAGGTCAAGGAGTTTCGAGATGAGGCGTTGAGAGAAGATCATCTTAACTCTGAAAGAATGAGAGGTCTGGTCGCGGAGTTGGGTGAAAACACACTCGGTGTTAGAACCCGATTCGGACGGATATGGATTCCTCGTTATAGGGATCTACGTGGAAAGATCATGGACGAAGCTCATAAGACTCGATACTCCATTCATCCCGATGATACGAAGATGTATCAAGATATGAAGAAGGATTATTGGTGGTCGGGTATGAAACGTGATGTGGCGGAGTATGTGAGCAAGTGCCTTACTTGCTTACAAGTGAAGGCCGAACATCAGAAGCCGTACCGGAAGATCCAACCTTTGAACATACCCGAGTGGAAGTGGGAGCATATCACCATGGACTTTATTACGAAACTACCGCGTACCGCGCGAGTATACGATGCTATATGGGTGATAGCTGATCATCTGACGAAGAGTGCTCACTTCCTACCGATCCACCGAGATGTATTCATCCAAGAGGTTGGCGGATCTGTTCATTAAGGAGATTGTAACTCGTCATGGTGTGCCGGTGTCTATTGTGTCTGATCATGACACCCAGTTTACATCTAAGTTTTGGAAGAAGTTCCATGATGCGATGGGGACGAGGTTACATATTAGCACGGCTTATCATCCTCAAACGGATGGTCAGTCCGAGAGGACAATTCAGACGCATGAAGATATGCTTCGGGCATACGCCATTGATTTTGGAGGAAGTTGGGATGACCACTTACCGTTAGTTAAGTTCTCATATAACAATAGTTATCATGCCAGCATTGGTATGCCCTCTTATGAGATGCTATATGGTAGGAGATGTAGAACACCCATTTGTTAGGTTGATATCGGTCAGAAAGAGTTTGGGAGCGTAGAGGTGATCGAGGCTACGACTGAGAAACTTGAAAAGATCAAAGCCTATATGAAGGCAGCTAAAGATAGGTAGAAGTCGTATGCTGATAAAAGACGTCAACCGATTGAGTTCCAGGTGGCTGACAGAGTTATGTTGAAAGTCTCACCTTGGAAGGGTATCATTCGGTTCAGAAAGCGGGGCAAGTTGAGCCCAAGATACATAGGGCCTTTCCGAATCATTGCCTAGTGAGTTAAGTGGGATTCATCCGACATTCCATGTATCTCACTTGAGAAAGTGTTTGGCAGACGAGGATATGGTTGTACCATTGGAAGATATCGAGGTAGATGAGCGGCTCAATTATGTGGAGCAACCAGTAGCGATCATCGACCGTAAGGAGAAACGGTTAAGGAATAAAGTGGTTCCTCTTGTGCATATACAGTGGAAGCACAAGAAGGGATCCGAGTCTACGTGGGAGACTGAAGAAGAGATGAGACAGCATTACCCTCATCCGTTTGAGGAATAACAGGTTTCGCGAACGAAACCTATATAAGGGGGCGGACTTGTAACACCCGGTTAGTTTTTTTCATGGCAAGAAAGAATGAATAAAAGTGAAGGAAAAGAAGGAACATGAGGAACCACTTTATTCCTTAACCCAAGCCAATGGGTTAAAAGTTTCAAAAAGGACAACATGTTTGAAAGGTAGGTGTAAAAGCAACATGGCCGCCCATGCCATGTTACTTTTCACCTTTTCATTCGGATTTTTTTAGAGATAGAGAAAGAAGAGCAAAAAGCTTTCGGGATTTTGAAGAAGAACCAGAAAAGATCGAATTCAAGGTAAGAATTCATGCTTTTTAAGTGTTCTTAACTGGCCTTAGCCTCGGTTGTATGCTTATATGTGTTTGTGTGTTTGGTGGGTTTCTAGGTGGTAGAACTCAATTTACATTTGGGTTTTGGAAGAAGTTCATCCGAAAGTTATCAAAGGTGAGTTCTAGAACCCCCTTTTTACTTGTTTTAAACTGAGTTGGGGCTGGAAATGCATGTATGAAACTTTTTATTAAAATGGGTATTGCACTCGTATGTTATGTATGTGTGTTTGTGGGTGGGGTGTGATTTTGGGTATTTATAATGTTATGATGATGCTATGTGCTTGTTTTGATGCTTAGAATGTAAGATATAAGTTTAGAGCATGTTAGTTTGATGATGGGGACAAATTATGATGATTGGTTGTAAGTGTTGGCTGCCCATGCGCCTGAAATAAGCCCATGCGCCCACCGTTCCGAAATGCCTAAGTGCCCCATGCGCCCAAAACCCCATGCGCGCAAATAGTATCCATGCGCCTAGAAATGTGCCCAAATAACTAAGTGTTGCCCATGCGCCCCAATAGTGCCCATGCGCCTGGAAGTTCCCCATGCGCCTAAGTGTTCCCCATGCGCCCAGAAGGCCATGCGCCCAAATAATGCCCATGCGCCTAAGACTTAGATTATTTTTCTAATTTTTGGGGAAAAAGTGAAATGTAGGCTTGGACTTGGGACGTTCCTGGGGGGTAATGAAAGTTGACTTTTTCAGGTCATAGTTGATGCGATGGGTGATGTATGATGTGGCATGATGATGATGTGTGATTGATGCTATGCTTATGCATGATGATGTATGATTATGTAAGATGTGTTTTCTTATGTTCCTTAATACATATTATGTCATGACTTTACGTGGTATGTTTATGATAATGAACGTAAAGTATTATCTTAACAAAGCGAAAGATTTAAGATAATGAAAGTGGAACATAATGAATGAACGAATGAAAGTCTTGCAAGCAAATGAAAAGAGGTTCACAACTCATTGAGAGTTGTCAGCTCAACTTTGTGTTACAGCGTGCGATCTTGGCTAACCCTTAAGGGTTCACACTCAAGGGGAGTTAGTCTATGTGACTACTCCATACGTGCGATATGTGCGATATGGGGTCCTTGTTGCTTAACCCAGATGATATGGCTTTGTGCGTAAGAGGGGGTTAAGCATATGATAGGACCTAGATAGAAGTGAAAGATAATGGAAGTAGGAAAATGTGATAAGTACGAAATATGCAAAAATGTGCGATATGTACGAAACGAACGATGATGAAGATAATAATTATTACCTTGATGTACGTTTGATGTGTGATCATGTGCGATAGTAAAGAGAATGTTTTAACGAATGAAAGGTAATATAATATGTTTTTATAAAACTAGAACTCACTCAGTAACGCTAACTTTTATGTGTTTCTAGTTGGCAGGTAGATGTTTCTGAGGATGGCACGGGGTGGCTACTTGGCTTGTTTTGGATGGCATCCATTTTATGTTGCGATAATATTTTTGCATTGTAATGCGAATAAATGATATTTTGTAATGAATGTTGTATTATTTTGCAAAAGCAATTATTTTTATGAAATGAAATGGTTGTTTAAAATGATTCCACTGCAATGTTTTATTGAAGTTAATGTAAATATATGTTTTATGTGCGATGATTGACCAGCTGTGAGCGTCCCGCTAACGGGGCCTTACACATCAACTGTGAAATCCATTCTCGGACCCAGTCAATTGGTATCAGAGCCTCGGCTCTTGAATTCGTTTTGAAATCATCTCAGATCTTGAACGAAAATCGATTAATCTGGTGATTGAGTTGTTTATTAGAAAGTTCTCTACTTCTAATAAGCATTCATACTAAAAATACTAGAAACTTCATCAACATCAACTGTTGTTTTGCCCGAAAATCTTAAGAACATTACTCAATTGTTGATTATCAGCAAAAATCAAACAAAAACCACTCATAATCAAAAGGATAGACATAAAATCAACTAAAAAGTGACTCAAAGTGATCTGTTCATAATATCAACCCTACTTCTGCTACTATTCATCAAAAAACATACAAGAATACCTGGACTTTGGAGTGTTTGAACATTCTGGACATAAAATCAACTTAATACAGATTCAAACCTTCTAAAAACTAGTTTATTAACATGGATTCTATTAACTTTGCTAAACTTGGTCATGTATCTAAACCACTAATGCTTAAAAACAAATCAGAGTTTAAGCTATGGAAAATACGGTTTGGAAATTACATTACAGGTGTAGATGTTGACTACTGAATTTCAATCGGCAAAGGATCTTACATTCCTGTCTCTCAGTGCTGATCAAGCTGCACAATACAAGATTGTTAGAATCCTCATTGAAGATCCAAGTCTAAATCTTGATGATGATGAACACAAGAAAATCAAGATAGATCTAAAAGCCTACTCCATTCTTACTCAGGCCTTAAAAATGGATGTTCTCAAAAGTCTAGAAAAGTATGGAATAGCCAAAGGTGTTTGGGATGCACTGCAAATCATGTGTGAAGGAAGCAATGAGGTTACTGAGATAAACAAAGACAAATTGGTGAATCAATATGAAACCTTCCATCATACAAAGGGTGAATCAATTTCCATACAACTACATCATTTTGTACAGTTGGTGAATGATTTGAAAATCATGGGGTTTACATACAAAGAGAAGGAAATGAACAAGAAGATATTGCACAATCTGCCTAAAAGCTGGAAGCAGAATGTCACAATGCTGAAGAACACTCTTGATTTGGAGAACACCAGCTTAGACATCATGATTGCCAAAATTGATGCTCTTGATCTAGATGAGAGAAGCAGAAATCTTAGTGGACGACAAGTCATCGACGCATACAAGTTTCCATCAGAAACTCATTCTATTGAAAATGCCTTTGTGACTAAGGAAGATGACTTTCTATCTTCCAGAGATCAAGCAAGAACCACAGGATTTATTGCTGCTCCACGACAAAACAAGCCGTCATCTTCCACTCCAGGAACAACCAAACCCTCAAGCATCCCCAATGATCAAAGATCTGAAGAGCAAAAGGCAACCTACAATGCCTTTATTGCTAGTTTTGAAGCATACCTGGGAGGAAGACTTACTTCAGCATATCTGAAACAAGAAGATGCG
This sequence comes from Flaveria ramosissima, assembly GCA_025215565.1. NCBI lineage: Eukaryota > Viridiplantae > Streptophyta > Magnoliopsida > Asterales > Asteraceae > Flaveria > Flaveria ramosissima. Next base: position 8,149,628 of record CM046045.1, read on the forward strand.
GAAGAAATGGATCTAGATGATGTTGAAGAAATGGACTTGCAATGACAGATGGCCATGATTGAAATGAGGGCTAAGAAATTCTTCAAAAAAAGGAAGAAACTAAGTTTGAATGAAAACACAAAACTTGGATATGATAGATCCAAAGTTACTTGTTTCAATTGTGGTATGACTGGCCATTTCTCTAGGGAATGCAATGCTCCCAGAAGAAGTAGCAACATCTTTCAAAGAACTTCACATGGTCAACCATCATCTCAACCCAATTCAAGCTTTCAGTCAAGCAATCAACATCAAAATCAGCATCAACAAGCTCATCAAAGTCACCCTCAACTGACTTATCAAGCTCATGGAAGCAGCCAACCTACCTCTAATGCACTTGTCATCAGACAAGATGGAGTTTGTGACTGGAGCCTGTATACAGAGGAAGTAAAACCTTAATTTCAGAATCATGCTCTCATGGCTCATATCAATGTTGTCACACCCCCGCTAAAAGTGAAAACACGAGGATGTAACGAGATCGGGATCGTCATAACACATGGTAAGCGATAGAGAGCAATATAATAAATGATGACAAGTGTGTCATGACGACACCCGACAACAAGGGGACTTGTGTCGTGTTTAGTCAATATTCACGACAACATAGCCATAAGCATAAACATGATAAATGATTCACATAATCATATAAAGATGAAATTGTAATATAAATTCCCACAACCCAGGAACAAGTATCAAAAGATTGTAATTGTTTACAAAGACTACAACATTGTTCAAAATAATTGTTTGTCAAATATGTTTAGTCTCAAAAATGCATCCTAGGGTCTCCACTAAGGCAGCACACCTAGATTCCTCAGTTTGCATGATCACCTAAAAAGCTATGCTCAAAACGGTCAACATAATTGTTGGTGAGCTCGCAGGTTTAAGTAATAAATAAGTAAGTGATGCTGCATAGTAAATGATGTGGAATACCGTGAATACAGTTATATAAACAAGTAAAATCACATGACAATGAGCTTTGCAACCAAACCTAGCGACGTACACAAAGATATTGTCGACATATATTCACCTAAGGGCCCGTTCCTGGCCACTGATGGTACCAACTAGTATACCATCGAACAAGGGTGGGGGTGTCAACCCAGTAGTACTACCAATACCTAACCGTCGATTCCCACACTGGAATTAAATAGTTGCAAAGATAGAACCACACAGCAGACCCAAGCATGTATCAGATAAGTACTTGTAAAACAGTATCACGTTGATTCCTTGAAAGTAAAATGTAAGTAAGTTGTACAACATAGAAAATGGGTGAGCATACTTTTCCCACAAGTTGTAAATGATTGAAATATTGTATAAGCGTAAAAAGGGGCCACGAAACTCACTTGTTAAGTGGTAAGTATGTAAGATCAATGTATTCAAATGTTGAATGCAAATGAACGGTCAAACACCTATTGACAGTTATTGTTAAGCATTAATGATATGAAATAAGCGCATAATAATGATCGGTCGGTTCGGGTTGTATCGGCTGGGTTGCGCGTAACTCACAAAAACAGACACACGTACTAGATCTTATGTAGATCCAGGTAGTAGACATTGTCGCCATTGCTGATGATATTTGAGTAAAAAGTTTCATTGTTATTAAAGAAGTATTAGATAAATGTCAGTAGTTATAAGTCGGTTAATAATTGTAAAACGTTAGTTTGATTTGATTTGAATAGTATTTGTGGCCTTTTTAGCGTTGACTTTAATCTTTATGGCCGAACAATGGAAACTGTGTTAATGTCACTTCAACATCACATGACCTACACACACCACACACAAGAAGGGAAAATCACACACAACAACTTCAGTCGCACGACAGGACCAGACGCATGACTCAACACTCCATTCGCACGAATCAACCATCAATCGTGCGAATCAGCTTCATTCGTACGATTGAGCCTTCATTCGTAAGACTGGCATTCAGTCGTACCACACAACACTCAATCACACGACTCAACCTCCATATGCACGAATCAACCTTCAATCGTACGAATTAGCTACATTCGTACGGTTGAAACTTCATTCGTGCGATTGGACTCCAGTCGTGCGATACACGCACAATCGCATACATTCATTCGGTCACCTGACTCAATCGCACACATTCATTCGTTCACATGACTCAATCGCACACATACACACAGTCGCACGACTCAGTCGCACGACATACCCAGTCGCACAACTCAGTCGCACGATTGACTCAGACGCATGGCTCAGTCGCACGACTCACCCAGTCGCACGACTCAATCGCATGACAGACCCAATCGCCTGGACAGCAGAATCGCGACTATGGTCGGGCTGAGCAGCCTTCGGCTGCTCCAAACACGAGTTTTACACAATAAGAACTTCCAGAAACACTCTACACACATGCACAAACAAGAAACACAAGCAGAAAGGCCTCACACGCACCCACACGACCCCATGTGTTCGGGTTGAACCCGAACACCGGAAACCCTAGTTTGGAAAGCCGTGAATAAGTAAGAAAGGGACAACCAAGGTCGTCTACCTGCTAGAATAGAGTAGACTAGGCTGTAGATGAAGTCTAGACGACGAAAACGAGACCAAGCGGGCCGGATTTGGTGCTAAGATGAAGAAAATGGTGTAGAGAGGATGAAGAAGATGAAGAAGATGAAGATGAAGTGATTAGGGTTGGAAAATGGGGCTTTTTATACCCATTCCAAGTTTGCAAAATGTCAAGTTTAGTCCCTGCACTTAACCCCCGAGTTTCCCAAATTTGTTTCGGTTGAAAAACGACTTTGATGGATAATTATATTAATTATAAAAATGCATTTAATGATATTTATAGCTTAAAAATGGTTTTATTGGTGACGTTTATTATATATAAAAATTGTTATATTTGGCGGTTACGATGTTGAAAGTTTAAAAAGTTTTTAAAGAAAACACATTCACAATGAAAGCACAAGCACAACGATGATAAAGCAAGCATGATATCCACATAAAGAGTTAATAAAGATGAGGAATGATCGATCAAGGAATAGTTAACGGAAAACCACATTAATTGATGGACCTTAAGGTGACGGATGTCACAGTATCCCCCAATTGAGAGAATTTCGTCCCGAAATTCAGCTGGAGTTAGGTCCAAGAGTGTCATCCTCGAATAGATGTGGATATTTGAGTTTCATCTGATCTTCTCATTCCCATGTAAACTCTGGCCCTCGCTTTGAATTCCACCTTACGCGAACAATAGGTATTCTACTGCGCTTCAGTTGCTTGACCTTTCGATCCATGATCTCAATGGGTTCCTCAACAAAATGAAGCTTTTCGTCAATTTTGATTTCCTCAATTGGCACGTGAAGGGATTCGTCGGCCAAGCACTTCTTGAGGTTTGACACGTGGAAAGTATCATGCACACCACTGAGTTCTTGTGGCAACCTTAATCGGTAAGCCACTGGACCGATTCTTTCTGTAATCTCAAATGGTCCAACGTATCTTGGGGCTAACTTCCCTTTCTTTCCAAATCGAATGACTCCTTTCCAAGGGGAGACTTTAAGTAAGACTCGATCCCCAACGTTGAATTCTAGAGGCTTCCGACGGTTGTCGGCATAGCTCTTTTGGCGATCTCTTGCAGCTTTTAGTCGGTCTTTGATTTGAAAGATCTTGTCAGTTGTTTCTTGAATGATCTCTAGGTTTGTTAGCTGACTTTCGCCAATATCGGCCCAACAAACGGGAGATCTGCATTTCCTTCCACACAACGCTTCGAACGGAGCACACCCAATGCTTGTATGGTAGCTGTTGTTGTATGAGAACTCGATCAACGATAGGTGAGCATCCCAACTACCACCAAAGTCGATTACACAGCTCTTAACATGTCTTCCAGCGTCTATATAGTTCGTTCACTTTGGCCATCTGTCTGAGGGTGATAGGCGGTACTCATATCTAACCGAGTGCCCATCGCTTTCTATAGTGTCTGCCAAAATCATGAAGTAAATCGGCTATCACGGTCGGATATGATTGACACCGGCACCCCGTGCCGTGTCACGACCTCTTTGATGTACAATCTCGCCAACTTATCCATTTTGTAGTCTTCACGGATAGGCAAGAAATGTGCTGACTTCATCATTCGATCCACAATGACCCATATCGAGTCATGACAGCTGCTTGTTCTAGGGAGTTTGGTAATGAAATCCATGGCTATATTCTCCCATTTCCACTCGGGAATTTCAGGTTGCTGTAATAATCCCAATGGTTTCTGATGTTCGCCTTTAACTTTCGAACACGTCAAGTATCTGCTGACGTATAAGGCAATGTCTTTCTTCATGCCTGGCCACTAGTACAGATCCTTGAGATCGTGATACATATTGTCTGCACCAGGATGAATAGAATATCGCGTCTTGTGGGCTTCATCCATGAAAAAGGTACGTACACCTCCCCATCTGGGTACCCATATGCGATCCATGAAGTACTGTATACGATTATCCTTGCAATTCATCTGTTTGTCTAGCCCTCGGAATTCTTCTCCCGCAAGGTTTTCTTCTTTCAACGCCTCACTTTGTGCAATTTGGATCTGAGCTTTCAAATTCGTTTGAATAGTAAATCCTAACGCCCGAGCATGTAGTGGTTTCACGCGTTCTTTACGGCTTAAAGCATCAGCCACCACGTTAGCTTTCCCCGGATGATACCGGATTTCACAATCGTAGGTACGAAGAAGCTCTACCCAACGTCGCTGACGCATATTGAGTTCCTTCTGATCCAGGATATGTTGGAGGCTCTTATGATCAGTGAAGATGATGCATTTGGTTCCATACAGGTAATGCCTCCAAATCTTGAGTGCAAATACTACAGCACCCAACTCAAGATCATGGGTTGTATAGTTCTTTTCGTGCACCTTAAGCTGTCGCGAAGCGTAGGCAATCACCTTATCCTTCTGCATTAGCACATATCCCAATCCTTGATGTGACGCATCGCAGTATACCACAAAAGCATCAGTTCCGTCTAGGAGAGACAATATAGGTGCGTTGCATAGTTTCTCTTTCAATGATTGGAACGCTTGTTCTTGTTCATGTCCCCAATCAAACTTCTTGTCTTTCTGAGTAAGCAGTGTTAATGGTTGCGCGATCTTTGAAAAATTCGCGATAAAGCGACGATAGTAACCGGCCAATCCTAAAAATTGTCGAATCTCTGATGGTGTCTTGGGCGTATCCCATTTCTTCACCGCTTCGATCTTGTTGGGATCTACATGAATCCTGTCCTCATTAACCACATGACCCAAAAACTTCACTTCCTGCAACCAAAATTCACACTTCGAGAACTTGGCGAAAAGTTTCTCTTCCCGTAGCAGCTCCAGAATTGCCCGAAGGTGTTCTTCGTGATCCTCTTTCGATCGGGAGTAGATAAGTATATCGTCTATGAACACGATCACGAACTTATCCAAGTAAGGTTTGCATACCCGATTCATTAGATCCATAAACACAGCTGGTGCGTTAGTCAGCCCGAACGGCATGACCAAGAACTCATAGTGCCCATAACAAGTCCTAAATGTTGTCTTCGGTATGTCGTCCTCGAAAACTCTTAGCTGATGATATCCAGAACGAAGGTCGATCTTTGAGAAATATGAGGCTCCTTGCAGCTGATCAAATAGATCGTCGATCCTGGGGAGAGGGTATCGATTCTTCACATTTAACTTGCTCAGTTTACGGTAATCGATGCACATGCGGAACGATCCATCCTTCTTTTTGACAAATAGTACCGGTGCTCCCCACGGTGAATGACTCGGTCGAATAAAACCCTTCTCCAGTAGCTCTTGTAACTGACTAGATAACTCTTGCATCTCGGATGGCGCTAACCGATAGGGCGTCTTCGCTACCGGTGTAGCTCCAGGAACCAACTCTATACGGAATTCCACCTATCGTGGAGGAGGCAACCCAGACAAGTCATCAGGAAATACATCTGGGTAATCCCGTACCACGGGGATATCTATTAGTTTCCTCTCTTCGTCCTTCTTTTCAACCACATGAGCCAGAAAAGCATAGCACTGCTTTCGTAAACTTCGGCGTGCTTTCATGCAGGAATAAGCTTTAAGTTCCTTCCCGGTCGTTCTCCCTGAATCTTGAGTACCTCCCCGTTTGGCATGGGGATTCGTACCACTTTGTCCCGACAGACAATCTTTGCTCCGTTTTGCGACAACCAATCCATACCCACAATCACGTCAAAACTTCCTAACTCAAAGGGTATCAAGTCTATATCGAAGGCATGGTCCTCCAATGTTAACGAGCACTTCCTAATAATCTCATCGGCCTGAACAACCCTACCATTGGCCATTTCTACTGAGTAGCTAGTTTCTAGCCTACTAGGACTCAAATCAAGCAATTGCACAAACTCAAAAGATATAAAGCTATTGTCTGCTCCAGTATCAAATAATATAGATGCAAAGTGATGATTGAGTAAGTGCGTACCCGTAACAACATTCGGATTCTGACGAGCATCATTGGCTCCAATGACAAATGCACGTCCCCGAGTTGCATTCCCTTGAGTAGTCGGGCCCTGATTTCCAGCTATAGCAATCACTTGCTGCTGGTTGTTTCCTTGTTGACCCGGTGCCCGATTCAGCCTGGGGCACATGTTCCTGTAATGATCAGGGCTTCCACACTCATAGCAAGCCCTTGCATTCCCGGCGGGGTTAACCGCGTTGACGGGTGCCACAAGATTCGGCGCAGTTCTACAGTCTCTCGCCAAATGCCCCAGGCGCCTACAGTTCGCGCACACCCGGCACTACGTTCCTGGGGGATGATGATAGTTGCACCTGTCACATTTGGGGTGCGGCCCCACATACTCTCTCTTGCCCTGAGTCACGGCCACAAAATTTCTGGTCGTCTTGGCCCTCTTATCAAACTTCCTGGCACTCCACCGGCTCGTTTCTCCAACATCCTTTCTCTTTTCTGCTCCCCTGCCCAGAATCCCCGTTATCACCATTTCATCAGTCAAAGCGCCAGCCTTCAGAATTGCGCTTTGAATAGTAGGAGGAGCAGCTGCTGTAACCATCGCTCGGATTTGAGGCGCAAGTCCCCAAATGCACCTCTCAATTCTCTTCGATTCCGGCGTGACCAGATGCGGAACCAATCTTGTTAGCTCATGAAAACGGTCGGTATACGCTGCATACCCGGCCCCCACCATAGTATGATTCCTGAACTCATGCTCTAATTTCTGCATCTCGTTGAGGGGGCAGTATTCCTCGGTGATCAAAGCTTTAAACTCATCCCATGACATCTGCATCGCAGATTCTCTTCCTCTAGCTTGAACCTGGGTGTTCCACTAGGTTAGGGCCTTGCCCTGCAGTGAACATGTGGCATACTTGATTCTCTGACTATCGAGGCACTCACTGATGTCAATCACTGCCTCCATCTTTTCTAGCCACCTGGTTAGGGCTATCGCCCCACCTTTCCCGTCGAATTCTCTCGGTTTGCAAGCCACAAACTCTTTGTATGAACACCCCCGTCTGGCATTAACAACCCCAGTCTCAATACCAGCTGTACCACCATTTCCGGTCTCCTGGTTGCTTTCGTTTCCGGTCGGGTTTCCATTTCCCACCTCAGTTTCGATCCCACCGTGGGCTCTTTCTCCATTATCTCCATTATCATTTCCACCGTCCCCGTGAGGGTGGTGTTGCTGGAGTGCATCGCTCACTTGGGCCACGATAGTAGGAATCAGTGCGGCCAACTGATGAGCGATTAGAGCTGCCATGTCAAAGTTTCCTGTTTCCTGATTGTTACTGGCAGGACCATCATTTGTTCTCGGTGCTCTGCCTCTGCCTCTGCCTCTGCCCCTTGGGGCTTCACTCCTGTCACTATTGCTGGGGGTAACTCTTCGAGGCGACATTTTCTAATCATAGAAATAGTAAACACGTAAGCTTAAATCATTTCAAAGTGTATTATCCATAACACTCATCAAGTCCAGTATTTCCAAGTTAATATAACACTTATTGTCATCACATATCGCATGAAATTCGTGTAGTCCTCACACCATGAATTGGTAATGTCTCAACAATAGTCCATCATAACAGTTGTAAATCCATGCATATAATCACGTTTAGTCTAGCGGAGGTTGTCTATTTCCTCCTCTTTCGAGGTTTCAGACATAGCCTCCTCAGGGTTAATCTCAATGTCCAAGGTCAAGCGCATTAGCATGATCTGTGAAGATCTCTTCGGGTTTAATACCCGGATTTTGATAAACCAACTCGGCGCGCAGAGGGAACGGAAGATCCAATAGAAGCATCCCATAAAAGAGTGAGCACAAGGGCTCTCTCATAGGGTGGAAAGATCTGTAAGGATTCCTTTAAGTCTGATGCAAACCAAAACATCCAATGTCTCACTGCAAGAAATGCACCAAGTACTGAAGAAGAATTGCTTCGGAAGTTTTACACCATACACTAGAAAATATTCCAAGTGTAAAATCTTCCGAAGCCAAGACCAATATCTTCCGAAGCCAAACATGAAGTCTTCCGAAGCCTCAGAGACAAAGTCTTCCGAAGCTTCATCCTATGAAGACAGATTTCTTCCGAACACTTTTAGTAACATGCTTTATCTGATGTACAGTTCCATAAAGCTGGACACCTTTCCGCTGCATCTCTGTAAAGTCACCAACTTACATGAGTTGGTGAGAAGGTCCATGCTTTTGGTAACTGTACATTGAGGTCTTGAGTCTGTAACTTTCTACTTTATGTACTTTATCCTTTTTGTAATAGATAAGGATGTGAGCTATGGCATGTCATAGTCACAAGGTCAAAAGGCAGATATGCCATTTGATTCTGCAATTGATTTTGTTTGTGTCTAGTCAATTGTATCCAGCTGGCTTTCAAAGTATAGCCGGCTGTAGGTTGTAGTATAAGTATTCCAAGTTCTAGTATCTTTCTTTATGCTTTGTAACACTTGTAAAAGAACTTGAGAAAGCAATATACTGCCTTCTTGAAACCCAATTCTCTTGTTCTGTCTCTTTATCATTACTTGTGTTCTTTGTATCAATATCTTGGTTAATCCAGTTTATTGTTTGATCAAGTTTAGTTAATCTCCTCTTTGTGTTGTTGTGTTGTAATTGTTAAGCCCTTAACCGGTCCTGCAATTGGTATCAGAGCATTTCAGGCTCTTGATATAAGATCTCACCATCTTAAGATCCCTCACACACACAAATACTAAACTCTCCAAATGGCATCCATTTCAAAGACTGGTATGGAGACTGGAACCATGAACAAGTCCCCACTGATCACTCTTGATGACGTTGATACTTGGTGCATGAGAATGGAAGGTTTCATCAGGTCTTTAGACTCAAGAATGTGGGAGTCTGTTGAAAATGGACCTTTCATACCCAGCACTCCTTCTGCTACTGGTGCTGGTATGATCCCAAAAGATGTGGCCAACTACTCTGATGAAGATAGGAAGAGAGTAGAGATTGATAGAAAGGCCATGACTACTCTTCAAACTGCCCTTCCAAACTCTATGTACAGAGGTTTCAAGAAGTGCAAAACAGCTAAACAGTTGTGGGATGCACTAAAATTGATGTATGAAGGCTCCTCTGAAGCCAAGGAGAACAAGAAGTATCTCGTGAAGAAGCAGTTTGAAAACTTCACCTTCAAAACAGGTGAAACCATGACTCAACAATACTTTAGGTATGTTGAGATAGTGGATACCCTAGTGGATGGAGGAGTTCCTCTTGAAAACAGGGACATTATAAGGAAGTTCATGTCCTCACTTCCTAGGCAATGGACACACTACTGTGTGGTGATCAAGAGGACTGAAAATCTCAAAACTCTTACTCTGACAGAGTTATATGGGATTCTCAGTGGCTACCAGATGGAGATGAACATGCAAGGTTCATCTCACAACTCCAACAATCAAATGGGTTCAGCCCTGCATGTGGTTGAAAGGGATAGCATAGAACCCCAACATCATCTCATATGCTACACTGACAACTCACCAAAAGGTTCTTTCATCACCTTCCCAGAGAGACCTAGGGAGAACTACACTCAAGGAAGCCCATTCCAAGAGACAAGCTCTTCTCAAGCCTTTGTGTCTTCTGATGAAAGTTGTGGCAACTCTCTTTTCACTCTTGAAGACCTGGACTGTGTCCATCCAGATGACCTGGAGTATATGGAAATAGTTCAGCAGATGGCTCTTCTCACTCATAGAGCCAAGAAGTTCTACAAGAGAACTGGAAGGAGGTTTCCATGCAATGCAACCAGTGGAAAGTTTGGCTTGGATAAAAGCAAAGTTAAGTGTTACAACTGTAAATTGATGGGCCACTTTGCTAGAGAGTGTAAGGCACCTATGACAAATGGTGGCCAAAACACAAACCAGACCAAACTACACTAACAAAGCCCCTCAGAATGAGAAGCCAAAGCAACATGCTGCTGTTGATGTTGAAGAAGGAGGCTTTGACTGGAGCTTTCAGGTGGAAGATGCTTCTCCAAACCAAGCACTAATGGCAGATAATGATGAAGCCAAGGTATTGGAACATCTCGGTATTCCTGAATGCATTGCTAATGTAAACAGATACGGGTCCTATAACTTGGAAATAAGATCTGATCTTGAGTCCTTAAACATTTTAAAATCTGATTTTAGAAAGTCTGAAAATGATTACAAATTAAAGATAGAGGACTTAGAGAAAACCATTTCAGTACTAAAACATGAACATACATTTTTTAGGACTCAAATCCAGGATCTCTTAACTAAGTTGACTGAGTGCCAGGCTGAGCTTGTGATCAGCAAAGCCAAGGCAGAAAAGAGTGTTCTTGAAGAAGAGACCTTCAAAAACATGATATCCTCGTCCCTGCACAACAAAGTGTGCTATCAAAATAGACAGGGATTGGGATCAAATGAGATAGCTCCTCCACACACAATCCTGTCTGTAAGATCTCCTAGGTGTTGAACTTTTGAAGATGAGCTTCCTCTTATAGATCCTATAAGTGAAGAGGATGAAGAAGGAATAGTGAAGAATTCCTCTGAGAAGAGTGAAGAGGAGGATTCTACTAAGGGCCACTATCCTTCTGAGGAGAAGAAATCTACTGTGATAACCAAGTCAAAGAGAAAGAACTTGATCAGGAAGAGCAAAAGAAAGGCAAAGAAGGCTCAAGAGATCAAGGCTACTTTTGACTCTAAGCAGAAACAAGTTTTATCTCTGTAGGGTTTAAAGTGGTAAAGACTGAAGACATCAACCAAAACTCCTCAGCTAAGAGTTCTGGTTCTTGTTCAAATCATCTCAGTACCAAGAAGAAGACTGATCTGCTGTGTACCACTGCTGCACAGCCTGGATCATCAAACTCCAAGAACAGTTCACAGCCCAAAGAACTGTCTCAGCATCTACAAGATGAAGGTGGAGAAGGGATGTGACCAAAGACAGTCTTGCTCTCATAAGGAGACTCTTTTGAAGAAGAAAATGTGACCAAAGACATTGCTAGGGATTGTCCATATAATCCTAAAAGTACTATCCATATGACCAATACAAAGACTTCAAAGAGTTCAAGAAGATTTAAGCTTCGGAAGGAAATCTGTTTCCTTCGGAAGCTCCAAATCAAAGAAGAAGGTAAATGGAAAATTACCTTCGGAAGAAAATTTGGTCTCGGAAGAAAGGAGTTCTTCCGAAGCACTGAAGTCTGTTGCAGTGACTGTAGAATCTTCCGAAGGTTCAGTCATCAAAACTTGTGAAGTCCCAAAAGCTTCCAAGATTTTGAAGGTCAAGTCCAAGACTCCAAAGGTGGTGTGGAAGTCTAAGAAAGACCAAGTGACTGAAGCTTCTCCATCAACAACAGCTGAAGATCCCCCTAGAACAACCATAGGATCTATTACTGTTGCTTACCTTCTATTATACTTAGTGAGCCCAAGACAAGTAAGGCTTGGGTTTCCAAATGTAACTAATTCATTTTCTTTGTGCAGGAACAGCTCAAGACAAGCAGGAATGTCTGGATAATTGATAGTGGCTATTCTAGGCACATGACAAGCAATAGGTCTGTACTCCATAACTTTGAGAGAATTGATGGTGGACCAGTTGCTTTTGGAGGAGATGAAGGTGGTTACATTTCAGGAAGGGGCAAGGTCACAAATGGTAAGCTCAGCATTGAAAAGGTAAACTTTGTTAAGGAGCTTGGGTACAATCTTCTGAGTGTATCCCAATTTTGTGATCAGAGTCATAACATGCTCTTTACTGAGCATGAGTGCATTGTTCTCAAGCCTGGAGTGGTCATTCCTCATGAGCATATCCTGTTCAGAGCCCCCAGGAAAGGGAACATGTACAAGATGGATTTGCATGAAACATCTCCCACCGGAGAAGTTTCATGCTTTCTATCTAAAGCAAATAGTGATAGGTCTTTCCTATGGCATAAAAGAATGTGCCATGTAAACTTTAAGAACATGAATAAACTAATTAAACATGATTTGGTAACTGGAATGCCAAAGAAAGAGTTTACAAGTGATGATCATTGTGTTGCATGCCTGAAAGGGAAGCAACATAAGGTATCTCACAAGCCTAAGGAAAGGAACTCCATCACTACTCCCCTACACTTATTACATATGGATCTCTTTGGCCCCACCAGTGTAATGAGTCTAGGAAGGACCTCTTATTGTTTGGTGATCACAGATGATTTTACAAGATTCACTTGGGTTTTCTTTCTTAGAACTAAGGATGAAACCCCTGAGATTCTGAAGAATTTCATCTTAAAAATTAGAATCAAAGTGATCACAAGGTCAAAACCATAAGATGTGATCAAGGGACTGAATTCAAGAATCAAATCCTTGATACATTTTGTGATGAAAAGGTATTACAAGACAATATAGTGCTCCCAGGACTCCTCAGCAAAATGGAGTTGCTGAGAGGAGAAACATGACACTAATTGAGCTGCAAGAACTATGTTGTTTGACTCTAAACTGCCCATCACCTTCTGGGCAGAGACAGTAAATACTGCTTGCTATGTACAAAACAGAGTTTTAGTAGTTAAGACACATGGTAAGACTCCTTATGAACTTTGGCACAAGAGAAAACCTTTCATTGGTTTTCTCAGGTCATTTGGATGTCCCTGCACCATCTTGAATACCAAGGATCAAATTGCTAAGTTTGCTGAGAAATCAATGATGGACACTTCATTGGATACTCTTCCCAAGCCAAGGCTTATAGAGTATACAATCTCAGAACTAGAATTGTTAGGAGTCAGCCAATGTGACTTTCAATGAACACACACCCTGTGTGGCTAGTTCTGGTCCTGATTGGCTATTTGATCTTGATTTAGTTACCAACTGTTTTAACAAATCTTGTGAGAATGTTTCAGGATCTGCAGAAAATCTAAATACAGGTGATCCTGATCCAAGATTTGAGCTAGGAAGACCCTCAACTCATACATCTTCAGCTCCAGTTGGAACTACTTCAGCAAATGAGGTTTCTATCAGCACTACAATGACAAATTCAGCTGATACATCTAGGGTGCCTTCAAATTCCAGCTCAGGGCTCCACAACCAGATAAAGATACCTCAATTGTAGAAGACAACAATGGTGATGGTGAAAGTGATCAGGAATTCCTTGATGCTAATAACCACACCATAGATGACAACATCAATGATGTCACACACTCATTGGATCAAGTTAATCTTGATAAGTGTTGAAATGTGGAGGGTGAATCATCTATGCCAGATCTAAATTTCTCAAATTTGGATCTTTCTCAGCAACTTGCTGTGATCCCTCAGCTAAGGATCCCCAAGTCTCACCCCACCACAAACATCATTGGAGATGTTGTCACAGGGGTAAGAACAAGAGGACAAACCCATGAAGCAAATGTTTGTCTTCACTCTTGTTTCTTATCCCAGATAGAGCCAAAGAAAGTTGATGAAGCTCTAAAGGATGGAAGTTGGGTTGAAGCTATGCAACAAGAGTTACTTCAATTCAAAAGGCAGAAAGTTTGGAACCTTTGTCCTCTTCCTCATGGGAAGACTACCATTGGAACCAAATGGGTTTTTAGGAATAAGAAGGATGATAGAGGAATTATCATCAAGAACAAGGCAAGACTAGTTGTTCAAGGATACACACAAGAAGAAGGGACTGACTACACTGATGTCTTTGCTCCTGTAGCAAGATTAGAAGCTGTTAGGATATTCCTGGCATTTGCTGCATCCAAGAACTTCAAGGTCTTTCAACTTGATGTAAAGTGTGCTTTCCTATATGGAGTGATTGATGAAGAGGTTTATGTCAAACAGCCACCTGGTTTTGTAGACCCTGATCATCCTGATTATGTCTGCAAGCTTGACAAAGCTCTTTATGGGCTGCATCAGGCACCCAGGAAGTGGTATGAGACATTGTCTGAGTATCTTTGTAAACATGGATACAGGAGAGGTACTATAGATGGAACTCTCTTCATCAAAGGACAAGGAAATGACTTATTGCTAGTTCAAGTATATGTAGATGACATCATCTTTGGTTCAACTAATCCAAAGCTCTGCAAAGACTTTGAGAAGCTGATGAAAGACAGATTTGAAATGAGTGCAATGGAGAACTCAATTTCTTTCTGGGAATTCAAGTGAAGCAAGTTGAAGATGGCATCTTCATAAGTCAGTCAAAGTATGTTCAGGACATACTCAAGAGGTTCAACATGACTGATTGTAAGATTGCTAAGACACCCATAGCCAGAAACCACTCCCTTGGACCTGATCTTGAGGGGGAGTGTGTAGATGAACATTTATACAGGCTATGATTGGGTCTCTTATGTATCTTACAGCTAGCAGGCCTGATATCATGTTTGCTACATGTATTTGTGCAAGATATCAAGCCAACCCTAAGATGTCTCACCTAATCACTGTCAAAAGGATTCTAAGATACCTCAAAGGTGCTTCAACACTTGGTTTATGGTACCCAAAGAATCCTGACTTCAATCTGTATGCTTATACAGATAGTGATTATGGTGGTTGCAACATGACTGCAAAGTCTACATCTGGGGGATGTCAATTCCTTGGTGGAAGGGTTGTCTCATGGCAATGCAAGAAACAATCCTGTGTGTCTGCATCAACTGCTGAGGCTGAATACATTGCTGCTGCAAGCTGCTGTGCTCAAGTGCTTTGGATTCAAAATCAGATGCTGGACTATGGATTTAACTTCAAGGAGACTCCTATCCACATAGACAACAATAGTGCTATCTCTATCACTGAGAACCCTGTGCAGCACTCAAGGACCAAACACATCAATATCAGGTATCATTTAATAAGAGATAACTATGAAAAGGATTAATTAAACTAGTCAAAGTTCATACAGATGAACAATATGCTGATCTGTTTACAAAAGCTTTTGATGAACAGAGATTTAAATATCTAATATCAGCTATTGGGATGATTAACTTTGAGTAGATCTTTTCTTAAAACTAATTCTAATTATTTCTTAAAATATGTGTGTCCTAAGTTGTCTAGTTCATCACTTTCATAAGCTCATGTTTTCTTTGGATATAAAATCCTTTTTGAAGACTTTCCTTAGATTCTTGAAAATTTTCTGATCCTTCGGAAGATATAATTTTATCTTCGGAAGAAAATCATGTCTTCAAAATAAATAACTGTCTAAGAAATTTTACCTTCGGAAGAAGTCTAAATCTATCTTCCGAAGCTTAAATTCTTATCTCAGACACTTATTTTTTTTAAGGACTTTTTCCTTCCGAAGCAAAATTAACTCTCGGAAGCTTTGTTGTTTCATATACAAAGCATTCAAGTGTTTATTTCTCTTCCGAAGCAAAATTTTCAAGACTCTCAGGAAAATCTTCCGAAGTCATTTTAGCTTCGGAAGCTTTTTCATTAAAACTTCCGAAGATAATTTACCTTCGGAAGCTTTTCGAATTCCAAGAAAACTACTTTTTGAGCAAAAGTAAACTACTTTTTCAGAGGTGGGACCGACTTTCGGATTTCAAAGTTTATCCTCTTTCATTAACTTTGGTTCAAATCCCTTTTCACATAAATACCCAACGGTTCCCCCTCTTCCTCACTATCTTCCTCAATTCCACTATTCCTCAAACCTAATTCCCAAACCGCCTTTGCTTTTACCTTTCTTCAACCTTAAGCTTCTAAAATGGCCAACCTTAACCGCAGAAACAACCCAGATTTCTCCATGCAACTTCACAGGCAACACAACCAGGTTGCTCTGTTAAGCTCTGAGAAAGATGAAAGTTTCTCAGAGATTTGCCAATTCTTAACTCTATCCAACTATTTCACCTCCCTAACCATTGATCCTACTCTGTATGAGGATCATTTGCTTGAATTCTGGAAGACCTGCCAAGAGGTCATTATGGATGGGGAGAAGGCACTGTCTGCCACAGTGCAAGGGAGGACAATCTTCATCACTCCGGCCATCATCAACTATCATTTGCAGCTGGATGATGAAGAAGGTGAGTTGTCCTTCCCAAAGGAAGCTGTCAATCATTCCTTTGAGCAGATGGGCTATGAGGGAGATTTCTCTGTAAAGACCTTCAGGAAAGGGAAGGTCTCATCCCAGTGGAAATACCTGCTCCATGTGGTTATCCACAGCTTGTCAAACAAGCATGGAGGGTGGGACCAGATTCCTGAGGATCTCTCCTTCATAGTGCATGGAATGGTTCAAGGGGTCAAGTTCAGGTACTCTCAATTTGTTTATACCAATTTACTTGCAAACTTGGACTCCTTAGAGTATTACATGTTTCCTAGATATGTTCAACACATTCTCAACTGTGAACTGGGCTCACAGTTGAGGGAAACAAGTAATATTCTTAAATTGGGACAGATGAAGCCCGGCATCTTTAAAATCATGAAGAAGCCAACTGTAGGCTTCTCAGGGGTAGAAACAGCCCTTGTCCCCAAAATGTTAGAGCTCATTGCTCAAGGTGACAACCTAGCAACACAAGCTAGTGTTGAACCCACACCTTCTACTTCCTTACCACTAAAAAGGCCTCAAATAACCCTCACCTACCAAAGAAAATCCAAACGAACCCCTGCTCAAGCTATTGAGTCTGTGCAGGTCCCCATATACTCACCTTTACAGGAGGAAGTGGACACTAGAGCTCCCACTTCCCCTGAGGAGCAAACCACTCCCATTTCTTCAACTATCAGGGCTGAGGTTCCTCATGCTCACCCTGATGAGCTCACAAGCCCAACAGCCTTAAGCCTTCACTCTGAGTCTCAACACTCAAGTGAACAACCTTCAGGGGACAGTTACCATCCCCAGCCTTTAGATCTAAATCAACCCATTCCCAACCTATCCTTCTATACTGATGAAGACTTAGGATTCAGTGAGTACCATGAGTCTCTCTTCTCCTCCCCTACTCAAAGAGAGATGAGTACTCTGAGTCTCCTCAGTCTAGCCCACATCAGTCACCTGTTACTGAGGTGGACACTTCTGAACATGTTCAGGATGTCCATATGGAAGAGGCTCTCACTTCTGCAAGTGATTACATCATTAAGACCTCAACCATGGCAACTCAGCCCACTGACATCTCAACTGAGATTGCTAGTGAGCAGAGGAAAACCAGCAGCCAAGAACCTCAAGCTGGTGGTGAGAGAGAGGACTTTGGTCCAATCATCTCATCCCCCAATGATTCTTCTGATGAAGAAGAGGGGAATTTGAGACTAAAGGTGCAAAAACTGTCAAAAACATGCTCCTATTTAGTCTCTAAGGTCAGTCACCTTGAATCTCAGGTGACTACCTTACAAAACAGGGTCAATGATCAGCAACTTCAGATTTCATATCTTAAGGAAAAACTAGCTGGGAGACCTTTAAGAAGAGCTCAACCAGGAACACAAGAACCTGTGGATGTGATTGATTTATCCTCCAGCTCACCTATGCAAGTGGGTGATGCTACCAAAAAGGGGGAGAAAGTTATTGCAGCCACAGAACCTGGGAGTTCTTCACAGAGAATGGACATAGAGGACTCACCATCCTCACTTGCAATTGTGCATTCTCAGCAACTTCCTCAAGTTCACATTAATGTGGACTCTATAGACTCTATCATCAGGAGTCTCTTTGAGGAAGGTATACCAAGGGCTGTGTCATCTCCACCTCAAGGAACTTCAAACTACATCATAAGGTGGAGGTATGATGCTGACAGAAGAGCCCTTATTCTTCACAGAGTTCAAGGGCAACAAGAAGTATTTGACTTTCAAAGCTTGAACTTCTATGAAAGATTGGATCTAGTCAATATGCCACTTGTCAATCCAAGCAACTCAAGACAGGCTGACAGATTGGCTCAAAGAATCCAAGACAGGATCCTTGCAGAGTTCACTTAAGAAGGAGACTTAGGCAATCAGGCAATGTCATCGGTCAACTGGATGTTGAGGTGGACCCTAAGATTAGTTTCATAGGGGAAACCTTGACTGAAGGCCCAGTGGCAGAACCTGAGACCCCTGTCTCATCATCATCAACTGCTGCAGAGATTCACACTCCTCTGAGACACCTGCTGGTGAAGGTGTTTCTCAGCCTCTCTCTGGCCAGAGCATGGATGCTACACCAAGCAACCTCTATCCACCCTGAGTCACAAAGTCTGTGGGTGACAAAGGGAAAAGGATTATGACTCCTGAGGAAATTGAGGAGGAAGAGAGAGAGAGAGAAAAGGAAGCTAAGGGGAGAAAGTTCCTCTGGGTCTTCAGGCTTTATGCAAGCTGCAATCAGGGCTGCCCCAGACCAAATACTCAAGATGATGAGTTGAGGGCAGTCAGGATTACTTATCTGCAGACCAGGAACTATGACATTGATGAAATCATTTCTCTCCCCTTAGAACAACTAAATGAACTGGCTGACATGGAAGTGTCAAGAGAGATGAAAGAAAAAGAGGATGCAAGGTTACTTCTCCAATTCAAAGAGGAGAAGAGACAGAAAAGACTCTACAAGCATGCTCCCACTCTCTCCCCAGTTCAAGAAAGCCCTGTACAAGAAGATGTGGCTCCACAAGAACCTCAGGTAGACAAAGAAGAAGATAGGATCAAAATGATCAACTACCTGAGTGCCACAGGCTTCTATCAGGCAGATGCACTTCTTCCCTTGTCCTATGACTTTGTTGAGTTTGAGTACTTAAAACAACTTGAACTTGAGTTAGTCAAGGAAGAAAGACAACTAAGAAGAAGCTAAGGGAAGAAGCTGCAAAGTCAAGAGCCATCATCCAAAAGAGTATGAAGAAGTCTGCTGATAGACAAAGGATGATGAGCTTCTTGAAGCTATATGGATTCTCCGGAAGGAGACTTGGCCCTATGTCTCTATCCACAATGGATGAGCATATAAGGGTAATCAAGCAGAAGATTAAGAGTGGTGAACTGATTGACTTACACTCTCTTCCAAGTCAAGTCCCACCTGAAGTGGAGGTTAAGTTTGAACAACCTGAGACACCTCAACCCGGACCTCCTGCTGAGCCTCAGCAAGCTTCATCTTCTGATCCAAAGCAGGGTCAAACTCCCTCTCCTTCTGAACCTGTGAGGGAGGAACACCCAACTGAGAAAGACAAGGATGATCAACAAGGTGCTGCAGACCAGTCTTCTCAGTTAAAGTCATCTAAGAGGAAGAAGAGGATGGCTTCTAAACCAAAGTCTAAGAAGAAGAAGCCTAAATCATCTACCTCTACACCTCAGGCTGAGTCAGATCAACCTGAGGAAGTGCATGAAGAGGCAGCCCAATCAACTCCAATGCAAGTGGCTCCTCTGGCAGCTGAGACACCCATCTTATCCTGGACTTACTCTACCAATCCAGAAAGATGGCATGTAATCAGAGATCAAGGTGTTGAGAATGTCTATACATGGCAAGACATAATCAACTTACCTCTGCATGATCTCTTTGAGATGAGAAGATACTATGAAGGTCTGAATGATCCTGACCATCTAATGAAGAAGGGTATGGTCATGATTGTGCTGAAGACTACTAACATCTGAAGATCTTCTAAATGTTTTGGTAGCATCAGCCTAGGGGGAGTTTGTAAGGATTCCTTTAAGTCTGATGCAAACCAAAACATCCAATGTCTCTCTGCAAGAAATGCACTAAGTACTGAAGAAGAATTGCTTCGGAAGTTTTACACCATACACTAGAAATATTCTAAGTGTAAAATCTTCCGAAGCCAAGACCAATATCTTCCGAAGCCAACATGAAGTCTTCCGAAGCCTCAGAGACAAAGTCTTCCGAAGCTTCATCCTATGAAGACAGATTTCTTCCGAAGACTTTTAGTAACATGCTTTATCTGATGTACTGTTCCATAAAGCTGGACACCTTTCCGCTGCATCTCTGTAAAGTCACCAACTTACATGAGTTGGTGAAAAGGTCCATGCTTTTGGTAACTGTACATTGAGGTCTTGAGTCTGTAACTTTCTACTTTATGTACTTTATCCTTTTTTAATAGATAAGGATGTGAGCTATGGCATGTCATAGTCACAAGGTCAAAAGGCAGATATGCCTTTTGATTCTACAATTGATTTTGTTTGTGTCTAGTCAATTGTATCCAGCTGGCTTTCAAAGTATAGCCGGCTGTAGGTTGTAGTATAAGTATTCCAAGTTCTAGTATCTTTCTTTATGCTTTGTAACACTTGTAAAGAACTTGAGAAAGCAATATACTGCCTCCTTGAAACCCAAATCTCTTGTTCTGTCTCTTTATCATTACTTGTGTTCTTTGTATCAATATCTTGGTTAATCCAGTTTACTGTTTGATCAAGTTTAGTTAATCTCCTCTTTGTGTTGTTGTGTTGTAATTGTTAAGCCCTTAACCGGTCCTGCAAGATCACATAACAGATAAATGAACGAATCAAGCAACGAGGAACAACATACACGAGATATAATATGCATACAGAATCCTAGCATGCAAATCTACATGAAGGTTCCTAGTTATAGTCTAGGTCAGCGTATTGCCTAATTCTCTATACCAATGGCTCTGATACCAATCTGTCACACCCCCTAAAAGCGGAAACAAGGGATGTACAAGATCGGGATCGTCATAACACATGGTAAGCGATAGAGAGCAATATAATAAATGATGACAAGCGTGTCATGATGACACCTGACAACAGGGGAATTGTGTCGTGTTTAGTCAATATTCACGACACATAGCCATAAGCATAAACATGATAAACGATTCACATAATCACATAAAGATGAATTATAACATAATTCCCACAACCCGGGAACAAGTATTAAAGATTGTAATTGTTTACACAGACTACAACATTGTTCAAAATAATTGTTTGTCAATATGTTTTAGTCTCAAAAATGCATCCTAGGGTCTCCACTAAGACAGCACACCTAGATTCCTGACTTTGCATGATCACCTGAAAAGATATGCTCAAAACGGTCAACATAATTGTTGGTGAGCTCGCAGGTTTAAGTAATAAATAAGTAAGTGATGCTGCATAGTAAATGATGTGGAATACCGTGAATACAGTTATATAAACAAGTAAATCACATGACAATGAGCTTTGCAACCAAACCTAGCGACGTACACAAAGATATTGTCGGCATATATTCACCCAAGGGCCCGTTCCTGGCCTTGATGGTACCAACTAGTATACCATTGAACAAGGGTGGGGGTGTCAACCCAGTAGTACTACCAATACCTAAGCGTCGGTTCCCAAACTGGAATTAAATAGTTGCAATGATAGAACCACACAGCAGACCCAAGCATGTATCAGATAAGTACTTGTAAAAGAGTATCACGTTGATTCCTTGTAAGTAAAATGTACGTAAGTTGTACAGCATAGAAAATGGGTGAGCATACTTTTCCCCCAATTTGTAAATGATTGAAATATTGTATAAGCGTAAAAAGGGGCCACGAAACTCACTTGTTAAGTGGTAAGTATGTAAGATCAATGTATCCAAATATTGAATGCAAATGAACGGTCAAACACCTATTGACAGTTATTGTTAAGCATTAATGATATGAAATAAGCGCATAATAATGATCGGTCAGTTCGGGTTGTATCGGCTGGGTTGCGTGTAACTCACACAAACAAACACACGTACTAGACCTTATGTAGATCCAGGTACTAGACATTGTCGCCATTGCTGATGATATTTGAGTAAAAGTTTCATTGTTATTAAAGAAGTATTAGATAAATGTCAGTAGTTATAAGTCGGTTAATAATTGTAAAACGTTAGTTTGATTTGATTTGAATAGTATTTGTGGCCTTTTTAGCGTTGACTTTAATCTTTGTGGCCGAACAATGGAAACTGTGTTAATGTCACTTCAACATCACATGACCTACACACACCACACACAAGAAGGGAAAATCACACACAACAACTTCAGTCGCACGACAGGACCAGACGCATGACTCAACACTCCATTCGCACGAATCAACCATCAATCGTGCGAATCAGCTTCATTCGTACGATGAGCCTTCATTCGTAAGACTGGCATTCAGTCGTACCACACAACACTCAATCGCACGACTCAACCTCCATATGCACGAATCAACCTTCAATCGTACGAATCAGCTACATTCGTACGGTTGAACCTTCATTCGTGGGATTGGACTCCAGTCGTGCGATACACGCACAATCGCATACATTCATTCGGTCACCTGACTCAATCGCACACATTCATTCGTTCGCATGACTCAATCGCACACATACACACAGTCGCACGACATACCCAGTCGCACAACTCAGTCGCACGATTGACTCAGACGCATGGCTCAGTCGCACGACTCACCCAGTCGCACGACTCACCCAGTCGCACGAACAATCGCATGACAGACCCAATCGCCTGGACAGTAGAATCGCGACTGTGCTCGGGCTGAGCAGCCTTCGGCTGCTCCAAACACGAGTTTTACACAACAAAAACTTCCAGAAACACTCTACACACATGCACAAACAAGAAACACAAGCAGAAAGGCCTCACACGCACCCACACGACCCCATGTGTTCGGGTGGAACCCGAACACCCGAAACCCTAGTTTGGACAGCCGTGAATAAGCAAGAAAAGGGACAACCAAGGTCGTCTACCTGCTAGAATTGAGTAGACTAGGCTGTAGATGAAGTCTAGATGACGAAAACGAGACCAAGCGGGTCGGATTTGGTGCTAAGATGAAGAAAATAGTGTAGAAAGGATGAAGAAGATGAAGAAGATGAAGATGAAGTGATTAGGGCTGGAAAATGGGGCTTTTTATACCCATTCCGAGTTTGTAAAATGTCAAGTTTAGTCCCTGCACTTAACCCCCGAGTTTTCCAAATTTGTTTCGGTTGAAAAACGACTTTGATGGATAATTATATTAATTATAAAAATGCATTTAATGATATTTATAGCTTAAAATTGGTTTTATTGGTGACGTTTATTATATATAAAATTGTTATATTTGGCGGTTACGATGTTGAAAGTTTAAAAAGTTTTTAAAGATAACACATTCACAATGAAAGCACAAGCACAACGATGATAAAGCAAGCATGATATCCACATAAAGAGTTAATTAAGATGAGGAATGATCGATCAAGGAATAGTTAATGGAAAACCACGTTAATTGACGGACCTTAAGGTGACGGATGTCACAAATGTGGTCCAACTCTAATGCCATCCGAGGTAAAATCCAATCTTTGTAGTGAAAAATGCATTAATGAATTACAGGGATACTGAGAACATAATCACAAGTTGGCTCTTAAAATCAAAAAAGAAAAAGTCAAATATGAAATATTACAACATGAAATGAAAAGTTTTGAAAGTAAAATCAAATCACTTCTTTCAGATATTGAAAAACTCCATGGTGAAAAGTACACTCTAGCAGCTGAGAATGAGAGGTTAACTTAATTGTTAACTAAAACCAAAGCTAAGCAATCAGCTACTGAAGTGAAACTTGAAAAGTTTCTATTCTCTTCTGCTAAGCTGCAAGAGTTACTTGATTCACAAAAAGAGCTAAAGGACATGACTGAGATATGATACAATTCTTGTCCTCCTCCGTACAATGACAACTACATGGTTATGCCTGAGTCACTCACTCTTTCTGAGTCAACTGAACCTAAAGTTATTGAAACTAAAATATAGTTTTACAAATAACTAATACTCAAAATAAACCATGTGTTTACATTGAAACCAATGAGGATAAAATCAAACTAGGTCATCCAATCAAAATCAAAAAGTGCTCATACAAACCTGTAAGTGTCAAGAAACCAAAGAGCCCAGTCAAAGCCATTGTGTCATTTGTGAAATTCATCCTCAAAATTCTCAAGGTGGAGAAGAAGGTTGATTTTCTGTGAAATCCTCTACTGAAAGCAGATCTGATAGAGAGATCAAATCTCCAAAAAATTCAAGCAAATCAGAAAGGTTTCACACAAAACAAAAGTAACACAATAACTTCTCAATCAACCAAAGGGAAATCACCCATGGTTTAAAAGTCAAATGTAAAAACTGAATCTCAATCATCATCAAAACACAAGAAAGGAGTTAGTTTTGACGTTTTGACATTTGCAACTTGAAAAGGAGTCAAGTAAAAGCAAAAAGAAGCAAAATCAGTCTGAAAAGACCAAGCACAGTAGATTGTGAAACAATCTACTGTAACCAATAAGGCTTAAGTTGCTTGTTCATTGAAAATAAAATCTGAGGCAAATTTAAAATCTGTTAAATCACATGAAGCCTCCATATCAAAATCAAAATCAAAAGACAATCAAATGTATTGTGACATTTATGATATGTTTAAGCACAACATAGTAGAGTGTTATTTCAATCAATACTGCTCCACCTGTGACAGAACTAGAAGTCCATCATATAATAAACAATCTCGGGTTTCAAATTACGATGATGACTTCTATGATCAATGGCAGTCAAGGAGTGTCAAAAGAAATCTAAATCAAAATATGAAACAATCACTTAGTTCTTACCCAAGATCTAAAACAAAAGTGATTTCTGAAAATAAAAAACATGCCTAATTTCTATATAGAAATTAGGATAAAAACTTGACTACTCTTCAAACAGTGCAGTTGAAATTGATTAGATGAAACCAAAAAGAACCCAAAAGAAATCCATCAAAGCATCATCCTCTAACTCACAACCTAGAGGAAAGTATCAAGAACTTACAGTCATGGATAGGAACCGACAAGCCAAGCCATCATGGCTTGGGTTCTAAATTTAACTAGTTCTTTTGTGCTTGTAGGGCCATCCATACAGGTCCAACAACTTATGGTATATGGATAGTGGATGCTCCCGACACATGATAGGAGATAGTTCCCTCCTTCATGACTTCAAGCATATCCAAGGGACTACTGTAGCATTTGGTGGAAACTCACAAAGTGTCAGAATTACGAGTGAAGGATCTGTGACAACTGGACTACTGAGCTTTGATAATGTGAATTACTACGAGCAACTGAATTTCAACCTCCTCAGCGTGTCTCAGATCTGTGACAAGAAATATTCCACTCACTTCACAGACACTCATTGCTACATTCTGAAACCAGAATTCCAAATTCCTAAAGAATGGGTTATCTTGAAGACTCCAAGAATGAATAACACCTATGTCTTGAACCTTAATTCTGCACTACCTAAAGAAGAAACTTGTGAAGATCATGTATAGGTTGGACTCACCTTAGATTAGATTATGTTTATATTTCTTTGTAATAGGTTTAATGTTAGTTTACTTTTGAATATTGTTTGTTTTGTGTAATCTTGTAGCCCAGCGAAACTATGAGCGAAACTGCAGTTTCGCTCATAGTCAACTGTTTAAGTTCACCCGGCGAAACTGTTGTTTCTGCCGGGCGAAACTATAGTTTCGGCAGCATAGTTTCGCATTGTTGAGCATCCTTGCAAAACCCTAATTGATTATTATTGTTGCAAGACACCTTTTTAAGCTGTCAATCCACTGAAATACATTTGAGCTTTGTTTACTTTGATTGTATTGATCCTTATTGTTCATATTTGAATACGTTGTGGTTGTTCTTAGTCTTCTTCATCTTTGTTATTTCTCTATTGTTTCTTATATTGAACGATTCAACATATCATTTGTACTGCAAATCGATCATATGGACCAACAAAATGATATCAGAGCCTTAGTGCTCTTGATTTGTTGAGGTTTTTGGTGTTTTTGTTCAATATCAATTTTTCATCAATTCCAGATCAAATTTGAGTGTATTTGATATGGAATTTGATTGATTTTTGCTTGTTTTTGGTTGGGAAAGCTCTGTTAATCATCAGTTCTTGTTCACACAAAATATATTTTGTTCACACAAATATATTTATTACAATAAAACTCCTAGTCATCTAAATCTTCAACGTCTCGTCTCGGTACTTTGTCTCGAACGTGTCGGGTTTGACTTTTGCATTGACTTTGACCGTAATGTTGACTTCTTTTTTTACTATGACTGTGTTGATAATATAGACTATCTTGTACAGCTCTAACAATACTCCCCCTCAGTCTATTATTATCAACGTCTTCAAACGAAATCAGCACCGAGAAGTCAGCCATAGACAGATCTTCAAATTGAAGCTTTTTGAATCTGATGAGAAAGATTATTCATCTCATAAGCTCCCCCTATTTATATGCTCAAGTGCATCCTAGCTCGGTATCTTCTGCAAACTTGAGGAACAGGTTCTCTGATCTGGTACACTACTCAACTGATGATCGGCCATCACTTACAGCAAAAATCTGAAACAAATTCACAAACACAATCTCGACATTTCTAATTAGATCATTTCATTTTAACAAAATAAATTCGTGTTTATCTTTGTGTGAAAACAAGCGAACCCGTGTTCATTTGTGTGCAATTTTCGTGAAATTTATGTAAAACGATAAAATTATAACATCATAATATGAAAGACCTAAAAGAACTTTGAAATGAAAATTTATTATATTTTTTTAAAATTTTTTTATTTTTATTATATATATTTATTATAATATTTTTTTAATTTTATATCTTTTTTTATTTGTTTATTTTTTTAATTACCGAGAACTGAATCGATCATGAGATCACATCCTTAAGATATACTTTAGCACAAAGATGAATTTAATCATCAACAAGCAATGAGATCACACTGATAACTGAATCTAATCATAGTCTTTGAATGATTTTCAAATTCTCAAACAGATCAATAACGATTGCTGATATGTTTGTCCACTTAAACCCATGCCCTATCTTTTTCAACAAGCAGCAGATTATTCGTTAAGGTTTGATTAAATACTTTAGGATGCTAGGAACCCACAATCATTTGGCAAAAACGCTCACCCAACCTCAGGATTTCTTGAATTTTATTACGATCTTTATAGAACAAGACTTGTTCATTAGTGTGCAAGTGATTATCGTCAGAATATTGCATTCTGTGATGAATTCATCGTTAGGTGATTTGACAACTTAGACCAAAACGGTGAGAGCTCCAGGTCTATACTCACGTATAACAGAGGAGATGACCATTTAGCATGTGCCGATGAGAGCTCCAGGTCAGTACTATCGTACAGCAAAGGAGATCATCACTCCAGGTTAGTACTTTCGTACAACAGAGGAGATTAGGACAAACACAAGACACATACATACACCAAACATGGTCCAAAGATATGGCTTCTATGAATTGTATCATGGTGGGTGAAGGATCAATTCTCAATCCAATTTTTGTTGGGACTCAGTTTTCGTGTAGGTCAAAATGATATATCCTTAAGTATATATTTTAATTTAAATCATTATGTTGTTGTCTACTTTATTCTTCAGGCTGACTCTACCAAGCATATCATTAAAGAATCTGTTTGTTTTTCTTTTATTTGCAATTAAAAATAACATACGAATCAGATAACAACATCAGTTACTATCATTTTTAATTTAAAAATACAAGTCATGCAAGAACAAACATTTCAAGAAGATATACGATCATTTCCCAGTCATCTTGAATCAAGTTCCTAGTTCTCTTTTTATTTTTTATCTAATTTTATAATACCCTCCCCCTAAATTTTTATTTTTGCAAACCTATTTCTTTTTTTTCTTTTTTTATTATTTTTTTAATTAATTTTTTTATAAAACTATACAAAAATAGAAATTTACCAAAGAAGGTCTTTCAAACTACACTGATATAAAGATAAGAAATGAATTATTAAGAAAAATGCAGTGATTGTGAAGTGAGAACTATGATTGTGCAGATAAGAATCCAGATTGTGGATAAAATACCATGACATTAACCTATTTGTTCCGCCTCAAATTTGAATTAGGAGTAATCGCTGTCAGTAAACCGGATTACTAACAGTCCTCCTGAATTATTCCTGCATCATAAACAGATTAGTTTGAAAGGGGAACCCAAGCCATCGTAGTCCTTGAAGTTCCTTTTTCATCAATATAAGTAACCTGCTTCGGCACACATTCTTTTAAACAATCGGGGATTGTTGTATCCTTCTTTTTAATTTGCCAAATTTGTTTTTGTTCAATTAATTTAGATTTGAATGAATTAAATTTGGAAATCATTTTCTATTTAATACCGAAAGGAAAAGAATTTAGTTTTGAACCTTTGGTTATTTTCATCTTTGAATCAGGTGAATTCAGCTTCACATGAAAAGGTTTGGATGAAGGGTTTTTCATCCAACTGTTCATCAATGTGTGCTTTTTACCTCTTGAACCAGAGAAGCAACCTGTATTGCCTTTACCGTCCGGAACATTCTTTGAAGACTTACATCCGGAGAAGCAATTTGGTTTGCCTTTACCATTCGAAGCAAGTCTTTGAGGACATTTCTTTACCACATGACTTTCTTTTACACACCCAAACCAAGCCTTGAAAGGCTTTTGATGCTTGAGTGACCCGTGTTGTGTAGGTGGGGAAGAGGATTGCTTTGAGCTTGTAGCAGATTCTTGCTTGTTTTGAAGTTTCTCGTGCTGAACAAGGAATGAGATCTTCTTCGATTGACTAGGTTGTTTTGTAGTTAGAGACGAGATCCGTATTGGTCTTGATTCAGCCTTTGGAAGTTTTTGAGACTTGATAATGTTAAGAGATATCTTGATCTGTTAGGAACGAACACGCTACTCTGTGTTTGATTCATCATCTGAGGTTATCCAGTCTCCTATACTGATCTTTCTCCAACGGATCTTGATTGACACTTCCTATTGTGTCGGCTTCGGTTATAGGATTATGATTGCGTGACGATTCGACAATTGTTCCTTCTTTGACAAACCTGACAGGAACAAACGAAGGAATGTTACCTGTTTTGAATTTGTTGAAGATGATTGGAGAAGCAACTGATATTGCTTTTGGAACGCCAGAAGGGGAATCGTCATTAATCTTCTTATCAGATCCCTGCTTGAGGAATCCCAAACTATAGGAGAATCCTGCACATCTCTAACCTCTTTAAGATTAACGATGCTTAAACCTGCATTTAAACTATTAGCATCTGCAGCTTCAATCAAATCATTAGATGGATGAGGTTAAGGCATAGGATAGTAAAAATGGGTGCTAAGAGGAGGATAGATGTATGGATTTTTCACCACAACCCACTCACGTGTTAATCCTAGCTCCCCTTTGTTTACACTGTAGCTCTTCCTGTTTCATTCCGGATATGTTCCATCTATCAAGCTTTGTTTTAAGCTTGCTTGTTTCAAATTCACCCAAGGTGACTCTTTCATTTAAAAAATTAATTTCAACATTTCTTTCAAGAAGAGTTCGTTTTAAATGATCATTTTCTTTTAAAACTTCGTTTGATTTTATGAAATACTTGGCTTCATTCTTTTTAAGTTTCGCGTTTATGGTGATTAATTCCTTTTGGTTATCTAAAAGTAACATATTAGCTTTACACACCAAATAAATGAATTTTGCAAGCAGAAGAACACATATCCTGAACTGCCTCGTATGAAAGATCCAGGATGACTCTTTCAGCAGTAAGAGCCTTCTTGCAGTTGCAAACTCTAGTATTTTGCTTCCATTCCTCTTCCTTCTCAGCATCACAAACTTTATCATTCAACTCAGCTTCACCTTTACCCATTGATGTCTGCTTAAGCTCCTCTTGTACCTCTTCAATTCCAGGTTTCGGTAAACCGTCAGAATTGGTGCCAGAATCTTATCTCTCTTCTTGTTTCTCTTTGGAGTTTGAAGTGATCTTTGGAATTAGATATGTCGCTTCATAGTACTCACTACGTTTGATATCCAACTCAATTTCTTTCAGTTTGTTGATCACCTCCATCAGTTTGTAATCCCGAAAGCCTTTATCTCGTTTAATCGACTTGCCGTGTGAGCTCCATTCTGATGGGAGAGAATCAAGCAATCTCAGAACTTGTTCATGATTTCCTAATTGGGCATCAAACTTCTTCAGATTACTTGCCACTAACAGAAAACGATCAACAAAATCAAACATCTTTTCATTCTTTAAAGCTCCAAAATTATCAAACCGACATTGTGCAATTGTGAGATTATCAGATTTGGAGGATTTAAACAGTTCTGCAAAAGCTATTTTTATTTATATTTTTTTATTTATACTTTTTTATTGCAATTAACTTCCCCAAAAGTATTTTTCCCAAAATTATAAAATAATTCTCCCCTGGGAAAAATATATTTTTTATAAATCCTTTAAAATCATTGAA
The DNA here is from genome assembly GCA_025215565.1 of Flaveria ramosissima. Classification (NCBI taxonomy): domain Eukaryota; kingdom Viridiplantae; phylum Streptophyta; class Magnoliopsida; order Asterales; family Asteraceae; genus Flaveria; species Flaveria ramosissima. The sequence continues at coordinate 8,180,072 of CM046045.1, forward strand.
TATTTCTTCATCAAGATGAAATCAATTAATCCCAACTAGTCATTTTTCTTTGATTTTAATGAGCCCAACTTTGTTATTTTTTGTTTTTAATGAGCCCACACAACAATTTGTTTAAAAAATATCTAACCCAATTATAAACCCAATATCAATTGTTAGCCCAATAATCTTGAAAAAACAGACCAAAATAACATGAGCCCAATTAACAAGTAAATTGATAACCCAATCCAAACCCAATTTTTAACCCAATTGGAGAAGAGCCCACCAATTCCAAACCCTAACCTAACTAAAACACTAACAAAAACACTTCAACACCAATACTCTTCCTTCTTCCACAAACCCTACATGCAGCCCCCTCTCTCTCTATCTGACATCACCGGAGTAAGAGACCGCACGACGGCAGCCGGCGGCGCTGGTGTTTATTCCGGAATGTGCCGGCGAGTGGTGTACCTACCCTACCTCTCCTCGTCGTCTTGATGTCGATAGTGGTGTTGTAATTGAAACGCAGCAGTGATGGTGTTGTAGAGCAGATTTTGATGTGGTGGTTGCGCGGGTTATCATTGATGGATGTTGCGTTGGTGGTTGTTTCTATTGATTACAATGGTGGTCACGATCTGGTGGTGGTGGTGATTGGAATTGGGGGTGTCGTTGTTGAGTGTGAGATCTTCAACGGAGGTGGAATATTTTGAGGGTTGGAGATCTAGGGTTTCGGGTGCTCCAGATTTAGGTTTTCGACCTCGTTTCAGCTTGTTATCAACCATCTTAGGGTTCTTTTGCGATGACTTGATCGGAAGTTGAAGAATGAACTCCGGTGACGGCGGCGGCGGTGGTGGTGGTGTTCCGGCGGCTAGGGTTTCGCAGGTGTATCAGAGCCTTAGTGCTCTTGATTTGTTGAGGTTTTTGGTTGTTTTTGTTCAATATCAATTTTTCATCAATTCCAGATCAAATTCGAGTGTATTTGATACGGAAATTGATTGAATTTTGCTTGTTTTGGTTGGGAAAGCACTGTTAATCATCAGATCTCAAATCCATTGAGATTTAGGTGATTTCAGATTGATTTCGTGTTGAAAAAGCCTTTCAGCTTCATCCAGCGAAATTAGATCTTCATCTAGCAAAGCTGTGATTATCTTCCAGCGAAACTACAAGTGTTTTACAGTTTGTAGTTGTTTTCAGCATCTCAGCAAAAGTGGTATCCTTGAATGAAAGTTCAACAGTGCTTGTGTGCATATTACAAGCGAAATTGTTGTCGAAAGTATCATTAAACGAAAGTTCAAGCTTGTTTCGTGCGAAATTGTCAGCGAAACTAAGCAGTTTCAAGCATTTGGTGAGCAAAATTGCTGCCGAAATTTCTAGTGAAACTACTGCCAGTTCAGTGAAACTATTCTTCACTACGAAACTATCTTTTCCCTGCGAAAATAGCTTTGCGAAACTACTAGTTTTCTGCGAAATTGTTCTTTGTTTAGCGAAACTAGAATGTCAAAGATGACTTCCCTCACCCTTGAAGATCTAGAGAGTGTAGCTCCCAACAGACCTCCGAGACTTATAAACAGAGATAACGTCGAAGATTGGAAGAGATGTCTCAAAGCCTTTTTCTTCTACACCAACCACAATCAATGGGAATCTATCATCTCTGGTCCACACATACCAACTGTCACGGTTGGTGATGTCGTGTCTCAAAACAAGGACCCAGCCACATTCAACGACAAGGATCTAAAGCTGATTGATCGAGACCAGAAAGCTTTTGGAGCATTAACTCTATGTCTTGCACCAGACATCTACAATCGATTAGCTGAACATAAAAATGTTAAGTCTCTTTTCGATGCTCTGTGTGAGTTCTATGATGGTAACGATGAGCTTGTGAAAGACAAGAGCATTCAAGCTGAGAAGGAGTTCAACTCTTTTGTGGGATACAAGAACGAGCGTTTCACAGATCTTACAAATCGTTTTCTGACAGTTTCAAGAACACTGAAGAAATACGATGAGAAACTTTCCAATAGTCAGCAAGTTAACAGGTTACTAGACTCTCTCCCACCTCAGTGGAGTCTACATGTGAGAATGTTAAAGCAGGAAAGAGGTTTCCCTGACTACAAGCTTATGGACATCATCAATAAGCTTAAATCCTTCGAGTTAGACATGAAGAGAAGGGAATTCAACCAAACCATGATGCCTACATCAGGTTTCACTCAAAATGCTGCATTATTGTCTTCCGCTGCAAGCTCTCCAATGTAGGCATCTCATCAAGGTGGAGTGAATACTGGTGATTATTCTGGAGGTTGTGGTAGTGCTGGGAGAGATCAAGCCAACTTGAAAGCAAATATTGAAACATCAGTTTCATCCGAGACAATGGCTCTCTTTGGTCTGTTTGCTCAGAGCTATGAAGCCTTCGTGGCGGGGGAGTGGAAAGGTAAAGGGATGACAATGGAGGACATATATCAGTTGGATCCTGATGTCTTTAAGAGACTGACATTTAGCGGCAAATGGCAATGTTGACACTTAGAGCCCGAAGATTCATGGAGCGCACTAGAAGGAAGAATTTTGGAGGTCAAAGCTCTAACTTTAGACTAGGATTTGATAAGTCCAAATTGAGGTGTTTCAATTGCAAATAGTTAGGACACTTTAAACGTGAATGCCCATTGCCGATCGTCACTAATCCTAGTAATTCAAGAGTTCCACAATGGTTTCAAGCGGGAGTAAAGAAGAAATGAAGCACAATCTGATGATTTTCTCTGTTATACATAAGTATTGTAAGGAATTCCTGAAGTCTGATGCAACCCAAAACAGCCTAAGTGTCTCAGCAACATGCACTAAGTACTGAAGTGAAGAATGGTTTGGAAGTTTTACACAAAGCATTAGAAAATACTCTAAGTGTAAAATCTTCCGAAGCCAAGACCAATATCTTCCGAAGCCAAACATGAAGTCTTCCGAAGCTTCAGAGACAAAGTCTTCCGAAGCTTCAACCTATGAAGACAGATTTCTTCCGAAGACTTTTAGTACACATGCTTTATCTGATGTACTGTTCCATAAAGCACCTTTTCCGCTGCATCTCTGTAAAGTCACCAACTTACATGAGTTGGTGAAAAGGGTCTTGCTTTTGGTAACTGTACATTGAGGTCTTGAGTCTTCAACTTTCCACTTTATGTACTTTATCCTTTTGTATTGTATAAGGATGTGAGCTATGGCATGTCATAGTCACAAGGTCAAAAGGCAGATATGCCTTTTGATCCTACAATTGATTTTGTTAGTGTCTAGTCAATTGTATCCAGCTGGCTTTCAAAGTATAGCCGGCTGTAGGTTGTAGTATAAGTATTTCAAGTTCTTGTATCTTTTCTTTATGCTTTGTAACACTTGTAAAAGAACTTGAGAAAGCAATATACTGCCTTCTTGAAACCCATATTCTCTTGTTCTGTCTCTTGCTTTACTTGTGTTCTTTGTATCACCTTTGGTTACCCAGTTCACTGTTTGATTAGAGCTTAGTTAATCTCCTCATTGTGTTGTTGTGTTGTAATTGTGCTTAAGCCCTTAAACGGTCCTGCAATTGGTATCAGAGCTTTCAGGCTCTTGATATAAGATCTAACCATCTTAAGATCCCTCACACACACAAAAGCTAAACTCTTCAAATGGCTTCCATCTCAAAGACTGATATGGAGACTGGAACCATGAACAAATCCCCACTGATCACTCTTGATGATTTTGACACCTGGTGCATGAGGATGGAAGGCTTCATCAGGTCTCTTGATTCAAGAATGTGGGAATCTGTTGAGAATGGACCTTTCATACCCAGCACCCCCTCTGCTACTGGTGCTGGTATGATTCCTAAAGATGTGGCCAACTACTCAGATGAAGATAGAAAAAGAGTAGAGATTGACAGGAAGGCCATGACTGCTCTTCAGACTGCTCTCCCAAACTGTATACAAGGCTTTTAAGAAGTGCAAGACAGCCAAACAGCTGTGGGATGCACTGAAGCTGATGTATGAAGGCTCCTCTGAAGCCAAGGAGAACAAGAAAGATCTCTGAAGCAGCAGTTTGAAAATTTCACCTTCAAAGCAGGTGAGACCATGACCCACAATACTTCAGTATGTTGAGATTGTGGATACCCTAGTGGAGGATGAGGAGTTCCTCTTGAGAACAGGGACATTGTAAGGAAGTTCATGTCCTCACTTCCTAGGCAATGGACACACTATTGTGTGGTGATCAAGAGGACTGAGAACCTTAAGACTCTTACTCTTACAGAGTTGTATGGATTCTCAGTGGATACCAGATGGAGATGAACATGCAAGGTTCATCTGGCAACTCCAACAATCAAATGGGTTCAGCCCTTCATGTGGTTGAAGGGACGCATAGAACCTCAGCATCATCTCTTTTATATCGCACCCTGACAACTCACAAAAGGGTCCTTTCATCACCTTCCCGGAACACCAAGGGAGAACTTTACTCAAGGAAGCCCATTCCAAGAGACAAGTTCTTCTCAAGCCTTTGTGTCTGCAGAGATGAAGCTGTGGGAATTATCTCTTCACTCTTGAAGACCTGGACTGTATCCATCCAGATGACCTGGAATACATGGAGATAGTTCAGCAGATGGCTCTCCTCACTCACAGAGCCAAGAAGTTCTACAAGAGGACAGGAAGAAGATTTCCAAGCAATGCTACCAGTAGTAAGTTTGGGCTGGATAAAAGCAAAGTTAAGTGTTACAACTGTAACCTTATGGTCACTTTGCCAGGGAGTGTAAGGCACCTAAAGCAAATGGGGGCCAAACACAACCCAGACCAAACTTTACTGACAAAGCTCCTCAGGCTGAGAAGACAAAGCAACATGCTGCTGTTGCTGTTGAAGAAGGAGGCTTTGACTGGAGTTTTCAGGTGGAGGATGCTTCTCCAAACCAAGCACTGATGGCTGACCATGATGAAGCCAAGGTATTGGAACATCTTTGCTCCCCTGAATGCATTGCTAAAGTAAATAGACAGGTCCTATAACCTAGAGATGAGATCTGATCTTGTCATTAAATATATTAAAATCTGATTTTAGAAAGTCTGAAAATGATTACAAGTTAAAGATAGAGGACTTGGAGAAAACCATTTCAGTACTAAAACATGAATACAGATTTCAGAACTCAGATCCAAGATCTCATCACTAAGTTAACTGAGTGCCAGGCTGAGCTTGTGATCAGCAAAGCCAAGCAGAGAAGAGTGTTCTTGAAGAAGAGACCTTCAAGAACATGATATCCTCATCCCTACACAACAAAGTTTGTTATCAAAATAGACAGGGACTGGATCAAATGAGATAGCTCCTCCACACACAATCTTGTCTGTAAGATCTCCTAGGTGTGGAACTTGTGAAGATGAGCTTCCTCTCATAGATCCTGTAAGTGAGGATGATGAAGAAGTGATAGTGAAGAATTCCTCTGAGAAGAGTGAAGAAGAGGATTCTCCAAGGGCCACTATCCTTCTGAGGAGAAGAAATCAACTGTGATGACCAAGTCCAAAAGAAACTTGATCAGAAAGAGCAAAGGAAGGCAAAGAAGGCTCAAGAAATCAAGGCTACTTTTGATGCTAAGCAGAAACAAGTTTTTATCTCTGCAGGTTTCAAAGTAGTAAGGACTGAAGACATCAACCAAGACTCCTCAGCTAAGAGTCATGGTTCTTGTTCAAATCATCTCAGTGCCAAGAAGAAGACTGAGCTGCTGTGTACCACTGCTGCACAGCCTGGACCATCAAACTCCAAAACAGTTCACAGCCCAAAACTGTCTGTCTCAGCATCTACCAAGATGAAGTGGAGAAGGATGTGACCAAAGCCAGTCTTGCTCTCAAAGGGAGACTTCTTTGAAGAAGAAAATGTTATGTGTTATGTGTGAAAGTACTTCTCACATTGCTAAGGATTGCCCATACAATCCTAAAAGTACTGTCCACATGACTAAAACAAAGACTTCAAAGAGTCTCAAGAAGTCTCAAGCTTCGGAAGGAAAGTCTGTTTCCTTCGGAAGCTCCAAATCAAAGAAGAAGGTAAATGGAAAATTACCTTCGGAAGCAAAGTTGGTCTCGGAAGAAAGGAGTTCTTCCGAAGCACTAAAGTCTGCTGCAGTGACTGTAGATTCTTCCGAAGGATCAGTCATCAAAACTTGTGAAGTTCCAAAAGCTTCTAGGTTTTGAAGGTCAAGTCCAAGACTCCAAAGGTGGTGTGGAAGTCTAAGAAAGACCAAATGACTGAGGTTTCTCCATCAACAACAGCTGAAGATCCCCATAGTACAACCATAGGATCTATTACTGTTGCATTACCTTCTATTACTATTAATGAGCCCAAGACAAGTAAGGCTTGGGTTTCCAAATGTAACTAATCATTTCTTCTCTGCAGGAACAGCTCAAGACCAACAGGAATGTCTGGATAATTGACAGTGGCTGTTCCAGGCACATGACAGGCAATAGGTCTCTACTCCATAATTTTGAGAGAATTGATGGAGGACCAGTTGCTTTGGAGGAGATGAAGGTGGTTACATTTCTGGAAGGGGCAAGGTCACAAATGGTAAGCTCAGCATTGAGAAGGTAAACTTTGTTAAGGAGCTTGGGTACAATCTTCTGAGTGTATCCCAATTTTGTGATCAGAGTCATAACATGCTCTTTACTGAGCATGAGTGCATTGTTCTCAAACCTGGTGTGGTCATTCCTCATGAGCATATCCTGCTCAGAGCCCCCAGGAAAGGGAACATGTACAAGATGGATTTGCAAGAAACATCTCCCTCAGGAGAAGTTTCATGCTTTCTATCTAAAGCAAATAGTGATGAGTCTTTCCTATGGCATAAAAGAATGTGCCATGTAAACTTTAAGAACATGAATAAATTAATTAAACATGATCTGGTAACTGGAATGCCAAAGAAGAGTTTACTAGTGATGATCATTGTTTGCATGCCTGAAAGGGAAGCAACACAAGGTATCTCACAAGCCTAAGGAAAAGAACTCCATCACTACTCCCCTACACTTGTTACATATGGATCTCTTTGGCCCCACCAGTGTAATGAGTTTAGGAAGGACCTCTTACTGTCTGGTGATCACAGATGATTTTACAAGATTCACTTGGGTCTTCTTCCTTAGAACTAAGGATGAACCCCTGAGATTCTGAAGAATTTCATCTTAAAAGTTGAGAATCAATGTGATCACAAGGTCAAAACCATAAGATGTGATCAGGGAACTGAATTCAAGAACCAAATCCTTGATGCATTTTGTGATGAAAAGGGTATTACAAGACAATATAGTGCTCCCAGGACTCCTCAGCAAAATGGAGTTGCTGAGAGGAGAAACAGGACACTTATTGAAGCTGCAAGAACTATGTTGTCTGACTCTAAACTGCCTATCACCTTCTGGGCAGAGGCAGTCAATACTGCTTGCTATGTGCAAAACAGAGTTTTAGTAGTTAAGACACATGGTAAGACTCCTTATGAACTTTGGCACAAGAGAAAACTTTCATTGGTTTTCTCAGGTCATTTGGATGTCCCTGCACCATCTTGAATACCAAAGATCAAATTGCCAAGTTTGCTGAGAAATCAGATGATGGACATTTCATTGGATACTCTTCTCAAGCTAAAGCTTATAGAGTATACAATCTCAGAACTAGAATTGTTGAGGAGTCAGCCAATGTGACTTTCAATGAGCACACTCCTTGTGTGGCTGGTTCTGGTCCGGATTGGCTGTTTGATCTTGATTTAGTTACCAACTGTTTTAAACAATCTTGTGAGCATGTTTCAGGATCTGCAGAAAATCTAAATACAGGTGATCCTGATCCAAGATTTGAGCTAGGAAGACCTTCAACTCATACATCTTCAGCTCCAGTTGGAACTACTTCAGCAAATGAGGTTTCTATCAGCACAACAATGACAAATTCAGCTGATACATCTGGCATGCCTTCAAATTCCAGCTCAGAGGCCTCTCAACCAGATAAAGACACCTCACTTGTAGAAGACACAATGGTGATGGTGATAGTGATCAGGAATTTCTTGATGCTAATAACCATACCATAGATGACAACATCAATGATGTCTCACACTCATTGGATCAAGTTAATCTTGATAAGTGTGATAATGTGGAGGGTGAATCTTCAAGACCAGATTTAAATTTCTCAAATTTAGATCTTTCTCAACAACTTGCTGTGATCCCTCAGCTAAGGATCCACAAGTCTCACCCCACCACAAACATCATTGGAGATGTTGTCACAGGGGTAAGAACAAGAGGACAAACCCATGAAGCAAATGTTTGTCTTCACTCTTGTTTCTTATCTCAGATAGAGCCCAAGAAAGTTGATGAAGCTCTAAAGGATGGAAGTTGGGTTGAAGCTATGCAACAAGAGCTGCTTCAATTCAAAAGGCAGAAAGTTTGGAACCTTTGTCCTCTTCCTCATGGGAAGACTACCATTGGAACCAAATGGGTTTTTAAACAAGAAGGATGATAGGGGAATCATCATCAAGAACAAGGCAAGACTAGTTGTTCAAGGATACACACAAGAAGAAGGGATTGACTACACTGATGTCTTTGCTCCTGTAGCAAGACTAGAAGCTGTTAGGATATTCCTGGCATTTGCTGCATCCAAGAACTTCAAGGTCTACCAACTTGATGTAAAGTGTGCTTTCTTATATGGAGTGATTGATGAGGAGGTTTATGTCAAACAGCCACCTGGTTTTGTGGACCCTGATCATCCTGATTATGTCTGCAAGCTTGACAAAGCTCTTTATGGGCTGCATCAGGCACCCAGAAAGTGGTATGAGACACTATCTGAGTATCTCTGTAAGCATGGATACAGAAGAGGTACTATAGATGGAACTCTCTTCATCAAAGGACAGGGAAATGACTTATTGCTGGTTCAAGTATATGTTGATGACATCATCTTTGGTTCAACTAATCCAAAGCTCTGCAAAGACTTTGAGAAGCTGATGAAAGACAGATTTGAGATGAGTTCAATGGGAGAACTCAATTTCTTTCTGGGAATTCAAGTAAAGCAGGTTGAAGATGGCATCTTCATAAGTCAGTCAAAGTATGTTCAAGACATACTCAAGAGGTTCAATATGACTGATTGTAAGATTGCTAAGACACCCATAGCCAGAAACCACTCCCTTTGGTCCAGATCTTGAGGGGGAGTGTGTAGATGAGCACTTATACAGGGCTATGATTGGGTCTCTTATGTATCTTACAGCTAGCAGCCTGATATCATGTTTGCTACATGTATTTGTGCAAGATATCAAGCCAACCCTAAGATGTCTCACTTAATCACTGTGAAAAGGATTTTAAGATACCTCAAAGGTGCTTCAACACTTGGTCTATGGTATCCAAAGAATCCAAATTTCAATCTGTATGCCTATACAGATAGTGATTATGGTGGTTGCAATATGACTGCAAAGTCTACATCTGGGGGATGTCAATTCCTTGGTGGAAGGGTGGTCTCATGGCAATGCAAGAAACAATCCTGTGTGTCTGCATCAACTGCTGAGGCTGAATACATTGCTGCTGCAAGCTGCTGTGCTCAAGTGCTTTGGATTCAAAATCAGATGCTGGACTATGGATTTAACTTCAAAGAGACTCCCATCCACATAGACAACAATAGTGCTATCTCTATCACTGAGAACCCTGTGCAGCACTCAAGGACCAAACACATCAACATCAGGTATCATTTAATAAGAGATAACTATGAAAAAGGATAATTAAACTAGTCAAAGTTCATACAGATGAACAATACTGATCTGTTCACAAAGCTTTTGATGAACAGAGATTTAAGTATCTGATATCAGCTATTGGGATGATTAACTTTGAGTAGACTTTTTATTAAAACTAATTCTATTATTTCTTCTTAAAATATGTGTGTCCTAAGTTGTCTAGTTCATCACTTTCATAAGCTCATGTTTTCTTTGAATGTAAAATTCTTTTTGAAGACTTTCCTTAGATTCTTGAAAATTTTTGATACTTCGGAAGATAAAATTTTATCTTCGGAAGAAAAACATGTCTTCAAAATAAATAACTGTCTAAGAGATTTTACCTTCGGAAGAAGTCAAATTCATCTTCCGAAGCTTAAAATTCTTATCTCAGACACTTATTTATTTTTAAGAACCTTTTCCTTCCGAAGCAAAATTAACCTTCGGAAGCTTTGTTTATTTCTATACAAAGCATTCAAAGGTTTATTTCTCTTCGAAGCATAAATTATCATCAAGACTCTCAGGAAAATCTTCCGAAGCCATTTTAGCTTCGGAAGCTTTTTAAATCAAAACTTCCGAAGACAAATAAACTTCGGAAGCTTTTCGAATTCCAAGAAAACTACTTTTTGAGCAAAAGTAAACTACCTTTTCAGAGGTGGGACCGACTTTCGGATTTCAAAGTTTATCCTCTTTCATTAACTTTGGTTCAAATCCCTTTTCATATAAATACCCAACGGTTCCCCCTCTTTCCCACTATCTTCCTCAATTCTACTGTTTCTCTAACCTAATTCTCTAAACCGCCTTTGCTTTCTACCTTTCTTCACCCTTAAGCTTCTGAAATGGCCAACCTTAACCGCAGAAACAACCCTGATTTCTCCATGCAACTACACAGGCAACATAATCAAGTTGCTCTGTTAAGCTCTGAGAAAGATGCAAGTTTCTCAGAGATTTGCCAATTCTTGACTCTGTCAAATTACTTCACCTCCCTAACCATTGATCCTACTCTATATGAGGATCATTGCTTGAATTCTGGAAGACCTGCCAAGAGGTCATTATGGATGGGGAGAAGGCACTGTCTGCCACAGTGCAAGGGAGGACAATCTTCATCACTCCAGCCATCATTAACCAACATCTACAGCTGGATGATGAAGAAGGTGAGGTGTCCTTCCCAAAAGAAGCTGTTAATCATTCTTTTGAGCAGATGGGCTATGAGGGAGATTTCTCTGTAAAGACCTTTAGGAAAGGGAAGGTCTCATCCCAATGGAAATTCCTGCTCCATGTGGTTATCCACAGCTTGTCAAACAAGCATGGTGGATGGGACCAGATTCCTGAGGATCTCTCCTTTATAGTTCATGGAATGGTTCAATGGTTCATTTTCAGTACCCATTTGTCTATACTATTTACTTGCAAACTTAGACTCCTTAGAGTATTACATGTTTCCTAGATATGTTCAACACATTCTCACTGTGAACTGGGCTCACAGTTGAGGGAAACAGTAAATTCTTAAATTGGGACAGATGAAGCCCGGCATCTTTAAAATAATGAAGAAGCCAACTGTAGCTTCTCTGGGGTAGAAACAGCCCTAGTCCCCAAAAATGTTAGAGCTCATTGCTCAAGGTGGACAACCTAGCAACACAAGCTAGTGTTAACCCACACCTCTTTTGTCCCCTACCATTAAAAAACCAGAAATCACCCTCACCTACCAAAGAAAATCCAAACGAACCCCTGCTCAGGCTATTGAGTCTGTGCAGGCCCCCAAATACTCAACCTTATAGGAAGAAGTGGACACTAAGAGCTCCCACTTCTCCTGAGGAGCAAACCACTCCCATTACTTCATCTATCAGGTGCTGAGGTTCCTCAAGCTCACCCTGATGAGCTCAATAGCCCAACAACCTTAAGCCTTCACTCTGAGTCTCAACACTCAAGTGGACAACCTTCAGGGGACAGCTACATCCCCAGCCTTGGATCTCAACCAACCAATTCCCAACCTATCCTTTTACACTGATGAGACTTAGGCTTCAGTGAGTACCATGAGTCTCTCTTCTCCTCCCCTACTCAAAGAGAGATGAGTACCTCTGACTCTCCTCAGTCTATCCCCCATCAGTCACCTATCACTGAGGTGGACACTTCTGAACCTGTTCGGATGTCCATATGGAAGAGGCTCTCACTTTTGAAAGTGATTACATCATTAAGACCTCAACCATGGCAACTCAGCCCATTGGCATCTCAACTGAGGCTGCCAGTGAGCAGAGGAAAACCAGCAGCCAAGAAACTCAAGCTGGTGGTGAGAGAGAGGACTTTGGTCCAATCATCTCATCCCCCAATGAATCTTCTGATGAAGATGAGGGAATTTGAGACTAAAGGTGCAAAAACTGTCAAAAACATGCACCTACTTAGTCTCTAAGGTTAGTCACTTGGAATCTCATGTGACTACCCTGCACACAGGGTCAATGATCAGCAACTCCAGATTTCATATCTGCAGGAAAAACTAGCTGGGAGACCTTTAAGGAGAGCTCAACCAGGAACACAAGAACCTGTGGAAGTGATTGACTTATCCTCCAGCTCACCTATGCAAGTGGGTGATGCTACCAAAAAGGGGGAGAAAGTTGTTACAACCACAGAACCTGGGAGTTCTTCAGAGAGAATGGACATAGAGGACTCACCATCCTCACTTGCTGTTGTGCATTCTCAGCAACTTCCTCAAGTTCACATTAATGTGGACTCTATAGACTCTCACATCAGGAGTCTCTTTGAGGAAGGTATACCAAGGGCTGTCTCATCTCCACCACTAGGAACTGGCAATCACATCATAAGGTGGAGGTATGATGATGACAGAGAGCCCTCATACTTCAAAGAGTTCAAGGCCAACAAGAAGTTTTTCAATTCAAAGCCTGAGCTTTTATGAAAGACTGGATTTAGTCAACTTGCCACTTGTCAATCCAAGCAATTCAAGACAAGCTGACAGGCTGGCTCAAAGAATCCAAGACAGGATCCTTGCAGATTTCTCTCTAAGAAGGAGACTTAGGCAATCAGGCAATGTCATTGGTCAACTGGATGTTGAGGTGGACCCTAAGATTAGTTTCATAGGGGAAACCTTGACTGAAGGCCCAGTGACAGAACCTGAGACCCCTGTCTCATCATCAACAATGCTGCTGAGGTCCAAACTCCATCTGAGACACCTGCTGGTGAAGGTGTTTCTCAGCCTCTCTAGGGCCAGAGCATGGAAGCTACTCAAGCAATGATGGCCAAGCTTCAATCCACCCTGAGTCACAAAGGTCTGTTGGTGACAAAGGGAAAAGGATAATGACTCCTGAGGAAATTGAGGAGGAAGAGAGAGAGGGGAAAAGGAGACTAAGGGGAGAAAGTTCCACTGGGTCATCTAGCTTCATGCAAGCTGCAATCAGGGCTGCTCCCAGACCAAATACTCAAGATGATGAGTTAAGGGCAGTCAGGATTACTTACTTACAGACCAGGAACTATGACATTGATGAGATCATCTCCCTCCCCTTAGAATAACTAAATGAACTGGCTGATAGAGAAGTGTCAAGAGAGTTGAAGGAGAAAGAGGATGCAATGATACTTCTCCAACTCAAAGAGGAGAAGAGACAGAAAAGACTTTACAAGCATGCTCCTACTCTCTCACCAGTTCAAGAAAGTCCTGCACAGGAAGATGTGGCTCCACAAGAACCTCAGGTAGATAAAGAGGAAGATAGGATCAAGATGATCAACTACCTGAGTGCCACAGGCTTCTATCAGGCAGATGCACTTCTCCCTTTGTCCTATGACTTGATTGAGTTCGAGTATTTAAAGCAACTTGAGCTTGAGTTAGTCAAGGAAAGAAAGACAACCAAAAGGAAACTAAGGGAAGAAGCTGCAAAGTCAAGGGCCATCATTCAAAAGAATGCAAAGAAGTCTGCTGACAGACAAAGAATGGTGAGCTTCTTGAAGCTGTATGGATTCTCCGGAAGGAGACTTGGCCCCATGTCTCTATCCACCATGGATGAGCATATTAGGGTGATCAAGCAGAAGATTAAAAGTGGAGAACTCATTGACTTGCACTCTCTTCCAAGTCAAGTCCCACCTGAAGTGGAGGTCAAGTTTGAACAGCCAGAGACACCTCAACCAGCACCTCCAGCTGAGCCTCAGCAAGCTTCATCTTCTGATCCTAGGCAGGGTCAAACTCCTTCTCCTTCTGAACCTGTGAGGGAGGAACACCCAACTGAGAAAGACACTGATGATCAACATGGTGCTGCAGACCAGTCTTCTCAGTTAAAGACATCCAAGAGGAAGAAGAGGATGGCTTCTAAACCAAAGACTAAGAAGAAGAAGCCAAAGTCATCTACCTCTGCACCTCAGGCTGAATCAGATCAACCTGAGGAAGTGCATGATGAGGCAGCCCAATCAACTCCTATTCAAGTGGCTCCTCTAACTAGTGAGACACCCATCTTGTCCTGGACTTACTCTACCAATCCAGAGATATGGACTGTTATCAGAGATCAAGGTGTTGAGAATGTCTACTCATGGCAAGACATAATCAACTTACCTCTGCATGATCTCTTTGAGATGAGAAGATACTATGAAAGTCTTGATGATCCTGACCATCTCATGAAGAAAGGAATGGTCCTGATTGTACTGAAGACTACCAACATTTGAAGATCTTCCAAGTGTTTTGGTAGCATCAGCCTAGGGGGAGTTTGTAAGGAATTCCTGAAGTCTGATGCAACCCAAAACAGCCTAAGTGTCTCAGCAACATGCACTAAGTACTGAAGTGAAGAATGCTTCGGAAGTTTTACACAAAGCATTAGAAAATACTCTAAGTGTAAATCTTCCGAAGCCAAGACCAATATCTTCCGAAGCCAAACATGAAGTCTTCCAAAGCTTCAGAGACAAAGTCTTCCGAAGCTTCAACCTATGAAGACAGATTTCTTCCGAAGACTTTTAGTACACATGCTTTATCTGATGTACTGTTCCATAAAGCACCTTTTCCGCTGCATCTCTGTAAAGTCACCAACTACATGAGTTGGTGAAAAGGGCCTTGCTTTTGGTAACTGTACATTGAGGTCTTGAGTCTTCAACTTTCCACTTTATGTACTTTATCCTTTTTGTATTGTATAAGGATGTGAGCTATGGCATGTCATAGTCACAAGGTCAAAAGGCAGATATGACTTTTGATCCTACAATTGATTTTGTTAGTGTCTAGTCAATTGTATCCAGCTGGCTTTCAAAGTATAGCCGGCTGTAGGTTGTAGTATAAGTATTTCAAGTTCTTGTATCTTTTCTTTATGCTTTGTAACACTTGTAAAAGAACTTGAGAAAGCAATATACTGCCTCCTTGAAACCCATATTCTCTTGTTCTGTCTCTTGCTTTACTTGTGTTCTTTGTATCATCTTTGGTTACCCAGTTCACTGTTTGATTAGAGCTTAGTTAATCTCCTCATTGTGTTGTTGTGTTGTAATTATGCTTAAGCCCTTAAACGGTCCTACAAGTATAGACCTAAAGCTCTTATCTGTAAGACTCAATTGATCAACTCCTCTGTTATACGTAAGTATAGACCTGGACCTCTCATCATTTGATGTCTATAAGCGTATTACTTCTCTTGATATATGACCTATGTTGCTTCTGAGAGGAAGAGTCAAGCAGAGCGTGTTATTTGTTCAATATATTATGAGGACATGATAAGTTTCTTTGCCAAATGTCTATGGGGACTGGGTCATTCAATGTTTCTTTAAAAGAACCAAAAAATGATAATAGTAGTTGCGATGCACTTGTTGAAATGAAGAATGCATGGACTTAAAAGGACAAGTATATCAGCAATCCCGCCAAACTTTGACTCTCCAGAAGATCTTTTCAGCTTCTCGTTCATATCCTTTTTATACTGTTTGATTTTGGTTTAAAAATACGTGAAGAATGGTGAGCTCGTGTGGGGCAAATTTCTTTTGATTTCTTTTATTTTGTTTACTTTGTTTTAATTCTTTTCTAAATAATTTTACTTTTATTTTTTTAATTTTAAAAAGAAAATAATTTTTTTTTAATTTGTTAAGTATCCAGCGAAATTATACTTTCGCTGGTATTTTCGCTCGGCGAAACTGTAGCTTCGCCGGCGCTTTCGCAAGTTGCAAGGTCAGTTTCGACAAGAGTTTCGCAAGGCAAAATTGTAGCTTCGCATGGCGAAACTATAGTTTCGCTGCCTGTGAAACTAAGTGCTATATAACTCAATTTGCGAAATTGTCTTCTCATTTTCACACAACGTGGTTTTGGATGTATTAGGGTTTAACCGTGTGGGTTTCATGCGATTCTGAGTTTTTATGCTTATGATTGTCGATTGACCGTTGATTTATCTTCGCAAGTGAGTTTCGAACTCAGGACCGTAGTCTAATCTAGATTTAATGGCAACATTGTGTGGTTATTCGATTGAGACTCTTCGGTACCTTTGCAGTTCTTACTGCGAAAGTACCGATAGTCCAGCGAAACTGAACAAAAGTTCAAGGTTTTTCAGCGAAACTGTGTAGTCATGTTGTCCGAGCGAACTTAACAGTTTCGCAGACAGTTTCAGTTTCGCTGCGCCGAAACTACAGTTTCGGCTTGTCGAATTTACTACACTGTCTTGCCAAATCTAATAAATAATTGCTGCCGAAATTACTTTTTCGCTTGCCAAAACTAATACTTCATCTGGCGAAACTATAATTTCGGCTAGCGAAATTAAATTGTTATTTGTTTAATTTTATTCTTTTTCTTATTTTTCTTTAATATTATTTTTTAATATACCGTTCTAATGCGTTTCATCTGCTTTTCAAATTAAATGGCCAATCTAAAGTTTGACGAGAGGAACAATATTACTGCTCTGCTAGACGACACTCATCCCAAAGATGCCGATTTTAGAGACTGCAAACGCTGGCTACAGAGATCTTCAATCGCCTGGGTGATCTCACATTCTACTAGTATATATGACTTACACATTAGGGATTTTTGGCGGACGACAGAGTATGACACAAGAGCCAATCCTCAGAGGATTGCGGCTAGGGTGATGGAGAATGAGATGATTATTACTACAGAGGTTATATCGAGGGTGTTGAGGCTTGTCAACTACAGGTAACCTGCAATCAGCTAGATCTTCTGGAACATTAGAGAGAAGAGATGATTTTCCTATGATTCCTCCTACTATTAATCAATTTGATGAAGAAGTTCCATTGCAATCTCATCCTCTTAGGAAAAAAGAACAAAATCCGAGTGTTTCAACTAGAGGCTGGTCGTAGTACACTTCCCACTCCTTCAGAAGAACTATCTACTGAAGTTAGAAATTCAGAACCAGCCACTATGCCAGTAGAAACTAAAAGGAATGAAAACAATGAAAGTCTTTAAAGTGCTGCTGATGCTGAAGCTGAAATTGGTGAGGCCTTTGATTACTTTCACCATTCTCCCACATCACAACTTGAAGGTGCCTCTCACCAAGATGATCTGAATGTCTCCAACCTTTATGTATCTAATGCTGGTGACTTAATTCCAACCACCAGGATACATAAGGATCATCCAGTGTCAAGCATCATTGGGGAACTGGATGAGCGGGTGACAAGAAGCAAGTCAAGTATTGCAAACATCTGTTTGTTTTCTTGCTTTGAGTGTCAAATTGTACCCAAAAATATAAAAGACGCTCTTTAAGACAACAACTGGATCAAGCCAATGCAGGAAGAATTGCTCCAATTCAAGAAACAAGAAGTATGGAAGCTGGTAGACCTTCCCGAAGGACAATACCCTATCAATACCAGATGGTTATACAGAAACAAGACTGATGACAAGGGTATTGTCATCAGAAACAAAGCAAGATTGGTAGCATAGGGAGACACTCAAGAAGAAGGAATAGATTATGATGAAGTGTTTGCTCTTGTAGTCAGATTAGAAGCCATCAGACTTTTCCTTGCTTACTCTTCGTCCATGAGATTCACTGTGTATCAAATGGATGTAAAGTGTGCATTTCTTTTTGGCAAAATCTCTAAAGAATTCTATGTGAGTCAACCACCAAGCTTTGAAGACCCGGATTTCCCTCACAGGGTGTACAAGCTTGACAAAGGTTTGTATGGTCTAAATCAAGGCCTACGAAAGTGGTACGAGACTATACCATCTTTCGTTCTTGCACACGGGTATGAGAGAGGAAAGATTGATCCGACCCTTTCAGAAAAGGAAAAGGAAAAGAAATGTTGTAAGTCTAGGTTTATGTGGATGATATCATTTTTGGCTCAACAAATAAGCAACTTTGAAAGGATTTTGAAGACCTTATGCATTCCAAATTCCAAATGAGTGCAATGGGGGAGCTTACATTCTTCTTAGGGTTGCAAGTAATCACATGTGAATGCTATCAAGATGATATTCAAATATATTAAGGGCAAGCCCGTACTTGAATTATGATATCCAAAGGATGGGGATTTCAACCTTTATGCCTACACAGACAATGACTACGGGGGATGCAACTTCAATCAGAAGTCTACTTCTGAGGGTTGTCAATTTCTTTGTCCCAGATTGGTCTCCTGGCAGTGTAAGAAGCACACAAACGTGTCTGTTTCAATAGCAGAAACTGAGTACATAGCAGTATCAGCTTGTTGCTCTCAAGTTCTCTGTATTCAAAACCATATGTTTGATTAAGGTTTTAACTTCTTGCACACACCAATTCACATTGACAACACAACAGCCATGTTCATAACAAACAATCCAGTTCAGCACTCAAAAACCAAACACATTGAAATTAGATATCACTTTTTGAGAGATTGTGCTGAAAAAGGGTTAATCAAGTTGATATAGGTCCAAACAGACAATCAATTAGATTATTTATTCACTAAGTCATTTGATCCTACTTGGTTTAAATTCTTAGTCCAATCAATTGGCATGATTGACCTTGAGTAAAAATCAAAATTCACAAAAACATTCAAATATTACAAAAATAAAAAAATAAGTCATTTTGTTGTTGAGTATGTTTTACACTCCAATTTGGGAAATGATATAATTAAAGTTGTTATATCATTCACTGTGCTTAATTTAAAATTTCAAAAGACTGACATGACTTATCTGATATGCGGGTAGGCTTAGCTTGGAAAAGAAGATACAAGCTGTGATGAACTAAAGCTCATATCCAACTATGAAGCATTCATCTCAGAGTATAAGTAAGTATTAGCTTATCTAAATGTGTGTGTGTGTGTAGTAACCTAAACACACCAGGTAATGATGCCTTATGAGTCTCATTTACCCATATTAGTTTCTCTTCTGTTTTGCTGAGCAAAGATCTAGAGAAACAATCACATAGTACTGATGTCATGATCCAAAAAGATTTCTAATGTGGAACACATCCACCTTGGATGAATTAATAAAAACTACATTCCTTGTGAATGAACAAAAAGAATCCCTAGGAGGATCACCTTCCAAAGTGAAATGAAAAAACCCCAATATGGATCAAATAAATAAAAGGATCAAAGTAAAAGAATCTCAATAAGGATCAATCAAAATGAGATTTCATAATTTAAATGACCTGGTCCTGTAAGTTATGAAAAAGTTCTACCATGCATTTCATGCGGATGGTTGATCTTGCCATGCTTTTGAGTGTGAGGTACACGTTGAATACTCAATTCTCTTAAAACATAATAAAGAGCACAAGCATCAAAATATTAACCACGCATGAGTTTAAGAGGACAAACATACCTACAATCAATATGCTCATGATTATATCTATTTTACTAACAAATGCTTGCACTTGTAAAAGGTAAGATTGATATGATCCAAAGCAAGGTATACTTCCTCTTTCATGTACACATAAGAAAACAAAAAAATTACAAAAACATTTTCTTTTCTAAATTTTAAATCTTTAAAGTTTTTATCCCGAATATAAAGTTAGGGGGAGTAATTAAAGTTTTGATCATTATGTACAGCTGTTGTTTTTCTTAAAAATATAAAATCAGGAAAATGATTGTGTTGGTGTGGAAGTTATACCATAGTATCTCAGTATATGCAGATATCTTGAAGTACAAAAGTCCAAGATAAGTCAAACCTGGGAAACTTGTATCACATGGTATACAATTCAATCCAAGCAAGAATTAACAATCCAAGCAACAGTCAAAACTTCATAAAAGTCAAAGCAACAGACTCATCTTTATAACAGTCAAAGCAGAAGACTCATCTTCATAAAAGTCAAAGCAGCAGCACAAAAATAGTCAAAACTATCCATTGCAAAAACATTAATTTTTGACAAGTTCAAAATTTAATGCGGGTAAGAGCATTGGTTAATGTGGGTGAAGGTAATCCATGCATATGACTAATGCGGGTAATAGTTTTGTATAAGAAAAACACAAGTGAAACTTATGAAGAAAAGTTTTGAAGTGTTGAAAACTTATATGACAAAATTTGTTCTTCCGCATTTCTTTATGCGGTTAACATTTTGTTCGTCCGTATTTCTCTATGCTGGTAAGTTTTGTTCAGTTGCATTTCCCAAATATGGTTGACTTGATCAATGCTGACAAACATTGTTATGTATTTGTACTAAAAATAAATAAAAATTATGCTCACTCTCTTCTGTCATGATAAGTGTTTGAAACTCAATTAACGCGGATGGACAAATTAAAGCACAGAAATACAAACATCCATCAACATAAACAAATGTAGTTGAGGGTCAAGAAATGCGGATAACTTAATTGTTCATTCGCATTTATTGATGTAAATGCGGACAAGTATAGTGTTCTTTTGCGTTTGCTACAGTCTACAAATGCTGACAAGTTTTGTACTTCTGCATTTGTCACAATACACAAATGTTTTTGCTACAATACACAAATGCTGTCAACTTTTGTCCTTTCGCATTTTGCTACGGTACAAAAATGCTGGCAAGTTTTGTACTTCCATATTTGTCATAGTACACAAATGCTGACAAGTTTTGTCCTTTCGCATTTGCTATAGTATGAAAATTAAAACCTCCGCTTTTGTTCAGAAACTTGTAAAGTTTTAGAAAGCCATTAAATTGACTATTTAAACACATTAATAAGAGTCATTTAATACTTTTCAAATTTGAGAGAACTTATAATGCGACGAGCGTGTTCATACTTTCTTCATCCATCATCAACATCTTTACTTACCTATTGATTCGATTGTTCATCCTACCTCTTTTCACCTCTATTTCGATTCATAACAAACGTAGTATTGAAACAAGGTGATAATCAATGGATACGCAAACCTTAACTATCGAACTAGTGATGAATTTAGAACCCTAGGTCAAGAAAGATTCATAAAATTAACCATGAACGACGGATTTCAATGACATTTTCGAGTTTAATGAAACTAATGTTGATGAAAATAACAATGAACGATCGAGTTTCAAAACCCTAGTTACTTCGCATGAATAGGGGAACCAAGAGCTGATAATGCTGAAGTCAAATCCTTTGTTTTAGTGTTAAAAGATGCTCAAAACAACAAAGACCATTAACATTAAACATAAAACACAACATAAATGGTTATTCATCACAAAATCAAGATAGGTCAAATTCCTATGGAACAGTACCTATCAAACTCTCAATTTTGACCTGATAAAGTCAAACTGAGAGAAGTCAAACTTGATTTTAGTTATGTGATCATGTGTCTCTAATGCAAAGGTCTATGGCAAATCTGACTTGGAGGAAGCTCCACAACGTTAGTGGATATCTTGATCCGGATGTGCCAGAAGCTGAAGGGCTGAGAGACATGATCAGATTCTTTTTAACAATAAGAGTAGCCCATGCCATCATAGTAAGACCCATGATTTATGATAACTTCATCATGTCTTTCTGGGAACTACTGAAGTAACTGATGTAGATGTTGTAAAGACCATATCTTGAAGAATCACTGTTGATCATACACTTGCCATCACTTAACAAACTGTGAGACAGTGTCTACTTGGAGATGATGGTAACTCTATCCCAGAACTAGAAGAAGATGTGTTGGACCAAAAGAACCAATGAGCCGGATCAGAAAAACCTTTAAGTCCCACAGACGTTACAACAACCGCTGAAGTCCACAACAGCTGAAGACAACAACTGATTACAAAGTCTGAAGACAAGTGCTGAAGACAAAGTCTGAAAACAAGTGCTGAAGACAAAGTCTGAAGACACAAGTGCTGAAGACAAAGTCTGAAGACACAAGTGCTGAAGACCAAGTATCAGACGTTGTCATAACAGCTGAAGAGGACTTCTTCAGTAGTTGTGACGGTTTACTTTCAGTAGTTTTATGTTTTCAGTAGTTTTGTAAAACGACTGAAGAGCTTGTTCTTCAGTCGTTGTAGTTTCAGTAGTTTCTTATCAGTAGTTTTATATTTTGTACTTAGCACTCTGATATGTTCTCAGTAGTTGTGAACATTTTAGTAGTTTGTTAAGTGTTAGTTATTTTTGTAATAGATCTGCCAGTTGTCACCATCCCGTGATAACAGCAGTGATTGCACTCTATATAAGGAGTGTCAACCTTATTGTAATCGAATGAATGATTGAGCAGAAATATTTGTTATAATTGAAACATTCCTTGTCATAGAAATATATTCTCTCGTTATATCCGTATTTGTTTTAATGCATACGAATATCAAATTCTTGCTACAATTTGTCTAATTCTTGATCTTATTCCGCTGCGTTACACTCTAATCCATCGAACTTGTGATCACTGATCCTGACAAATGGTATCAGAGCAGGTTAATCATTGATCGATCAATAATTGATCATTGAAACTGCTATTCAAGATCCAAGTTTGATTGAATTAGCATTTTTGCAAGAAACGGTTATAGAGATTGAATTTTCTGTGTTTTTGGTCATTCATCCTGAGATTTATTCTTGGTTTTCATTGAGTCTGTGGTGGTCTGTGTAAAATCTTTTAAAAGCTTGAATTAAATTGTTTTTGGACCTAAAATGACTACTCCTTCCAATGATCCTCACAATACTGGTTCCTCAACCAAGCCTCCAATGCTGGTTAGGAATGAGTATAACATATGGCAATGACGTATGCTCCATCACCTGTCTGTTAACAGCTCAGGTTGTTGGACATCAGTGGTACATGGTCCGCACAAGTCTATGGTGAATAACCCGGAAACCAATCAAATGGTTCCGAAGAGGAGGGATCAATACTCAGATGAGGATAAGAAATTGTTTGAGATTGATGCAAAAGCCCATGGAATTCTGGCCATGGCACTGCCCAATGAAATCTATTTTGCTAATGCATTATGAATCTGCCCATGACCTCTGGAATGCCTTGAAAGAACAATTTGGAGGAACATATGAGGTCTTGGCAAATAATAGAGAGATCCTTGCCCAACAATATGAGACATTCTCTCATAGGAAGGGTGAGACACTGACTCAACAGTTTGAGCGGTTCTCTTGTTTGATCTCTGAATTAAAAATGGTTAAACATGAGTACACCAATATCCAGATGAATAACAGATTTCTCAGATCACTGCCTGAGAGATGGGACACATATACTATTGTCCTACGCTCCAGTGCAAATTTGGACAAACTATCTCTCACCCAACTCCATGGGAAATTGCTCACATTTGAGAGAGAGATAGAGCAGAAACGAAAACTGTCTTCATCTGGTAAGCTCACTGAAGACTTTGTACCAGGCAACACTGCCTTGGTTAGTCATGAGTCAGAATATGCTTCATCTGAATGCCAGTATGATGAGCATATTGATTTCTCTTCAAACATTTCTGATTCTGCATTTGTGAGTGTTGATAGTCAGTTTATTGGGTGTAATAATGACAATCTATGCTTCATCATGGATGATCTCAAGGGGATTGCTGATGATGACTTAGAATAGATGGATATTTTGAGCCAAATGGCTTTGATAAATATCAGATCTCAGAAGTTCTACAAAAGAACTGGAAGAAAGTTCCCAGGACTCTCTGGCAAAACCAAAGTTGGTTTTGACAAGAGTAAGTTGAGGTGTCACAAATGCCACAGGCTTGGACACTTTGCTAGAGAATGTAGATCATCTGGATCTAATTCCTCTGCACCTTTTTGACTTTCCCTGGCAATAGTCAACAAAACAGAGGGCAACATCCTGTCAATTCTAGTCATCATTCTCAACCACAATCTCCTGCATATTTTGTTCCTCAGGGTCAAACGCCATATCCTAACCCTTGTTATTACATGCCACAAACCAGTCAAGTTCAAGCTCCTATGGTACCACAACCTCATGCACTACCAGAACCTCAACCATCTCATCAACCTCCTCAACCTCAACAACACAGCTTCTTCACCCCTGGAGTTGTTGACTGGAGCAGTTTGCCAGATGACATGTCTGGTCATGAACAACTGTTCACAGATGCTGATCAACATGGTGGTGACAGTCCTTTTGGGAATCTGGCACTTATGGCTCTGGAGTCTACTGAGGGTTCCTGCTCAAATGCATCATCTTCACAGGTAACTCAGGTATCTTCAGAGGCTAAAGCCAAGTTATGTTCTGAATCATGCATAGCTGCCTTTGTCTCTATTAGAGAGGCAAATGTAGCATTAATAAATCAAAAACTTGAGTTTGAGAAAACCATTTCCAAAAGAAAAGCTGAGTATGAGTCTGCTCTTAATAGTAAAAGTGATGAGATTTATAAGCTTAAATGCCAATTAAATGATGAAAAGGCCAAGCTAGAGGTTATTCTGGAAGACCAGAGAAGTCTCAAAGAAACCCTTGCAGTCACCCAAGTAGAGTGTGATCGATGGGTACAATCATGCAAAGGTTTTGAAATGCTTCTTAGTAAGCAATCAGCTTCCAATGTGAAGTTTGGCATTGGTTATAATCACACTGCTCCTCCTACAGATTTTGCTTCAAGAGCAGAAGTGAAATCTGATGGAGAAAGCAATAACCAATCCACCTCATCATGTGATTCACTTTTTGATAGAGCATCATCAAAAGTAGAAGTCAGCACTAAGCCCTCTCAGAACCTATCAGCTGATGTTGATGGTTCCACTGCTGACACTCACATGATCAAAGAGTTGATCAACTCAGGATTTATTTCTGGAAGTCCTGAAAGGACTGGAGAGCAAGATTTAACACCTGAAGTTCAAACTCCAACTACTGTCAGCACTGAAGAGAAGAAAACTGTCAGTAGAAAGAGTTTGAAGACTACTAAAAAGGAAGTGAAGAAAGCAAATAATGCTTCCAAAGTACTGAAGAGCAAGTCTTCAGTAGTTTTATTCTCTTTAGTTGATGATCAACATAAGATGAAGAAGAAACCATGTGAAGTATGTGGTTTGTTCAATCATCTTACAGATGACTGTTGGTACAAAAGAGGATCCAAACTCAAACATAAAGAGGAAATTAAAGAGAAAATGGTTAAAATGAAAACTGAGTTTGAAGCCACATTTGTACCAGCAACATCAAATCCTGTAACCCTTAAGTCCAAAAAGAAATCCAAAAAGGAAGGGGTTAAACAGGTAACAGCTGAGATAGCTCAAAAGAAGAAGGTGCAACATAGGAACTTATCAAACTCCAATGCCAATGTGTCTGAAGAGCTGAAAGCTTTATCACAAAATCAGACACAGCTGGTTATGATGGTTCAACATCTATTGGGAAGAGTTAACCAATTAGATGTTCCTATGTTGAAACCACAGAAAAGGAGGTCCAAGCCAAAGGATTCTTCTTCTTCACCATCTTCTTCCTCTCAGGCTGTTGTTTCCAACAAACCTGTTAGTCTACCATCTGTTGATGTGAACAGGCCCAAAACCAAAAAGGTTTGGGTCTCAAAATCTAACTAATTTGTTTTGTTTTGCAGGGTTCTTCAACATGCCACAGAGGCATCTGGTATGTAGACAGTGGAGGATCCATGCATATGACAGGAAACAGATCACTTCTTAATGACTACTCTCAAGGAAGGAAGGGGTTTGTGTTATTTGGCAATGATGCAAAGGGTTACATCATCGGCAAAGGCTTTGTTTCCAATGGGAAAATAAAGTTTGATGATGTTAACCATGTGGAAAATCTCAAGTACAACCTCTTGAGTGTCAGTCAAATGTGTGACAAAGGCCATGTTGCTCTTTTCACCAGTCAGAACTGTCGGATTCTGTCATCCAAAGTTCTAAGTTTGATTGATAAGGTGTTGGATGAATACACTCTCTTAAAGGCCAACAGGACAGGAAGAGTGTATGCCTTAGATCTTTCCAAGAAAATAGATCTCAAAGGCCATCCTTGCCTATTTTCCAAGGCTTCCCCTCAAGAATCTACTCTATGGCATAGAAGGCTGGGTCATGTTAATCTCAAAAACATAAATCAGCTGATAAACCATGGTTTAGTAAGGGGACTGCCTATGAAGGAGTTCAAATGTGAAATAATTGCACTGCTTGTTTAAAAGGAAAACAGCACAAAGCTTCATTTCCCTCCATAGAAGAACCTAAGTCCACTGCCTGCTTACAGCTTCTTCACATGGATCTCTTTGGTCCTGTGAGAGTGATGAGTATGGCTAAGAAGAAATACTGTCTGGTAATTGTGGATGATTACTCCAGATTTGTATGGACTTTCTTCTTGCATTCAAAGGATGAGGCAGCTCAGAAGATTATCAACTTTGTGTTGTATGTTGAGAAGCAGTATTCCCTCTCAGTCAAGTGTATTAGAAGTGATAATGGAACAGAATTTAGAAACAATACACTTGATGAGTTCTACCTCTCAAAGGGAATCAAGAGGCAGTTTAGCATTCCAAGAACTCCTGAACAAAATGGAGTAGTGGAGAGAAAGAACAGGACCCTTATTGAAGCTGCAAGGTCCATGTTGGCTGATTCTGGACTGCCAATGACTTTTTGGGCTGAAGCTGTCAATACAGCTTGCTATGTACAGAATAGAGCTCTAGTAAATCAGAGGTTGATGAAGACTCCATATGAAGTTCTTCATCATTTGGCCCCTCTAATTTCATTCTTCAGAGCTTTTGGATGTCCTTGTTTCATTCTCAACACACGGGATCAACTCCAAAATTTTGATCCTAAGGTGGATGCAGGGTACTTTGTTGGTTATTCATCAACTTGCAAAGCATACAGAGTCTTCAACTGTAGAACAAAGATGGTTGAAGAGACTCTACATGTTAAGTTTAATGAATCTCCAAAGGACAAGATTCCACAAAGCCCTGTGGAGATATTTGATTTGGACATACTGCAATATGTTCCTTATCAAACTCCTGCTGTTGCTCCTGTCAACAGTTCACCACCTGGTGGTACTGCTGGTGCTGATGATGATGATGATAGCAGTACTCACCTCTTCAAGTTTAGTGATCAACTGCCTGATTCAGCTAGACCTGATGTTCCTGTAGCTCCAGTAGCACAATCCACAACAAATGCTGATGAGATTTCTACAACTTCAACTTCCTTTGAATTACCATCTACTGATTGGTTTCAAGGAAATGCTTCACCATCACCATCTGTTGCTGCTGAGCCTGCTACAAACACTTGCACTGATCTCATTGTGTACCAAGATCTGAAGAATCACCCTATGTCTCAAATCATTGGTGATATCACTGCTGGCGTATCAACAAGAAGTCAATTGTCAAATTTCTGCTTCTATGCTCTCTTCATCAGTCAGCAAGAGCCAAAGAATTATCACATTGCTTTAAAGGACAATGGATGGGTTGATGCCATGCAGCTTGAGCTTCTTCAGTTCAAGAAACAGCAAGTGTGGGAACTGGTTCCTCTACCTCCAGGTAAGTGTGCAATAGGCACTAAATGGGTGTTTAGGAACAAAACTGATGAAAATGGGCTTATTGTTAAGAACAAGGCCAGACTGGTTGTTCAGGGGTTTGCACAAGAAGAAGGTATTGATTATGATGAAACCTTTGCCCCTGTAGCCAGACTGGAAGCAATTCGATTGTTTTTAGCTTATGCTGCTTATCAAAATCTTAAAGTTTTTCAAATGGATGTCAAAAGTGCATTTTTGTATGGGAAAATTAAAGAAGAGGTTTATGTATGTCAACCACCAGGTTTTGAGGACAATAAACATCCTAATTGGGTGTATAAGCTTGATAAGGCTCTTTATGGGTTGAAACAAGCTCCTAGAGCCTGGTATGAGACATTATCAAACTTTCTTCTGGAAAATAATTTCACTAGAGGCTCCATAGATAAGACTTTATTCATTAAGAAAGCTGGGCAGCATAATCTACTTGTTCAAATTTATGTAGATGATATTATTTTTGCATCCTCTGATCCACAGTTGTGTGATGTCTTTACAAAGTTGATGCAACAGAAGTTTGAAATGAGTGTCATGGGTGAATTACAGTTCTTTCTAGGTTTGCAAATCAAACAAAAGGCTGATGGAATTTTCATTCATCAGTCCAAATACACAAAAGATCTTTTGGAAAAGTTTGATTTACAAAACTGTAAGCCCTGTTCTACTCCCATGTGCAACACCACACAACTGGATACAGATCAGAAAGGTAAAGTGGTTGATGAAACACTTTACAGATGTATGATTGGGTCCTTGATGTACTTAACAGCTTCTAGACCAGATATTATGTTTGCTACATGTGTTTGTGCTAGATTTCAGGCTGCACCTAAGGAGTCTCATTTGATTGCAGTCAAGAGGATCTTTAGATATCTGCAAGGCACTCCATCTCTAGGTTTATGGTATTCTACTAGACATTCTGGTAAATTAGTTGTTTTTTCTGACAGTGACTATGCAGGGTGTAAGTTGACCAGGAAATCAACTTCTGGTGGATGTCAATTCCTAGGCAACTGTTTGATTTCTTGGCAGAGTAAGAAACAAACCTCAGTTGCTACATCAACTGCTGAAGCCGAGTACATTGCTGCTGTAAGCTGTACATCTCAGGTACTCTGCTTCAAAACCAATTATTGGATTATAGCATAACAGAGACTAAGACTCCATTGTTAATGGACAGCTCTTCAGCTCTTTGTATTGTCAAGAATCCTGTCCAGCACTCTAGGACTAAACATATTGAAATCAGACACCATTTTATTAGAGATTGTTTTGAAAAAAGGTCTGATTGATCCAAAATTTGTTCCTAGTGCTGATGAGCTTGCAGACATTTTTACTAAGCCTTTGGATAGTTCAACTTTCCACAACCTGGTGTTAAGGCTTGGTATGCTGCAGCTAGAATAAGTGACAACTACTGATGATCTCAGTAATAAGTACTGATGATCATTGGTAACCATGTCACATATAAGTACTGATGAGTTCCTTTACCCTCAGTAGTTTTTATAACTACTGAAGGCTACATGCCTCACAAGTACTGAAGTACTTTATTTGTTAAAACACCTGATGTAGTTACAACAGCTGATGAAATCACAACTACTGATGTAGCTACAACTACTGATGTCAGAAATACAGATAAGTACTGATGACCAATGAAACCTCTGAAACTCAGATTTAAGTCTGATGAGTAAGTGTGGAGGTCAGACTGAAACAGCTGAAAAGCTATGAATTGACGAAAACAGCTGATGAGTAAGCTATGAAACACCAAAACCTTCAGTCGTTTTCTAACCCTACCCTTTAAATACCTTATCCCACCTTCAGAGTTTTTCTCTCCTCTCTTCTCAAACCTAACGTTCAAAACTCTGTAACCTCTCTTCATCAATGGCGACCATGCAACTAAAACCACGACACAACTGTGTCGCACATCTCACAAAATCGCCATACTGGACCAAGTTTCACAACGCCATTGATTTAATGGTTCAGTCACCTTACC
The DNA here is from genome assembly GCA_025215565.1 of Flaveria ramosissima. Classification (NCBI taxonomy): domain Eukaryota; kingdom Viridiplantae; phylum Streptophyta; class Magnoliopsida; order Asterales; family Asteraceae; genus Flaveria; species Flaveria ramosissima. The sequence goes on from CM046045.1 coordinate 8,209,382, forward strand.
AAACGGCTTTTCTGTTAAATCCCACCATATATGCCGAATCTCTTAACCAATTCTGGACAAACGTCACTCTTGTCTCTGAGGAGAATGACACAGAGTCTCTTCAATCGTTTGTCCATCGTCAAAAAGTGGTCATTACTCCAGACACTCTTCGCCAAATCCTTAATCTGGATGATGCCACTTTCCCAACTGGTTATCCAAAGGGCACAACAGATCAATCATTTGCCCACCATGGATACCAGGGTAACCTGAGTGCATCTACCATATTGAGGAAACATTTCCAGGATGCCGAACGTCTCAACTTTCATATGGTAAATGTCTGCCTTGCCCCCAAGACTTCATCATGGGATCAAATGTCCACAAGGTGGCAACAGGTAATGTACTCCATCCTTGAGCAACAACCTTTAAATTTTTCTGAAATACTATTTTTAGAGCTCAAGGATATGGCCCAAAAACAACTTGCTAACTGTTGGATATTATATCCTCGGTTCATAATGGCCATAATTGAAAACCAGCTTCAAGCTGAGGGACTTGTTGGCCTGGGAGTCCCTGCTATGGCTGTATTTCCTGAAGTATACTCCCGGCACAACTCTGACCAATCACTAAAAATGGCTGCCAAGCTGCGCAAACCCACGCAGCTGGAACCCACAGCCACCACCTCCAGATCCAGAGTCCCCACCAAACCAAAAACCAAACGCCCCAAAACAGCTATTCAGGGAGATGAGTCCCCTGAAGATGCTCCTGTACCACCAAGGCAGGATATACTTGCTGGTTTAAATCCCCCAGCAGTATCAGAGACTCTACCAGCCACAGCCGCTCAGGATTCCTCTCAAAAGGAGCCTGCAGCAACCAAAGGAGGGGTACCCACTAATCTGGAATCTTCCTCATTTGAGGAGATTGCCATTGAAGAGCACAATTCTCCCCAGGTGCATACTGCTTTTACCCCATCTCCCCATGCAAATGCCCCCCAAAGTCCAACCATTATAATTGCAAACGTGCTGACTCAGCTGCATGCGTCTCCTCCTCCCCACCAAACACCAACAAAGGGGACAACCACAGCCATTGAGGAAGAGGATCAACATGCTTCTGACAACCCACAGCACCGGGGTTTAAATGTTCTGTCTCCTGGTGTGGATATGGAGATCAGAATATCTGGTGAGGCTGCCACCTCTTCTGAATCAGCACATGATCAGACTGAGGCTGGTAACATTGCTAAGACCTCACCAGAGGCAACAGCTGATGAAGGACATCGTCCTGAGGCTGGAAGTCCCCATTTCCAAGAAAAAGGGGCACATGCTAAAACTGGTCTACACCTAATGCATGTACATCCTGCTACAAGCAGGAGGTCAGGTGATTCAGCATCTGCTGATGATGACCTGGGCTTCTTTTATGATGTTCTGGCCCAAAACACAATTCTTGAGGAAGAAGTCCGTAGACTACAAAGACTACTTGACCAATTCTCTCAAGAAGCAAGTCCATCTGCCACCAACATAAACCCACAGATGGCACCTTCACCTGAAGGTCTCCCACACACTCTCAGCCACTCAAAACTTCCAAGCCACCAGCTTCTATTTCTGGCACTGCTTCTCAGGGACAGAACCCCTCTGAGCAAACAGCTGCTATCTTTCAGCAATCCCTACCTCTCATCACCCCAATGATCACAGACATTGTGATCAAAACCATGGATGAGAGGCTTCCCTCAATCATACAACCCCTGGTGGAGGAGACTGTGAGCACAAGGCTTTTTGCTACTCAAACCCTTGCAACCAATGCAACCAAAAAGGGGGAGAGTCAGTCAGTGAACGCAAAGAGGAAGAGCATATTGAAAGAAAAGGAGACTGAGAAGGAAGAGGAGTTTGTGAAGGGAGCCAACATTGATCAAGTGGGTGAAAGTCACAAAAACTTTCATATCACATATAAGAAGAGGAAGGTTGAAGGAAAAGAAAAAGAACTCCAACTCGATGAGATGATCAAAATGGCGGATGCTACACATAGTAAATCAATGGACTCCATTATTGATCAACTGTATAGACAAGGGTTCGATACTGCACAGCTTGACTCAGAGATTAGGAGACTTGAAGTTGAAGAAATTAACTCAAGATGGGCAAGTTATGATGCATTAGAAAGAGAAAGACTAGAGATCATGATCAGATTCATTGCAAAGCACCTTGGGAGATCATTGATCGAGATTAAGTCATGGACCAGGGACAGTATCTTGGCAATAACCACCAAGATCTGTTCGTCTGAAGCATACACAAAGGGATTGGTGATTGAAGCACTAAATGAGGCAGGTGCTGGGAATAGAAAGGAACTAGCAAAACACTCAAAAGCCTCACTCACTACAAGAATGCTAGAACAACCTGCAAAACTTCCCACTTCAAAATCACCACTACCACAACCCACTAAACCAACTCCTTTACCCTCAAAACCAACAGCTGATGATGCACCCAAGAAGAAGAAGAGAAGGATGTTGAGGCTAGAAGAAGAAGAAGAAGAGGATGATGAGGAAGAAGATAGGCTGCCTCTTTCCGCAGTCCTAACTTTGCCTAAAGCCAAACCTATGCCCATCACTCCCACCTCACAGATGGAAACTGTGAGAGTAAAGATAGAAGAAGAACAGCAGCAAAGGCTTCATGATGATGAGATGCTGAAAAGCATAGACAAAACTTATGCTGCTTCTTCATCAGTAATCAGTATGAAGAAAGAAGCTCTGAGATTGTACACCCTTGCTAACACATTTCAATATCAAAAGGAAAAGGTGAGAATATGGCCTGATCCTAGGGTGACTCACAGAATTGTAAAGAAAGACATTCCTGCGAGATACAAGGGCCAAGTAAAAAGGATCGTAGATGAAGAGATCACAGTGGTCCTGGTAGTATCACCCTGGGAAATTGTAGAAGATTTCAAGAAGGCCTATGAGACTAAACAGCCACCCCAAAAGATGTTAGAGAACAGAGTAATTAAAAAGGGGTTAGTCTACAAGAAGCTTGAGAACTTCAAACAAAATAAGCTCAGTCTGTTACTTGAAGGTACTCACCCAGATGAGTTTGCATACAGACATATTACAATAGTTGAGCTCAAAAATGGCAAACAGGCTAAGTACATTTCAGAGCTGTATGGGCGTGAAGGATTGTTTGATGGTGAAGCTGAAAATCATACCATGGAAGAACAAATTATGTTTCTCAGAGCATACACCAGAGAATCCTACATGCTTATACATGGGAAGTGAGTCTCATGGATGAGGGAACAGCTCAGTGTCCAATTCCCCAATACAGAGCTCCCATCCATACATTGCCAATTCCCCAAACAACCGCTGAAGTCCACAACAGCTGAAGAAAACAACTGATTACAAAGTCTGAAGACAAGTGCTGAAGACAAAGTCCGAAAACAAGTGCTGAAGACAAAGTCTGAAGACACAAGTGCTGAAGACAAAGTCTGAAGACACAAGTGCTGAAGACCAAGTATCAGACGTTGTCATAACAGCTGAAGAGGACTTCTTCAGTAGTTGTGACGGTTTACTTTCAATAGTTTTATGTTTTCAGTAGTTTTGTAAAACGACTGAAGAGCTTGTTCTTCAGTCGTTGTAGTTTCAGTAGTTTCTTATCAGTAGTTTTATATTTTATACTTAGCACTCTGCTATGTTCTCAGTAGTTGTGAACATTTCAGTAGTTTGTTAAGTGTTAGTTATTTTTGTAATAGATCTGCCAGTTGTCACTATCCCGTGATAACAGAAGTGATTGCACTCTATATAAGGAGTGTCAACCTTATTGTAATCGAATGAATGTTTGAGCAGAAATATTTGTTATAATTGAAACATTCCTTGTCATAGAAATATATTCTCTCGTTATATCCGTATTTGTTTTAATACATACGAATATCAAATTCTTGCTACAATTTGTCTAATTCTTGATCTTATTCCGCTGCGTTACACTCTAATCCATCGAACTTGTGATCACTGATCCTGACAAGATGAGATCATGACCTTCATTCCCAATAGAGGTTTTGAAGGAAAGCAAATAGTAAAAGGATTGATTGATTTGAAGTGGAGATTCTTGATTCACTTGTTCTAACACTGCCTATCTAAGAGGAAGACTGGTTGGAATGATATTTCCATCACCACATCTTCAGCTATCTATGCCTTATACACTAATAGACAATTCAAGATGTCTGCTTATGTGTTTAATGGCTTATTATCCAACATTCAAGAAGGAAGAAGGCATATGTTTTTTATGTATCCAAGCTTTCTTCAGTACTTCATCAATGAAGCCTTTCTTGACATTGTAGATGAAGGCCCTGTAATGGACATTCCCATTACAATGCCAAGTCATACAAGTACATCAAGAAAAGTGACCCTAAGAACTTCTATAGTGGAAATTTCTTTCCTCTGCTTCCATGGATGTTGCAAAAGATAAATATAGAAGAAGTTCTTGATGAACAAGATGAAAAAGCTCTCCTATTGATGAGCATGAAGTTATAGAAGAACAACAAGTTGCTCATGATCAACAATCGGTTGATGAGCATGCTAAGGAAGCTGATAAAGGACAAAGGCCAGTGTCATCACATATTGATGTAGGTGGTGATCTTCACACTGGGCCTTCTGTTTAAGAAGCTGACATTCCATCACCATTTAGATCATCTCCACTTCATTCTCCACCAGTATCTCCTTGTTACAATCATCAAATTTCTCCTATTCATTCTTCTCTAGCAGTTGCTGCTGCATCTGTTGACTCTAGTGAATCTACTAGTTCATCAGATAGATCTGAATCATGTTCAAACGAGGAGGATCATCATCCTGAGAGGCCTGAGAGACAAGTTCAATCAGAGGCTGGTGCTTCAGAAAGCTAAGCAGAATCTGAAGTTAACTGTCCTGATGCTAAAGATGAAATGATTTCTGAGTTATTGTTAAAGGTAGCAAGAATGGAGAAACTCCTTGATAGAAGGTTTGGGATTATTAGAGACATACTTATAGAGTTAGATGAGAAGGAGAAAGAGCTTAAAGAGCTAAAAGTCAAATATGAGTCTGAGAAAAAAAGAAAAGGATAAAGAGATTGATAGACTCAAAGCAACTCTGAAACAAGCAAAAGAAAAAACCAGTCGCCATGTGGATTCTACAACTATTAAGACTCTTTCTATGGAAGAACAAGAGAATCTTCTTGATGTCCAAAGAGACATAAATGCTGATTTACATAGACAGATAGAAGCTCTAACAAAAAATAGTTTCTGAGCTAGATATTGATAAAGATCAAAGAAGAGCTAGCTAAAGAAAAAAAAAAGAGAAAGATGATGATAATTCTGAGAAAGACAAAGGTGATGAGGGTGAGAAAGAAGAAGAAACAAAAGATGATGAAAGTGTTTCTTGTGAGAGTAGTAGTGATGATGATGATAGAAAACAACAGAATCTGATAAGCAAGCTGAACACAGTGGTATCAGGGAGGAAAAAGAGAGTATGGATATGGTTGTTTATTCTAGACAAACTTCTGAGGAAACACATGATGAGGAGTCTGAACTTAAAGATATGATTGAAGACTTAGACAACTATTCATCTAGAGAGTTTATCATTGACGATAACTTCTGGGATATTGTTAGAGATCCAAGACCTCCAGTTCAACCCATTGTGGTGATTCCCCCTACTCCTGTGCCACTAGAAAAGGTATTGAGCTTACAGATCATTTCTTTGACTGATGATAAAAAGAACTTATCAGAAGATTATATGAAGAAATCAAAGAAAAGGAAGAAGCTGAGAAGCAAGAGAAAGAAAAGAAGCAATAACAAGCTGAAACCTCTATACCCTTTCATCTGGACCACGTGTGCATACTTATTCTAGGATGAGGAAGTACTTATCTGAGAAAGCCAATGGAAAAAGTCCTATGGAAGAAGAAGAATCAGCTAAAAAGAAACAAAAAGATGATCCGAGAAGCCTTACTACTATAGCTTAGTTTCTAGACGAGCATGAGAAGGCTGAGGAACAAATTAAGAAAAAGATTGAAGTGGTAGTCTTGGAAGAAGGAGAGATAGAAGGAGGTTATCAGGCAAGCCCAATTGATGAACCAGTGGTTAAGGACAGTCCTGTGAAGGCTGAATCTTCTGTTGAAGAGATGGTGGAGAAAGCTCAAGCCAATGATCTGATGGTTAAAGCCATGTTCTTTACTATTCACGGTTAGGATGCTGATGAAGTATTTGGTATGATCTATGAGGCAATGGTGGAAGAAGTGAACAAGTTCAATAAACTTCTTGATCCTACCGATGTGACCGACTATGAAAAGAAGACAGTCAAGTCACCAATTTTATTCACTCCAACTCAAACTCAACGGTCTGAAGCTACTCTATCATATTATCACGATACCTACAGCATGACAGACAGGGAAATAAAGGATTATCTTTCTGAACAATGTAATACAAGAAGAAAACTGTGTAACATGAAGGCTAATTCCCTCAGAGGTGCATTTCTGAGGATGATCAATGACAAGAAAGAAAGATTAAAGAAAATAAAAGAAGAGGTTGTAGGGAGGAAGCCCAGAACAAGAGTGTCAGCTCAAGATATCTAGCTCACTACCAAAGACCTTGATGTCTTGGCACCTACGCTACACAAGAATCCTAAATGGTTTATTGAGCCTTCACAATTGAAGTTTCAATAAGGGTTAACCACTTTAGAGATGATAAAAGGTGTGTCTTCTCCAGAAGGCAAAGTAGATGTGAAAATCATTGCCTAGAAGTATGACAATGACTGAAATATGTTAATGGTCAAGAGAATCTTAGGTCTAGTTCAGTTTTTCAAAAAGTACCCTGCTCTAGTGAACTCCCTGCAGATCCATGACTTGAAAGAATTGACTGAGCTTGAGTTGATAAATCATAATGCAATGTACAGAGGATATGGGTTTGAATATATTTTTAAAATATTCAAGAAAATCAATAACTTCAAATATCTAAAAGCTAGCTGCATCAGGAAAGACAAATCTTTCCGAAATCCTCTAGAGAAGAAAAGAAGATAAAAGGGACTGAAGAGTTTGTGTAACCTGAGTTGAATGTAAAACCAACTGAATCACTAAAAAGAAAGATTGTTGCTAGTACTCACAAGACAAAACCAATCTCAAATGTAATTTATGATGAAACGACTTATAAGTTGGTTATTGAGAGGAAATGGGGAGGAAAAGAAGGTTCGGAGATAAGGCACTTTAGTGGAAATGAGGTGAGACTGCTTGATGAATCCTATATCCACTACATCTTCATAAGACACTTTAGAGAGATAGATAACAAGCTTGGAGAGGCTGATATGTATTTCTTTTTGAAATGCATTAAGATCTTGAAGATGGCCTATGACAGAATAAACAATAAGAAAGAACAGAGAAAGAAGAAGAAGGTCTCCCTCCAGTTGGGTAATATAATGAAGCTTGAGGTGGATGCCGATGGATTTTTATTGATTCACAGAGATGGGCATTCCACAGTATAAGTGTGGGAACCTATATCTCTCAGGAATATGCTTGTTGAAGCTATTTATACTATGAGTATAAGGATTAATGAAAGGCTTATGCACCCAAAACAGACCAAATCTTTCCTGCATGCATGCACTCAGTGAAAAATAGAAGTTGCTTTGGAAGTTTTACACCCTGCATCAGAAATATTCTAAGTGTAAAATTTTCCGAATCCAAGACCAATATCTTTCGAAGCCAAAAGTGAAGTCTTCCAAAGCTTAAAAGACAAAGTCTTCTGAAGCCAATAGAGTGAAGACAGATTCGTTCCGAAGACCTTGAAGGACATGCTTTCTCTGATGTACTTTTCATAAAGCTGACCAACTTTCCGCTTCAAATTTGAAGACTCGCCAACTTATACAAGTTGGTGAATGGTACATGCTTTTTGTAACAGTACATTGAGGTCTTGAGTCTTTAACTTTCTACTTTATGTACTTTTATCCTTTTTGTAATATATTAGGATGTGAGCTATGGCATGTCATACTTTGAAGGCCAGCTGGATACATAAGACTAGACAACTACAAAATCAATGCAGAGTCAAAAGGCAGATCTGCCTTTTGACTCTGCATTGATTTTGTAGTTGTCTAGTCCTATGTATCCAGCTGGCCTTCAAAGTATGGCCGGCTGTAGGATGTAGTATAAAGTATCTCAAGTACTTGTAACTTAAGATCTATGCTTTGTAACATTTGTAAAAGAACTTGAGAAGCAATATACAACATTTTATATCAATGCTTCTAGCTGGCCTTCAAAGTATGGCCGACTATAGGATGTGGTATGAAGTATCTCAAGTCCTTGTAACTTGTTTCATATGATTTGTAACACTTGTAATAGAAATTGAGAAGCAATATACTGCATTCTTGAAAACCAAACGCTCTTTCTGTTGTTGTTAAGTTTCTGTCTCTAGTTTACTTGTGTTCATAGTATCATAAACAATGTCTCGGTTTCCTATTTGATCTGTTAAATGTTCTAAATACTCTCCTCATTATGAGACTAAGTGTATTGACAATCCCTTCAACGGTCCTGCAATTGGTATCAGAGCATTCTAGGCTCTTGATTGTAAGATCTCACCATCTTAGATCCCTTAGTCTCACAAAACACTTCACAACTCAAATGGCATCTCTCACAAAGGCTGATATGGAAACCGGAACCATGACAAAATCCCCACTGATCACTCCTGAAAACTTTGATACTTCGTGTCAAAGAATAGAAGGCTTTATCAAGTCTCAAGACTTCAGGATGTGGGAATCTGTTGTCTCTGGGCCTCACATACCAAGCACCTCTTCAGCTGCTGCTAGAGGTGGTATGATTCCAAAGGAGGTAGCTGACTATTCTGAAGAAGACAGAAAGAGAACAGACACAGATCAGAAAGCCATGACTCCCCTGCAAACTGCTCTTCCAAACTCCATCTACAAGGGCTTCAAGAAGTGCAAAACTACTAAACAACTATGGGATGCACTGAAGCTCATGTATGAGGGGTCCACTTTAGCAAAGGAGAACAAGAAGGACCTTTTGAAGCAACAGTTTGAGAACTTCACCTTCAAAGTAGGTGAAACCATGACTCAACAATACTTCGGGTATGTTAAGATTGTGGATAATCTAATGGATGTGGGAGCAACTCTTGAAAACAGAGACATTGTAAGGAATTTCATGTCCTCCCTTCCTAGACAATGGACGCATTATTGTGTTGTTATCAAGAGAACTGAGAACCTTAAGACTCTTACTCTTACAGAGTTGTATGGTATTCTTAGTGGATACTAGATGAAGATGAACATGCAAAATCCATCTGGTAACTCCAGCAATCAACTGAGTTTAGCCCTTCATGTGGTTGAAAGGGGCTGTAGAGAACCACAACATCATCTTATCTGCTACCCTGACAACTTACAAAAGGGTCCTTTCATCACCTTCCCGGAGACACTAAGGGAGAGTTACACTCAAGGAGGTCCATTCCAAGAGACAAGCTCCTCACAAGCTTTTTTGTCTGATGATGAAAGTTCTGGCAACTTTCTCTTCACCCTTGAAGACCTTGATTGTATCCATCCAGATGATCTGAAGTACATAGAAATAGTTCAACAAATGGCTCTTCTCACTCACAGTTCCAAGAAGTTCTACAAGAGGACATGGAGAAAGTTTCCAAGCAATGCAGCCAGTAGAAAGTTTGGGCTGGACAAAGGCAAGGTGAAGTGTTAAAACTGCAACCAAATGGGACACTTTGCTAGAGAGTGCAAGGCACGAAGGACAAATGGAGGCCAAGCACAAACCAGACCAAACTACACTGACAGCGCCAACCAGAATGAGAAGCCAAAGCAGCAAGCTGAAGTTGCTGTTGAAGAAGGAGGCTTTGATTGAAGCATTCAGGTGGAAGATACATTTCCAAACCAAGCACTAATGGCTGATCATGATGAAGCCAAGATATTGGAACATCTCTGTACACTTGAATGTATTGCTAAAGTTAACAGATATAGGTCCTATAACTTAGAGATGAGATCTGATATTGAGTCTTCAAACATCTTACTGATTTCAAAAGAGCTGAAAATGATTATAAACTTAAAATAGAAGATCTGGAGAAAACCAGGTCAACTCTTAAACATGAGCACACCAATTATAGGACTCAAATCAAAGATCTCATCACTAAGTTAACTGAATGCCAGGCTGAGCTTGTGATCAGCAAAGCCAGGGCAGAAAAATGTGTTGTTAAAGAAGAGACCTTCAAGAACATAATATCCTCATCCCTACATGCAAAAGTTTGTTATCAGAATAAGCAAGGACTGGGATCTACTGAGATAGCTCCTCCACACACAATCTTGTTTGTAAGATCTTCTAGGTGTGGAACTTATGAAGATGAGCTTCCTTTCATAGACCCTGTGAGTGAAGATGATGAAGAGGAGATAGTGAAGGATGTCTCTAAGAAGAGTGAAGAAGAGCATCCTAAGAAGGGTCATTATTCTCCTGAGGAGAGAAAGAAAGTTGGGATGACCAATCAGGAAGGCCAATAGAAAGTCCAGTAAGGCTCAAGTGATCAAGGCCATATTTAACTCAATGCAGAAACAAGTTTTATCTCTGCAGGTTTTGAAGTGGTTAAGTTTGAAGACTCAAACTTGAACTCTAGTACCAAGAGTTCTAGTTTATGTCCAAATCATCCCAACAACATGAAGAAGGCTTATCAGTTGTGTAACACTGCTACACAACCTGAACCATCCAACTCCAAAGGTAGTTCTCATTCTAAAAGAATTGTCACATCATCTGCAAAGATGAAGATGGAGAAGGAAAGTGATCAAGTTTAGCTTTGTTCCCAAAGGAAGACTCTCAGAAGGAAGAAAATGGACTGTGTCATGTGTGGTAGTACTTCTTATTTTGCAAAGGATTGCCTCTACAATCCTAAAAGTACTGTCCACATGATCAAGAAAGAAACATCTAAGATGTTGAAGAAAAAGAAAGCTTCAGAAGGAAACTCTTTTCTTTTCAGAAGCTCCAAAATGAAGAAGAAGACATGTGAAAACTTGCCTTCGGAAGAAAATTTGGTCTCGGAAGAAAGGAATACTTCTAAAGTACTGAAGCCTGCTGCAGTGATAGCAAGAGCTTTCGAAGGTCGAGTCTTCAAAACTTCCAAAGTTTTCAAAACTTCCGAAGCATTGAAGGTCAAGTCTAAGCTTCCAAAGGAGGTGTGGAAGACAAAGAAAGACCATGTGACTGAATATTCTTCATCAACATCACCAAATGATCCTCCAAATTTGACTATAGGATCAGTTACTGTTGCATTGACTTCGACTTCTTTTGATAAGCACAACACCAACAAGACTTGGGTTTCCAAATGTAACTAACCATCTTTTTTTGTGTAGGAGCAGCTCATGATAAACAAGAATATAAGGATCATTGATAGTGGTTGTTCCAGGCACATAACAGGCAATGGGTCATTACTCGAGAATTTTAAGAAAATTGATGAAGGGCTAGTTGCTTTTGGAGGGGATGTTGTGGGTTACATTACTCGAAGGGGTAGGGTCATAAATAGTAAGCTTACATTGAAAAGGTAAACTTGGTCAAGGAGCTTGGATATAATCTTTTGAGTGTATCTCAATTTTGTGATCAGAGACATAACATGCTGTTCACTGAGCACGAGTGCATTGTTCTCAAGCCCGGGGTGATTATTCCTCAAGAGCATATCCTACTTAGAGCCCCCAGGAGCGGGAACATGTATAAGATGGATTTGCAAGAAACCTCTCCCTCAGGAGAAGTTTTATGCTTTCTATCTAAAGCAAATAGTGATGAGTCTTTCCTATGGCATAAAAGAATGTGTCATGTAAACTTTAAGAATATGAATAAACTAACTAAGATATATTTGGTAACTAGAAGCCAAAGAAAGAGTTTACAAGTGATGATCACTATGTTGCATGCCTCAAAGGGAAGCAACACAAAATATCTCACAAGCCAAAGGAAAGAAACTCTAACACTACTCCCCTACACTTGTTACATATGGATCTCTTTGGCCCCACCAATGTAATGAGTCTAGGAAGGACCTCATACTATTTAGTGATCACAAATGATTTTACAAGGTTCACTTGGGTCTTCTTCTTTAGAAATAAGGATGAGATTCCTGAGATCTTGAAAAGTTTTATTTTAAAGATTGAGAATCAATGTGATCACAAGGTCAAGACCATAAGATGTGATCAAGGAACTGAATTCAAGAACCAAATCTTTGATACATTTTGTGATGAAAAGGGTATTTCAAGACAATATAGTGCTCCCAGGACTCCTCATCAAAATGGTGTTGTTGAGAGGAGAAACAGGACACTAATTGAAGCTGCAAGATCTATGTTGTCTGACTCTAAACTGCCTATCACCTTCTGGACAGAAGCAGTAAACACTGCTTGCTATGTGCAAAACAGAGTTTTTGTAGTCAAGACTCATGGTAAGACTCCTTATCAACTTTGGCACAAGAGAAAACCTTTCATTAGTTTTCTCCGGTCATTTGGATGTCCTTGCACCATTTTAAATACCAAAAACCAAATACCCAAATTTGCTAAGAAATCAGATGAAGGACACTTTATTGGATACTCTTCTCAAGCTAAGGCTTATAGAGTATACAATCTCAGAACTAGAATAGTTGAGGAGTTAGCCAATGTGACTTTCAATGAGCACACTCCTAGTGTGAAAGGTTATGGTCCTGATTGGCTATTTGATCTTGATTTAGTTACCAACTGTTTTAAGAAATCTTGTGAGAATGTCTCAAGGTCCACAGATATCTTATCAGCAGGTGATCATGATCCAAGATTTGAGCTAAAAAGACCATCAAATCACACTACTTCTGCTCCAGTAGTAACTAACCCTACAGATGGAGTTCCAATTAGCACAACTATGTCAAATTCAACTGATACATCTGGGGTGCCATCAAATTCCAACTCAGAGGCGCAACACTCAAATAAAGGAACTTCAAATGTGGAAAGAAATGGTGGTGGTGATAGTGACCAAGAGTTTCTTGATGCTGATAACCACTCGATTGAAGACAACATAAATGATGTCACACACTCATTGGATCAAGTCTCTCTTGATAAGTGTGCTGATGTGGTGGGAGAAACTTCAATGCCTGATTTAAATTTTTTTAATTTAGATCTCTCAAAGCAACTTGCTGTAATCCCTCAACTTAGGATCTACAAGTCTCACCCCACCAAAAACATCATTGGAGATGTTAACACAGGGGAAAGAACAGGAGGACAAACCCATGATGCAAATATTTGTCTTCACTCTTGTTTCTTGTCCCAGATAGAGCCAAAGAAAGTTGATGAGACTTTAAAGGATGGAAGTTGGGTTGAAGCTATGCAGGAAGAGCTGCTTCAATTCAAAAGGCAAAAGGTTTGGAACCTATGTCCTCTTCCTTAAGAGAAGACTACCATAGGTACCAATGGGTGTTCATAAACAAGAAGGATGATAGAGTACTTGACATCAAAAACAAGGCAAGACAAGTTGTCCAAGGGTACACACAAGAAGAAGGAATTGACTACACAGATGTCTTTGCTCCTCTAGCAAGACTTGAAGTTGTTAGAATATTCCTAGCCTTTGCTGCATCCAAGGATTTCAAGATCTACCCGTGATGTAGATTGCCATGGTCTACTCATAAACAATTTATATTTAAGACTTAGCTCACCTATACTAGTACGGGTAAGTAAGGTCGTCTCCACAAGGAATATGAGGAAAGTGTAACTTTAGTTCAATGGTTTTAAATTAATAAAGAAACAAATTTAAATTAAAGATTGATTTAGAAAGCAAAATAGCAAAGTAACAAACTTGATTGGTTTTAAAAACAATAATAATAAGAATGATCTACTCCGGGTTTCAGGTTTGTAAAACAAAGTTGTAACCTAGTTATTCTTAGCAAACAATCACATAGACATAGTTGTATTAGTTTGATTGATTTCAGTGATAAAGATGGAATGGGTTGTAAACGGACCTATTCACAAATTACCAATTTCAATTTGCTAATCAAAACCTAAGACTCACAATGCTCATGATGTAAAGAAACCAAACAACTGATGAGAATCATATTAAGATTCAAAACAAAGAAAAACCATTTAAAGTAATCAACCAATAAATGAAATCATATGGCTTAACATGCCAATCAAAACTTCAACCCAATCTAAGAACAAATAAAGTTAAATAATTGTCATAAACACAAACCCTACACCCGGAGAAGATCACGGGTGATTTAGCTGCTCATGGTCATCGTGGAATCGAAATTAGTTGTTGTAGGAATCAATTGCATGAAAAGATGGATCCGTGGGTCTTCTTTTCTCTCAAAATTGCTCCTTGGATGGCCAAAAACGACTTGGTGAAGAGCTTAATTCGCAGCCCCCTTTTTAACCTTTAATTAGACCAGAAAGCCCTAAAAATTCGTAACAGTCAGCACATGGACGTAATTTACTTCCTCGGGGACGTAATTTACGTCCATAGGGAAGTAAATTACTTCCTCAGGGATGTAATTTACTTCCCCCCTCAAATCAGCACTTTTTCCCTCTGTTGTACGTCCTAGTTTGCATGCATCCTGGTCACACCTAGGACGTAATTTACATCCTTAGGGATGTAACTTACGTCCCACTTAGGTTTTTCTTCACTTTTTCTATACTTCAAGTGTTTCATTCTTCGTGAGCTTTCGGCTTCCATTCTAGCTCCCGAAAACACCCGAAATGTGTCCGTTTTCGCTCCGCAAACCAGAAAATCAATTAACTCTAAAAGTAATTGTGTTTCACTATATTAAACACATAAAACACGTAATTAAACATTTTAAATTAATGAAAAAACCCTACACATCAACCAACTTGATTTTAAGTGTACTTTTTTATATGGGGTGATTGATAAAGAGGTGTATGTCAAACAACCACCTGGATTTGCAGATCCTGATCGTCCTGATTATGTCTGCAAGCTAGATAAAGCTCTTTATGGGCTACACCAAGCTCCAAGGAAGTGGTATGAGACTCTATCTCAGTATCTCTGTCAACATGGTTACAAAAGAGGTACTATAGATGAAACTCTCTTCGTCAAAGGAACATGGAATTACTTAATGCTAGTTCAAGTATATGTAGATGACATTATCTTTGGGTCAACAAATCCAAAGCATTGCAAAAACTTTGAGAAGCTGATGAAGAATATATTTAAAATGGGTGCAATGGTAGAACTCAATTTCTTTCTAGGAATTCAAGTGAAGCAAGTTGACAGTTGCATCTTCATAAGTCAGTCAAAGTATGTACAAGACATACTTACAAGATTCAATATGACTGACTGTAAGGTTGCTAAGACACTGTTGGATCTAGAAAGGCTGGTGCAACCAAAACCAAATCACTTAGACTATTTTGGTGCAACTAATAAAGGACTTCCGAAGCTAAGTGTGGAACTTCCGAAGGAATAAGGAGCTCTTCTTAAATCAAAGTGAAAGATCAACATTCGAGGGAAAACTCCAACTTCCGAAGACAAAGTATTCACTTCCGAAGATCAAGACTTAGAGTGAAAGATCAAAAGTCAACTTCTGAAGTATGAAAGAAGTCCTCAAGCCTCGGAAGTATAGAAGCCTCTTTCGAAGTATAAGTGGCTTTGGAAGAACTTGTTCTTCCGAATCCAACTTACCTTAGGAAGACACTACTATTATCCAGTGGACATAAGTATGGTCTCCCTAACACTCCGCTGCAGCCTCTGAGATACTGCATGGCGTTTTCTCAAAAGCCATGTAGTTGACCATACTTTATTCCACTATTTACCTTTATTAGTTAGTACAGTTGCCAACTATAGTTGGTGACAAAAGGTAAGTCATTGACATGTCATGACTACCATATCTTAGATAATACTTTATCTAAGATACCTTAACTTTAGCATTGTAGTATAAGCTTTAGTCTTAGGTTTCCAGCTGGTATCAAAGTATATCCGGCTGTAGGATCTAGTATATATAGTTTCTCATTGTAACTCATGTTTCATGCTTGTAAGAGTCTTGTAATACTTTGAGTTGAGAAGTAATATATACAAGTGCCTTGAAAATTATTTCCTTGTGTTCGTTGCTACTTATTATATTATTATCAACCCTTAGAAGAGATTCTACTTCATCTGATTTGAGTGTAATATAAGTGACTTTAGAGAAATCCAAGTGTTAAGTGACAAACCCGATCCTGCAATTGGTATCAGAGCATTTTAGGCTCTTGATTGTGAGATCTTACCATCCTAATCAACCTGTTTTTCACTCCTCCTTACACCACACTCAAAATGGCCCTCAACAAAGTCTGAAGTAGAGATGGGGACGATGACTAAAGCACCCATCATCACCCTTGAAAACTTCAGGTCATGGAGCAGACGCATGGAAGGCTTCATCAGGTATCAAGACAGCAAGATATGGCAATCTATTGTCAATGGCCCGTATAAGCCAAAGGTGGCTGGTGGAAACAGTGCCATGATAGAGAAAGCCGTTAAAGATTACTCTGATGAGGATCGGAAGAAGCTGGACATTGACAGTAATGCTATGACTGTTCTCATGAATGCAATTCCCAACTCCATCATGGTGGGGTTTGAGCATTGCAAGTCAGCAAAAGAACTGTTTGATGCACTTGCTCATATGTACTCCAGCTCAAATGACTCCAAGAAGGACTCACTGAAGCAGCAGTTCGAGAACTTCACCTACATTGCTAGAGAGACCCTCAGCCAACAATACTTCAGGTACATGGATCTCATTTCTTCCCTTCAGTCTGTGGGAATTGCTCTTGAACTTAGAGACCTCACAAGAAAGTTCATGAGTGCACTCCCCAATGAGTGGACGTTCTACTGTGTCTCCATCAAGAGAACAAAAAATTTGAACACCCTCACCATGACCGAACTCTATGGCATCCTTGATGGATACCGTTTGGAAATGGAAAACTGGAGAGGCCATCAGACAAGCAGACCCTTGAGTCTTCCTGCTAGCAACGCTTTAATGGTTGTTGAAGGCTCAAGACCCTCCCAACCTCAACAGTACCTGACTTACACCCAGCAACCATCCTGTTCTTCTGGGCCATATATCACATTTCCTGAGACTCGAAGGTCTCAACAAGCTCAGCAAAGTTCCTTTCAGGACAATTGTGCTTTTGTCTCAGAAATTGGACACCCTAGTGATTATCAGTATTGCTTTGATGATCTAGAGTGCTTCAGCCCAGATGACGTGGAATACGTGGACATAGTCCAACAAATGGCTCTCTTAACCTACAGAGCAAAGAAGTTCTTCAAGAGAACTGGAAGGCAATTTCCTCAGAACCCAATCAACAGCAAATTTGGGTTTGACAAAACCAAGGCCAAATGTTACAACTGTAACCAACTTGGTCATTTTGCAAGTGAATGTAAGGATCCCAAGTCTAATCCGGGAACCCCACAGGCCTCCACACATCCCTCTACACCAAAGCCCATTGGAAAGTCAACAGAGACAGCTGCAATGGCTCAAGAAGTTGACTGGAGCTTTATGGTACATGATGTGACTCCTGCTCAAGCACTCATGGCTGGAAAAGATGACAATAAGGTATATGAACATCTCTGTACTCCTGCCTGTATTGCTAAGGTTAAATTGTATCAGGACTACAATATGGAGATTAAATTCGATATTGAGTCTTTAAATGTTTTAAAATCTGATTTTAAAAGGGCTGAATCTGACTATCAAAGAAAAATTGAGGAGTTGGAGAAAACTGTGTCCTTATTAAAACATGAACACACAAACTATAAGACTCAAATAAAGGATTTAATATCCAAATTGTTTGAGGCTCAAGCCCAGCTTGTCACAGCTAAGGCTCAAGCCAGGAAGTATGCTATTTCTGAGCAAAACTTCCAAGCCATTCTTGCATCATCCTCTCACTCAAAACTTTGTTACTAAAACAAAGGCGGGTTGGAAACCAATGAAATTGCTCCACCACACTCTTATGAGTCTATAAGACAACCAAGGTGTGGTACTAAAGAGCAAGAGGTTCCATATGCTGACCCACCTTCACATGAATCAAAGAGTGATGCAACCATGGAGACCATCATCGGGAAGAACCAGGTAGTTTTACCCACTCCTACTGGTGATGATCAACCCCTGACCACCAAAGCCAGAAGAAGCAGAGCTAAGGCAGCCAGAAAAACTGCCAAGAAAGTGGCTGAGTATAAGCTGAAGATAGACCCAAAGCAAAAGGGTGTATTCATCTCAGCTGGATTCCAGGTGGTAGGAAACTTTGATTCAGGAAAGGAGTGTAGTACCAGCACTCTTGTCCTACCAAAGGATCAGAAGTTAAAGGGAAAGGTTGCTGATGAAGTGAAAAAAAAACAAGAAACAAAAATCCTCAAATTCCCAAAAGATTAACATTGCATGCATAATGTGTGGTCTGCAAAACCACATGGCCAAAGATTGTTACTACAATCCTGCTAGCACACATTATGCAAATAATGTTAAAAAGGAAGGAGTCAAGGGAAGGTTTCTCATCTGGACCATATCAAATGGTTCAAGTGATGAAAAAGGGAAAGCTTGTTTCCGAAGCAAGGTTGCTTTCGGAAGAAGGTCCTTCTTCCGAAGGGAAAATGGCTTCGGAAGCTAAAGCTGTCAAGACTCAAAAGAATAAAAGAGTCCCCTTGAAACCATCCCAGAAGAAGACTACTTCAAAAGAAAAGATGGTGAAGGCTTCTTCCGAAAAGAAAGAAGCTTCAGAAGAATGCCATGCTGCAAAAGCTTCAACAAGCTCATCCTCCATGATCAACCAAGGGATGGAATGGAAGATCAAGGAAGATGCTGCAGCCCAAACCTCTTCTTCAAAGACATCCATTGAACCCCCATGCATAAAATTTGGTTCAATTATGTCATTATCATTGGAAGAACCCAAGACCAACAAGGCTTGGGTTTCCAATCAAAACTAATCATCTTATCTTATGTGTAGGGACATCCATATGACAAGAATAACAATGTTTGGATTGTGGATAGTGGATGCTCCAGGCACATGATAGGGAACAGATCTCTCCTTCAACAATTTCAACATTATGATGGAGGTCCTGTCCAGTTTGGAGGTGAGGCTGGAGGATATATTTCTGGCAGAAGAAGTATATCCAATGGAAAATTAAAAGTTGACAAAGTTCACTTTGTCAAACAACTTGAACACAACCTGTTAAGTGTTTCTCAGTTCTGTGATGAAAAGCATCAAATGCTCTTCACAGAACATGAGTGCATTATCCTCAAACCCGGGATGACAATTCCTCAGGAAATGGTGCTTCTTAGATCTCCCAGCAAAGGAGATATGTACAAGCTGGATATGAACAATGCTTCCCCAATGGGTGAAGTATCATGCTTTCTTTCCAAAGCTTATGGTGATGAGTCAACACTATGGCATAAACGAATGTGTCATGTAAATTTTAAGACAATGAATAAATTGACTAAAAATAACTTGGTACATGGTTTGCCTAAAAAGGAATTTTTCTGCAAAGATAACTGTGTTGCATGCCTAAAAGGAAAGCAACACAGGGCATCTCATAAATCCAAAGTTGTTAACTCCATCACCACTCCATTACACTTATTGCACATGGATCTATTTGGTCCCACAAGTATAATGAGCATTGGAAGGAATCATATTGCCTTGTGATTGTTGATGATTTTACTAGATTTACATGGGTATTCTTTTTAAGAACTAAAGATGAAACTACTGAAACTTTAAAATCTTTTATTCTTAAAATAAAAAATCAAATTGATCACAAGGTTAAAATAATATGAAGTGATCAAGGGACTGAGTTTAAAAACCACGTTCTTGACTCATTCTGTAACTCAAAAGGGATTGCCAGACAATATAATGCTCCCAAAACTTCTCAACAAAATGGTGTTGCTGAGAGGAGGAACAGGACACTTATTGAGGCTGCTCGGACTATGTTTGCTCATTCTAAGCTACCTCTAAAATTCTGGGCACAGGCAGTCAGCACTGTATGCTATGTGCAGAACAGGGTTCATGTAGTTAAGCCACATGGAAAAACCCCTTATGAGCTATGGAACAAGAGGCCACCGTTCATTGGCTTTCTAAGGTCCTTTGATAGCAGGTGTACCACACTTAACACAAAAGAAAATTTGGCAAAATTTGCTGAAAAGTCGGATGATGCCATCTTTGTTGGATATTCCTCTAACTCTAAGCTTATAGAGTTTATAACATTAAAAATCAACAATTTGAGGAATCTTTTAACATTGTAGTTAATAAGCAAACTCCTTGTGTTAGGGGGAATGGCCCTGATCATATCTTTGATTTAGAATTGTTTTTAAACTATTCTAAACCATCTTGTGAGAATGTTTCAGATGGAACAGGTGCTCAAAGTGATTCTGATGATGACCAACTGTTTGAGCTACTAGACCTATTCCAAGTTCTCCAAGAGCTGCAACAAATCAAGCTCCCACTATTGGCAGATCTGACAGTATAACTATCTCAAGAGATAGTGGAGCTTCAACCAGCGGTTCACCTATTGACCCTCAAACTTCATCAGGTGACACTGCACAACACCAAGCTGATGGAAGCAACATCTTGAAGGAACATGCAACTGTTAATGCTGCTTCACAGCAAACAAATGATGATGTTTCTCATTCATTCAATCAGTCCTCATTGAATGAGTTTGAAACATCAGCTGGACCAAGTGTTCTAACTCCTGAGCAAAATATGTCCAATTTGGATCTATCTTTGCAACTGGAGGTAATTCCTAGACTTAGGATTCACAGCACTCATCCAGCTAAGAACATCATAGGGGAAGTCTCTGAAGGTGTGAGAACAAGAGGACAAACTCACAATGGGAATGTTTGCTTGTACTCATGCTTTTTATCCCAAATGGAACCCAAGAAGGTGGAAGATGCCTTGAAAGATAGTAACTGGGTTGAATCAATGCAAGAAGAGCTGCTTCAATTCAAAAGACAAAAGGTTTGGAACCTATGTCCGCTGCTATCTGGTTAAGTACCTATAGGCACTAAATGGGTTTTCAGAAACAAGAGAGATGATAGAGACTTGATCATCAAGAACAAAGCAAGACTAGTGGTTCAAGGATACACTCAAGAGGAAGGAATCAATTATACTGATGTCTTTGCACATGTTGCAAGAATTGAGGCAGTTAGGATCTTTCTTGCTTATGCTGCTTCCAAGAATTTCACTGTCTACCAGCTTTATGTCAAGTGTGCCTTTCTATATGGGGATATAGATAGGGAAGTCTGTGTATGCCAACCTCCAGGATTTGAAGACCCATAACATCCCAACTATGTGTGCAAATTGGATAAAGCTCTATATGGGCTGCACCAAGCACCTAAGCTGTGGTATGAGACATTGTCTCAGTTTCTCCGGAAGAATGTTTACACTAGAGGTACCATTGATAAGACTCTTTTCATAAGGAAGTCTGGGAAAGACATCTTGCTCGTTCAAGTCTATGTTGATGACATCATATTTGGTTCCTCAAATGACCAAATGCGTAAAGACTTTGAGAGCATCATGAAGAAGAAGTTTGAGATGAGTTCCATGGGAAAAATAGACTTTTTCCTTGGAATTCAAGTGAAGCAAATGAAAGAAGGGTTTTTCATCAGTCAATCTAAGTATGTCAATGACATCATAGAAAGATTTGACATGAAAGATTGTAAGGCAGCCAAAACACCTATACCCAAAAACCATAATCTCTGCCCTGACTCTGAGGGGGAGGATACTGATCAACATCAGTATAGAGCAATTATTGGTTCTCTGATGTATCTCACAACAAGTAGACCTGATATCATGTTTGCAACTTGTATTTGTGCAAGATATCAGGCTGCTCCAAAGGTGTCTCACCTAGTTGCTGCCAAGAGAATCCTCAGATACCTCAAAGGAGCACCTAAATTGGGTCTCTGGTATCTAAGGAATAGTGATTTCAATCTCTATGGTTACTCTGACAGTGATTATGGTGGCTGCAATATCAACAAGAAATCAACCTCAGGTGGATGTCAATTTCTTGGTGGAAGGATCATCTCATGGCAATGCAAGAAGCAATCTTGTGTCTCTACATCAACTGCTGAAGCTGAATACATTGCTGCTGCTAGTTGCTGTGCTCAGATTCAAAACCAGATGATAGACTACGGATTCAACTTCATGAGCACTCCTATCCACATTGACAACAACAGTGCTATCTCCATTACTGAAAATCCGGTGAAGCACTCCAAGACTAAGCACATTGATATCAGGTACCATTTCATTAAAGATATTCATGAGAAAAATCTAATCAAGCTAATCAAAGTTGACTCAAATGAACAATATGCTGACTTGTTCACCAAAGCCTTTGATGAACAAAGATTTAAATATCTCATTACAGCTATTGGGATGATAAACCTTGATTAGTCTATCTCATTTGAGAACCTTTTTAATGTGTAAAGTCTTGTGTCAAAACAATCTAAGCCCTGTTGCAAAAAGTCCTTCTTTGGAATTTTCTCTAAGTATAAATTCTTCCAAAGAGGAATTAACCCTCGAAAGATATTTTACATATCTTCCGAAGCAAATCCCTCCCAGGACAATTTTCTTCTCGGAAGAGTTGTTAAGTCTCAGAAGAAGCGATTGATTTCATATCAGATCTACTTCCGAAGCTTATAACACTCTCCACTCGAAAAAAGCAACATATACTCTCGGAAGTAAAAACTTTACCTTCGGAAGTAAATTTTCCTTCGGAAGAACATTACCTTCGGAAATGCTTTATACTCGCAAGAGGCCCCACTCTGTAAAAAGTAAAGATTTTGTTAATGTTGTCGGATTATTTATATGGACTAAACCTTTCCGCCCCTATCACATCCTCCACTGAAACATCCCATCATCTTATCCAAACCCCTTAAACCGCCATTTCACCCATTTAAATAACTCCAACTAATCACTTTCATCTTTTTACCAAATTTACTGCCCTAAAAGCTTCCTTCATCCCCAATTCACCTAATTCCGAACTATCTTCCTACAACTTTGACAAATGGCACTAAACCCTCAGCACAACCAAGTCGCACTCCTTGATTCTTCAAGGGATGCCGACTTCTCAGATATCATCTCCTTTCTAACCCAATCCTCTTATTACACTGCTCAGACTGTTAACCCCACAGTTTACTCAAATCACATGGGTGAATTTTGGACAAATGGTCGGATTGAAACCCTAAATGGGGTTCGTGTCATAAGATCGAGAATTTGTGGCCAGGAGTTGGTCATTTCTGAACAACTCATCAAGGAGCATCTCGAGCTTCATGATGAGGGCGCTCCTACAGAGTTCCCCAAGGAAGATTTGGACAACACCTATATCCAAATGGGATATGGTGGAGATGTAAGCAGGTCAACCGTTTACAAGTTTACCTTCTCTTACAACTGGAAGTTCCTGCTGCATGTTGTTCTTCATTGCTTGTCCAACAAATCCGGGCGATAGGATCAAATCCCATATGAACTAGGGTGCCTAGTTCATGGTTTGGTGAGAAGCCTCCGCTTTAACTACTCAAGATTTGTGCAGACCAATCTTATGGGAAACCTTCAACGGGACACATTCTTCATGTATCCCAGGTTTTTTCAGCACATAATCAATTGTGAGCTGGACTAGAGTAAGCTTGTCTGTGCAACTGCTCTGATTGTTCCTCAAATGAGGCCGACCATCTTCAAGACTTTGAAGAGAGTGTCCACCAATTTCACCGGAAGATATACTACACTTCTTCAAGGTATGATTGAGCCAATGGCTCCTGGTGACATCCCTGTTAACCCCACAGGTGATAAACCCACACCAGCAACCACCCTCACCCTACTTTCTAAAGTCTCAAATCTTGAATTAAGGTTAGGACTTTAGAGGATAGGTCCGCCACTCAGCAACTTGAGATTGGAAATCTCAAGGCCAAACTAGCTGAGAAACAGATTGAGAGGTCTGTTTGGCATGTACCAATTCAAGTCTCATTGACCTCTTCCTCCAGCTCATCAAGCTCTCAAGATGATGCTACCAAAAAGGGGGAGAGTGTTCAAGGACAAAGCCAAAGACAAGAGGAACCACAAAGTCAAGCTCTCGCTTCCTTAAGTCCAAGATACCCTATGCAACAAGCTTTAGTTTTTCCTGAGCCTCCTCCAGTTGTAATTCAAGTGGATCAAAGGATGCTCCAAGATCTCAACAGGTTCTTCAACAAGTTTCTACTGGAATCTTTCATTGAACAACCAAGTCCTGACTTGTCTGTGATTTACTTCGAAGCTCAAGAGCTTCAGAGGTTAAATGCACCTTCTACCACTATTAAGGAAGTTGGTCAACCTAAGGTCCAAGTGGAACCTGAGATTAATTTTAAAGGGGAAACAAGGACCGATGGCCTAGCAACTGAGACAGTTGGGATAGATAGTGCATTCTCACAGACTTCCGAAGCACAAGTCAAAGCCTCGGAAGAACAATTTCAATCTTCCGAAGCTGAGATTGCAGCTGCGGAAGGACTATTCTCTTTATCCGATGATCTAATAGTCACAGATGCAATTCTAGAACTTGCATCTGAGGTTAAAAGGGAGGATTTTCTCATCCAACCCCTAGCTCAAACATTAGCATTAACTCCAGCTCCTATTTCTCCCACCCAACCTGAACCTTCCATTCAAGAACCCCCAAAGTCTAGCACTTACGAAGACATCAAAGGAAAGAGGAAGATGACTAAGGAAGAGCTTCAGGATGAAGGGAGGTTAGAAAAGCTAAGAAGAAAAGGTAGAATTCCAACTGAAAAACTGCTAGCTGCCAGTAGCAAAGCAGCTGCAGCCAACCAGGAGGTTGTCAACAATAAAAGAAGGGTGAAAATCATTGACAGACTTATCAATCTAGGAGTTGTGAGTGAAGACGTACTCCTGCTACCACTAGAGGAGTTAGTTGAGTTGGAAAAGGCAACTTTGCTGCAAAAACAGCAAAAAGAAGAAGCACCAAGGTTGGCCTTAGAGGAAGAAAGGGAGAGTAAAGAAAGAGAAGATGATCAGCAGCTTAAGAGGGAAAGGATAACTTTCCTAACCCCCATGGGGTTTCTCTGTAGAAGAACTATCTCCACACAATAATGATACGATCTTATGGTTGTTCAACAAAGAGCAAGATCAAATGGAGAAAGAGAGAAAGAAAGTTGCCAAGGAAAAGCTGATGTTGAAGAGGAAGAAAGAAGAGGAAGCAGGACTAGCTGCTGCAAAGAAGATAGGTGAAAAGACCTGGATGAAAAACTATCTCCGGGCTAATGGTTTCTCTAGCAGGCAGGTGGGTTCTATATCTAAAAAGACCCTCCAGCGACATGTCATTGACATAAAGGCTGACATTCGCTCGGGGAAGAGGAAGGAGATCTACAGAAGGGGACAGGGGATGATCTTCAAATCAACTACTCAACCCCAACCTCAAACCCAACTACAACCTGAACCAATTTCTTTTCCATTCCCCAAAACTGAACCAACCACTGAACCTTACACCCCTGAACCTACACCATCACCCTTACTAACCTCTTCACCTCAGCCACCTAAACTACCTATCCTTCAACCCAAAACACTAGCCAGAACCCAAACACCACAACCTACCCAACAACCTCTCAAACCATCCCCTCAGCCTTCTAAACATCTGCCCTTATAGGAATTCAAGGTAATCAAGACAAATCTCATCAACTGCACAACTCTAAGCGATATCTCCTGTGAGGAGGATTCAGTCAAATTGACTTATGTTGATGGATCCTCATGTTCCCTCACTAGAGATCAATTTCTTGATCTGCCCAGAGGAACATTGGACCAAGTTGCAAATCTCATTGGCCTCAATTCAAATACTTTGAATGAGGAAGAAAAGAAGCTAAGGAGAAGGTTGGTGACTTTGTTGGATACCAAGAAAGGTGACTGGGTGCCAAGACAACCCCTTGTGCCTAGGAAAAAGATCATCCAGTGGAGGTTCGAAGACTCTTCTTACAACTTTGTTGTTGAGAGAGAGAGTGGAGAGCTCAACAGGCTAAATGCCTCATCTCTCCTACACTTAAGCAGATTTGACATTGCTGAGTTAGCAGAGAAGCCACTCTCCAACCCCTCCAACTCTAAAGTAGCTGCTCACATCAGAAATCACCTGGGTAGTCTTCATATGGCCGAGCTAACTGCAAGGAGCAAGATTGAAGAAGAGCTGAAACTGAGAGAGGATGAGAAAAGGAAAGAATCAACAACCAAAGGCAAAGCCTTTCTATAAATGGTTGAGGGTCTTGAACTTGAATCCGTAGTTAGATGGGAGTATGACTATAACTCCTGTCAACTAACTCTTTTCAGGGGGCACAACAAAGGGTACATGTCATTCAGAGTGATAGACTGGATCTCCTATCCACTAATGACTTGTACAAGCTTCTCAGCATCACTTCAGGGAAGAACAAGGAAACAGAAAAATATCTTTTGTCCCTGGTGTTGAAAGCTTTGAGAAGCAGAAACAAGTGAGATTTTGGTAGCATCAGCCTAGGGGGAGTTTGTTAGATCTAGAAAGGCTGGTGTAACCAAAACCAAATCACTTAGACTATTTTGGTGCAACTAATAAAGGACTTTCGAAGCTAAGTGTGGAACTTCCGAACGAAAAAGGAGCTCTTCTGAAGACAAAGTGAAAGATCAACTTCGAAGGAAAACTCCAACTTCCGAAGACAAAGTATTCACTTCCGAAGATCAAGACTTAGAGTGAAAGATCAGAAGTCAACTTCCGAAGTATGAAAGAAGTCCTCAAGCCTCGGAAGTATAGAAGCCTCTTCCGAAGTATAAGTGGCTTTGGAAGAACTTGTTCTTTCGAAGCCAACTTACCTTCGGAAGACACTACTATTATCCAGTGGACATAAGTATGGTCTCCCTTACACTCTGTTGCATGCCTCTGAGATACTACATGGAGTTTTCTCAAAAGCCATGTAGTTGACCATACTTTATTCCATATCTTAGATAATACTTTATCTAAGATACCTTAACTTTAGCATTGTAGTATATGCTTTAGTCTTAGGTTTCCAGCTGGTATCAAAGTATATCCGGCTGTAGGATCTAATATATATAGTTTCTCATTGTAACTCATGTTTCATACTTGTAAGAGTCTTGTAATACTTTGAGTTGAAAAGTAATATATACAAGTGCCTTGAAAATTATTTCCTTGTGTTTGTTGCTACTTATTATATTATTATCAACTCTTAGGAGAGATTCTACTTCATCTGATTTATGTGTAATATAAGTGAGTTTGAGAGAAATCCAAGTGTTAGTAACAAATCCGATCCTGCAGACACCAATAGCCAGAAACCACTCCTTTGGACCTGATCTTGAGGGGGAGTGTGTAGATGAACATCTCTATCGGGTTGTGATTGGGTCTCTTATGTACCTCATCGCTTGCAGGCTTGATATCATGTTTTCCACATGTATTTATACAAGATATCAAGCCAACCCAGATGTCACACCTAGTCACTATCAAGAGGATTTTAAGATATCTCAAAGGTGCTGCTAGGCCTTTGGTATCCAAAGAATTATGACTTCAGTCTGTATGCATACACAGATAGTGACTATGGTGGCTGCAATATGACTGCTAAGTCTACATCTGGGGGTTGTCAATTCCTTGGTGAAAGGATTGTCTCATGGCAATGCAATAAACAGTCTTGTGTGTCTACATCAACGGCTGAAGCTGAATACATTGCTGCTGTGCTCAAGTGCTTTGGATTCAAAATCAGATGTTAGACTATGGATTCAACTTTAATGAGACTCCTATCCATATAGACAACCATAGTATTATCTCTATCACAGAGAATCCTGTACAGCACTCAAGGACAAAACACATCAACATCTGTTCAGCAAAGCTTTTGATGAACAGAGATTTAAATATCTTATATCAGCTATTGGGATGATTAACTTTGAGTAGATTTTCTTTAAACTAAATTCATATTATTTCTTCAAATCTATGTGTCCTAAGTTGTCTATTTCATCACCTTCATAAGCGCTTGTTTACTTTGGAAGAAAAATCTTTTAAAATTTTATCTCTTAGATTATTTAGAATTTTGATAAATTTTTAATTTAGAAGATATCTCTTTACCTTTGGAAGAAAATTATGCCATCCAAAACAAATAACTACTTATTTCAACTTACCTTCGGAAGAAAATTTTCAAATATCTTCCGAAGCACAAATGAATATAAGTACTTATGTTTTTGAAGAACAATTTTCATCCATAAGCAAATTTAAGTCTCAGAAGATCTTATTCCTCTTAGAATAAAATTTCCAAGTCTAAATATCTTCCGAAGCAAAATTCCTTATAATCTTTGAAATTTCTTCCGAAGCCATTTTAGCTTCGGAAGCTTTTTATCAAAACTTCCAAAGACAAACTACCTTCGGAAGATTTTCGACTTCCAAGAAAACTACCTTTTTGGGCACTTTTAGAGGTGGGACCGACATCCGGATTTCAAATTTTATCCTCTTTCATTAACTTTGTCTCAAATCCATTTCATATAAATATACCCAACGGTTCCCCCTTCTTTCACTTTCTTCTACATCTGCAAATTCCTCTTAACCTAAATTCACCCAAAACCATCTTTGATCTTATCTTCCTTCACCATTAAGCTTTCTCAAATAGCCAACCTCAATCGTAGAAACAACCCTGATTTCTCCATGCAAATCCATAGGCAACACAATCAGGTTGCTCTGTTGGACTCTGAGAAAGATTCTAGTTTCTTAAAGATCTGCTGTTTTCTGGCTCTTTCTAACTACTTCACCTTCCTTACCCTTGATCATCCTCTCTATGAGGATCAGCTTTTGGAATTTTGGAAGACCTGTCACAGGTCATCATGGATGAGGAGAAGGCACTGTCTACCACAGTGCAGAGGAGGACAATCTTCATCACTCCAGCCATCATCAACACCCATCTTTAGCTAGATGATGTAGAAGGTGAATTGTATTCTAAAGGAAGTTGTAAATCATTCCTTTGAGCAGATGGGCTATGAGGGAGATTTCTCTATAAAGACCTTTAGGAAATGGAAGGTCTCATCCCAGTGGAAGTACCTGCTTCATGTGGTCATCCACAGCTTATCCAACAAGCATGGGGGATGGGACAAGATTCCTGAAGATCTCTCCTTCATAGTACATGGAATGGTCTAGGGGGTCAAGTTCAGGTACTCACAGTTTGTGTATACCAATTTGCTTGCTAACTTAGACTCCTTAGAGTATTATATGTTCCTTAGATATGTTCAACACATTCTCAACTGTGAACTGGGCTCACAGTTGAGGGGAACAGGTAAAATTCTTAAATTGGGACTGATAAAGCCCAGCATCTTTAAGGCCATGAAGAAGCCATTGCTCAAGGTGACAACCTATCAGCACAAGCTAGTGTTGAACCCACACCTTCTACTTCTCAACCACCTAAACAGTCACAAATACTCCTCACCTACCAAAGAAAATCCAAACAAACCCCTGCTCAAGTTATTGAGCTTGTGCAGGCCCCCATATCACAACCCACACAGGAGGAAGTGGAAACTAGGGCTCTCACTTCTCCTGAAGAGCAAACCACTCCCATCTTCTCAAGAATCAGTGCTGAGGTTCCTCATGCCTAGTTTGATGAGCTCATTACCCAAGCAGCCTTAAGCCTTCACTCAGAGTCTCAAAACTCTAGTGAACAACCTTCAGGGGATAGTTACCATTCCTAGCCTCTTGATCTAAACCAACCAATACCTAACCTATAATTCTATGATGATGAATACATGGGATTCAGTGAGTACCATGAGTCTCTACTCCTCCCTTACTCAAAAAGAGATGAGTACTCCTGCTTCTCCCTTGTCTAGTCCACATCATTCACCCATTACTAAGGTGGATCTTCCTGAACCTATTCAGGAGATCCATATGGAAGAGGCTATCACTTCAGCAAGTGATTACATTATTAGGACCTCAACCATGGAAACTCAGCCCATTGACACTTCACTTGAAGTTGTCAGTGAGCAGGAAAAATCCAGCAGCCAAGAACACCATGTTGGTGGTAAGAGAGAAGACTTTGGTCTAATTCTCTCATCCCCCCATGATTCTTCTGATGAAGATGAGGGGAACATAAGACTAAAGGTGCATAAATTATTAAAAACATGCGCCTATTTAGTCTCTAAGGTTAGTCACTTGGAATCTCAGGTGACTACCTTACAAAACAGGGTCCATGATCAGTAACTTGAGATATCTTATCTCAAGGAGAAACTAGCTGGGAGACCTTTAAGGAGAGCTCATCGAGGAACACAAGAACCTGTGGATGTGATAGACCTAACTCATGGCTCTCCTATGCAAGTGGTTGATGCTACCAAAAAGGGGAGAAAGTCTCAGCAATCACAGAACCTGGGAGTTCTTCACAGAGTATGGACATTGAGGACTCACCATCCTCACTTGCAGTTTTCCATACTCAGCAACCTTCTCAAGTTCACATTGATGTGGAATCACTCATTCAAAGTTTATTTGAGGAAGGAATTCCTAAGGACCCAAGGAGCTTTAAATTACATAACTGGGTGAAGGTATGATGCTGATAGAAGAGCCCTCATACTTCAAATAGTTCAAGGGCAACAAGAGATCTTCAACCTTCAGACCTTGAACTACTATGAAGGTCGTGATCTAGTCAACATGCCACTTGCCAACCCAAGTAAATTCAGGCAAGCTAGCAGAATGGCTCAAAGAATTCAAGACTGGATTGCTGAAGTGTTCAAAGCAAGGAGACAAATGCGAGCAGGCAATGTCATTGGTCAATTGGATGTTGAGGTGGATCCTAAGATTAGCTTCAAAGGGAAAACCTTGACTGAAGGCCCAATGATAGAACCTGTGAGCACTGTCACAGAACCAGCAATTTCAGCATCCAAATCCCTTAGTGAAACACCTGTTGGTGAAGGTGTATCACAGCCTCTCAGTAAGGATTTCTTAAAGTCTAATGCAAACCAAAACATCAAATGTCTCTCTGTAACAAATGCACTAAGTACTGAAGTAAGAAATGCTTCGGAAGTTTTACACCATACACTAGAAAATACTGTAAGTGTAAAATCTTCCGAAGCCAAGACCAATATCTTCCGAAGCCTCAGAGACAAAGTCTTCCGAAGCTTCACTCTATGAAGACAATTTCTTCCGAAGACTTTTAGTAACATGCTTTATCTGATGTACTGTTCCATAAAGCTGGACACCTTTCCGTTGCATCTCTGTAAAGTCACCAACTTACATGAGTTGGTGAAAAGGTCCATGCTTTTGGTAACTGTACATTGAGGTCTTGAGTCTGTAACTTTCTACTTTATGTACTTTATCCTTTTTGTAATAGATAAGGATGTGAGCTATGGCATGTCATAGTCACAAGGTCAAAAGGCAGATATGCCTTTTGATCCTACAATTGATTTTGTTTGTGTCTAGTCAATTGTATCCAGCTGGCTTTCAAAGTATAGCCGGCTGTAGGTTGTAGTATAAGTATTCCAAGTTCTTGTATCTTTCTTTATGCTTTGTAACACTTGTAAAAGAACTTGAGAAAGCAATATACTGCCTCCTTGAAACCCAACTCTCTTGTTCTGTCTCTTTTACTTTACTTGTGTTCTTTGTATCAATATTGGTTAATCCAGTTCACTGTTTGATCAAGTTTAGTTATTCTCCTCTTTGTGTTGTTGTGTTGTAATTGTTCAAGCCCTTAACCGGTCCTGCAATTGGTATCAGAGCTTTTCAGGCTCTTGATATAAGATCTCACCATCTTAAGATCCCTCACACACACAAAAACTAAACTCTCCAAATGGCATCCATCTCAAAGACTGATATGGAGACTGGAACCATGAACAAATCCCCACTGATCACTCTTGATGACTTTGACACCTGGTGTATGAGAATGGAAGGTTTCATCAGGTCTCTAGACTCAAGAATGTGGGAATCTGTTGAGAATGGACCTTTCATACCCAGCACTCCTTCTGCTACTGGTGCTGGTACGATCCAAAAGATGTGGCCAACTACTCTGATGAAGATAGGAAGAGAGTAGAGATTGATAGGAAGGCCATGACTGCTCTTCAGACTGCTCTTCCAAACTCTGTGTACAGAGGTTTTAAGAAGTGCAAAACAGCTAAACAGCTGTGGGATGCACTGAAGCTGATGTATGAAGGCTCCTCTGAAGCCAAGGAGAACAAGAAGGATCTCCTGAAGCAGCAGTTTGAAAACTTCACCTTCAAAACAGGTGAAACCATGACTCAACAATACTTCAGGTATGTTGAGATAGTGGATACCCTAGTGGATGGAGGAGTTCCTCTTGAGAACAGGGACATTGTAAGGAAGTTCATGTCCTCACTTCCTAGGCAATGGACACACTACTGTGTGGTGATCAAGAGGACTGAGAATCTCAAAACTCTTACTCTGACAGAGTTATATGGGATTCTCAGTGGCTACCAGATGGAGATGAACATGCAAGGTTCATCTGGCAACTCCAACAATCAAATGGGTTCAGCCCTTCATGTGGTTGAAAGGGATAGCATAGAACCCCAACATCATCTCATATGCTACCCTGACAACTCACCAAAGGGTCCTTTCATCACCTTCCCAGAGATACCCAGGGAGAACTACACTCAAGGAAGCCCATTCCAAGAGACAAGCTCTTCTCAAGCTTTGTGTCTTCTGATGAAAGCTGTGGGAACTCTCTCTTCACTCTTGAAGACCTGGACTGTATCCATCCAGATGACCTGGATACATGGAAATAGTTCAGCAGATGGCTCTCCTCACTCATAGAGCCAAGAAGTTCTACAAGAGAACAGGAAGGAGGTTTCCAAGCAATGCAACCAGTGGAAAGTTTGGGCTGGATAAAAGCAAAGTCAAGTGTTACAACTGTAACTTGATGGGCCACTTTGCTAGGGAGTGTAAGGCACCTAAAACAAATGGTGGCACAAACCAGACCAAACTACACTGACAAAGCCCCTCAGAATGAGAAGCCAAAGCAACATGCTGTTGTTGCTGTTGAAGAGGAGGCTTTGACTGGAGCTTTCAGGTGGAAGATGCTTCTCCAAACCAAGCACTAATGGCAGACCATGATGAAGCCAAGGTATTGGAACATCTCTGTACTCCTGAATGCATTGCTAAAGTAAACAGATACAGGTCCTATAACTTAGAAATGAGATCTGATCTTGAGTCATTAAACATATTAAAATCTGATTTTAGAAAGTCTGAAAATGATTACAAGTTAAAGATAGAGGACTTGGAGAAAACCATTTCAGTACTAAAACATGAACATACAGATTTTAGGACTCAAATCCAGGATCTCATAACTAAGTTGACTGAGTGCCAGGCTGAGCTTGTGATCAGCAAAGCCAAGGCAGAAAAGAGTGTTCTTGAAGAAGAGACCTTCAAGAACATGATATCCTCATCCCTGCACAACAAAGTGTGCTATCAAAATAGACAGGGACTGGGATCAAATGAGATAGCTCCTCCACACACAATCTTGTCTGTAAGATCTCCTAGGTGTGGAACTTGTGAAGATGAGCTTCCTCTCATAGATCCTATAAGTGAAGAGGATGAAGAAGAGATAGTGAAGAATTCCTCTGAGAAGAGTGAAGAAGAGGATTCTACTAAGGGCCACTATCCTTCTGAGGAGAAGAAATCTACTGTGATGACCAAGTCAAAGAGAAAGAACTTGATCAGGAAGAGCAAAAGAAAAGCAAAGAAGGCTCAAGAGATCAAGGCTACTTTTGACTCTAAGCAGAAACAAGTTTTTATCTCTGCAGGGTTTAAAGTAGTAAAGACTGAAGACATCAACCAAGACTCCTCAGCTAAGAGTTCTGGTTCTTGTTCAAATCATCTCAGTACAAAGAAGAAGACTGAGCTGCTGTGTACCACTGCTGCACAGCCTGGACCATCAAACTCCAAGAACAGTTCACAGCCCAAAAGAACTGTCTCAGCATCTACAAAGATGAAGGTGGAGAAGGGATGTGACCAAAGCCAGTCTTGCTCTCATAAGGAGACTCTTTTGAAGAAGAAAATGTTATGTGTCATGTGTGAAAGTACCTCTCACATTGCTAAGGATTGCCCATACAATCCTAAAAGTACTATCCATATGACCAATACAAAGACTTCAAAGAGTTTCAAGAAGATTCAAGCTTCGGAAGGAAAGTCTGTTTCCTTCGGAAGCTCCAAATCAAAGAAGAAGGTAAATGGAAAATTACCTTCGGAAGAAAAATTGGTCTCGGAAGAAAGGAGTTCTTCCGAAGCACTGAAGTCTGCTGCAGTGACTGTAGAATCTTCCGAAGGTTCAGTCATCAAAACTTGTGAAGTCCCAAAAGCTTCTAAGGTTTTGAAGGTCAAGTCCAAGACTCCAAAGGTGGTGTGGAAGTCTAAGAAAGACCAAATGACTGAAGTTTCTCCATCAACAACAGCTGAAGATCCCTCTAGTACAACCATAGGATCTATTACTGTTGCATTACCTTCTATTATACTTAGTGAGCCCAAGACAAGTAAGGCTTGGGTTTCCAAATGTAACTAATCATTTTCTTTGTGCAGGAACAGCTCAAGACAAGCAGGAATGTCTGGATAATTGATAGTGGCTGTTCCAGGCACATGACAGGCAATAGGTCTCTACTCCATAACTTTGAGAGAATTGATGGAGGACCAGTTGCTTTTGGAGGAGATGAAGGTGGTTACATTTCAGGAAGGGGCAAGGTCACAAATGGTAAGCTCAGCATTGAAAAGGTAAACTTTGTTAAGGAGCTTGGGTACAATCTTCTGAGTGTATCCCAATTTTGTGATCAGAGTCATAACATGCTCTTTACTGAGCATGAGTGCATTGTTCTCAAGCCTGGAGTGGTCATTCCTCATGAGCATATCCTGCTCAGAGCCCCCAGGAAAGGGAACATGTACAAGATGGATTTGCAAGAAACATCTCCCTCTGGAGAAGTTTCATGCTTTCTATCTAAAGCAAATAGTGATGAGTCTTTCCTATGGCATAAAAGAATGTGCCATGTAAACTTTAAGAACATGAATAAGCTAATTAAACATGATTTGGTAACTGGAATGCCAAAGAAAGAGTTTACAAGTGATGATCATTGTGTTGCATGCCTGAAAGGGAAGCAACATAAGGTATCTCACAAGCCTAAGGAAAGGAACTCCATCACTACTCCCCTACACTTATTACATATGGATCTCTTTGGCCCCACCAGTGTAATGAGTCTAGGAAGGACCTCTTATTGTTTGGTGATCACAGATGATTTTACAAGATTCACTTGGGTTTTCTTTCTTAGAACTAAGGATGAAACCCCTGAGATTCTGAAGAATTTCATCTTAAAAATTGAGAATCAAAGTGATCACAAGGTCAAAACCATAAGATGTGATCAAGGAACTGAATTCAAGAATCAAATCCTTGATACATTTTGTGATGAAAAAGGTATTACAAGACAATATAGTGCTCCCAGGACTCCTCAGCAAAATGGAGTTGCTGAGAGGAGAAACAGGACACTAATTGAAGCTGCAAGAACTATGTTGTCTGACTCTAAACTGCCCATCACCTTCTGGGCAGAGGCAGTAAATACTGCTTGCTATGTGCAAAACAGAGTTTTAGTAGTTAAGACACATGGTAAGACTCCTTATGAACTTTGGCACAAGAGAAAACCTTTCATTGGTTTTCTCAGGTCATTTGGATGTCCCTGCACCATCTTGAATACCAAGGATCAAATTGCCAAGTTTGCTGAGAAATCAGATGATGGACACTTCATTGGATACTCTTCCCAAGCTAAGGCTTATAGAGTATACAATCTCAGAACTAGAATTGTTGAGGAGTCAGCCAATGTGACTTTCAATGAACACACACCCTGTGTGGCTGGTTCTGGTCCTGATTGGCTATTTGATCTTGATTTAGTTACCAACTGTTTTAACAAATCTTGTGAGAATGTTTCAGGATCTGCAGAAAATCTAAATACAGGTGATCCTGATCCAAGATTTGAGCTAGGAAGACCCTCAACTCATACATCTTCAGCTCCAGTTGGAACTACTTCAGCAAATGAGGTCTCTATCAGCACTACAATGACAAATTCAGCTGATACATCTGGGATGCCTTCAAATTCCAGCTCAGAGGCTCCACAACCAGATAAAGATACCTCAATTGTAGAAGACAACAATGGTGATGGTGAAAGTGATCAGGAATTCCTTGATGCTAATAACCACACCATAGATGACAACATCAATGATGTCACACACTCATTGGATCAAGTTAATCTTGATAAGTGTGGTAATGTGGAGGGTGAATCATCTATGCCAGATCTAAATTTCTCAAATTTGGATCTTTCTCAGCAACTTGCTGTGATCCCTCAGCTAAGGATCCACAAGTCTCACCCCACCACAAACATCATTGGAGATGTTGTCACAGGGGTAAGAACAAGAGGACAAACCCATGAAGCAAATGTTTGTCTTCACTCTTGTTTCTTATCTCAGATAGAGCCAAAGAAAGTTGATGAAGCTCTAAAGGATGGAAGTTGGGTTGAAGCTATGCAACAAGAGCTACTTCAATTCAAAAGGCAGAAAGTTTGGAACCTTTGTCCTCTTCCTCATGGGAAGACTACCATTGGAACCAAATGGGTTTTTAGGAATAAGAAGGATGATAGAGGAATTATCATCAAGAACAAGGCAAGACTAGTTGTTCAAGGATACACACAAGAAGAAGGGATTGACTACACTGATGTCTTTGCTCCTGTAGCAAGATTAGAAGCTGTTAGGATATTCCTGGCATTTGCTGCATCCAAGAACTTCAAGGTCTTTCAACTTGATGTAAAGTGTGCTTTCTTATATGGAGTGATTGATGAAGAGGTTTATGTCAAACAGCCACCTGGTTTTGTAGACCCTGATCATCCTGATTATGTCTGCAAGCTTGACAAAGCTCTTTATGGGCTGCATCAGGCACCCAGGAAATGGTATGAGACATTGTCTGAGTATCTTTGTAAACATGGATACAGGAGAGGTACTATAGATGGAACTCTCTTCATCAAAGGACAGGGAAATGACTTATTGCTAGTTCAAGTATATGTAGATGACATCATCTTTGGTTCAACTAATCCAAAGCTCTGCAAAGACTTTGAGAAGCTGATGAAAGACAGATTTGAAATGAGTGCAATGGGAGAACTCAATTTCTTTCTGGGAATTCAAGTGAAGCAAGTTGAAGATGGCATCTTCATAAGTCAGTCAAAGTATGTTCAGGACATACTCAAGAGGTTCAACATGACTGATTGTAAGATTGCTAAGACACCCATAGCCAGAAACCACTCCCTTGGACCTGATCTTGAGGGGGAGTGTGTAGATGAACATTTATACAGGGCTATGATTGGGTCTCTTATGTATCTTACAGCTAGCAGGCCTGATATCATGTTTGCTACATGTATTTGTGCAAGATATCAAGCCAACCCTAAGATGTCTCACTTAATCACTGTCAAAAGGATTCTAAGATACCTCAAAGGTGCTTCAACACTTGGTTTATGGTACCCAAAGAATCCTGACTTCAATCTGTATGCTTATACAGATAGTGATTATGGTGGTTGCAACATGACTGCAAAGTCTACATCTGGGGGATGTCAATTCCTTGGTGGAAGGGTTGTCTCATGGCAATGCAAGAAACAATCCTGTGTGTCTGCATCAACTGCTGAGGCTGAATACATTGCTGCTGCAAGCTGCTGTGCTCAAGTGCTTTGGATTCAAAATCAGATGCTGGACTATGGATTTAACTTCAAGGAGACTCCTATCCACATAGACAACAATAGTGCTATCTCTATCACTGAGAACCCTGTGCAGCACTCAAGGACCAAACACATCAATATCAGGTATCATTTAATAAGAGATAACTATGAAAAGGGATTAATTAAACTAGTCAAAGTTCATACAGATGAACAATATGCTGATCTGTTTACAAAAGCTTTTGATGAACAGAGATTTAAATATCTAATATCAGCTATTGGGATGATTAACTTTGAATAGATCATTTTCTTAAAACTAATTCTAATTATTTCTTAAAATATGTGTGTCCTAAGTTGTCTAGTTCATCACTTTCATAAGCTCATGTTTTCTTTGGATATAAAATTCTTTTTGAAGACTTTCCTTAGATTCTTGAAAATTTCTGATCCTTCGGAAGATAAAATTTTATCTTCGGAAGAAAATCATGTCTTCAAAATAAATAACTGTCTAAGAAATTTTACCTTCGGAAGAAGTCTAAATCTATCTTCCGAAGCTTAAATTCTTATCTCAGACACTTATTTGTTTTTAAGGACTTTTTCCTTCCGAAGCAAAATTAACTCTCGGAAGCTTTGTTGTTCCTTATACAAAGCATTCAAGTGTTTATTTCTCTTCCGAAGCAAAATTTTCAAGACTCTCAGGAAAATCTTCCGAAGCCATTTTAGCTTCGGAAGCTTTTTCATTAAAACTTCCGAAGATAATTTACCTTCGGAAGCTTTTCGAATTCCAAGAAAACTACTTTTTGAGCAAAAGTAAACTACTTTTTCAGAGGTGGGACCGACTTTCGGATTTCAAAGTTTATCCTCTTTCATTAACTTTGGTTCAAATCCCTTTTCACATAAATACCCAACGGTTCCCCCTCTTCCTCACTATCTTCCTCAATTCCACTATTCCTCAAACCTAATTCCCAAAACCGCCTTTGCTTTCTACCTTTCTTCAACCTTAAGCTTCTAAAATGGCCAACCTTAACCGCAGAAACAACCCAGATTTCTCCATGCAACTTCACAGGCAACACAATCAGGTTGCTCTGTTAAGCTCTGAGAAAGATGCAAGTTTCTCAGAGATTTGCCAATTCTTAACTCTATCCAACTACTTCACCTCCCTGACCATTGATCCTACTCTGTATGAGGATCATTTGCTTGAATTCTGGAAGACCTGCCAAGAGGTCATTATGGATGGGGAGAAGGCACTGTCTGCCACAGTGCAAGGGAGGACAATCTTCATCACTCCGGCCATCATCAACCATCATTTGCAGCTGGATGATGAAGAAGGTGAGTTGTCCTTCCCAAAGGAAGCTGTTAATCATTCCTTTGAGCAGATGGGCTATGAGGGAGATTTCTCTGTAAAGACCTTCAGGAAAGGGAAGGTCTCATCCCAGTGGAAATACCTGCTCCATGTGGTTATCCACAGCTTGTCAAACAAGCATGGAGGGTGGGACCAGATTCCTGAGGATCTCTCCTTTATAGTGCATGGAATGGTTCAAGGGGTCAAGTTCAGGTACTCTCAATTTGTTTATACCAATTTACTTGCAAACTTGGACTCCTTAGAGTATTACATGTTTCCTAGATATGTTCAGCACATTCTTAACTGTGAACTGGGCTCACAGTTGAGGGAAACAAGTAATATTCTTAAATTGGGACAGATGAAGCCCGGCATCTTTAAAATCATGAAGAAGCCAACTGTAGGCTTCTCAGGGGTAGAAACAGCCCTAGTCCCCAAAATGTTAGAGCTCATTGCTCAAGGTGACAACCTAGCAACACAAGCTAGTGTTACCACCCTCAAATAACCCTCACCTACCAAAGAAAATCCAAACGAACCCCTGCTCAAGCTATTGAGTCTGTGCAGGTCCCCATATACTCACCTTTACAGGAGGAAGTGGACACTAGAGCTCCCACTTCCCCTGAGGAGCAAACCACTCCCATTTCTTCAACTATCAGGGCTGAGGTTCCTCATGCTCACCCTGATGAGCTCACAAGCCCAACAGCCTTAAGCCTTCACTCTGAGTCTCAACACTCAAGTGAACAACCTTCAGGGGACAGTTACCATCCCCAGCCTTTAGATCTAAATCAACCCATTCCCAACCTATCCTTCTATACTGATGAAGACTTAGGATTCAGTGAGTACCATGAGTCTCTCTTCTCCTCCCCTACTCAAAGAGAGATGAGTACCTCTGATTCTCCTCAGTCTAGCCCACATCAGTCACCTGTTACTGAGGTGGACACTTCTGAACATGTTCAGGATGTCCATATGGAAGAGGCTCTCACTTCTGCAAGTGATTACATTATTAAGACCTCAACCATGGCAACTCAGCCCACTGACATCTCAACTGAGATTGCTAGTGAGCAGAGGAAAACCAGCAGCCAAGAACCTCAAGCTGGTGGTGAGAGAGAGGACTTTGGTCCAATCATCTCATCCCCCAATGATTCTTCTGATGAAGAAGAGGGGAATTTGAGACTAAAGGTGCAAAAACTGTCAAAAACATGCTCCTATTTAGTCTCTAAGGTTAGTCACCTTGAATCTCAGGTGACTACCTTACAAAACAGGGTCAATGATCAGCAACTTCAGATTTCATATCTTAAGGAAAAACTAGCTGGGAGACCTTTAAGGAGAGCTCAACCAGGAACACAAGAACCTGTGGAAGTGATTGACTTATCCTCCAGCTCACCTATGCAAGTGGGTGATGCTACCAAAAAGGGGGAGAAAGTTATTACAGCCACAGAACCTGGGAGTTCTTCACAGAGAATGGACATAGAGGACTCACCATCCTCACTTGCAGTTGTGCATTCTCAGCAACTTCCTCAAGTTCACATTAATGTGGACTCTATAGACTCTATCATCAGGAGTCTCTTTGAGGAAGGTATACCAAGGGCTGTGTCATCTCCACCACAAGGAACTTCAAACTACATCATAAGGTGGAGGTATGATGCTGACAGAAGAGCCCTTATTCTTCACAGAGTTCAAGGGCAACAAGAAGTATTTGATTTTCAAAGCTTGAACTTCTATGAAAGATTGGATCTAGTCAACATGCCACTTGTCAATCCAAGCAACTCAAGACAAGCTGACAGATTGGCTCAAAGAATCCAAGACAGGATCCTTGCAGAGTTCACTCTAAGAAGGAGACTTAGGCAATCAGGCAATGTCATCGGTCAACTGGATGTTGAGGTGGACCCTAAGATTAGTTTCATAGGGGAAACCTTGACTGAAGGCCCAGTGGCAGAACCTGAGACCCCTGTCTCATCATCAACAACTGCTGCAGAGGTTCACACTCCTTCTGAGACACCTGCTGGTGAAGGTGTTTCTCAGCCTCTCTCTGGCCAGAGCATGGATGCTACACCAAGCAATGAAGGCCAAGCCTCTATCCACCCTGAGTCACAAAGGTCTGTGGGTGACAAAGGGAAAAGGATTATGACTCCTGAGGAAATTGAGGAGGAAGAGAGAGAGAGGAAAAGGAAGCTAAGGGAGAAAGTTCCTCTGGGTCTTCAAGCTTTATGCAAGCTGCAATCAGGGCTGCCCCCAGACCAAATACTCAAGATGATGAGTTGAGGGCAGTCAGGATTACTTATTTACAACAGGAACTATGATATTGATGAAATCATCTCCCTCCCCTTAGAAGAATTGAATGAACTGGCTGACATGAAGTGTCAAGAGAGATGAAAGAAAAAGAGGATGCAAGGCTACTTCTCCAATTCAAAGAGGAGAGGAGACAGAAAAGACTCTACAAGCATGCTCCCACTCTCTCTCCAGTTCAAGAAAGTCCTGTACCAGAAGATGTGGCTCCACAAGAACCTCAGGTAGACAAAGAAGAAGATAGGATCAAAATGATCAACTACCTGAGTGCCACAGGCTTCTATCAGGCAGATGCACTTCTTCCCCTGTCCTATGACTTTATTGAGTTTGAGTACTTAAAACAACTTGAACTTGAGCTAGTCAAAGAGAAAAAGACAACTAAAAGGAAGCTAAGGGAAGAAGCTGCAAAGTCAAGAGCCATCATCCAAAAGAGTATGAAGAAGTCTGCTGATAGACAAAGGATGATGAGCTTCTTGAAGCTATATGGATTCTCGGAAGGAGACTTGGCCCTATGTCTCTATCCACAATGGATGAGCATATAAGGGTAATCAAGCAGAAGATTAAGAGTGGTGAACTGATTGACTTACACTCTCTTCCAAGTCAAGTCCCACCTGAAGTGGAGGTTAAGTTTGAACAACCTGAGACACCTCAACCCGGACCTCCAGCTGAGCCTCAGCAAGCTTCATCTTCTGATCCAAAGAAGGGTCAAACTCCCTCTCCTTCTGAACCTGTGAGGGAGGAACACCCAATTGAGAAAGACAAGGATGATCAACAAGGTGCTGCAGACCAGTCTTCTCAGTTAAAGTCATCTAAGAGGAAGAAGAGAATGGCTTCTAAACCAAAGTCAAAGAAGAAGAAGCCTAAGTCATCTACCTCTACACCTCAGGCTGAGTCAGATCAACCTGAGGAAGTGCATGATGAGGCAGCCCAATCAACTCCAATGTAAGTGGCTCCTCTGACAGCTGAGACACCCATCTTGTCCTGGACTTATTCTACCAATCCAGAAAGATGGCATGTAATCAGAGATCAAGGTGTTGAGAATGTCTATACTTGGCAAGACATAATCAACTTACCTCTGCATGATCTCTTTGAGATGAGAAGATACTATGAATGTCTGAATGATCCTGACCATCTAATGAAGAAGGGTATGGTCATGATTGTACTGAAGACCACTAACATCTAAAGATCTTCTAAATGTTTTGGTAGCATCAGCCTAGGGGGAGTTTATAAGGATTCCTTTAAGTCTAATGCAAACCAAAACATCAAATGTCTCTCTGCAACAAATGCACTAAGTACTGAAGTAAGAAATGCTTTGGAAGTTTTACACCATACACTAGAAAATACTCTAAGTGTAAAATCTTCCGAAGCCAAGACCAATATCTTCCGAAGCCAAACATGAAGTCTTCCGAAGCCTCAGAGACAAAGTCCTCCGAAGCTTCACTCTATGAAGACAGATTTCTTTCGAAGACTTTTAGTAACATGCTTTATCTGATGTACTGTTCCATAAAGCTGGACACCTTTCCGCTGCATCTCTGTAAAGTCACCAACTTACATGAGTTGGTGAAAAGGTCCATGCTTTTGGTAACTGTACATTGAGGTCTTGAGTCTGTAACTTTCTACTTTATGTACTTTATCCTTTTTTAATAGATAAGGATGTGAGCTATGGCATGTCATAGTACAAGGTCAAAAGGCAGATATGCCTTTTGATCCTAAAATTGATTTTGTTTGTGTCTAGTCAATTGTATCCAGCTAGTTTTCAAAGTATAGCCGGCTGTAGGTTGTCGTATAAGTATTCCAAGTTCTTGTATCTTTCTTTATGCTTTGTAACACTTGTAAAA
The DNA here is from genome assembly GCA_025215565.1 of Flaveria ramosissima. Lineage (NCBI taxonomy): Eukaryota > Viridiplantae > Streptophyta > Magnoliopsida > Asterales > Asteraceae > Flaveria > Flaveria ramosissima. Next base: position 8,252,370 of record CM046045.1, read on the forward strand.
GAAGTTGAGAAAGCAATATACTGCCTCCTTGAAACCCAACTCTCTTGTTATGTCTCTTTTACTTTACTTGTGTTCTTTGTATCAATATATTGGTTAATCCAGTTCACTGTTTGATCAAGTTTAGTTATTCTCCTCTTTGTGTTGTTGTGTTGTAATTGTTCAAGCCCTTAACCGGTCCTGAAATCTCTCTGGCCAGAGTTCGGATGCTACACCAGGCAATAAAGGCCAAAGCTCTCTCCACCCTTAGTCATAAAGGTTTGTGGGTGACAAAGGGAAAAGGATAATGACACTTGAAGATATTGAGAAGGAGAGAGAGAGAGGGGAAGAGGAAGGTAAGGGGAGAAAGTTCCACTAGGTCTTCAGGCTTCATGGAAGCTGCAATCAGGGCTGCTCCCAGACTAAACACTCAGAATGATGAGTAAAGAGCAGTCAGAATTAACTACTTACAGACAAGGAACTATGATATAGATGAGATCATCTCTCTCCCCTTAGATGAATTGAATGAACTGGCAGACATGGATGTCTTTAAGGAGAGGAAGGAGGCAGAGGATGCACATTTGCTCCTCAAGACCAAGGAAGAAAGAAGGCAGAAAAGGCTATACAAACATGCTCCTACCCTCTCCCCGGTTCAAGAAAGTCCTAAAGAAGAGTCTGTATCAACTGAACAACCTTTGGTAGATAAGGAAGCTGACAGACAAAACATGATCAACTACTTGAGTGTCACAGGTCTCTATCAGGCAGCTGTACTTCTTCCCCTGTCATATGAGTACATTGAGTTTGAATACCTCAAGTAGCTTGAGCTACAAGTTCAAAAGGAACAAGAAGCCGCTAAGAGGAAGATGAGGGAAGAAGCAGTAAAGTCAAGAGCCATCATCCATAAGAGTCAAAAGAAGTCTGCTAATAGGCAGAGGATGATGAGCTTCTTGAAGCTGTATGGATTCTCTGGAAGGAGGCTTGGCCCAATGTCTCTATCCACCATGGATGACCATATTAGGGTGATCAAGCAGAAGATCAAGAGAGGAGAGCTTGTTGACTTACACTCCCCACCAAGTCAAGCCCCTCCTGAAGTGGAGGTTAAGGTTGAACATTTTGAGACAACACAACCTGGACCTCCTGCTGAGCCTCAGTAATCTGCATCTTTTGATCCACAACATGGTTCAACTCCCTCTCCTTCTGAACCTGTGAGGGAGGAGAACCCAACTGAGAAGGACAAAACAGAACAATCTGGTGCTGAACGCCAGTCCTCTCAGTTGAAAAGGAAGAAAAGGATGGCCACAAAGTCTGTATCAAAGAAGAAACCAAAGGCATCCACTTTCAAAGCTCAGGATGAGTCAGAGTATCCTGAGGATGTACAAGAAGAGGCTGCTCAACCCACACCAACTCAAGTAGAGCCTCTTGCATCAGGAAGACCCGTCTTGTCATAAGAAAACAAGGTGGTCAAGATGTCTACTTCTAGCAAGACATTCTTAATCTACCTCTGCATGATCTCTTTGACATGAAAATGTATTTTGAAAGTCTGAGTGATCCTGACTAGTTGATGAAGAAAGGAATGGTCATGATCATGATGAGGACTGTCAATATCTGAAGACACTTCTTTGTTTTGGTAGCATCAACCTAGGGGGAGTTTGTAAGGAATAATGAAAGGCTGATGCACCCAAGACAGACCAAGTCTTTCCTGCATGCATGCACTCAGTGCAAAGAAAGTTGCTTCAGAACTTTTACATCCTGCATCAGAAATATTCTAAGTGTAAAATCTTCCGTAGCCAAGACCAAAATCTTCTGAAGCCAAAAGTGAACTCTTCCGAAGCTTCAAAGACAAAGTCTGCCGAAGCCAATAGAGTGAAAACAGATTTCTTCCGAAGATTTTTTAGAACATGCTTTCTCTGATGTACTTTTCATAAATCTGCCCAACTTTCCGTTGCAACTATGAAGACTAACCAACTTATATAAGTTAGTGAATGGTCCATGGTTTTTGTAACTGTATATTGAGGTCTTGAGTCTGTAACTTTCTACTTTATGTACTTTTAAATTTTTTGTAATATATTAGGATGTGAGCTATGGCATGTCATAGTCACTAGTCAAAGGCAGATCTGCCTTTTGACTCTACATTGATTTTGTTGTCTAAATCAATGCTTCCAGCTGGCCTTCAAAGTATGGCCAGCTGTAAGATGTAGTATAAAGTATCTCAAGTGCTTGTAACTTATTTCTTATGCTTTGTAACACTTGTAATAGAACTTGAGAAGCACTATACTGCAATCTTGAAAACCCCACTCTTGTTGTTGTTCTTACGTTTTTGTCTCTAGTTTACTTGTGTTCATAATATCATAAACAAAGTCTTGGTTTACTATTTGATCTGTTAAGTGTTTTAAATACTCTTCTCATTGTGAGATTCATAATATCATAAACAAAGTCTTGGTTTACTATTTGATCTGTTAAGTGTTTTAAATACTCTTCTCATTGTGAGACTAAGTGTATTAACCATCCCTTCAACGGTCCTACAATGAGCCAAATGAAGATTCATGTTCTGAGCAGAGATAAGATGGCTGAAGCAAGAGACTTCTCTAACATGATCAAAGCTATTTTGGATCTTTTACTGGCAGACCCATCACCAGCTCCATCCACACCAGTCCAAGCACCAAAAAAAGATCCAACAAAATCTTCACAACCTCCACCACCATCAAACCCTTGAAGTGCATAGGTTGTATAATCATTAAGGGGAGCATTGTTGGACCCTGAAAGGATCATACATGACAATTCAAGAGGTGGTTGAAGGTTGTTCTGTTGGAAACTCCCACAAGTCCAAGAAGATATGCGGGTGAAGAAACATAAGAATAAAGCCAAGTATCGGCTATCCGCATTAGTATATGTGGATGACCAACAAGTAAATGCTAACAAGTATTTGTTCATCCGTATTTATTGATGCGGATAGTTAGAACAAATACAGCTAAGTATTTGTTCATCCGCATTAACCAATGCCGATGCTCAGAAACAAATGCGCTTAAGTAGGTCATCTGCATTTGTCAATGCTGATGAACAAACTTAATGCTGAAGACAAAGAGAATAACTGTTAGGATCGTGTATTGAACGAAATACTAACTGATTAACATGTATACCAAATCATATAGTGTGGAATCTTATTTGATTGGCGATCCAATCAAAGAGAACGCACGTAGAATCAATTATGGATTGAATCTAAACGTTAAGAACGATATGGAATCGATCTAGTGCGATCTATGAACTTGGAACAGGTTCTTAGAGGTCTCTGGATGGCTAGGGTACGTTGTAGTCGAAGGGTTCTGAATTGCTTTTTTTTCACGAATTAAGTGGTATATATAGGTTAGGGTTTCTTATTCGGGCGACTGGACCATTAGCATGGTTCAGTCGTGCGATTAAGCCATGCGGTTTATCCATTCACACGACTGAGTGTTCAGTTGTGCGACTGAGCCAATCTCATGTTACAATCATACGACTGATCCAGTCTCCTGGTTCAGTCGTGCGACTGAGTCATTCGCATGAAGTTGTTCATGCGTATGGTCCATTCGCATGGGCCATTCGCATGATAACTTTATATTACTAAGTTTGAATGTATTTATTAATCATTACATTATCAAGATTCATTCAAACAACCACAAACCTATATAATCAAGTCAATATATGTTAAACAACTCATTAATGAAATATTAAACATTATAAACACAACCAAACATTTACATTTCATTAAGTACCCAACTATTACATAAGTGTAAGACACTAAAGACATATTACATTCAGTTCAGAAACTAGGGACACATGTACCTACAAACTCCCCCTTGGACCTAGTTTCATCTAATGTCTTACCTTCTTCATAACCTCTTCATACTTCTTGTACTTCTCTTCTTTTGTGACTCCTGCATGTATCTCAAACGCAAAGCAGAGTCGTATAACATCCTGAAACTATAGAGCTTGTACAATATCTTGAGAGTCATAGAATAGTGGCCACTTGTATAATGTGTATACATCCTTTGCAGAAAAGTTTGTGAGCCACATCGGGTCAAATACCCTAATAGTATCCATTTTGCCCTCTTTGTTCAAGACTATGACTGCCTCTCCTGTCCTCCAATCATAGTACCACCATTTGAAGTGTGGAGTGAAGTCCTGTGGCATTTCCCGTAGTGGGATCTTAGACATGGTGCGCGGAGGACTCCACTTCAGCACTATTCTTGGTTTTTTAGTTATGGCATCAACCTCAGACCTTCTGAATACCTCGTTGGTTGTTGAGGTTTGAAGTTGACCCATCTGGTGTGGTACTCTCTCTTCAGAGCTACTTCAAACCAGCTAGACATCTTGCGTAGATCAGCGTATAGCAATTTCAGCTTCGCTAACTGGTTCAGCTCAAATCCAGGAAGAGTCTTCAGGTCGTGTGGTGGAGTGGACCCATACAGTTAAGTGTCGAGAGTTGTTCCTCTACCCCACTGGGAGGTATAGGTGATCCATATGTATAGGAGGGGTATGATGACGGACCGGCATGGTGGCTAGAGGTGGTGGTGGTGGCAGTGGTGAAGATTAGGGTTGGTATAGATGAAGGTGGTGGTGGGTGAGGGAAATTGGGGGTGGTATAGATGAAAGTGGTGGTGGAGTGGGTGTGGTAGATATGGTGGTAGATATGGTGGTAGATGGGATGGATGTAGTGGTGGTAGGAGTAATAGTGGTGGTGGTGATGAAAGTCAACCTTCTCTTCTTCTTCTTTAACCCGTGGGGCTGAGCCATCCTTTTCTTCCTCGATCCCTTCGAGGAGGATGCTCCCCCTTGGCTGCTGGGCTGGTCTGGGGTGTAAGATGGATCAGTAACAGCCTCCCCAGACTCACCCTGGCGTCCACCTACCGCCCTAATCCCTCTCTCAGTGGCAACCACCTTGCTGCCCATCGTTCGAGTCAACGGCTCCTCGTCCGACTCGTCCTCCTCATCAGGCTGAAAGTCCTGATGGAATCCTACCTTCTCAGCTCCTCCGTGGGTGGATTATGGAGATATAACATCTGCGGTAGTGGCCCTAGATTGGGTGGGACCAGTATCTCCACCATCACCACTGTCATTATCATCAGAATCATCGGATGGGAGCACAATCGGCTCAGAATCTGAGTCACTATCATCGTGACGCCACTTCCTCTTCGTTAGCGCCACGTAGTCCACTCGAATCAAATGCCCAAAAAGCCTCTTTACCAGGGGCTTCACCTGCTTGCCCCGATACAGCTTCATCCTACCTAAGGTGGTATCATCCATCACCTCAAGCGTCACAGCTTCCTCCTTCTCCTAAGGTAGCTGAGGGAGCTTCTGATCAATGATCATCTGCATGAATCTAGGGTACATACAAAATCCCTCCTTCCCCTTCCCCTCAATGTTCGCCACCAGATAGTTGAAGATCATCCTAGAGAAGCTGAATGGGTGGTTCAGCACCAACGCTGCGTAAGCGTTTTGGATCTGATCGGAAAGCTCGTCGAACCCTCCCTTCCGAGAAGCTATGCACTTTAGCAGCACATGGGCGAGGTACTTGAACTGGGGGCACAGGTTGCTCTTGTTGAGCACACCTGCGTTGATGTCCCCAGAGTACTTAGCCCTCACGAAACATCCTCGAACAGTAAGTGGGTGTAATCGGGTGGGACAATCAGCGTCATCCCTAAACTCTAGAACAGTCCGAAGATCGTCTTCTGTGATCTCAATAGCCTCGCCGAATATCGAGCTCCTGATGCAATGGGGCTTAGAGGACCTATCCACTACAGCGCTTTCCCAGAAAGCCTGTTGGACTAAGCGGTAAGGAGTACATGGTGTCGAGATAGCTCGGAATATCCTAGATCTCCGTAGGAATGTGATGATGCCTGAGAACTCTGCAGCATTCCTGGAAGTCATATCCATGTGAGCACATATGTTGTGCTTTGTGCTCATGGTCAAGCGACTCGCCATCTGTTACACAGTGTAGATAAACGTTAGTGTGTGTAAGTGAATAGCCATTTGAATTTCCTAAATTTGAATCTTTCTGGTTCTTCGTGCGCATGAACTATGCGACTGAAGTTTAATCGTGCGATTGAGCTCATACGCACGACTTAGCATGCGACTGGGCTTAGTCGTATGCTATCCCAAACGGTTGAACCAGTCGTGCGACTGAACTCATTCGCATGATGCAGTCGTGCGATTGAGCCGTACGCCCAGCTCAGTCGTGCGATTGAAGTTCATCCGGGTGCCCTTTTGCATGACAGGCTATTGTTCCATCCAAATTCAAGTTTTGAGCAAATCGTAATGTTAGACGTCGTGGTTTGGCTCATTAGACTCGCAATCACCCGACTTAACACCTAATAACCTTTGTTTTAACATTTTACTTGGTTTAAGTAGGTTATTAGTCCATTAAAAGGTTCAGTTCTTGTGAGGGTCGTATTTCACAGATTAGGGCATCATTCCTCCAGATTTCGGTGAGATTATAACTCATTGTACCTGTATAATCGCACACAAACGTCAGAATATCAATAGAAGTATAAAATCTTGGTCTGATGAAATTTTGGCAGAGTAACGGTAGGCTATGCGATATGAGGGCGATTAGGGGGTGATGAGTCGAATGCGATCGACTGTGCCCTATTTATACTGAATCTGAGTTCAATCGGCCGACTGGACCCATTCGCTTGGTTCATTCGGGCGAATGGATCTCAGTCGTGCGATTGGCTCAGTCGATCACATTCAGTCGGCCGACTGGAGTTCAGTCGGGCGACTGGCTCATTCGCACACTCTCATTCGGTCGAATGGCTCATTCTGATAAGCCATTCGGTTGAATGGTCCATACTCATGTCCATTCGGCTATATAAGGCATGAGTATGGTCCATTCGTACGGTTGGTCCATACTCATGGTCCAGTCGTGCGAATGGGTCATACTCATGATTTTTGACTTTAAGACCATTTGACATTTTACACCCTGTAACTTATTGATTAAAACGTTTTAAAACCTAAAAACTTTTGATCACCTCAGACGTGATCCTTTTAAAACAATTTGTCACCTCAGACGTGACTCAGTTGACATTTGAAAACATGTGTGGTCACCTCAGATGTGACCGTTTTAGGTGATTTACTCCCGGATAGAATTCCATGGCATAGTCCGATGTTTAAAAAACTAAATTGACGAAATTTAAACAAAATAAAAGAACTAAAACTGAAAAAACAAAACTAAGACATGTTTTTGTGGTTTTGTGCAGCTTCAATTCATTTTGACCATACATGGACCAATTCAATTTGGAATCATACAGAAAGGTCAAATCATTCGGGACATGTTATCAAACACCTTTTGATGCTCTATTATTGTTTTTCATCTAGAGTCGTTAGCAAATTTAGGAAATCATACTGGTACTATTAGATCCCCACATTGATTTGGACTTTCAAGAATTGTAGCCAGGATGATTGTCAGTATACTGGTCCTCTTAAATCCATATACAGACTTTTGACACAGATTGGGGATAGTTTAAGGTTTGATTATTTCAACCAACATTTGTGCATCCCACACTTATGTGGTAATCAACATTCCTCAGGAGATTTTTGAGCGGTCTACGGGTATTTTGACAAGAAGAAACTATTCTTAGAGCTTTCAAAGAGAAGCCAAGCCTCAGGTCAGTGCCATCGCACAGCAGAGAGGCGGCAAACAACAATGAATTCTAGAATATCTAGGTTATGCTTATCCTCAGGTCAGTGCCATCGCACAGCAGAGAGGCATACAATTTTTTAGAGCATCTTTATTTTTCTTTTGCACATAACGCACCAACAACATATGTTATTAGCTTGATAGCATTTGATTTTCATTTTTTTCGTGCTTTGCTCTATTTATGGTCATCCGCTCACATTTGTGGCGTTTATTTGCTCGTCACCCCTTATTGGAATATTATTGATTATGTTAACCAATGATAAGATGGGAACCCACAGTCAGTTGAACCACTTAGTTTGATCTTGAGATCACCAACCAGGTCTAATCATCTATTGTGTTGAATCTACCGACATATCATATGTGGTCTAGCAACCTCTAGGTCTACTTTCGTTGTGTTACCTTAGTAGTAACCAGTTTTGCTATCATTTTTCCTTTTATATTGCTCACACTACATAGACTTATACTTTGAATTTGTCATCTTATCCACTTTAAACTTTTAAAGTCCCAATTGATTTGATCCTGTGTACTATCATTTTCCAAAGTCATTGAATCGGTATCACAGATACGATCTACTTTCTATCAGCTATCCTCTCCTTTTCCTTTTTGTTTTTTTTTAATGTTGCTAGCTGACCTATTCTCCCCCTAAAATTCTAAAACCATAAACGAGTTGCGGTTTTAGGATTTTAATAGGCGAGGAAAAACATCAATTTAATTCAAAACCTAAATTAAGATAAATAAAATAAAATAAAAGGAAAAAATTGACTATACGCATCAGACTAAACATGGTCATCTTCTGGAATTACATCACTTTTCTTTTTAACGCCGTTGACCTCTAACAAGTATAGTAAACGTGGTTTGTCAAAAGCCTTTGTATAGAGGTCAGCGCGTTGAAAATCAGTGTTTATTTTTACCACATCGATTAGATTCTTTTCAAAGCAGTCACGTATAAAGTGATATTTTATGCCGATGTGTTTGGTCTTAGGATGTTGTACCGGATTTTTAGTTACTGCAATTGCAGCAGAGTTATCAACAAAAATAGGAGTAGAAGAGAAATTCAAACCGTAGTCCCGCATTTGCTGTTGTATCCATATGATTTGTGAACAGCAACTTGCGGCAGCAACATATTCGGCTTCACAGGTTGACAGAGCAACCGATGTCTGCTTCTTACATTGCCAGGTCACTAATCTCCTCCCAAAGAATTGACATCCCGCTGATATAGACTTGTGGTTCATCTTGCAGCCACCGTAATCCGAGTCACTATACGCTGTAAGCTCGAAGTCATCATCATGAGGATACCACAACCGAAGTGTTGGAGTACCCTTCAGATAACGGAATATCCTTTTGACCCCTATCAGATGGTTAACTTTTGGCTTTGCCTGATATCTTGAACATAGACATGTCGCATACATGATATCAGGTCTTGAGGCAGTGAGGTACATGAGAGATCCAATTATTCCTCGGTATATGGTGGCATCAACCAGATCACCATTCTCGTCGGGTGCTACATCATGGTTTGTAGCAAGCGGAGTCCCAGCTGCAGAAGCATTCTCCATGTCAAACCAACTAAGAATATCACCTACATACTTGGTCTGATGTAGGAATATTCCCTTTGGTGTCTGATCCACCTGTATCCCGAGAAAGAACTTCATCTCTCCTATGGCACTCATCTCAAACTCAGCCTTCATTACTGCTTCAAACTCTTTACATAAATCTTCGTTCTTTGACCCGAAGATGATGTCATCAACATAGATTTGAACAAGCAGTAAATCACCATCTTTCTCTATGATAAAGAGTGTGCAATCAATAACACCTCTTCGAAAGCCGTGTTTCACAAGGTGAGTAGAGAATTTCTCGTACCAGGCCCTTGGGGCTTGATGAAGCCCGTATAAAGCCTTGTCGAGTTTGTAAACTCTGTCCCGATGATATGGATCTTCAAATCCCTTGGGTTGACTGACGTACACTGTCTCTCGGATTTCACCATGAAGGAATGCACTCTTCACATCCAATTGATAAACTTTAATCTTCATATACGATGCATAGGCAAGGAAGATGCGGATGGCTTCCATTCTTGCCACGGGTGCAAACACTTCATTGTAATCTATTCCCTCGACTTGTCGAAATCCTTGAACTACAAGTCGAGCCTTGTTCCTGATAATGACGCCTTGGTCATCTTTCTTGCATATCAAGACCCATTTGGTGCCAATGACCTTAGCACCTTTAGGTCTATCCACCAGAGTCCATAAACCTAACTTCTTGAACTGAAGAAGTTCTTCTTGCATTGCACTCACCCATGCCTCATCATTCAGGGCTTCACTGACGTATTTCGGCTCGAACTGAGACACAAAACAACGATAAGCACCGTCGTGAAGGTATCCCTTTTCCATTACCGAGGCATAATCAGCTGAATATAACTGATTTCTTGTCTGCACTCCTGATCTGACATCTCCAATGACATTGTCCAGGGGATGATAGACATTTAAGTGTGATCCTGTAGTGGTGGGAACAACTATCTCAGAGTCAAGATTATGAATGTTTGGTTATGTATCTGAGGCAGTCGGAGTTTGAGGTTCCGAAGACGCAGAGGCATCACTGTTAGATGCTTGTGGACTTGCAAGAATTGAAACCTGTTCCTCCTGATTGTTCTGGTCATTCTCCACAGCTTCATCTTCTAAGGAGGAATCACTTACTTCGAGTACTCCCCCTGAGTGGTGAGACGAGTCACCTTGTGAACCAGATGATGTTGAATCTAGTGACGGTGAGTTCAAGACATCATACATTATCTTGGTTGCTAAATCTTTGTCAGAAGTGGAGAGAGGTATGTTGAAGGACTTGAAGAATCCATCATAGTCGAAAAAGAAGGCGGGTCCTTTTCCAGCAGGTGGGGTGGTGTATCTTTGAACGTCCACGTTACACCACACTTCAACTAGACCCGTTGAGTTGTTGTAAACTCTCTTGTTTGGTATGTTGTATCCTAGAAAGATACCTTCTTCAGCCTTCTCGCTGAATTTTCCCTCCTGAGTCTTCTTCAGTAAAGTGCACGGTGCGCCAAACGGTTCGAGATACTCTACATTAGGTTTACGTCGTTGTAGTAACTCGTAACATGTCTTGCCATGGCGTTTAACTACCAGAACTCGATTTAACGTGTAACACGCATTTGCCACTGCCTCATTCCAGAATTGGATAGGCAGTTTCGAGTCTGCTAGCATTGTCCGTGCTGTCTCTATCAAGTTGCGATTCTTTCTCTCAGCAACGCCATTCATCTGAGGCGTGTAGGAAGAAGTGAACTGGTGCATAATTCCCTTTTCCTTGCAGTAAGCCTCCATCCACTGATTCTTGAACTCGGTTCCGTTGTCTGAGCGTACCTGTCTTACATTCAGCTTGTAGAGAGACTCTAGTGTAGTTACTAATTCCTAGAAAGACTCAAATGTTTCTGATTTGGATTTCAGGAACATTACCCAAGAAAATCTTGAGTAGTCATCAGTAACCACATAGCAGTACAAGTCGCCTGCAATGCTTCTTGTACTGACTGGACCAAACAGATCCATGTGAAGAAGTTCAAGAGGAAGCTCGATGGAATGAACTTTCTTTTCCTTATGAGACTTCTTCGTCTGTTTTCCTTTTTTGCACGCCACACAAAAATCCGGAAGTTGGGAGTTTTTGACGTTAAATCCTCTCACTAGATCATTATGGATCAAGTGGTTCATCTTCCGTGGATTAATGTGTCCCATTCTCCGATGCAAGGAGATGGAGTCCTTCTCAGTAGCCTTTGACAAGAAGCACTGAACTTGATGATCCGTTGTGGAGGCCTTTGAAAGATCCAAGACATAAAGGTCATTATATCTTGAGGCAGACATTAAGACTTGGTCCTCCGGGATCACATAGTCCTTTTTCAGGACATAGCACTTCTTGTTGTCGAATATAACCTTAAAGCCTTTGTCACATATTTGGGATACAGAAAGTAAGTTGTTTTGAAGTTGTTAAACGTAGTTTACTTTATCAAACTTCACTATTTGATTTCCCACTTCCCCTTGAGCTGTGATATACCTTCCTTTGTTACTAGCAAATGAAACATGGCCTCCTTTTATTTGTTTGACGTTTGATAAGAGTGCCTTGTTCCCATTCATGTGCCTGGATTCTCCGCTATCGACAATCCACGTGTTGGTCTCAGCACTATAGCGAACACCCTGTACGTTCAATTGAAAACATTAGTTAAGGTTAGGAACCCAAGCCTTTACTGGCTTGGCTTTCCCAGAGGCATCACACATCATAAATTAAACCCATTGACCTTTAGATGGTGAGGGTAGCTCAGGTGTCTTCTTGTCCTCATTATCAGACATTGAGGTTGATTTTTCTTTCCATGAACCAGCTTTGTGTAAGGCATGTTTGTGATAAACAGACGACTGCTAATGGGTTGAACTTTAGGTTCACTAGCTCTTCTAGCTGGAGTTATTGAGCTCCTCTTAGAAGATCTAGGTTTTGGTTCTTGAAGTTCAACTTTCTTCCTAGGTGTCTGATAGTAAGGACAGTAAGAAGCAATGTGTCCACACTCTCCATAGTTGTAGCATGACCTGCTATCAACTTTATATTTTAACTATTTTTGTGGAGACCTGTGTGACACCCGAGTGACATTGTTCTGTTTGGGTTTTGACTCTACTTCTTTAGATGTTTTATCTTGTTTAACAAATTTAATTGTTTTAACATTTTTAACATCCTTTCCATTTTGTTTACCTGGACTTTGACATGAAACACGTGATTGGTTAACATTAATAGTCTTTTTAGGTTCAGATTTGACTGTGTTTGACCCAGACTTTATATTAACCTTTTCAAACTCTTTTTCCAGATTAACACAAGGCATTTTACCTTTTGCCTTTGAAGTGGCCTCCGTTTGTTTAGTTCCAGATTCATTTGATGTACATGAGGAATTTGGATCACTTACAAGAGGAGTGGACACCACATGATCCTTGATTAGATTGTTATTGATTGGTTTACTTTGTGTTCATCAAGGTCTCAGGTGGTGGTGGAACCACTTTATATCCCAAACCCTCCCCATTATTACTCTCTCTCACTAAGTGTTGGACAATATGAGATGAACTTGTCCAACTATGCAGTTTTTGCTTTAATGAATTTACTTCTACTTCTAAAACTGCTTTTTGTTTCTTAGTGTCTTCTAGGGAGTTAAGATAGTACCTAATATCATTAGCTTGGTTAAAATCTACAACTTCTGTTTCCCTAAGCTGTTTGTTCAATAGTTCTATTTTTTCTTTGTAACTATGCTCATTTTGTTTTAGAACTCTGTTAGCTTCAGTGCATAGTTGTAAATCCTTTACTAAGCTATTATTATGATCTAATAACCTAGCAAATTTTAAGTCAATGCTTTCCCTAAATTATTACAATCAGAACAAGCATGATTATTGAAAAGTTGGTCAGTAGTACTTACCTGAGAAGGTTCTGATGAATCAACCATCAAAGCAGAGTCTAGTGTTTCTGGTTCTGGTGATTCTGATGTTGTTGTAGTTGTCCCTTCTTCAGGCATGTAATTGACCTCAGTTGCAGTCTCTTCAATGTTTGACATCGCGAGTTCCACTGTAATATCTCCTTCACTAGCTGAATCATCATCTAAATCCTCCACACTAGCAATGTTGGATTCTCCCGGAGAGACAAACCGAAAACTCCAGTCCTGTCCCTCATCATCATGAGTAGTCAAGGCTTTAGGATCCTTGCTTGATGAAGTATGACTGGTAGTTGGCTTATCTTGACGAGTGAAGGACGAGAATGGATTCCCGTTTCCAGTTTTCTTGGGCTTCACACACTCTCGTTTGAAGTGACCCTTTTCTCCACAGTTGAAACAGGTCATCTTGCTCTAGTCAAAACCAAAGGTAGTGTCTTTAGTTGCAACCAGGTTTTGTCCGGTCTTCTTGACAAACTTCTTAGCTCTCTGGACAGCACTTGCTAAGGCCCACATTATATCCATCCTTTCCGACTCTGTCTCATCTACCTGCTCGTAGTCCTCGTCTGCCAGATGGCAGTTCTCAATTCTCCCAGCAACTAGTCCATCATAGGAGTGGACTACAGCTGCTAAGAGATCCATGTGCTCTCTTGCTACTTCTACTGTCACATTACCAAGGTTCTCGATCTTCAGCTTTGTAGCATTTGCTTCAGATGCAATGTATTGGGTACCAGACGACCCTGACGTTTCTGACCTTGAAGTAGAGGCTTGAGAAGGACGAGCTGAACTTGACACAAAAGCTGTCTGAAGTGGTGCTCCAGATGTTTTGGCTTGTGGAGTCGCGTTGTACAGTGTCGGATTCTGAATATAAGAAGACTTTTGAGCTCTGTATTTCATCCTCAATGCTTCCTCTCGCAGCTTCAGAATGAAATCATTTATGTCCAACTTCGCTAGCATACCATTCTATCTGAGATTTGAGACAAAAGAAGCCCACTTCTCTGGCAACCCATCTGCAAAGTTTGACACCTTGTCCTCCATGGTCGTTGTGACACCATGAGTGTGCAGCTCACTCATCAAGTGGTAGAACCTATCGATGACGTCATCCAAACTCTCATTACCCATCGATGAGAAATTGTCGAACTCCTTCTTCAACTCTTAAGCCTTTATAGCTTTTAAAGACGCATTCCCGTCATACCGTTTTTCTAACTCATTGTAACTCCAGGATAATCAAACTTGAATCAAATCATGAAGAATTAAATCAAAATATGATAATCACAATCAAAACCCCTATGATCTCTATTGATTGCTAATAATATTGTTTACAAGTAAATCCCTCAATCAATTGGTCATTCCACCATTGACCAAAACCTAATGACAGTTAACCTATTTATAGTCTAGACTAATATTCACTAATTGCATTTAACCCACTAGACTTAGGCTAATTAATATAAAATTACATATTAAGCATAAAAATGACTAAAAAAGATAAAATATATTTTGTTCACACAAAATATATTTATTACAATAAAACTCCTAGTCATTTAAAGCTTCAACGTCTTGTCTCGGTTCCTCGTCTCGAACGTGTCGGGTTTGACTTTTGTTGACTTTGACCATGACGTTGACTTTTGTTGACTTTCACTGTGTTGATAATATAGACTATATTTTCCAGCTCCAACAATACTCCCCCTTAGTCTATCATTATCAACATTTTCAAACGAATTCAGCACCGAGAAGTCAACATTAGAAAGATCTTCAATTTGAATCTTTCTAAATCTGATGAGAAAGATTTTTCATCTCATAAGCTCCCCCTATTTATATGCTCCACCTTTTCGAGTGCAAGCTTTACAAAGATATTGGAACAGGTTTCCCAAATCTCTAATCTTGAGTTCTTCAGAAGATGTAGGAGGAGGATTCCTAGCTCGGTATCTTCTGCAAACTTAAGGAACAGGTTCTCT
Source organism: Flaveria ramosissima (assembly GCA_025215565.1). Lineage (NCBI taxonomy): Eukaryota > Viridiplantae > Streptophyta > Magnoliopsida > Asterales > Asteraceae > Flaveria > Flaveria ramosissima. Next base: position 8,267,419 of record CM046045.1, read on the forward strand.
GATCAGGTACGTTACTCAACTGATGATCGGCCATCACTTAAAGCAAAAATCTGAAACACATTCACAAACACAATCTCGACATTTCTAATTAGATCATTTCATTTTAACAAAATAAACTCGTGTTTATCTGTGTGTGAAAAACAAGCAAACCCGTGTTTGTTTATGCGCAATTTCCGTGAAATGCAAGAAAAATGATAAAATTGAAACAACATAATATGGAAGACCTAAAAGAAATTGAAATGAAATTCTGTTATAAATTTTTTATTTTTTATTATATACATTTATTATAACATTCTGTTTTTATCTATATATATATATATTTTTATAACCGAGAACTGAATCGATCATGAGATCACATCCTCACGATATACTTTAGCACAAAGATGAATTTAAACATCGACAACCAATGAGATCACACTGATAACTGAATCTAATCACAGTCTTTGAATGATTTTGAAGTTCTCAAACAAATCAATAACGATTGCTGATATGTTTGTCCACTTAAACTCATGCCCTAACATTTTCAACAAGCAGCATATGATTTGTTAAGGTTTGATTAGATGCTTTAGAATGTTAGGATCCCACAATCATTTGGCAAAAACCCTCACCCAACCTCAGGATTTCTTGAATTTTGTTACGATCTTTACGGAGCAAGGCTTGTGCATTAGTGTGCAAGTGATTATTATCAGAATATTATATTCTGTGATGAATGCATCGTTAGATGATTTGACACAACTTAGACCAAAATGGTGAGAGCTCCAGGTTTATACTCACGTATAACAAAGGAGATCACCATTTAATCATGTGCCGATGAGAGCTCCAGGTCAGTACTATCGTACAGCAGACGAGATCATCACTCCAGGTCAGTACTTCCATACAGCAGAGGAGATTAGCACAAACACAAGACACATAAATACACCAATCATGGCTCAAAGATATGACTTATATGATTTGTATCATGGTGGGTGAAAGATCAATTCTCAATCCAATTTTTGTTGGGACTCAGTTTTTGTGCAGGCCAAAATGATTGTGTTAATCCAGACATCCTTAAGCATATATTTTAATTGAAATCATGATGCTGCTGTCTATTTTATTCTTCAGGCTGAGTCTACCAAGCATATCATTAAAGCATCTATTTGTTTTTCTATTATTTGCACTTAAATAGAAGATGTAAATCAGATAACAGCATCAGTTACTATCATTTCTCATTATAAAACGCAAGTCATGCAAAAACAAACACTTCAAGATGATATACAATCATTTCTCAGTCATCTCGAATCAAGTTCCTAGTTCTCTTTTCATTTTTATTTACTTATACTCTCCCCCTAAATTTTTATTTTTGCAAACTTTTCCTTTTTTATTTTTATTTATTTATTTTTTTTATTTTTTTTTATTTTTTTTTATAAAACTGTACAAAAATAGAAATTTACCGAAGAAGGTCTTCCAGACTACACTGATATGAATATAAGAAATGAGTTCTCAAGAAATATGCAGTGATTGTGAAGTGAGAACGGTGATTGTGCATATAAATATCCAGATTGTGGATAAAATACCTTGACCTTAACCTGTTTGTTCCGCCTCAAATTTGAATCAAGAACAATCTTTGTCAGTAAACCGAATTACTAACAGTCCTCCTGAATTGTTTCTGCACTCGTTAACAAATTAGTTAGAAAGGGGAACCCAGACCATCGAAGTCCTGGGAGTTCCTTTTTCATCAAGATAAGTAACAAGCTTCTGCATAGAACCTTTTAAACAATCGGGGATTGCTGTATCCTTCTTTTTAATTTGCCAAATTTATTTCAGTTCAATTAACTTGGATTTAAATGAATTAAATTTGGAAATCATTTTCTGTTTAAGACCAGAAGGAAAAGAATTTGGTTTTAAACCTTTGGTCATTTTCATCTTTGAATCATGTGAAAGCGGCTTCACATGAAAAGGTTTGGATGGAGGGTTTTTCATCCAACCATTAAAAGATGTGTGCTTTTTACCTCTTAATCCAGAGAAGCAACCTGTGTTGCCTTTACCATCTGGAACATTCTTTGTAGACTTACAGCTGGAGAAGCAATTCGTTTTGCCTTTACCATCCGTAGCAAGCCTTTGAGGACATTTCTTAACCATATGACCTTCTTTTCCACACTCAAAACAAGCCTTGAAAGGCTTTTGATTCTTTGTAGTCCCGTGTTGTGCAGGTGGTGATGAGGATTGCTGTGAGCTTGTAGAAGATTCTTGCTTGTTCTGAAGTTTCCTGTGCAAAACAGGGAATGAGATCTTCACTGGTTGAGTGGCTTGTTTTGCAGCTGGAGAAGAGATTCGTATCGGTTTTGATTATTTTAGGAAGCTTTTGAGACTTGACACTGTCAGGAGATATCTTGATATGAGAGGAACCAACACGCTCCTCTATGATTGATTCATCATCTGAGCTTATCCAGTCTCGTATACACAGATCTGCTTCCAAAGGATCTTGATTGACACCTCCTATTGTGTTGGCTTCGCTTATATGATTCTGATTGCCATTATGATGCCAACAATTGTTACTTCTTTGACAAACCTGACGGGAACAAACGAAGGAATGTTACCTGATTTGAATTTGTTTGAAGAAATGTTGGAGAAGCAACTGAAATTGGTGTGGGAGCATCAGAAGTGGAATCAGCATTAATCTTCTTATCAGACCCTTGCCTGAGGAATCCCAAACCAAAGGAGAATACTGCACATCTCTAACTCTTTAAGATTAACGTTGCTTAAACCTGCATTTAAACTATTAGTTTCTGCAGCTTCAATCAAATCATTAGATGGATGAGGTTGAGGCATAGGAAAGTAACAATGGGTGCTAGGAGGAGGATAGACGTATGGATTTTCACCACAACCCACTCCCGTTTAATCCTAGCTCCCCTCTGTTTACACAGTAGCTCTTCCTGTTTCATTCCGGATATGGTCCATCTATCAAGATTTGTTTTAAGCTTGCTTGTTTCAAACTCAACCAATGTAACTCTTTCGTTTAAAATATTAATTTCAACACTTCTTTCAAGAAGAGTTCGTTTTAAATGATCATTTTCTTTTAAAGCTTCATTTAATTTTATGAAATACTTGGCTTCATTCTTTTAAGTTCTGCGTTTATGGTGGTTAACTCCTTTTGGTTATCTAAAAGTAACCTATTAGCTTTATATACACCAAATAAATGAATTTTGCAAGCAGAAGAAACACATATCCTGAATTGTCTCATAAGGAAGATCCAGGATGACTCTTTCAGCAGTAAAAGCCTTCTCGTAGTTGCAAACTCTGGTATTCCGCTTCCATTCCTCTTCCTTCTCGGCATCACAAACTTCAGCATTCAATTCAGCTCCAGCTTTACCCATTGATGTCTGCTTAAGCTCCTCTTGTACCTCTTCAGTTTCAGGTTTCGGTAAACCGTCGGAATTGGTGTCAGAATCTGATCTCTCTTCTGGTTTCTCTTTGGAGTTTGAAGTGATCTTTGGAGTTAGATATGTTGCTTCATAGTACTCACGACGTTTGATATCCAACTCCATTTCTTCAGTTTGTTGATCACCTCCATTAGTTTGTAATCCTGAAAACCTCTATCTCTTTTAATCGACTTGCCATGAGAGCTCCATTCTGATGGGAGGGAATCAAGCAATCTTAGAACTTGTTCATGATTTCCTAATTGGGCATCAAACTCCTTCAAATTACTTGCCACCAACAGAAAACGAGAAATCAGACATCGTTTCATTCTTTAAAGCTGCAAAATTATCAAACCGACATTGTGCAATTGTGAGATCATCAGATTCGAAGGATTTAATATGTTCTGCAAAAGCCATTTTTATTTTTATTTTGTTTAAACAATTAAACGCCTCAAAAATATTTTTCCCAAAAAATATAGAATAATTCTCCCCCGGGAAAAATATTTTTTTTAATATCACGCTAGAAAATCTTAGCAACTGGGGTCAAGCTGTCATTAGGTTTGACTTAGCAACGTCTTGTCTCGGTTCCTCGTCTCGAACGTGTCGGGTTTGACTTTTGTTGACTTTGACCGTGACGTTGAAACTTTAAATGACTAGGAGTTTTATTGTAATAAATATATTTTGTGTGAACAAAATATATTTTATCTGTTTTTAGTCATTTTTATGCTTAATATGTAATTTTGTATTAATTAGCCTAAGTCTAGTGGGTTAAGTGCAATTAGTGAATATTAGTCTAGACAATAAATAGGTTAACTGTCATTAGGTTTTGGTCAATGGTGGAATGATCAATTGATTGAGGGATTTACTTGTAAACAATATTATTAGCAATCAATAGAGATCAAAGGAGTTTTGATTGTGATTATCGTATTTTGATCTAATTCTTCATGATTTGATTCAAGTTTGATTATCCTGGAGTTACAATTTGGCTCTGATACAAATTAAAGGTTGATACCATATTGTTGATCCATGTGATCGAAAAACGGTGCAAATGATGTGATGAATTGCTCAATATCTAACAAGCATGCTAAACAATGACAATAGAGAAGATTGAATACAATTCTAACTCATACTTGATAACAAAATGATCAAAGACAATCAATAACATAAAGCACAATGATATTTCTGTGTAATAACTGCTTGAAATAGGTAACTTGCAACAATGATCCATGATTAGGGTTTTGCAAGCTTACCTTACAATGAAAATTAACAAGAGTATATAGCTGTCAGCGAAACTTTCATGCCGAAACTACAGTTTCGCCCCGCAGAACATAAGTTCGCCAGTTAAACTAGAACAACAAACTGTGAGCGAATTTACAGATTCGCTCACAGTTTCGCTAGACTGCTAAAACATACAAAACTAAGTACAGACAAAAAGGAAACTAACAAAAGTCCTATTACAAGTAAAGTAAGCAATCTAAACTAAGGTGAGTCCAACCTATACATGATCTTCACTTCCCTTTCCTGAAGATCTTTACAGAGAAATCTCCCTCATAGCCCATCTGCTCAAAGGAATGATTAACAGCTTCCTTTAGGAAGGACAACTCACCTTCTTTATCATCCAGCTGCAAGTGAGTGTTTATGATGGCCGGAGTGATGAAGATTGTCCTCCCTTGCACTGTGGCATACAGTGCCTTCTCCCCATCCATGATGACCTGTTGGCAGGTCTTCCAAAATTCAAGCAGATGATCCTCATAGATAGTAGGATCAATGGTTAGGGAGGTGAAGTAATTTGATAGAGCTAAAAAATGGCAAATCTCTAAGAAACTTTCATCTTTCTCAGAGCTTAACAGAGCAACTTGGTTATGTTGCCTGTGAAGTTTCATGGAGAAATGTGGGTTGTTTCTGCGGTTAAGGTTGGCCATTTTAGAAGCTTAAGGATGAAGAAAGATGAAAAGCCAAGGCGGTTTGGGAGAAATTAGAGAAGGCTACCTTCCATCAAGACTTCCTGCTCGATGAAGAGGAAGAGTATGATGATGAGCCACTGGTCAGGACAGTTGGTAGCCGGGTTGTGGCCACCGACAAAGGGAAAGAGGTGGTTGGCGGATGCCAGGCTGGGTCGAAGGGTGTTGCTAAAGACGTCACTGATCCTACTTACCCCCCAGACCAGCCACTCAGCTCAGGGGGAGCCTCTGTCTCCAAGGGCTCGAGGAAGAAAAGAATGGCCCAACCATATGGCAAGAAGAGCAAGAGGCAGAGGATCACCCTAATCACCACAGCTACCACCACTGCCACACCTCCAACCACCATCACCACAGCTACTACCTCTACTACCACACCTCCCACCACCACTACCACAGCCACTCCACCACAATCCACTCCCATTCCTCCTCCCATCTTCACCACATCCACCACCACAACCACCACTCAACAAGCCGGTACATCCACCCAAGCCCCAAGACCCAAGGCTCCACTCTACCCAATATCGGGTTAGAGGAACAGCTTGCCAACCTTAACCTCATCGTGCTGAAGCTGATCACTACTGATAATCTGAGAGCTACTCAGATCAATCAGCTAATGGCGGTGAATGCGACTCAAGCAAAGCAAATCGATCAGCTGAGTGAGAAGAATGCTCAGTATGAGAGGGCTTTAGGCCGAGCTCACCATGCATTTACTAGTAAAAACGAGCTGGTGATGACATCGGTATAGAGGATTGAGGATCTGGAGAAGAAAAATAAGAAGATCTTTCTAAAGCTAGAAAAATAAGAAGATCTTCTGCAAAAGCCATTTTTATTTTTATTTTGTTTAAACAATTAAACGCCTCAAAAATATTTTTCCCAAAATATTTAGAATAATTCTCCCCCGGGAAAAATATTTTTTTCTAATGTCACGCTAGAAAATCTTAGCAACTGGGGTCAAGCTGACATTCGAATTTCTTTATCGGAATGAACTCAATTAATCCCAACTAGGGGGAAAAAGTCATCTTTAACATTCGAATTTCGCTGAAGAAATGATAGTTTCGCCGAAATTATAGTTTCGCAGAGCTAGTTTTACTGTGAACTCTAGTTTCGCTGGAAATTTCAGCAGCAGTTTCACTAGCCGAATGTCACAAATGGCTTAGTTTCGCTGATAAGTTTGCACGAAACAAGCTTGAACTTTCGTTCAATGATACTTTCGGCAGCAATGTCGCTTGTAAATCACCCACAAGCACTGTTTAACTTTCGGTCAAGATCACTACTTTCGCTAAGGTGCTGAAATTAACTACAAAGTGTAAAACACTTGTAGTTTCGCTGAAAGAACAGGCAGTTTCGCTGGAAGAACTCGTAGTTTCGCTGGATGAAGCTGAAAGCTTTTTCAACACGAAATCAATCTGAAATCGCCCAAATCTCAACGGATTTGAAATCTGATGGTTAACAGAGCTTTCCCAACCAATAACAAGCAAACTTCAATCAATTTTCATATCAATAACACTCAAATTTGATCCGAAATTGATGAAAACTTGATATTGAACAAAAGCAACCAAAACCTCAACTTCACTCTCTAAAAATCTTCAAATCTTCAGTGAATTTGATTCAAAATAGCTCTGATACCAAATTGTAACTCCAGGATAATCAAACTTGAATCAAATCATGAAGAATTAGATCAAAATATGATAATCACAATCAAAACCCCTTTGATCTCTATTGATTGCTAATAATATTGTTTACAAGTAAATCCCTCAATCAATTGGTCATTCCACCATTGACCAAAACCTAATGATAGTTAACATATTTATAGTCTAGACTAATATTCAATAATTGCACTTAACCCACTAGACTTAGGCTAATTAATATAAAATTACATATTAAGCATAAAAATGACTAAAAACAAGATAAAATATATTTTGTTCACACAAAATATATTTATTACAAAAAGCTCCTAGTCATTTAAAGCTTCAACGTCTTGTCTCGGTTCCTCGTCTCGAACGTGTCGGGTTTGACTTTTGTTGACTTTGACCGTGACGTTGACTTTTGTTGACTTTCACTGTGTTGATAATATAGACTATATTTTCCAGCTCCAACACTCATCCCACAGCTTCTTTGCTTGCTTGTTCTCAGAAAATTGATGGAAGATGTCCTTAGGAATTGACTGAGTAAGCGAAGCATAGACTCTCTTTTCAGCATTGTACTTGATCTTTTGTCCATCAGTCATGCCACCTAGTGTAAGTTTGACTCCATCAGCACCTACTGGTATACTGTACCCCATCTCAATTGCTTCCCACATATTAGGATCTACTCCATTTAAGTAGATCCGAAACATTGCTTCTAGTGTGGGAATTCATCTAACGTGATTAGCTTAGGGGGTTTATTGTGATTCCCTACTTCAGTCTCCAGAAGTAGTAGGTTTTGAATCCTTGAATCTCTCCCTGCTGTGAATGCTGAGTATTGGTCCTCCATTGCGATTAACTTTAGTCCTTGGAACAAACTGTTTCACTTGTGCGACTGAAGGTGTGCGATTGGGCTATTCGTGCGATTGAACGATGTGAATGGTTCAATCGTGCGGCTGAACAAATGTGGATGGTTCAGTCGGGCGAATGAACTGATGCGGTTGAACAATGCGAATATACTGCTCAGTCGTACGAATGGAGGTACGAATGAGTCCAATCGTGCGTATGAGGAATGCTAATGTATCCAGTCATGAGATTGAGTCAATCGTGCGACTGAAGCTGCTGGATTTCGAAAATTCGTAGGTTTAAGGTGTTTTGGCCGTAAGAACATGAATTTTCACTAACCCTAATTGTCGTATGCCAGAAAAAACCAAACTTTACGAACAAGAGACGTCTAAGACACTGTTTGACATGAAAAGATTACGTTTTTAGTGAAAAAACACAATTTTTGTATCAAAACCGATTGAATCACACGTTATCAAGAGCCAAAGCTCTGATACCACTTGTTAGGATCATGTATTGAACGAAATACTAACTGATTAACGTGTATACCGAATCAAATAGTGTGGAATCCTATTTGATTAGCGATCCAACCAGTGAGAACGCACGTAGAATCAATTATGGATTGAATCTAAACATTAAGAACGATATGGAATCGATCTAGTGCGATCTATGAACTTGGAACAGGTTCTTAGAGGTCTCTGGACGGCTAGGGTACGTCTGTAGTCGAAGGGTTCTGAATTGTTTTTTTTCACAAATTAAGTGGTATTTATAGGTTAGGGTTTCTCATTCGGGCGACTGAACCATTAGCATGGTTCAATTGTGCGATTGAGCCATGCGGTTGATCCATTCGCACGACTGAGTGTTCAGTCGTGTGACCGAGCCAATCTCATGTTACAATCATACAACTGATCCAGTCTCCTGTTTTAGTCGTGCGACTGAGTCATTCACGTGAAGTTGTTCATGCGTATGGCCCATTCACATGGGCCATTCGCATGAGAACTTCATATTACTAAGTTTGAATGTATTTATTAATCATTACATTATCAAGATTCATTCAAACAACCACAAACCTATATAATCAAGTCAATATGCGTTAAACAACTCATTAATGAAATATTAAACATTATAAACACAACCAAACATTTACATTTCATTAAGTACCCAACTATTACATAAGTGTAAGACACTAAAGACATATTACATTCAGTTCAGAAACTAGGGACACATGTACCTACAAGAAATGCAGATGAAGATCAAGACATCCGCATTAGTTGATGCGAATGAACACTTACAAATGCGGATTAACTTTTTGTACTTAGACTAGTATTCTGATGTATGTTGTCAGGGTATTTCAGTCATTTTGTACAGGCATTATGTCAGCTTATAAATAGAATAGAATACACTAATTTTGTAAATTTCGATTGTAAGTTTTATAAGTACTCAAGTTTCGGGGTTTTAAGGTTTTCAAGTCACTGTATTGAAAACCCTAGAACCCACTATAAATTGTTTAACAACAATCAATGCACAAACCATTTATGAGTATTTTCAGCATTTCATGTTCTTTGATTCTGTATTTCCACTACTTAATCATTGACTCAATCATCATATTTGATCTAAGTTGAAGTCACATCAACTGAGAAATCCATTCTCGGACCCAGTCATATACACGTAAATGTGTCAACTTTAGCTATCAACTTGGTGCATAAACACCCAAATAACATAGATCTAGCCTAGATCTTTCATCTCATACACCAGTTTAGAAGATGATATGTATATTATTTAGGCCATTTTTGTAATATTCAGGCTTGTAGTTGGGTTGCAAATGGTGGACACAAAGAACAACTGAGTCTCAAATGAGGAAAAAATCAAGACTTAGGAGAACAATTGAGTCGGAGATGGAAGATCAAACGCTAGAATTCGGAATTTGTAATTTGAGAATCTCCTCTAGCCCTCTATATCAAAGTCGTCAGTTGAAACTAGTTATCCAACGCCTCTTCAATAAAAGTTCCAATGATCGCATATGTTCTTGCTCAACTACGATATGCTAAAGCATAATTATTTTCACTATTATTTTGTTTGATTTGTGAAGAATAAAAGATCAAAGAAAATGACGGTTTGTTTTTTTATCATGTTTACGCATTGAAATTTAGTTGTTTGAATAGCAGTGGTTTTAGTTAATGTTTTCAAAACCAGACCGGACAGTAAACGGAACGCCTTACCGGTCAGACCAGATATAGGAACTAGATAAAATTATAATTATTGTAATAAATGTATGAAAAAAATTGCTAAAAAATTAAAATTAAAAAAAAACTTGTTTAACCGGTCCAACCATCGAGTCAACGTCAAAACAGTTTTAAGCACTGAACCTGACCGAATAGGAGTCTGATTCCCGGTCCAACCGAAGTTTTTAAAACAATAGTTATAGTTGTAAGCAAAACAACTAGTAGATTCAATAGACATATATGGAGTTTAGAACTATGGTCATGGGGCTTTTTGGGACTGGTAATTATCTTCTAAGTTTTGTTTTTAGAGTGGTTTACAACTAGTAAATTACTGTTTTAGTCTTTATGGTTTGATGATTATAACGCTTTTAATCAAATAGTTTTAAAACATCTACTTTAACCAACGTGGTTTAAATTTTGTTACAATTAACTATGTTCCACTAATGTCTTCTAACTCTTCTGTTAACTTATGTGAAAAGACTAAAATACCCCTATTTATATAAAATAAATAAAATATTAAATTAATTAATAATAAAATAGTATATTTTAATAATTCCCACCCCCACCCTCACCCTTCCCCTCCCCATCTCTTTCCTTAAACCCATAACCACCATATCATCACCATCACAACATCACCGTCACCATCTTCATCACACCACCTCCATTTCAACTCCAGCCTGAGTAACCACCATTGTCGTCACAACACCACCATCCCCATATCAATAGGTTCTATGCTAGATTGTTTGTGATGACCTTAGGAGGATTTGATGTGGTACTAGGGATGGATTGTTTTGCAGCCAACGAGGCCAATATCGTATGTCACAAAAAGATGATTTGACTAACCGCGCCTGATAGAAGTGCTGTTACAATTTACAGGGATAGAGTTTGTTCATTCCCTTAGATGATTTGATGATTACGGCTAGAAAGTATTTGAGGCGTGTATGTGGTGTTTATCTGGCCTATGTGAAGGATGTGGATGCGTCAACACCGCAAATGTCAGATGTGCCGGTTGTGTGTGACTTCCCTTACATTTAGGCTGAAGATCTATGAGGCTTACCACCTGACCAGGAAATCAAGTTCCAAATTGATCTATTACCTGGAGCTAAACATATTGCTAAGGCGTCGTATCGTTTAGCTCTCTCTGAGATGAAAGAATTGACGACGCAGTTACAAGATCTAATGGATAAGGGTTACATTTGACTGAGTATCTCTTCGTGGGGGTGCTCCGGTCCTATTTGTGATCAATTAGCCTGAAGGTGCCAGCTGGTTTTCAAAAATAGTCCTTCGATCTGGATACCATCAGCTGAAGGTGAAGGAGCAGGATATTCCTAAGACAACTTTTCGTACGCTAAGACAGCTTTTCGCACGCATTATGGACACTCTTAGTTTCTCATGAGGACGTTAGATTTAACCAAAACACCATATGCTTTTGTGGTTATTATGAATCGGGTATGCCGACTGATGTTAGATAGATCAGTGATTGTATTCATCAATGACATTTTGACCTACTCAAAGAGCGAATAGGAGCATACTCGTCACCTCAAAGAAGTACTCGAGACACTTAGAAACGATAAGTTTTATGCGAAGTTCTCGAAGTGTGCATTCTGACTATAAGAGGTCTAATTTCTTGGCTATGTGATTAATTCCGAAAGGATCATGGTGGATCCTGTGAAAGTAGAAGTAGTCATGCAATGAAAATCCCCAAAAACGCCATCTGAGATTCGTAGTTTCTTGGGTTTTGGCATGATATTATAGAAGATTTATCTAGGATTTCTCTAAGATTGCTTCTATATTGACCAAGTTGACCCGTAAGGATGTGAAGTTTAAATTGGGTCTAGATCAGGAAAGCACATTTCAAGAGTTAAAGACAAGGTTAACCCAAGTCCGTGTCTTTATGTTACCCAATGGGAATGATGACTTAGTGGTGTATTGGGATGTTTCGTATTCAGACTTAGGTTTTGTGTTGATGCAACAAGGGAAAGTTATAGCCTATGCGTCCCGGCAGTTGAAAATTCATGAAGTCAACTATCCCACTCATGATTTGGAGTTGGTGGCTGTGGTCTTTGCCTTGAAGATTTGGAGGCGCTACTTGTGCGGGACCAAGTAAACTATCTTCATAGATCACAAGATCTTAAAGTACTTCTTTGAGCAAAAGGATCTTAACATGAGGCAGAGAAGATGGTTAGAGTTGATCAAGGATTATAACTGCAAAATTCACTATCATCCACGCAAGGCGAATGTAGTCGCCAATGCCTTTAGTCAAAAGGAAAGGCCCGAACCAATTTAGGTGAAGGCCTATTAGCTGATTGTGACGCCTGATGACATGGATCAGATCAAAGAGTTTCAGAGGAAGCGTTAAAGGGTGATAGAATCAACTCTGAACGAATGAAGGGACAAATTTGAGAATTAGGGAAGAACACCTGATGTATTAGAACCCGATCTAAGCGGATGTGGATTTCTCGTTACGAGGATCTGAGGGGAAAGATTATGGATGAAGCTGAGAAAACTCGGTATTCCATCCTCCTGGCCCTACGAAGATGTATCTCGACTTAAAGAAAGATTATTGGTGGCCGAGGATGAAGCGTGATGTGGCGGAGTATGTGAGTGAGTGGCTAACATGTTTTCAAGTAAAGGCCGAACACCAAAAGCCATATGGGAAGATCTAACCTTCGGATATTCCTGAATGGAAGTGGGAGCAGATTACAATGGACTACATCATAAAGTTGCCCTACACGGCGAGAGGATGTGATACCATTTGGTGATTGTGGATCGATTGACGAAAGGTGCCCATTTTCTGCCAGTCAAATAGACATATTCCATAGAAAGATTGGCGAGTCTGTTCATCAAGGAGATTGTAACTCGTCATGGAGTACCGTCATCCACTGTGTCTTGTAGGGACACTCAGTTTGCCTCCAAGTTTTAGAAGAAATTTCATGATGCGATAGGGATAAGGTTACATATTAGTACGGCTTACCACCCTCAGACGGATGGTCAGTCAGAAAGGACAATACAAACATTGGAGGATGTGCTCAGTATGTGTATTATCAATTTTAGAGGAAGTTGGGATAGACACTTACCGTTAGGAGAATTTTCAAACAACAATAGCTATCTAGCCAGCATCGATATGCCTCCTTATGAAATGCTCTATGATAGGAACTAAAGGACGCCTATTTGTTGGGGAGAAATTGGGCAGAAGGAACTTGGAAGTATTCAGGTAATCGAGGCCATGAAAGAAAAGTTGGATTAGCTTAAAGCCTTCATGAAAGCAGCGAAGGACCGGCAAAAATCTTATACCGATAAGAGATAAAGGTCGATTGAGTTCCAAATTGGAGATAGGGTGATGTTGAAGGTATCTCCCTAGAAAAGGATTATCAGGTTCCAGAAGTGAGGGAAGTTAATCCCATGGTATATAGGGCCATTTCGTATTGTCGCAAGTGTAGGGGAGGTGGCGTACCGATTAGAGCTACCCGATGAGCTAAGTGGAACACATCCGACATTCTATGTATCTCATCTGAGAAAGTGTTTAGCTGATGATAATATGACCATGCCACTTGAGGACATTGAGGTGGATGAACGACTGAATTACGTAGAACAACCATTGTTCATCCTTGATAGGAAGGAGAAGAGACTAAGAAATAAAGTGGTTCTGCTTGTACGTGTATAGTGGAGGCACAGAAAGGGATCTGAGTCTACATAGGAGACTAAGAAGGAGATGAGGCAATATTATCCAAAGTTATTTGAGGACTGCTAGGTTTCAAAGACGAAACCTAAATAAGAGGGTAGACTTGTAACACCCCGAAATTTCCAAGAACTTTGAGGAAAAGAAAGTTCTCGCATGAGGGGAAGTTCTCGCGAGACAAAAGAGTTCTCATGAGAGAACTTAGGTGATATTTAGGGGATCTTATAAATAGATGAAACACTTGTTTGTCCCTACTCTCTCGCGCGAACTGGTGCTTTTAGAAAGAGAGACGCGAAGTAGAGAGAGAAAGCAATGATTTGAAGTGTTTAAGGTATGTAACCCGTGTATAGATTTGTGTTATGTATCAAGAAATGGTTATTGATGGATTTAGTGCAGGAATGTGTAGTTTCCGTTTGAAAAGGTGCTTAGAAAGGTTAGTTTTGTGTTAGAATCTTCAAGAGGTGAGTTTCTAGCCCCTTTTTATGCAAGTTTTTACGTTTTGGGGCTATTATGCATATAATTGCTTGTTTATGCTTGTGTTGATGTTGTTTATGGAGTTGGGTATGTTATTTCAGCTTTAGTCGCGGTAAGTTGGGTTTAGGTGGGAAACCCATAAGTTCTCACGCGAATTAGGTAGCTTGGGCTAGAAGGGATTTCAAATCGGGGCAGAGTTCTCGCACGAAGAGTTGGTGTTCGCGCAAGATGAAAGTTCTCGTGTGAGATGAGAGTTGTCACGTGGATGTATGTCTCGTTTAACTTGTTGTGTTATATGTTAACCATTTTCAAAAATACTAAAGTTTTACCATTTATCTTTACTTGGCGTGTTATATGCTATTGTAAGTAAAGTATTATGTAATAAAAGTGCAAGATAACGATAACGAGAAGTGAAATGTAACGAATGAATGGAAATCTTGCAAGCACTTATGGATTTTCACAACTCATTGAGAGGTTGTTATCTCAACTTTGTGCGGTTTAGCTAACCCATGAGAATGCGCACAGTGGTCTAATCCTTAAGGTTGACCATGTATGAATGGAGGTTCATGACTCATTGAGGGGTCATTAGCTCAACTGTAGGAGGTTATATGGCCCATGAGGATTCTCACAGGAGTCTGATCCTTGTGATCGACTATGAACGGACATGGAATCTTTGTCGTGAAGCCTTGAGATTGTGATAAGGCTTATAACTTATATTAAGGGCTGAGCATATGACATTGATTCATTAAAGTGAAAGATAATGAATGAATGAAACGATGATGAAAGATAATGAAATGAATCTATTATGATGTGTGTATTTTTATATGTTTACATATGAAGTGGCAATAGCCTTAATGAAAGTAAAGTATTGTATTATTAAACTACAACCCACCCAGCGTCGCTAACTATGTTTGCATAATAGTTGGCAGGTTGTTGATGACCTTGAGGAGGCATATGCATGAGCATGGAAGCTATTGGATAGTTCAAGTCTGGCATCCATATTTTTTGGAAATGATTATTACTTTGATTCCATTTTTGATGTGTAACAAAAATGACATGATGTTGAAACAACTATAATTTAAACGAAAATTTATTTTTTCCCACTGCAAATGTTATATCTTTAATGTTTTATGCTATGAATGACTAGCTGTGAGTTTCCCCGGTTTGGGGGCCTTACATGAAGATGTGTCTATGAGCTTATTGATTGAAAAGTTGGACTCATAATCTTCTCATCATTATCTAATTGATGAAAATATTATGGATATCAACTGAGAGTTAATTATTCAGGAACCAACTATAGTGATATCTAGTCCAATCATCGTTGAAAAGGAAGCTGAGTTGTAAATGGTTCCTTCTGGTTCGTTGGCAAAGGAACAAAAAGAGGTGATCATGAGAATTGATATAAAATACAAAGAGAAGAAGATTAACTAGGAAAAGGGTAAACAGTCAGTCATTAAAGAGGAAGAAGAATCTCCATCATAGAAAGCAAAGAATGATCCTATACCCTTAGTTGTTGTAACTAAGTTTTTGGAAGAACATGATTAAGCTACTCAGTAATTAGGTGCTCAGACTAAGATCATAGAATAGGAAGAAAAAAGAGATTAAAGGAGGATGTGTGATGCTTGTGGATTCCTATGATGAGCTAGAATTAGTTGAGATTCCTCATTAGCCTGAGTCTCCGGTCATAAAAATAGCGCTAAAAGCTCAAAACAATGATCTGATGGTATAAGCCATTTCGTGATAAACAACGGATATGGCCCTGATGAGGTGTTCAAAATAAATTAAGTGAAGATGATAAAAGAGGTGATAAAGGTGAAAAAGTTACTTGATGTAAAGGTAGAGACAGAATATGGTAAAAGACTATTTGAGAAAAGAAAGACCATTGAGAAAGCAAAGTCGTCTACTTCTATGGGAACTTCTATAGTAGCAATCATTCAGTTTCTTGATCCTTACTCAATGTCTGATAAGGAATACCTTTCCAAAGTTAGATACACCAAAAAGAGTTTGGGTCTAATGAAGACCAACTCCTTAAGACCTGTGGTTTTGCTATACATCCATAAACAATAGAAAAGATTGAAAGATTTAGAAGAACAAGTAATAGCCAATGAACCATGATCCAGGTTAAGTGCTCAGCAAGTCCAGCTAACTACTAAAGATCATGATCTTCTAAAGCTTATCTTGAACAAAAGTTTTGAAGGCTCCAAATCACCATCTCAAATTCAGATTACAGAAGGTTTAACTACTTATGAGATGATTAGAGGTGTATCTACTCCTAAAGGAAAGATAGATGTGAAGATAATAGCATGGAAATATCATCATTACTTGGATATGTACTTAGTCAAGAAAGTATTAAGATAGCTTCACTTTTTTATTTAATATCATTATATAGTGAATAGTCTGAGATTCATGACTTGAAAGAATTAGCTGAGCTTAAACTGATTAATCATGCTATAATGGCTTGAGGTTATAATATTAAGAAGATACTAACGATGTTTAAAAGAAACAACAACCTCAAAGCAATGAAAGAGATTTGTGTTAGAAGTGATAGATCTCCTACATTAATCCAGTACTAAAAAAAAGGAAGAAAAAGCCTAGGACTATTGAAGAGATGGTTATTCCAAAAAGCAAATTCCTCCCAATAGATGAACTTAAAATGAAGCATGTCTCAAGAACTCACCAAACATGCCCAATCTCAGATGTAGAATATGACAAAGAGAATTATGAGTTGGTTATAGAAAGAATATAGGACACAAAAGAAGATCCAGACATTCATCTATTTACTGACTATGAAGTCTGACTATTGCATGAGTCATACATTCATTATATGTTTACCCGTCACTACAGAAGCTTTATAAATAGAACTAGATAGGGTTATCTTTTGTTCTTCCTCAAATGCATCAAGATTCTAAAGCTCATGTTTAATAGAATAAACAACACACTTAGATTTCATTACATCATGATTAGATTTTAAAGTTTTAGTATCATCAACACAACCTTGATCCACAACCTTTGACATGGTTGACATAAAATTAGTTCCTCAGGCATAGGAGTGTAATTGCCATTCTTTAGGTGCATGTTATTGATAGTTTTTGCACCTTTAGTTGCAGACTCCCATCATCTTTATTAGAAGAATCATGGGGATGAGAGAATAGGACTAAAGTCTTCCTCCTCATCACTAGCATAGAGTTCTTGGTTGCTGGATTTCCCCTGCACCATTACAGCTTCAATAAAAGTGTCAATAGACTAGGTTGCCGTGGTTGAGGTCATAATAATATAATCACTTGAAGAAGTGAGAGCCTCTTCCATATGGACTTCCTGAACAGGTTTATGGAGGTCCACCTCAGTTTGGGTTGAATGATGTGAACTGGATATGGGTTATTCAGGAGCACTCATCTTTCCTTAAGTAGGGGTGGAGAAGAGAGACTCATGGTACTCACTGAATCTCATATCTTCATCATCATAGAATTCAAGGTTTAGGATTGGTTGGTTGAGGTCTAAAGGCTACGGACGGTAACTTTCCCCTAAAGGTTGATCACTAGAGTTTGAGGCATTGAGTGAAGGCTTAAGGATGGTGTTGTGAGCTCATCAGGTTAAGCATGAGGAATCTCAGCACTGATCAAAGAAATGATGAGAGTGTTTTGCTTCTTAGAAAGAGTGGGAGCTCTAGTGTCCACTTGTTCCTGCATGGGTGAGTGTATGGGGGCCTGCGCATGCTGAGTAGTTTGTGCAAGGGTTTGTTTGAATCTTCTTGAGTAGGTGAGGGTGATTTACGACTATATGGGTGGTGTACATGTAGAAGGTGTGGGTTCAACATTGACTTGTGTTGCCAAGTTGTCACCTTGAGTAATGAGCTTTAACATTTTTAGGTCCAGGGTTGTTTCTACCCCTAAGAAGCCCACCGTGGACTTTCTCATTGTCTTTAAGATGTCGGGCTTCATTTGTCCCAGTTAAGAGTGTTACATGTTCCCCTTAACTGTGATCTCATTTCATAGTTAAAAATATGTTGAACATATCTAGAGAACATGTAATACTCTAGGGAGTCCAAGTTTGTAAGAAAATTTTTATAAACAAATTCAGAGTACCTGAACTTGACCCTTTGAACCATTCCATGGACTATGTAGGAAAGGTCCTCAGGAGTCTGATCCCAACTTCCATGCTTGTTGGATAAAGAGTGGATGACCACATGGAGGAGGTACTTCCATTGGGAGGAAATATTTCCTTTCTTGAAGGTTCTTACTGAGTAGTCCCTTTCATATCCCATCTATCGGAATGAGTTGTTCACAACAAATTTGGGGAAGGATTGTTCTCCTTCTTCATGATCAATCCTCATATTAGAGTTGATGGTGGCTAGAGTGATGAAAATTGTCCTCCCCTGCTCTGTGGAAGACAGTGCCTTCTCACCGTCCAAGATGACCTCTTGGCAGGTCCTCCGTAACTATAACGGTTGATCTTCATTCAATGGAGGGTCAATTGTGAGTGCAGTGAGGTAGTTTGATAGAGCTAAGAAACGGCAGACATCTGAGAAACCTGGATCTTTCTCAGATGTTAACCGAGCAACTTCATTATGTTGCCTGCGTAACTGTATGGAAAAATCGGGTTGGTTTCGAGGACCAGGGTTGACCATTTTAGAGTAGCTTTATAGTGAAGAAAGATAAGAACAAAGGCGGTTTATGGTGAAATTTGGTTATTAACTGTTGTTGATGAAGAAGAAAATGAAAGAGGAGGAACTGTTAAAGGTAAATTTATATGAACTGGATTTGAGACAAAGTTAATGCAAAAGGATAAACTTTGAAATCCGGATGTCTGTCCCACCTCTGAAAAGGTGCCCAAAAAGGTAGTTTTCTTGGAAATCGAAAATCTTCCAAAGGTAATTTATCTTTGGAAGTTTTGAGAAAAACTTCCGAAGCCCATTTGACTTTGGAAGATATGCCTTACCTTGATGAAAATTTGCTTCGGAAGAAAAATACTTAGAGTATTTTTACTTCAGAGATATATATGGTTTCGGAAAAGATTAATTTTCAGAAGTTTAATACATAAGTGAATAAAGTTTTCGAGGCTTAATGGCTTTCGAAAGAAAATTGTTCTTCAAAACATCTAAATACTTTGAAGCATATATAAGATTTGGAAGATATATCAGAATTTCTTTCAATGGTAAATGTCTTAGACGTGGTTATTAGATTTGAAGACATAATGTTCTTCTGAAGACAAGTTAATGTCTTCTGAGAGAAAATATATCTTAAATTTTTAGAAATCTAAGGAATATGATTTTAAAAAATTTCTTCTAAAGTAAACTAGGCTTATATAGCTGATGATATAGACAACACAATGCACTTATGTATTTGGTCCAGAAGCACCATGCTTCAACACAATACACTTATGTATCTTGCAAATAACGCGAGACCTGATGTTGCATACTTAAAGTACATGTACGACAAGATATAGTTCCAACCCAACACGTAGACACTGTAATTGAATAAAATATATATTTGGTATATTTGTGTGACAAGAGATTTGGTCTCTTATACAAAAAATAATAATAAATAAAAATAAAAATAAATAAAACAATCCTAAGCTTGTTAGGTATGCCAATGCTAGATATTTATTAGATCTAAGTATAGCATGATCTCAAACAGGTTAAGTATTAATACATAAAACAACAACATCATTGGTGCATGCCAAGTTGATAGCATTTATGATAACGATCGAGAATGTGTTTAGATGATTAACCATATACAAGGAGTATGTGGTTTGGTAGAAATAAAAAAGGACCCAAGGATTACTTATGAGGACAATACCCCTTGTATAGCTCCAATAAGAGAATGTTATATCAAGTGTGGCAGATCCAATCACATCTTATTATAGTTCTTAATATATAACCTGTAGGAATAAGGGGAATTGGTGTTCTTCAGAACAACTCAAGTGAAATCTAGCTTACCCGTTTATTAATGCGTACCTAGAATCACTTTTCAACAACTATCACAGAAGATCGTGTAGTGCTCCACAGATTGAAGGTGTTATCTAAATTATAGGGAAGCATTATATAAATTGTACTCTTTTTTTTCTTGACTAAATTTTATCTCATTAGGTTTTACTAGTAAGAGGATAACATAACTAATCTAGAAAAATAAGCTTTTATCTAAAGGTCCCGTATTATTCTGTTACATTTGACTGAGTACTTATCATAGTGATATCTACCTTTCAATCTCAGCCGTACTCTACAATAAATTATAAAAAAGATTTTAAGAATGAACAAACTTTTAAATAATAAATACAATTCTATGTGATCTTCCCATCTCAATTCTAATTTGAAGCTTTCTTATTCATGTTCATATAAATAGATAATGCAATTGAAAAACCAGCAAATAATGAATCCAATGATTTGTGAGTGTAAAAACATTATAAGTCATCAGAAAGAATAATAAAAATTTGTATAAATTAGCAACAATTATTTTAAATGAATAAATTAAATAAATAAATCTTTTAGCACTTGGGCATATCTTTCGGTGGAGGCAAGATTCTCGCGTCCGCACCTTCCCCGTTTCTTACAATAAACACCATCTCCATCCCCCAACTTACATGACGCTCAAAATGACAATGCATAAGCCATACACCTAAAAAATGAATATTTATTTGCAAAAGTAATAAAGTGATCAAATTATTTACCATCATACGATGGTCTGTTGGTAAGATGTTTGAAAGATCTTGCAAATAAAATTTTGAATAGTTGCGAGCGTTAAAAAGAAAAATATGATCAAATTAGTAATGGACTTACCAGGGTTATTCGCTCTGAACCTGATAGCAGTCCAACCACTTTGAGGAACCGTAATGGTGTGCTGAAGCGGAGGATCAACAAGATTATAACTCAAAGGAGATCGCTCTCGATCAAAGTTCCCGAATCCAGATCCAACAACATAGAAACTGTATCCATGCAAATGCATAGGATGATCTATCCCTGAAACCAAATTTGTCCCTTGGAACACAAGCTCCACTGTATCATCATAATCCAAGATCTTAACCTCTGTCCCATTCATCGGAGTTTGTAACGATATGTTCAAGTTAGTCGCTGTGTAGTCGAACACAAAAGGGGGATTATCAGGAAAGTTTTCACCATAAACACCATTCATTCCGCGGTAGTAAGCTTCGAGAATCGAAGTCCTTGGAGCATTGAATGTAATATTGTTTATGCTTGCTGCCAACCTGTTACCCCTTGGACCGGAACATGTAGTGTTAATAGCACAAGGCACTGTGTTAATCGAAAGCGTATATAGTAACTTTCTTGTGATTGTCAGTGGCACGTCAATGGGATGATCACGGCTTGCTAAACTTCGTAAGCTGTTGGTGAAGTTTGCAAATGCAATTCGGTCGTTAGAAGTAGGAAGAAGGGGGAAAATAGGTGTGGGAGACGCGGTGTATCTCCCGCCGTACTTGATGATGGCGGTGCTGCTGGTGTTACTAAAGATACTGCGAGGGTTGCTACTATAGAACTTTGCAGCCATATAGTAGTGGTTGTGAGGTTGGTTTGCTATGAACAGGGCGTCTATGGTTTGGCCAGGTGATATGGTCACATAACTGGTTTTAAGTGGCTTTGTGTAGGCGCCATCGGTTCCTACGACGATGAGCTCATGGTCCGCGATTGCGAAGAACATGATGTTGTTCATGGCCGCATTCACTATTCTAAGCATGTACGTTTTCCCTTTATCCACATTTACTTTGGTTGTTTCTGGAACAATAAAAAGGATTCTTAGTTGATCGTAAAAAAATGAAACTAAGAAAAATCACAGAGTTAAAGTTTTGCAAAAAATAAACATCCAGTTTTAGGTCTCCTGAAAAAGATGCAGATTGTATCGCAAATAGTGGCGGAGCTTGAGCACTCATATGTGGGGGTGAAATTAAATTTTTTTAAGGGGACGAACTTGATGTATATATAAAAAATTTTCATTACCGTGTAAAAAAATTACACTACCGGTCTGAAAATTAACACTACTGAGGAAAAAAATAAGGGGGCGGCCCCCCTCCCGGCCCCTTATAACCTTCGCCCTTGATCGTAAACTCCAATTTTTTTGGGGAGGGGGGGGAAGCAGTAGAGTGTATTCTCCAAGTAAATGTGACGATTTCTAGGTAAAGAGTTTGTTTTGTGTTAAAGACAAGGTTTTTTTAGTTTGGAAAAATGCGCGGTTAGATTGTAACTTCCAAATGCAAGTCAAGTTTTTTGATTGGTTGGTTTTCATTTGAAGGCTAAGTTTTAGCCGTTTGAAAAACGTGACTAGATTATAACTTCCAACTCAAAACCAACTAATCATAAGATGTCATGTGTACTTGAAGATTATAATCTAGCTCTATCCTATGAGATTAGAAACTACCTCGGGTGACCTAACCCTCATCATCATAAAACACACTTTGTGTTTATATTTAATTATGTACTAAGACGACTTAATTATAGTTTGCACATATATAAGCTAAAACTTTAATGAAAAGCTAGAAATATGAACCTGGAATAGAGCAATCGTAGAGATGGCCAGGTTGGCCATTAATTGTTAGAGCATCACAGGCAGCTGGATCACCTCCTCTACGCATTAAGTCTTCCATCACACTCTTTATATCACTTTTCCACCACTCACCTCAATATTATTATATCATCATTAATTGACTTTCTTGCTACTCAATGTTTATACACAAAATTTCTAAATTATTTATGATGTATATATAATTAAAGTAGGGAAATATCGAATACCTAAGATGACCGGAACCTCTTCATGGGGTCTAGGAAATGGGAAAGTAGTTCCAATCTTGGGAGAGACCACTAGTAAACCATGCACCGTGGCTCGAGACCAGTCGCTGTGTGCATGCCACCATAACGTGCCTTCCTCGTCTGAGAGGATTATCCTCTGGCTAAAACGACCGCCCGGTTGAATTGGGCATTGAGTGATAAACTCAGGCCCATCCGACCATGGATATCTTGGTAGTTTCACTCCATGCCTATACACAACTCATCATGCATATTTGTTAAAAAAATAATTCGACGGAAACCATCTTTTTAAGTACATGAGTGATCGATTTCAAAATAATATATATTTACCAATGTATTGTGATATTTTGTGATGCTTGGTTAATAACATCAACAATAACGGTGTCTCCTCTACGCGCAGAAATCGTTGGCCCAGGGTACTGTCCGTTAACTGTCAAGATGTTCTTGCTGCTGCATAGCCTTGTGTACTTTCTTTCTTGAACCTGCAAAGAAAATATGCATTCAGCTCTCAAAACCTTATAATCAAATGCCTCATAAATACTAACATATATGCGTTATATATAATCATGCCACCATACCACAAAGTTATACCGAACCCGAGCTGCTTCTGATTGCATCAAACCAAGAAGCACCAAGAACCCAAGAACAAGAATATTATGCATGTTCATGACTTACGTCTTCTTATACGATGAAACTCAATAGATAATCTTGTGTGTTGTTGAATAGATAGGTTGCATGCATGTATTTATAGCAGATTAACATATATATTGGCTGCTGATGGATATATGGTCGTCAAAATCAACCCTGAAACTTATTCATATTGTAAGTTTGCAAACTCGTTTTTTTTACCGAACATTTACGCATATGGAGTTGGACCCAGTACATTGTTTTGATATTGTAATTACTCGGTTTTGACTTTGCTTAATATTAATAAAATATTGTTTTTGACTTCATCTCTAAGTTCAACCAGCCTGCCAGATACTATTGTTTATACGATTGTTACTTGCTTCTGATTGTCCTTTTCCTCCATTGCTACCATGGTTTTTGTTTGTTTCTTGTTAATATATTTTAGATGGTTAATTTTTAACTATCATACCAGAAAAGACAGAAAGTTTCCGTCATAAATAGTTCTTGCTTAAAATTTGTATTTAGTATATAACAAAACGTGAGTTTTAGTTTTCTGATGTATGAATTATATGTTGATCGTGTGAAGGCGAGTAAATATTGTTTCTAAAGCAAAGTATACACTAAAATTTCCGAATAAAGCATAAATATGATTCAGATTGAGGAAATACTTAGATTATGTGGAAAGATTATTTTAATTAGTTGACTTTCTATTTGAATTATTTAATATTTAGCATCGGGATATTTGCCAAAATACGTAACATAACCCAATTAAGCTCCCTCGTCTAGTGATTAGTTTGGACCCAAAAAGAAAACGCTTTGGGGAAAGAGTGTAAGACTCGGCTAAATATTGTACGGCCCAGTTAAAATGCTGTACCTCTAATTTGTATCTCGGCAAATAAGCTAACTATAGGGGCTAGCTGATGCAGTCGAAAACAGAGAGATAGATAATTGAACCTGTTGATTCAACGAGAATACCAGGAACAATTCTTTTAACTATCGTTGATTCACAAAAAATACCGATAATCAGGGTTTACACTAACACACAAAGTGATAGAGAGAAAAACAGATTTTTCATAAACTTCAATAATCTTTCACCCATCTCTTACAAACATATAAAGAAACAAAGCAAAAATCGAATGGGCCACAAAACATAAACGGGCCGAAAACTGGGCCAAATGTAAAGTTCAACAAAATGTAAAAATAAGACAAGAATGTAAATAACTCATAAAATAAGCCGTTTTTGGGCCGAAATGATGACCCAAACCACCTATGGCATTTATGAAAACGTACTCCTCAGTCCAACGGTCGTTTTCACTGGTCGCAGGCCCAAAACGAAAACTTCTAGCCCAAGTTATGGTCATTTCAGTGAAGCCCCTTTTGATAAGCGATCTTGCGCCTTCAAAAAGGCTAAAGTTTGTTCATCCACACTTGGCCCACATCACTAGCTGACATTACATGGTGTGTTTCAATTGGTGGAATATAATATTAAAGTCAGTTAAAGATCAAATGTTAAGTTTAGTGGTTGAAGTACAGTTTTACAAATTTCTTTTTAGCATGATGTGTTCTAGTCAGCAAATGCTGCAAACGCATAAAATGTCTAATTTGGTAAGGTAAAGATTTGAACATGCTAACATAAAAAGTAAACGTTAAAAATGTTTCTAGGGGTTAAAATACGTATTAGAAGGTTAAAAATGAAATTTGATAATATTTGAAGTTAAAATGAGATTGTTATGATTTTATTTGTATTTTTACTCTCTAGGTTCATGACCTAAATAGTGACAACAAAAAGCTGTAAATAAATGCAAGATTTATAGCATATTTGATGTGAAGCCTTTCAAAATGCAGTGTAACACGCATCCTCCAAAATCCAAGAAAGTGGTGCCAAAATGCGTTAGGTGGGTAATGGATCAAATTGATACTTTTTAACACCGGGCCTGGTGTGTCATACATCATTGCTGGAATATCATCTCTTATCTCTTCCTTATGTTACACTAAGTTCTCTATCAAAATGCTAGTTGCTAGCGGTGCCTTTAGTTATCTAAGAGTCATTTTTTGTGTGAAATGTACTTGTAATTCTTGTAAGGATTCTTTTAAGTCTGATGCAAACCAAAACATTCAAAGTCTCTCTGCAAGAAATGCATTAAGTACTGAAGTAGAATTGCTTCGGAAGTTTTACACCATGCACTAGAAATATTCTAAGTGTAAAATCTTCCGAAGCCAAGACCAATATCTTCCGAAGCCAAATATGAAGTCTTCCGCCTCAGAGACAAAGTCTTCCGAAGCTTCATCCCATGAAGACAGATTTCTTCAGAAGACTTTTAGTAACATGCTTTATCTGATGTACTGTTCCATAAAGCTGGACACGTTTCCGCTGCATCTCTGTAAAGTCACCAACTTACATGAGTTGGTGAAAAGGTCCATGCTTTTGGTAACTGTACATTGAGGTCTTGAGTTTGTAACTTTCTACTTTATGTACTTTATCCTTTTTGTAATAGATAAGGATGTGAGCTATGGCATGTCATAGTCACAAGGTCAAAAGTCAGATATGTCTTTTGATTCTACAATTGATTTTGTTTGTGTCTAGTCAATTGTATCCAGCTGGCTTTCAAAGTATAGCCGGCTGTAGGTTGTAGTATAAGTATTCATTGTTCTAGTATCTTTCTTTATGCTTTATAACACATGTAATAGAACTTGAGAAAGCAATATACTTCATCCTTGAAACCCAAATCTCTTGTTCTGTCTCTTTATTATTACTTGTGTTCTTTGTATCATTATCTTGGTTAATCCAGTTTACTGTTTGATCAAGTTTGGTTAATCTCCTCTTTGTGTTGTTGTGTTGTAATTGTTAAGGCCTTAACCGGTCCTGCAATTGGTATCAGAGCTTTTCAGGCTCTTGATATAAGATCTCACCATCTTAAGATCCCTCACACACACAAATACTAAACTTTCAAAATGGCATCCATTTCAAAGACTGGTATGGAGACTGGAACCATGAACAAGTCCCCACTTATCACTCTTGATGACTTTGATACCTGATGTATGAGAATAAAAGGTTTCATCAGGTCTCTTGACTCAGAATGTGGGAATCTGTTGAAAATTAACCTTTCATACCCAGCACTCCTTCTGCTACTGGTGCTGGTATGATTCCCAAAGATGTGGCTAACTACTCTGATGAAGATAGGAAGAGAGTAGAGATTGATAGAAAGGCCATGACTGCTCTTCAAACTGCCCTTCCAAACTCTGTGTACAGAGGTTTCAAGAAGTGCAAAACAGCTAAACAGTTGTGGGATGCACTAAAACTGATGTATGAAGGCTCCTCTGAAGCCAAGGAGAACAAGAAGGATCTCCTGAAGCAGCAGTTTAAAAACTTCACCTTCAAAACAGGTGAAACTATGACTCAGCAATACTTTAGGTATGTTGAGATAGTGGATACCCTTGTGGATGGAGGAGTTCCTCTTAAAAACAGAGACATTGTAAGGAAGTTCATGTCCTCACTTCCTTGGTAATGGACACACTACTGTATGTGGATCAAGAGGACTGAAAATCTCAAAACTCTTACTCTGACAAAGTTATATGGGATTCTCAGTGGCTACCAGATGGAGATGAACATGCAAGGTTCATCTGGCAACTCAAACAATCAAATAGGTTCAGCCCTGTATGTGGTTGAAAAGGATAGCATAGAACCCCAACATCATCTCATATGCTACTCTGACAACTCCCCAAAGGGTCCTTTCATCACCTTCCCAGAGACACCCAGGGAGAACTACACTCAAGGAAGCCCATTCCAAGAGACAAGCTCTTCTCAAGCCTTTGTGTCTTTTGATAAAAGTTGTGGCAACTCTCTTTTCACTGTTGAAGATCTGGATTGTATCCATCCAGATGACCTGGAATATATGGAAATAGTTCAGCAGATGGCTCTTCTCACTCATAGAGCTAAGAAGTTTTATAAGAGAACTGGAAGGAGGTTTCCAAGCAATGCAACCAGTGGAAAGTTTGGCTTGGATAAAAGCAAAGTCAAGTGTTACAACTGTAACTTGATGGGCCATTTTGCTAGAGAGTGTAAGGCACCTAAAACAAATGGTGGCCAAGCACAAACCAGACCAAACTACACTGACAAAGCCCCGCAGAATGAGAAGCCAAAGCAGCAAGCTGTTGTTGCTATTGAAGAAGGAGGCTTTGACTGGAGTTTTCAGGTGGAAGATGCTTCTCCAAACCAAGCACTAATGGCAGATCATGATGAAGCCAAGGTATTGGAACATCTCTGTACTCCTGAATGCATTACTAAAGTTAACATATATAGGTCCTATAACTTGGAGATGAGATCTGATCTTGAGTCCTTAAACATTTTAAAATCTGATTTTAGAAAATCTGAAAATGATTATAAACTAAAGATAGAGGACTTAGAGAAAATCATTTCAGTTCTAAAACATGAACATACAGATTTTAGGACTCAAATCCAAGATCTCATAACCAAGCTGACTGAGTGTCAGGCTAAGCTTGTGATCAGCAAAGCCAGGGCAGAAAAGAGTGTTCTTGAAGAAGAGACCTTCAAGAACATGATATCCTCATTCCTGCACAACAAAGTGTGTTATCAAAATAGACAGGGACTGGGATCAAATGAGATAGCTCCTCCACACACAATCTTGTCTGTAAGATCTCCTAGGTGTGGAACTTGTGAAGATGAGCTTCCTCTCATAGATCCTATAAGTGAAGAGGATGAAGAAGAGATAGTGAAGAATTCCTCTGAGAAGAGTGAAGAGGAGGATTCTACTAAGGGTCACTATCCTTCTGAGGAGAAGAAGTCTACTGTGATGACCAAGTCAAAGAGAAAGAACTTGATCAGGAAGAGCAAAAGAAAAGCAAAGAAGGCTCAAGAGATCAAGGCTACTTTTGACTCTAAGCAGAAACAAGTTTTTATCTCTGCAGGGTTTGAAGTAGTAAAGACTGAAGACATCAACCAAAACTCTTCAGCTAAGAGTTCTTGTCCAAATCGTCTCTGTACCAAAAAGAAGACTGATCTGCTGTGTACCACTACTGCACAGCCTGGACCATCAAACTCCAAAAACAGTTCACAACCCAAAAGAACTGTCTCAGCATCTACAAAGATGAAGGTGGAGAAGGGATGTGACCAAAGACAGTCTTGCTCTCATAAGGAGACTCTTGTGAAGAAGAAAATGTTGTGTGTCATGTGTGAAAGTATCTCTCACATTGCTAAGGATTGTCCATACAATCCTAAAAGTACTGCCCATATGACCAAGACAAAGACTTCAAAGAGTTTCAAGAAGATTTAAGCTTCAGAAGGAAAATTTGTTTCCTTCGGAAGCTCCAAATCAAAGAAGAAGGTAAATGGTAAATTACCTTCGGGAGAAGAGTTGGTCTCGGAAGAAAGGAATTCTTCCGAAGCACTGAAGTTTGCTGCAGTGACTGAAGAATTTTCCGAAGGTTCAGTCATCAAAACTTGTGAAGTCCCAAAAGCTTCCAAGGTTTTGAAGGCCAAGTCCAAGACTCCAAAGGTGGTGTGGAAGTCTAAGAAAGACCAAGTGACTGAAGTTTCTCCATCAACAACAGCTCAAGATCCCTCTTGCACAACCATAGGATCTATTACTATTGCATTACCTTCTATTATACTTAGTGAGCCCAAGACAAGTAAGGCTTGGGTTTCCAAATGTAACTAATCATTTTCTTTGTGCAGGAACAGCTCAAGACAAACAGGAATGTCTGGATCATTGATAGTGGCTGTTCCAGGCACATGACAGGCAATAGGTCACTACTCCATAACTTTGAGAGAATTGATGGAGGACCAGTTGCTTTTGGAGGAGATGAAGGTGGTTACATTTCTGGAAGGGGCAAGGTCACAAATGGTAAGCTCAACATTGAAAAGGTAAACTTTGTCAAGGAGCTTGGGTACAATCTTCTGAGTGTATCCCAATTTTGTGATCAGAGTCATAACATGCTCTTTACTGAGCATGAGTGCATTGTTCTCAAGCCTGGAGTGGTCATTCCTCATGAGCACATCCTGCTTAGAGCCCCCAGGAAAGGGAACATGTACAAGATGGATTTGCAAGAAACATCTCCTCTGGAGAAGTTTCATGCTTTATATCTAAAGCAAATAGTGATGAGTCTTTCTATGGCATAAAAGAATGTGCCATGCAAACTTTAAGAACATGAATAAACTAATTAAACATGATTTGGTAACTGGAATGCCAAAGAAAGAGTTTACAAGTGATGATCATTGTATTGCATGCCTTAAAGGGAAGCAACATAAGGTTTCTCACAAGCCTAAGAAAAAGAACTCTATCACTACTCCCCTACATTTGTTACATATGGATCTCTTTGGCCCCACCAGTGTAATGAGTCTAGGAATGACCTCTTATTGTTTGGTGATCACAGATGATTTTACAAGATTCACTTGGGTTTCTTTCTTAGAACTAAGGATGAAACCCCTGAGATTCTGAAGAAATTTATCTTAAAAATTGGGAATCAAAGTGATCACAAGGTCAAAACCATAAGATGTGATCAAGGGACTGAATTCAAGAATCAAATCCTTGATACATTTTGTAATGATAAAGGTATTACAAGACAAAACAGTGCTCCCAGGACTCCTCAGCAAAATGGTGTTGCTGAGTGGAGAAACAGGACACTAATTAAAGCTGCAAGAACTATGTTGTCTGACTCTAAACTACCCATCACCTTCTGGGCAGAGGCAGTAAATACTGCTTGCTATGTGCAAAACAGAGTTATAGTAGTTAAGACTCATGGTAAGACTCCTTATGAACTTTGGCACAAGAGAAAACCTTTCATTGGTTTTCTCAGGTCATTTGGATGTACCTGCACCATCTTGAATACCAAGGATCAAATTGCCAAGTTTGCTGAGAAATCAGATGATGGACACTTCATTGGATACTCTTCCCAAGCCAAGGTTTATAGAGTATACAATCTTAGAACTAGAATTGTTGAGGAGTCATCCAATGTGACTTTCAACGAACACACACCCTGTGTGGCTAGTTCTGGTCTTGATTGGCTATTTGATCTTGATTTAGTTACCAACTGTTTTAACAAATCTTGTGAGAATGTTTCAGGATCTGCAGAAAATTTAAATACTGGTGATCCTGATCCAAGATTTGAGCTAGGAAGACCCTCATCTCATACATCTTCAGCTCCAGTTGGAACTACTTCAGCAAATGAGGTTTCTATCAGTACTACAATGACAAATTCAGCTGATACATCTGGTGTGCCTTCAAATTCGAGCTCAGAGGCTCCATAACCAGATAAAGATACCTCAATTATGGAAGACAACAATGGTGATGGTGAAAGTGATCAGGAATTCCTTGATGCTAATAACCACACCATAGATGACAACATCAATGATGTCACACACTCATTGGATCAAGTTAATCTTGATAAGTGTGGTGATGTGGAGGGTGAATCAATAATGCCAGATCTAAATTTCTTAAATTTGGATCTTTCTCAGCAACTTGCTGTGATCCCTCAGCTAAGGATCCACAAGTCTCACCGCACCACAAACATCATTGAAGATGTTTTCACAGGGGTAAGAACAAGAGGGCAAACCCATGAAGCAAATGTTTGTCTTCACTTTTGTTTCTTATCCCAGATAGAGACAAAGAAAGTTGATGAAGCTCTAAAGGATGGAAGTTGGGTTGAAGCTATGCAACAAGAGTTGCTTCAATTCAAAAGGCAAAAAGTTTGAAACCTTTGTCCTCTTCCTCATGGGAAGACTAGCATTGGAACCAAATGGGTCTTTAGGATTAAGAAGGATGATAGAGGCATTATAATCAAGAACAAGGCAAGACTTGTTGTTCAAGGATACACACAAGAAGAAAGGATTGACTACACTGATGTATTTGCTCCTGTAGCAAGATTAGAAGCTGTTAGGATATTCTTGGCATTTGCTGCATCCAAGAACTTCAAGGTCTTTCAACTTGATGTAAAGTGTGCTTTTCTGTATGGAGTGATTGATGAAGAGGTTTATGTCAAACAGCCACCTGATTTTGTAGACCCTGATCATCCTGATTATGTCTGCAAGCTTGATAAAGCTCTTTATGGGCTGCATCAGGCACCCATAAAGTGGTATGAGACATTGTCTGAGTATCTTTGTAAACATGGATACAGAAGAGGTACTATAGATGGAACTCTCTTCATCAAAGGACAGTGAAATGACTTATTGCTAGTTCAGGTATATGTAGATGACATCATCTTTGGTTCAACTAATCCAAAGCTCTGCAAAGACTTTAAGAAGCTGATGAAAGACAGATTTGAAATGAGTGCAATGGGAGAACTCAATTTCTTTCTTGGAATTCAAGTGAAGCAAGTTGAAGATGGCATCTTCATAAGTCAGTCAAAGTATGTTTAGGACATACTCAAGAGGTTCAACATGACTAATTGTAAAATTGCTAAGACACCCATAGCCAGAAACCACTCCCTTGGACTTGATCTTCAGGGGGAGTGTGTAGATGAACATTTATACAGGGCTATGATTAGGTCTCTTATGTATCTTACAGCTAGTAGGCCTGATATCATGTTTGCTACATGTATTTGTGCAAGATATCAAGCCAACCCTAAGATGTCTCACCTTATCACTGTCAAAAGAATTTTAAGATAGCTCAAAGGTGTTTCAACACTTGGTTTATGGTATCCAAAGAATCCTGACTTCAATCTGTATGCTTATACAGATAGTGATTATGGTGGTTGCAACATGACTGCAAAGTCTACATCTCGGGGATATCAATTCCTTGGTGGAAGGGTTGTCTCATGGTAATGCAAGAAACAATCCTGTGTGTCTGCATCAACTGCTGAGGCTGAATACATTGCTAATGCAAGTTGTTGTGCTCAAGTGCTTTGAATTCAAAATCAGATGCTGGACTATGGATTTAACTTCAAGGAGACTCCTATCCACATAGACAACAATAGTGCTATCTCTATCACTGAGAACCCTGTGCAGCACTCAAGGACCAAACACATCAATATCAGGTATCATTTAATAAGAGATAACTATGAAAATGGATTAATTAAACTAGTCAAAGTTCATACAGATGAACAATATGTTGATCTGTTTACAAAAGCTTTTGATGAACAGAGATTTAAATATCTAATATCAGCTATTGGGATGATTAACTTTGAGTAGATCTTTTCTTAAAAACTAATTCTAAGTATTTCTTAAAATATGTATGTCCTAAGTTGTCTACTTCATCACTTTCATAAGCTCATGTTTTCTTTGGATATAAAATCCTTTTTGAAGACGTTCCTTAGATTCTTGAAAATTTTCTGATTCTTCGGAAGATATACTTTTATCTTCGGAAGAAAATCATGTCTTCAAAATAAATAACTGTCTAAGAAATTTTACCTTCAGAAGAAGTCTAAATCTATCTTCCGAAGCTTAAATCCTTGTCCCAGACACTTATTTGTTTTTAAGGACTTTTTCCTTCCGAAGCAAAATTAACTCTCGGAAGCTTTGCTGTTTCATATACAAAGCATTCAAGTGTTTATTTCTCTTCCGAAGCAAAATTTTCAAGACTCTCAGGAAAATCTTCCGAAGTCATTTTAGCTTCGGAAGCTTTTTCATTAAAACTTCCGAAGATAATTTACCTTCGGAAGCTTTTCGAATTCCAAGAAAACTACTTTTTGAGCAAAAGTAAACTACTTTTTCAGAGGTGGGACCGACTTTCGGATTTCAAAGTTTATCCTCTTTCATTAACTTTGGCTCAAATCCATTTTCACATAAATACCCAACGGTTCCCCCTCTTCCTCACTATCTTCTTCATTTCTACTATTCCTCAAACCTAATTCCCAAAACCGCCTTTGCTTTTTACCTTTCTTCAAACTTAAGCTTCTCAAATGGCCAACCTTAACCACAGAAACAACCCAGATTTCTCCATGCAACTTCACAGACAACACAACCAGGTTGCTCTGTTAAGCTCTGAGAAAGATGAAAGTTTCTCAAAGATTTGCCAATTCTTAACTCTATCAAATTATTTCACCTCCCTAACCATTGATCCTACTCTGTATGAGGATCATCTGCTTGAATTCTGGAAGACCTGCCAAGAGGTCATTATGGATGGGGAGAAGGCACTGTCTGCCACAGTGCAAGGGAGGACAATCTTCATCACTCCGGCCATCATCAATACTCATTTGCAGCTGGATGATGAAGAAGGTGAGTTGTCCTTTGAGCAGATGGGCTATGAGGGAGATTTCTCTGTAAAGACCTTCAGGAAAGGGAAGGTCTCATCCCAGTGGAAATACCTACTCCATGTGGTTATCCACAGCTTGTCAAACAAGCATGGAGGGTGGGACCAGATTCCTGAGGATCTCTCCTTCATAGTGCATGGAATGGTTCAAGGGGTCAAGTTCAGGTTTGTTTATACCAATTTACTTGCAAACTTGGACTCCTTAGAGTATTACATCTTTTTAGATATGTTCAACACATCTCAACTGTGAACTGGGCTCACAGTTGAGGGAAACAGATAATATTCTTAAATTGGGACAGATGAAGCCCGACATCTTTAAAATCATGAAGAAGCCAACTGTAGGCTTCTCAGGGGTAGAAACAGCCCTTGTCCCTAAAATGTTAGAGCTCATTGCTCAAGGTGACAACCTAGCAGCACAAGCTAGTGTTGAACCCACACCTTCTACTTCTTTACCACTAAAAAGGCCTCAAATAACCCTCACCTACCAAAGAAAATCCAAACTGTTGATGCATGTATGTCCCTAGATCATGAGTTGTAATGTAATAAATCTTGTCTGTCTGTTTATGATGTAATAGTATCAATTAATGAAATGATATGAATTGGTTGTTACTTGTAATGTTTAATATTTCATTAATGAGTCGTGATTGAATTGATTGGGTTTATGATTGTTTGAATGATTGCACATTATGTTATATTAATTAAAACATTCAAACTTAACTTAATGAAGTTCTCATGCGAATGGCCCATGCGAATGGACCACACGCATGAATAACTTCATACGATTGAATCAATCGCACGACTGAACCAGGAGACTGGATCAGTCGTATGATTGACACATAAGATTGACTCAATCGCACGACTGAACACTCAGTCGTGCGGATGAATCAACCGCATGGTTCAATCGCACGACTGAACCATACTTATGGCCCAGTCGCACGATTGAACAATACTAACCTATAAATAGACCCAATTCGTGGAAAAACGTAAGCATTCATCCCATTACGATTCCAGACGTACCCTAGCCGTCTAGAAGCCTCCCAAATCGTTCTCCAAGTTCACAGAACACATCAGATCGATTCCTAATCGATTTCTGACGTTGATTTCAATTCTTGATTGATTCATCGTGTGTTCTCACTGATTGGATCGCCAATCAAATAGGATTCCGCACTATTTGAGTTGGTTTAACACGCTAATCACTCGGTATTTCGTTCAAATACCAGGTCCTAACAAGTGGTATCAGAGCATTGGCTCTTGATTACGTGTTGATTCAATCAAGATTGCATAAAAGTTTGTGTTTTTGCACTAAAAAACGCAATCTTTGGCATCAAAAGTGATCTTGGACGTTCCCTGCTCATCGAAGTTCAGTTTCTACGGACTTAGGCGATTAGGACTTGTGAAATTTCGAATTTTTACGGCTGAAACCCGTCAAACCTAGAAATTTTCGCAAAACAGCAGATTCAGTCGCACGAGTGACCCATTCGCACGACTGGACTCCATTCGCATTGCCCATTCGCACGATTGGACCTAGTCGCACCCTCATTCGGTCGACTGAACCGTTCGTTCGCATAACTCATAAGCACAAGATTCATTCGCACGACTGAATCAATCGCCCAGTTCAGTCGCACGGTTGAACCAATCGCAGAGTTCATTCGCACGATAAGACCATTTGCATCCTTCAGTCTGTTCAGTGAAAGTTTGCTTGATTAGATTCTAAGTTTATTAGCCATGGAAGATCAGATGTCAGCCTTTACTGCTGGGAAAGACTCGAGGATTCAGAACCTGCTGCTGCTTGAGAGTGAGGTGGGTAATCACAATAAACCACCAAAGCTCTTGACTTTAGATGAGTTTCCCCACTGGAAACAACGTTTTGAGATCTACCTCAATGGAGTAGATCCTAATCTGTAGGAAGCTATAGAGGTCGGTTATAGTACACCGGTGGGAGCAGATGGAGTAATATTAACGTTAAGTGGGATGACAGACGCACAGAAAGTAAAGTACAATGCAGAGAAAAGGGTTTATGCATTGATCACTCAGTCTATCCCCAAAGACATATTCCACCAGTATTCAGAGAACAAACAGTCCAAGAAACTGTGGGATGAGCTAGAGAAGAGATATGATGGGAATGCATCATTGAAGGCAATCAAGGCAAAGGAGTTAAAGAAGGAATTCGATAACTTCTCATCGATTGGTAATGAGAGTTTAGACGAAGTCATAGACAGATTCTACCACTTGATGAGCGAGTTGCATACACATGGAGTGAAAACGACTATGGAAGAGAAAGTAAGCAACTTCGCAGACGGATTGACTGATAAGTGGGCATCATTTGTGTCTAACCTTAGACAGAATGAAATGCTGATAAAGCTGGATATAAATGACTTCATTCTCAAGTTGCGTGAAGAAGCTCTTAGGTGAAGTATAGAGCTCAGAAGTCTGCGTACACACAAAATCCAGCTTTATACAACGCCACGCCTCAAGCTAAGACCTCTGGAGCACCTCTCCAGACAGCATTTGTGTCTAGCTCGTCAGGTCCTTCACATGCTTCTCCTTCTGGATCAGACACGTCAGGGTCATCTTGTACCCACTATATTGGATCAGAAGCAAGTGCTACCAGATTGAAGACCGAGAACCTCGGTAATGTGACTGTAGAAGTAGCACGAGAGCATATGGATCTTCTAGCCGCAGTGGTTCATTCATATGATGGACTAGTTGCTGGAAAGATTGGAAACTGCCATCTAGCAGATGAGGACTACGAGCAGGTAGATGAAATGGAGCTTGAAAGAATGGATATAATGTGGGCCTTAGCTAGCGCTGTCCGAAGGGCGAAAAAGTTTGTTAAAAAGACAGGACAGAACTTGATAGCTACTAAGGATACCACATTTGGCTTTGACAAGAGCAAAGTGACCTGCTTCAACTGTGGAGAGAAGGGGCACTTCAAGAGAGAATGTGTCAAGCCAAAGAAGACGGGTAATGGGAACCCATTCTCATCCTTCACTCGCCAAGACAAGCAAGCTTCCACTTCTACTTCATCAAACAAGGACCCAAAAGCCTTGACTGCTCATGATGATGAAGGACAGGATTGGAGTTTTAGGTTTGTCTCACCAGAATCTAACATTGCCAGTGTTGAAGATATTGATGATGATTCTGCGAGTGAAGGTGATCTAGCAGTTGAGATAGCGATGTCACATAGTGAAGAAACAACTGCAGCTGAGGTCAGTTACAAGCCAAAGGAGGAGACTTCCACGTCAGAGACAGAAAAGTCAGAATCACCAGAACCAGAGACGTCGGATGCTGCGTTGATGGCTAACTCTTCTGAACCAACACAGGTAAGTATGTAAGACCCCGTTCCCGGGAAGCCTCACAGTTGGTTAATCATAGCATAAAATCAGTTTAATAATAAAACATTGCAGCGGAAATAAATAGACATTCGTTTAAAACTTAGAAAACATATTGTACTCGTACATTTGTCCTTTAATTTCAAACAAAACATGCTAATTGTTCTTAAATTACAATAAATATTTCATAAATAGGAATGCCATCCATAGCTCCCCAAGTAGCTCTGTGTGCCATCCTCAGCATCAGCTCTTACCTGCCAACTATTATGCATAAAAGTCAGCTTCGCTGAGTGAGTTCTAGTTGTAAATAATATAAGAAAATATAAACTTTATCCTTCATATAATGACCATGCATACAACATAGAATATAACATTACTTGCATCATAATAAGCATGTTCATTATCTTTCATTCTTTCATTATCTTTCACTTTCATCATAAACGAGATTGCACAAAGCAAGAGCTCCATGTTGATTGACAACAAATGCCAATCCCTGTCGGTACACATGAAAACGGTAGCTAACCCCCGACAGTTGATCCACACTGCAAAGCACATAGCCCGCTCATGAATACGGATCCATCATCATACATCAGACTCACATAAGTGAAGTCTATCATAGCGCTTGCAAGACTTTTCATCATCAAACGGGCCCGGGGTAACATTCATTAAGTTTCGCTTTTCATTAATATCATCTTTCTCTTTAATATATATAATACTTAACTTATTAAGTACACATCATGCCAAGTAAAATCATCATAAAACATAACCGAACCGCCGCGGGACAGCGGGGGTTCGGGGGCGGCAGCCCCTGACAGCGGGGTCCTAGGGGCAGCAGTCTTCCTGTTAAAACCTCTTAAAATCTTGGTCATTTAAAAACGTAAATTTAGTATGCATAATAGCCCCAAAACATGGAAAACTTATAAAATGGGGGATCTAGAACTCACCTGGATACCACGAATAACTTCTAGGCTAAGCTTACAAGGCTAGGATCTCTCTACACAACCTGCAGAATAGCTAACACTTAAAGGGGTTACTTTCTACCTAAATTCGCTGCTAATTTCGCTGCAAGATCAGCAATTTTGCAGCTAGATTCGCCAACAGTTTCGCTGCTAGTTTCACCCGCAGTTTCGCTGCTAGTTTCGCTAGCACCTTCGCTGGTAGTTTCGCTGGCATCTTCGCTGCCAGTTTTGCTGCCAGTTTCGCCCAACTTTCGTTGGAAAAACATGTCTGCGAAACTACCTGCGAAACTATAGTTTCGCAGGAAGATCCACAGTTTCGCTGATTGAATATGCAAATTCGCTGGATGAACACACAGTTTCGCAGATCGCATAAAAATTACGGACCAGACCGTTTTTAACCCAAAATCATAACTTTTTACGTCCAATCTCTTAGTTTATCATCCATGAGGCTAAATCTAAGCTTTATACATGTTTTCATACGTAAAAATGTGACCTTTATGCGATTCTTTGCAACTTTTCAAAACCCAAAACCCTAGAATCCGGGTTTGATCTACAGAAGGGTTTAGAGGTCGATTCTTACCTGGATTTGTTGCTTCTTTCTTAGATCTTGATGCTCCAACACCCAGATCTTCAATCTCTTCACCTTAGAAGCTTCAAATCTTGAGTTTTCTCCACTTTCTCTCTCTACTTTCTCTCTCTACGAATTTTGGTGGCTAGGGTTGTAATGATGGAGATGGAGGCTGATTTGGGTAGGTTAAGGGCTGATTATGGGCCTTAATCACTTAGGCTCTTGTCCATAAACCCAATTTGGCCCATAAACCATTTCCTTATTTTATTAAATACCCATTATTTAAGCCCATTATCCTTAATGACTCGTTTCGACTTTTCGGGGTGTTACAAAGTACAACTGACCAAATGTTTAATAATCATGCTTGTTCTGATTGTAATATGTTTAGAAATAGCATTGATGAAAAATTTGCTAGGTTATTAGATCACAATGATAACTTAGTAAAAGATTTACAACTATGCACTGAGGCTAATAGAGTTCTAAAACAAAATGAGCATAGTTATAAAGAAAAGATAGACCTATTGACAAAACAGCTTAGGGAAACCGAAGTAGTTGCCTTTAACCAAGCAAATGACATTAGGTACTATCTAAACTCCCTAGAGGACACTAAGAAGCAAAAGGCAGTTCTAGAAGTAGAAGTTAACTCCTTAAAACATAAACTGCACAGTTGGACTAGTTCTTCACACATAGTTCAACACTTAGTGAGAGAAAGGAATAACGGGGAGGGATTAGGCTACAAAGTGGTTCCACCACCACCTGAGACCTTGATGAACACCAAGTCTAAACCAGTAAACAACAACCCCATCAAGGATCATGTGGTGACTACTCCTCTTGTTACTGATCCAGACACATCATGTTCATCTACTGAATCTGGACAGAAACAAAAGGAGGCCACTTCAAAGGCAAAGGGTAAATTGCCTTGTGTTAATCTGGAAAATGAATTTGAAAAAGTTAACTTAAAGTCAGGGTCAAACAGAGTCAAATCAGAACCTAAAAGGACTTCAAATGTTAATTTTTCAAATGCTTCAAGTCAAAAACCAGTTAACCAAAAAGTGGAACACGTTAAACAGGTTAAAACAGTTAAATTTGTTAAACCAGAGAAAACATCAAACATGCAAGAGTCAAAACCTAAAGTGATTGATGTTACTAGAGTGTCACGCATTTCTCCACAAAGAAAGTCTACTCTTAAAGTTGATAGCAGATCATGCTACAACTGTGGAGAATGTGGACACATTGCTTCCTATTGTCCTTTCTATCAGACACCTAGGAAGAAGATTGACCTTCAGGACTCTAGACCTAGGTCTTCTAAGAGGAGTTCTCTAACTCCACCTAGAAGATCTAGTGAACCTAAAGTCCAACCTGTAAGCCAGACGACTGTTTATCATAAACAGGCATTGCACAAATCTGGCTTATGGAAAGAGAAGTCATCCTGCGTGTCTGATACTGATGACAAGAAGGAATCTGAGCTACCCTCACCCTCTAAGGGTCAATGGGTAGAGTTTATGATGTGTGATGCCTCTGGGAAACCCAAGACAGTAAAGGCTTGGGTTCCTAACCTAAACTAATACATTTACTTTATATGTGCAGGGTGTTCGATACAGCGCTGAGACTAACACGTGGATTATAGACAGCGGAGCATCCAGGCACATGACAGGAAATAGAGCCCTTTTATCAAACGTCAAACAAATAAAAGGAGGGCATGTTTCCTTTGCAGGAAACAAGGGAGGATACATCACAGCACAGGGAGAAGTGGGAAATCAGAAAGTTAAGTTTGATAAGGTGAACTACGTTCAACAACTTCAGAACAACTTACTTTCTGTTTCCCAAATCTGCGATAAAGGATTTAAAGTCATCTTCGACAACAAGAAGTGTTACGTGCTGAAGAAAGACTACATGATCCCAGAGGACCAAGTTCTGATGACTGCTTCAAGATATAAAGACCTTTATGTCTTGGATCTGTCAACAGCTGCTACAACGGATCATGAGGTTCAGTGCTTTCTATCTAAAGCTACTGAGAAGGACTCAATCTCCTGGCATAGGAGAATGGGACACATTAGTCAAAGGAAGATGAATCATTTGATTCAGAAGGATTTAGTGAGAGGAGTAAATGTCAAGAACTTCCAACTTCCTGACTTTTGTGTAGCTTGCAAGAAAGGCAAACAGACAAAGAAGTCTCATAAGGAAAAGAAAGTTCATTCAATAGAACTTCCTCTTGAACTTCTTCACATGGATCTGTTTGGTCCAGTCAGTACAAGGAGCATTGCAGGCGATTTGTACTGTTTTGTGGTCACTGATGACTACTCAAGGTTCACTTGGGTAATGTTTCTGAAATCCAAATCAGAAACATTTGAGTCATTCAAGGAATTAGTAACCACTCTGGAATCTCTCTACAAGCTAAAAGTTAGACAAGTACGCTCAGACAACGGGACAGAATTCAAGAATCAATGGATGGAGGCATACTGCAAGGAAAAGGGAATTGTTCATCAATTCACTTCTGCCTACACGCCTCAGATGAATGGTGTTGCTGAGAGAAAGAACCGAAGCTTGATAGAGACTGCACGGACTATGCTGGCTGACTCGAAACTGCCTATCCAATTCTGGAATGAGGCAGTAGCAAATGCATGTTATACACTGAATCGAGTCCTAATAGTCAAGCGCCACGGAAAGACATGTTATGAGCTACTACAAAGACGCAAACCGAATTTGGAGTATCTTGAACCTTTTGGCGCGCCGTGTACACTTCTGAAGAAGACACAAGAAGGAAAATTCAGCGAGAAGGCAGATGAAGGAATCTTTCTAGGATACAACATACCGAATAAGCGAGTTTACAATAACTCAACGGGTCTTGTAGAAGTGTGGTGTAATGTCGACGTTCAGAGATATACCAC
Source organism: Flaveria ramosissima (assembly GCA_025215565.1). Lineage (NCBI taxonomy): Eukaryota > Viridiplantae > Streptophyta > Magnoliopsida > Asterales > Asteraceae > Flaveria > Flaveria ramosissima. The sequence goes on from CM046045.1 coordinate 8,308,937, forward strand.
ACCACCTACAGGCAAAGGACCTGCATACTTCTTCGATTATGATGGATTCTTCAAGTCCTTCAACATTCCTCTCTCTCCCTCGGATGATGAGTTAGCTACTAGGATGATGTATGATATTCTGAATACACCATCTAGCACACAGGGAGAATCATCTACTCAGTCAGGGGGAGTAGTCGACGACAGTGACTCCTCCTCTGAAGATGAAACTGAAGCAGATGACCAGAACAGTCAGGAGGAACAGGTTCCAGTTCCTGAAAGTCCACAAGCATCTACGAGTGATGCTCCTTCGACTTCGGAACCTCAAACTCCAACTACCTCAGATGCAGAACAAAATGTTCATAATCTTGGTTCTGAGGTGGCTGTTCCTACTACTCCAGGATCACGACTAAACGTCTATCATCCCCTTGACAATGTTATTGGGGATGTCAGATCAGGAGTACAAACCCGAAATCAGCTATACTCAGCTGATTACGCCTCGGTTATGGAGAAAGGTTACATTCATGATGGTGCTTATCGATGTTTTGTCTCGCAGGTTGAGCCAAAATATGTCAGTGAGGCACTAAATGATGAGGCGTGGGTGAGTGCCATGCAAGAAGAACTTCTGCAGTTTAAGAAGTTAGGTGTATGGACTCTGGTTGATAGACCTAAAGGTGCTAAAGTCATTGGCACCAAATGGGTACTAAAATGCAAGAAGGATGACCAAGGAGTCATTATCAGGAACAAAGCTCGACTGGTGGTTCAAGGTTTTCGCCAAGTCGAGGGAATTGACTATAATGAGGTGTTTGCACCCGTGGCAAGGATGGAAGCTATTCGTATCTTCCTTGCCTATGCATCGTACATGAAGATTAAAGTCTACCAATTAGATGTAAAGAGTGCATTCCTTCATGGGGAAATCAGGGAAACAGTCTATGTAAGTCAACCCGAGGGATTTGAAGATCCTTATCATCGGGATAGAGTTTACAAGCTCGACAAAGCTTTATATGGGCTTCATCAAGCTCCTCGAGCTTGGTATGAGAAACTCTCGACTCATCTTGTGAAACACGGCTTTCGCAGGGGAGTCATTGACTGTACACTGTTTATTAAAGAAAAGGATGGCGACCTACTGCTTGTACAGATATATGTTGATGACATAATCTTCGGGTCAAAGAACGAAGAGTTATGTAAAGAGTTTGAAGCAGTAATGAAGAAAGAGTTTGAGATGAGTGCTATGGGGGAGATGAAGTTCTTTCTCGGGTTACAGGTGGATCAAACACCTAATGGAATCTTTCTACATCAGACCAAGTATGTAGGAGACATTCTCAGTCGCTTTGACATGGAGAATGCTTCTGCTGCTGGGACTCCACTTGCTACGAATCATGATATAGCACCTGATGAGAATGGAGATCTAGTAGATGCCACTATGTACCGAGGAATGATCGGATCCCTCATGTATCTCACTGCCTCAAGACCTGATATTATGTATGCTACATGTCTATGTTCAAGATATCAGGCTAAACCAAAGGTCAACCATCTGATCGGGGTCAAGAGGATTTTTCGTTATCTGAAGGGTACACCCACACTTGGATTGTGGTATCCTCATGATGATGACTTTGAGCTTACCGCGTATAGTGACTCGGATTACGGGGGCTGCAAGATGAACTACAAGTCTACATCAGCAGGGTGTCAATTCTTTGGGAGAAGATTAGTTACCTGGCAGTGTAAGAAGCAGACATCGGTTGCATTGTCAACCTGTGAAGCCGAATATGTTGCTGCTGCAAGTTGCTGTTCACAAATCATCTGGATTCAACAGCAAATGCGGGATTACGGTTTAAAATTCTCATCTACTCCTATTTTTGTTGATAACTCTGCTGCAATTGCAGTAACTAAAAATCCGGTCCAACATCCTAAGACCAAACACATCGGTATTAAATACCATTTCATAAGAGATTGCTTTGAAAAGAACTTAATTGATGTGGTTAAAATTAATACTGATTTTCAACGCGCTGACCTCTATACTAAAGCCTTTGATAAACCACGTTTTCAATATTTGCTAGAGGTCAACGGCGTTAAAAAGAAAAGTGAGGTAATTCCTGATGATGATAATGTGTAGTCCGATGTAGTTTAGTTAAAGTTTATTTTATTTAATTTTATTTGTCTATTTGATTTTATTTTATTTAAACTCATGTTATTTTGCTGTTTATTAAAATCCTAAAATAATTAAACCAGAAATGATTTTAGTATTTTAGGGGGAGAATATGTCAGCAAGTTAACATTAAAAAAAAAAAAAAAAATGAGGGAGAAGGAGTAGCTAGCTGAAATAAGGTAGATTGTGTCTGTGATACCGATTCAATACCTTTGGAAAATGATAGTACACAGGAACAAATCAAGAGGGATGCTAAAAATTTAAGTGTTTGGAAAGATGCAAAAGTTCAAAGTATAAATCTGTGTAGTCTAAGCAATACAAAAAGGGAAGATGATAGAAAACTGGCAACTCCTAAGGTGACACAAAGAAAGTAGACTTAGAGGCTGCTAGACCATATATGATATGTTGGTAGATTCAACACAATAGACAATTAGACCTGATTGGTGATCTCAAGATCAAACTAAGTTGTTCAACTGACTGTGGGCTTCCATCTTATCACTGGTTAACACAATCAACAATATTCCAATAAGGGGTAATGAGCAATTAAACGCCACAAATGTGTGCGGATGACCATAATTAGAGCAAAGCAAGAAAAAAATGAAAGACAAATGCAATAAAGCTAATGACTTATGTTGTTGGTGCATTTTGTGCAAAATAAAATAAGCTGCTCTAACAAGGAGATAGGTTGTGTGCCTCTCTGCTGTGCGATGGCACTGACCTGAGGATAAGCATAACCTAGATATTCTAGAATTCATTGTTGTTTGCCGCCTCTCTGCTGTGCGATGGCACTGACCTGAGGACAGGCTTCTCTTTGAAAGCTCTAAGAATAGTCTCTTCTTGTAATAATACCCGTAGACCGCTCAAAAGCTCCTGAGGAATGTTGATTACCATATAAGTGTGGGATCCACAAATGTTAGTTGAAATAATTAAACCTAAATAAGTCACCAGTCTGTGTCAAAAGTCTGTGTATGGATTTAAGTGGACAAACATACTGACAATCATTGTGGCTACATGCTCAAAGGTTAAAATCAATGTGAAAATCTAAGAGTTTCAGTATGATTTCCTTAAGTTGCTAACGACTCTGGATGAACACCGAGAAATTGAGCATCAAAAGTTTTATAACTAGTCCCAAATGATTTGACTTGCCTGTATGATTCTAAAATTGAATTGGTCCAGATATGATCAATCTAAGTTGAAGCTATCTACTCCCGAACCAAATCCCGTAGATATCAATCTCTGGATTTATCTCTCACAAAAGGCCAAAAATATGTCTTTATGTAATTAGTTTAAAGTCTTAAATTAGTTAGTCGTTTTAATTTTAATTTTAGTCAAGTGTCGGGCTACATCAGGAAAATCAGAAGGAATCAACTCACTAAAAGGGTCATGTCTGAGATGACCATATGTGCTTTGAAAAGTTAAAACAGTCACGTCTGAGGTGACAAAGTGTTTTTAAAAGGGTCACGTCTGAGGTGACCAAAGTGGTTAAAAGGATCACGTCTGAGGTGATCAAAATGTTTTCAAGATAAAAGGATCATGTCTGAGATGATCAAAGGCTCATAACGTTAATTTAATTAATTTAAAAGAGTTTAAAAGTAAATTGATAAAAATGGCAGAAAATTAACTAAGTATGACCCATTCGCACGAATGGACCATACGTATGGATTAACCATACGAATGAAGTCCATTCATACGAATGAACTATGAGTATGGACCATCCAACCGAATGGCCCATACGATTAGTCCAGTCGGAGGCCTAAGTGCTAACAAGTGAGTCAGTCGCACGACTGATCTTCAGTCGGACGATTGGAGACGGGCGACTGACCCAATCGCACGACTGAGTCCCACTCGCACGACTGAAAGGTGCGTATGAACTCAGTCGCACGATTGGATCTAGGGTTGGTATAAATAGAGGTGGAGTCGGTCGCAGAGACTCATCACCCTCAAATCACCCCTAAATCGCACTCCCTACCGTTACTCTGCCAAAATTTCATTTGCCCTAGTTTTACCGTTGATTGTGAGTTACTAACGTTCGTCATTCATCATACAGGTAGTTTGCAGTCTTCTCTCATCAAAAACAGAAAGATTGGAACCCTAATTGGGATTGTTCGACTGTGAACCTTGAACCGAGACAATAAAGCCCTAATAACCTATTAAAGCCAAGCAAAATGTTAAAATTAAGTCAAATAGGTTATTATTAATGAGAATGCGAGTCTAATGAACCGGTTAATTGAGTTAAAAGACTTAGTTTGTGAAGTTTCGAACGATTGACGACTGAACTACTGAGACAGACGACTGGTCGTCCGGATGAACTTCAGTCGCACGACTGAAGGGGGCGATTCACTTAACCGCACGACTGAATCATGCGAATGAGACTCAGTCGCACGACTGGTGTAACCGCATAAGAGTACATGCGCATGAGTCCAGTCGCACACTCAGTTGTGCGCATGAGGTCATTCTCACGTCTGAACCTCAATCGCACTGTTTAGTCGCACGACTGTCTTCAATCGTGCAACCTCAATTGCATGACAGAGAGATTTTATTTAAAGTCTAAGTGTTTCATTATACTCTTAGCCAACGGAACTAATGTTTATATTGTTATGTGTTACAGATGGCGAGTCGATGGAACATGAGCACCAAGCACAACATCTGTGCTCATCTGGATTTGACATCCAGGAACGCAGCTGACTTCGCAGGCATTATTACGTTTTTGTTGAGATCCAGGATCGCTCATGCTATCGCTACACCATGCACGCCGTATAGATCAGTGCAGCAGGCCTTCTGGGAAGGCGCGTCTGTTGATAGATCCTCTGAGCCTCATTGCATCAAGAGTTCGATTTTTGGTGAGGCTATCACTGTATCAGAGGAGGATCTGAGGATTGTTCTACAGTTTGGGGATGATGCTGATTGTCCTACTCGTCTACACCCCCTCACTGTCAGAGGATGTTTCATGAGAGCCAAGTACTCTGGGGACATCAATGCGGGGGTACTCAACAAGAGTAACCTCTGTCCCCAGTTTAAGTATCTTGCGCACGTGCTGCTAAAGTGTATAGCTTCCAGGAAGGGAGGTTTTGATGAGCTTTCCGACCAGATCCAGAACGCGTATGTTGCGTTGGTGCTGAACCACCCGTTCAGCTTCTCCAAGATGATATTCACCTACCTGGTGGAGAACATCGAGGGGAAAGGGAAGGAAGGCTTCTGTATGTACCCCAGATTTATACAGATGATCATTGACCAGAAGCTTCCCTCCCTGCCAAAGGAGAAGGAGGATGCTGTTGTTCTTGAGGTTATGGACGACACTACTCTAGGGAGGATGAAGGTATACAGGGGGAAGCAGGTGAAGCCCCCTGTCAGGAGGTTGTTTGGGCATCTGGCCCGTGCTGATTATGTGGCGCCAGCCAAGAGAAAGTGGCGCCACGATGACAGTGATTCGGATGTTGAGCATATTGCTATACCAGATACTGACTCTGATGATGATGATAGCGGCGACGCCGGGGATGATATGCCTGCTCCATCTAGAGGCACTGATTCAGACGTTATTCCCCCGGGGTCAGCCACTGCCGGAGAGGTCGCTGAGATGGCCGGTTTCCATCAGGAGTTTGTAGCTGGGGATCAAGAGGAGGAGGAGTCAGATGAGGAGCCCCTCACCAGGACTGTGGGAAGTAAAGTTCTTCCCACAGACCACGGGCTTAGGGTGATTGGTGAACACCCTCGGGACACCTCAGAGAGAGAGACTGACCCGAACTATATTCCGGGCTCAGTGGGCAGAGCTACAGGGGGAGCATCCACTTCCACCGGGACTAGGAGGAAGCGGATGGCTCAACCCCATGGATTGAAGAAGAAGAAGCGTCGCATGACCTTCGTTACCACTGCTGCCACTTCTTCCACCACCACTACCACCACTACTGACATACCACCCATCACCACAGCCACCACATCCACTACTCCCACTACCACATCCACCACCTTACCTACCACCACTGTATCCTTCCCACCCACCACCAGACCATTCACACCTACTTCACCAGCACCAGCCCATCGACCCATATTCACCACTGCCACTTCCACCACCACCTCACATCATGCTGGACCCTCAGCCCAGCCACCACATGTTTATGGATCTACTCTACCTCACATCGGGGTAGAGGAGCAGCTCTCAGCGCTTAACCGTATGGTGATGCGACTGCTTGCTGCAGATGAGGAGAAGGCGGCGCAGATTCGCCAGCTGACCGACCTGACTGCTGCCCAGTCTCAGCAAATGGCAGAGCAGGCTCGGGTGATAGACCAGCAGAACCAGCTAATCGATGCACAGAGAGTCGAGATGTCCCAACTCCAGGACCAGCAGGCTCAGTCCGTCAAACGTATAGAGGAGTTGGAGACGACCAACAAGACGATTATGCTGAGGTTAAAGGGGTCGAAGGATGAGCCCCTGAAGCTAAAGGAGGGTGACGGGGATGATGGAGATGGTGATGATGAAGATGATGATGATGATGAGGAAGATGATGATGATGAGGAAGAGACTGAGGAAGACAGGACAGAAGGTAGAGATGATGATGACGAGGCAGAAGGAGGGGATGCGGCTGCATCGGCCTCTGCTTCAGGTCAAGAACGACGATCTAAGCATCGACAGGACCAGTCATCCACCACTTCTGCTCCTCCGAGCGACACGCCCTAGATTCAAGACAAAAGTACAGATTAGATGTCTTATGTATTTATTTAATTTGTATTTGAATCATGTAATGAAAAACAAGTGTGTTGAATGTTTATATATTAAGTTAATATAAGTCTGTTTGATTAATTACTAATGGTTTATGTGTTGATTGTTTATATCAAACAGATCCAAACTTTCAAAGGGATGAGTTTGACTTTGCTCCCCTTCAAATGGTCAAGACTCAATTAACCATGATTCTTGACCTACAAGGGATTGTCAGAAGGTCTGTGAGTTATACCCCTGAAGAAGGGGAAATAATTCATGACCTATCTGATGAGCAACTGGCAGAGATGTTCAGACTCAATCCTGATGAAATAGTCAAGGATGCTCCAACAGTTGATTCAACCAGTGATGAGGAACTTAATGACATTGATGAAGTTGAGGTTGAAGACATTACTGCTGAAGAGTACCCTCAGTATGCTGACGCCGAGGGAAATGTGGCCCCCAATCTGGGTGAATCCCTAGTCAGTGATACATTTGAGGTACTAGATAAGATGGAGCAGGAAACTGAAAAGACTGAAGGAACAGCCCAAGCCTCCAATGATGACGTAGACATTTGCAAGGCTGAGTGGGCTGCCTGTTTTGAAGAAGTAAGAGCCCAGCATGCTGCACCAAAGAAAGATGCCTACACCAAGCTCTACAGAGTCAAGAAACACCATAAGGTGTCAGGCAGGATTATCTCATGGGCTTATTTTGATGACCTTAACGCGTATGCAGTTAAGAGGGAGCAGGGAATAGAGTACTTCAGGTTCCCACATGATCTGAAGACTCTACCTGGTTTTGAGCTCAACCAGCTGGCTAAGCTAAAGCTACTGTATGCTGACCCAAGAAAGATGTCAGGCTGGTTTGAGGCTGCCCTGAAGAAGGAGTACCACACCAGATGGGTTAACTTCAGACCACAACAGCCTACGAGGTATATAAGAAGGTCTGAGGTTGATGCCATTACTGGCAAGCCCAAGATTGTGCTGAAGTGGAGTCCTCCGCGCACTATGTTGAGAATCCCTCTCAGGGAAATGCCACAGGACTTCACTCCACACTTCAAATGGTGGTACTATGATTGGAGAACCGCTGAAGCTGTCATAGTTCTGAATAAAGAGGGCCAAATGGATACCATCAGGGTATTCGACCCAATGTGGCTAACCAACTTGTCTGCTAATGATGTCTACACATTATACAAGTGGCCACTGTTCTATGACACACAAGACATTGTACAAGCCCTCCAGTTCCAAAACGTTATACGACTTTGCTTTGCGTTTGAAATACACGCAGGAGTCACTAAAGAGGAGAAGTACAAGAAATATAAGGAGGTGATGCAGAAGACAAGAGATTAGATAGATCTAGGTCCAAGGGGGAGTTTGTTGATGCATGTATGTCTCTAGATCATGAGTTGTAATGTAATAAATCTTGTCTGTCTGTTTATGATGTAATAGTATCACTTAATGAAATGATATGAATTGGTTGTTACTTGTAATGTTTAATATTTCATTAATGAGTCGTGATTGAATTGATTGGGTTTATGATTGTTTGAATGATTGCACATTATGTTATATTAATTAAAACATTCAAACTTAACTTAATGAAGTTCTCATGCGAATGGCCCATGCGAATGGACCACACGCATGAATTACTTCATACGATTGAATCAATCGCACGACTGAACCAGGAGACTGGATCAGTCGTATGATTGACACATAAGATTGACTCAATCGCACGACTGAACACTCAGTCGTGCGGATGAATCAACCGCATGGTTCAATCGCACGACTGAACCATACTTATGGACCAGTCACACGATTGAACAATACTAACCTATAAATAGACCCAATTCGTGGAAAAACGTAAGCATTCATCCCATTACGATTCCAGACGTACCCTAGCCGTCCAGAAGCCTCCCAAATCGTTCTCCAAGTTCACAGAACACATCAGATCGATTCCTAATCGATTTCTGACGTTGATTTCAATTCTTGATTGATTCATCGTGTGTTCTCACTGATTGGATCGCCAATCAAATAGGATTCCGCACTATTTGAGTTGGTTTAACACGCTAATCACTCGGTATTTCGTTCAAATACCAGGTCCTAACACAAACGAACCCCTGTTCAAGCTATTAAGTCTGTGTAGGTCCCCATATACTCACCTTTACAGGAGGAAGTGGACACTAGAGCTCCCACTTCCCCTGAGGAGCAAACCACTCCCATCTCTTCAACTATCAAGGATGAGGTTCCTCATGCTCACCCTGATGAGCTCACAAGCCCAACAGCCTTAAGCCTTCACTCTGAGTCTCAACACTCAAGTGAACAACCTTCAGGGGACAGCTACCATCCCCAGCGTTTAGATCTAAATCAACCCATTCCCAACATATCTTTCTATACTGATGAAGACTTAGGATTCAGTGAGTACCATGAATCTCTCTTCTCTTCCCCTACTCAAAGAGAGATGAGTACTTCTGAGTCTCCTCAGTCTAGCCCACATCAGTCACCTATAACTGAGGTGGACAATTTTGAACCTGTTCAGGATGTCCATATGGAAGAGGCTCTCACTTCTGCAAGTGATTACATCATTAAGACCTCAACCATGACAACTCAGCCCACTGACATCTCAACTGAGATTGCTAGTGAGCAGAGGAAAACCAGCAGCCAAGAACCTCAAGCTGGTGGTGAGAGAGAGGACTTTGGTCCAATCATCTTATCCCCCACTGATTCTTCTGATGAAGAAGAGGGGAATTTGAGACTAAAGGTGCAAAAACTGTCAAAAACATGCTCCTATTTAGTCTTTAAGGTCAGTCACCTTGAATCTCAGGTGACTACCTTACACAATAGGGTCAATGATCAGCAACTTCAGATTTCATATCTTAAGGAAAAACTAGCTGGGAGACCTTTAAGAAGAGCTCAACTAGGAACACAACAACCTGTGGATGTGATTGATTTATCCTCCAGCTCACCTATGCAAGTGGGTGATGCTACCAAAAAGGGGGAGAAAGTTATTGCAGCCACAGAACCTGGGAGTTCTTCACAGAGAATGGACATAGAGGACTCACCATCCTCACTTGCAATTGTGCATTCTCAGCAACTTCCTCAAGTTCACATTAATGTGGACTCTATAGACTCTATCATCAGGAGTCTCTTTGAGGAAGGTATACCAAGGGCTGTGTCATCTCCACCTCAAGGAACTTCAAACTACATCATAAGGTGGAGGTATGATGCTGATAGAAGAGCCCTTATTCTTCACAGAGTTCAAAGGCAACAAGAAGTATTTGACTTTCAAAGCTTGAACTTATATGAAAGTTTGGATCTAGTCAATATGTCACTTGTCAATCCAAGCAACTCAAGACAAGCTGACAGATTGGCTCAAAGAATCCAAGACAGGATCACTGCAGAGTTCAGCTTAAGAAGGAGACTTAGGCAATCAGGCAACGTCATCAGTCAACTGGATGTTGAGGTGGACCCTAAGATTAGTTTCATAGGGGAAACCTTGACTGAAGGCCCAGTGACAGAACCTGAGATCCCTGTCTCATCATCATCAACTGCTGCAGAGATTCACATTCCCTCTGAGACACCTGCTGGTGAAGGTGTTTCTCAGCCTCTCTCTGGCCAGAGCATGGATGCTACACCAAGCAATGAAGGCCAAACCTCTATCCACCCTAAGTCACAAAGGTCTGTGGGTGACAAAGGGAAAAGGATTTTGACTCTTGAGGAAATTGAGGAGGAAGAGAGAGAGAGAGGAAAAGGAAGCTAAGGGGAGAAAGTTCCTCTGGGTCTTCAGGCTTTTTGCAAGCTGCAATCAGGGCTGCCCCCAGACCAAATACTCAAGATGATAAGCTAAGGGCAGTCAGGATTACTTACCTGCAGACCAGGAACTATGATATTGATGAAATCATCTCCTTTCCCTTAGAACAACTAAATGAACTGGCTGACATGGAAGTGTCAAGAGAGATGAAAGAAAAAGATGATGCAAGGTTACTTCTCTAATTCATAGAGGAGAAGAGACAGAAAAGACTCTACAAGCATGCTCCTACTCTCTCCCAGTTCAAGAAAGCCCTATACAAGAAGATGTGGTTCAACAAGAACCTCAGGTAGACAAAGAAGAAGATAGGATCAAAATGATCAACTACCTGAGTGCCACAGGCTTCTATCAGGCAGATGCACTTCTTCCCTTATCCTATGACTTTGTTGAGTTTGAGTACTTAAAACAACTTGAGCTTGAGTTAGTCAAGGAGAGAAAGACAACTAAGAAGAAGCTAAGGGAAGAAGCTGCAAAGTCAAGAGCTATCATCCAAAAGAGTATGAAAAAGTCTGCTGACAGACAAATGATCATGAGCTTCTTGAAGCTATATGGATTCTCCGGAAGGAGACTTGGCCCTATGTCTCTATCCACAATGGATGAGCATATAAGGGTAATCAAGCAGAAGATTAAGAGTGGTGAACTGGTTGACTTACACTCTCTTCCAAGTCAAGTCCCACCTAAAGTGGAGGTCAAGGTTGAACAACCTGAGACAACACAACCCAGACCTCCTGCTGAGCCTCAGCAAGCTTCATCTTCTGATCCACAGCAGGGTCAAACTCCCTCTCCTTCTGAACCTGTGAGGGAGGAACAACCAACTAAGAAAGACAAAGATAATCAACAAGGTGCTACAGACCAGTCTTCTCAGTTAAAGTCAACTAAGAGGAAGAAGAGGATGGCTTCTAAACCAAAGTCTAAGAAGAAGAAGCCTAAATCATCTACCTCTACACCTCAGGCTGAGTCAGATCAACTTGAGGAAGTGCATGAAGAGGCAGCCCAATCAACTCCAATGCAAGTGGCTCCTCTGGCAGCTGAGACACCAATCTTATTCTGGACCTTCTCTACCAATCCAGAAAGATGGCATGTAATCAGAGATCAAGGTGTTGAGAATGTCTATACATAGCAAGACATAATCAACTTACCTCTACATGATCTCTTTGAGATGAGAAGATACTATGAAAGTCTGAATTATCCTGACCATCTAATGAAGAAGGGTATGGTCATGATTGTGCTGAAGACTACTAACATCTGAAGATCTTCTAAATGTTTTTGTAGCATCAGCCTAGGGGAGTTTGTAAGGATTCTTTTAAGTCTGATGCAAACCAAAACATCCAAAGTCTCTCTGCAAGAAATGCACTAAGTACTGAAGTAGAATTGCTTCGGAAGTTTTACACCATGCACTAGAAATATTCTAAGTGTAAAATCTTCCGAAGCCAAGACCAATATCTTCCAAAGCCAAATATGAAGTCTTCCGAAGCCTCAGAGACAAAGTTTTCCGAAGCTTCGTCCTATGAAGACAGATTTCTTCCGAAGACTTTTAGTAACATGTTTTATCTGATGTACTGTTTCATAAAGCTGGACACCTTTCCGCTGCATCTCTGTAAAGTCACCAACTTACATGAGTTGGTGAAAAGGTCCATACTTTTGGTAACTGTACATTGAGGTCTTGAGTCTGTAACCTTCTACTTTATGTACTTTATCCTTTTTGTAATAGATAAGGATGTGAGCTATGGCATGTCATAGTCACAAGGTCAAAAGGCAGATATGCCTTTTGATTCTACAATTGATTTTGTTTGTGTCTAGTCAATTGTATCCAGCTGGCTTTCAAAGTATAGTCGGCTGTAGGTTGTAGTATAAGTATTCCTTGTTCTAGTATCTTTCTTTATGCTTTGTAACACTTGTAATAGAACTTGAGAAAGCAATATACTGCATCCTTGAAACCCAAATCTCTTGTTCTGTCTCTTTATTATTACTTGTGTTCTTTGTATCATTATCTTGGTTAATCCAGTTTACTGTTTGATCAAGTTTGGTTAATCTCCTCTTTGTGTTGTTGTGTTGTAATTGTTAAGCCCTTAACCGGTCCTGCATTTTTCTTGATAAATAATAATTATGTGTATTATCAAGTGAGATGGTTAGTCATATTTAGGGTTTTATGTTAAACACTTTGTCATTGAATGTAATTGTGGTTTTGATTGAGTTAAACAATTTGTTTATAAAGAAAGTTATTTGATTTATTATCAGTTTTCGGTTTCTTTGCATCGTTCATTGAGAAAAGTAGAAAACGTGATATAGATGAATTGATGACTTTGTGAATAAAGGAGTCTTAAAAGATTGTTTCTTGTTATCACTTCAATCAAAAGCCAAGATCTTGAGTCGTGTTATGAAACCCTAAAATACATCTGATAAATCATTAAACTTGTAGAACTTGAAGTCCGGAAGTGATTGTTTCTTAATATTCAATCAAATTCGTTTTAAAGTTTCTTACTTTATGCAATTGTGATCATTAATTCATTCAAAGTTTCGATTTTTAATTATAAAGTTTGTGTCTTTTAGTTAATCGAGTCGCGTTATTTAAATACTTTCCACATATTTCCTGTGGAGACGACTTTACTTACCCTTACACAATAAAGGTAGCTAAGACTAGTTATATAACTTGTTTTTGATCGAGTCTCGACAACCAGATCATTGTGGTCAATTCATTTCTATAAGATTAAGGGGCTGTTTGGTAGCCTCTTAATGGTTCAATTAAGAGGCTACCTCGAACCGTTAAGAGGCTTGAGTGTTTGTTTAAAAAAAAGGAGGCTCTTAACTGAACCATTCAGTGATGAATGGTTCAGATATGAAAAGATGCTGAATAAAACTTGAGATACAAATACCCTCACAAACCTAACCCTCATCTTCAACCTTCACTTCCCGTCATCTCCCTCCCCCACCCCAGCACCGGCGCCGTCTCTTTACCGTCGGCGTGCCAGACCGCAGCCAGCCCCTCCCCCAACACACTGAAAGATTCAAACACCAACACGGTCATTCAAGGGAACAACTCAGTTTATGTCAAGCATAGTAAGTCCTTAATTACAGTGGCCAGTTGTGATTAGCCACTTACTTTACTCTTCATACCCCGAGCATTACCTATCCTGACTACATCAGTAACTAAATCTACAAGCAGCACATAAACCACATAACATACGCACGTAATACCAATTAACATTAAGAAAATACCTAATGGCACGCAGCTACTTAGACTGGCATCCCTTCCCTTTCCGTCCTATTTTCAGTTTAAGTTAAGGTTTATTTTGAAAATTTACCCGTTTCACTTAAACTTTGGCTCTGATACAAAAACATTAATCAAAAGAATGCCATCCAAAAATACCAAGTAGCTGCCCCGCGCCATCCTCAGTAATGCTCACCTGCCAACTGAAAAATGCATAAAAGTCAGCGTTGCTGATTGAGTTCTAGTTTTATAGTAAAACATACTTTATCTTTCGCTTAAAACCGTTCTTTACAATCGTACGTGATCATGCACTTTACATACACATAGATATATCATTATTATCTTCATTATCCGTTCGTTCAATTCATACATTCGTCATTAAATCACTACTTTCATTCGAACCAATGCCATGTGCTTCATCCCACCGTCATGCATAAAGCGGGTACTGGGCCTGAGGTCTTTCATAGACCCCGAACATTGTGCACGAACCTGACTCCAGTACCTAGGGTAAGCGACAAGGGTCCCATACATATGGTCCATCACAAGGATTGAACCCCAATGTGCATCCTTCCGGGGTAATTAACCTGCACACAGTTGAGCTAACACCCTTCATTGGGTGTGAACCTCCATAGATTTGCTTAATCACACGGATCAAGCCCCAGTGTGCATCCTTCCGGGGTAGCTAACCCGCACACGGTTGAGCTAACACCCTTCATTAGGTGTGAACCTTCATACATTTGCTTGCAAGCCTTTCTTACTTTCGTTCATTCATTAATGCATGCATTCTTTCATTACGTTCCTCTTTTCATTATCTTCCACTTTACGTTACATAATACTTTTCATTTCATTCATTAACATTCAACGTAAAGCCACGGGAAAATAATCATTCATAACAAGGAACATGAATATAAACATACAACATCACCATACAAGGCACCATCATACATACATAACGTACCACATACATACTATCATGCATGAGCACCAATCATACATCATGCATGCCCATCATATCAACTATGACCTCAAAAAGTCAACTTACATACCCTCGGGAACCTCCCAAGTCAAAGCCTACATTTACCTTTTTCTCCCGAGAATCAAAAAATAAACTAAGTTCTTTCGAGCGCATGAGCCCTATTTGGGTGTATGGGCACTATTCAGTCGCATGGCCTTCCAGGCGCATGAGAACACTTAGGCGTATGAACACTATGGGGCGAATGAGTACTTAGACGTATGGACACTATGGGGCGAATGAACACTTAGGCGTATGGAGAGTCTTCAGACGCATGGGCACTATGGGGCGTATGGACCCCCAGTCGCATAGCCTTCAGTCGCATGACTTTCACTCGTGTGACCTTCAGTCGCATGACCATTCGGTCGTATGGCCTTCAGTCGCATAACCTTCAATCGCATGCCTTTCAGTTGCATGAACTTCAGTCGCATGACTTTCATGTGTATGACCCTCAGTCGCATGGCATTCAGGCGCATGGACTTCAGTCGCATGCCTTTCGGCCGTATGGCCTCCAGTCGCATGCCATTCGGTCTCATGGCTTCCAGTCGCATGAGCCCTAGCTGGGTGCAAAATGCAGTCTCTTCGAACCCTAAGTGCAGATTTCGGCCTCCGACCCTTTTCTAACATGTTCTAAGCTTAAACCAACCATCCTAAGCCTTAGAAACATAACCATAACATCATTCAAGCATCACAAGCCCAAACACGTGCCCCACCCGTTCGCACACACACTCACACACGCACAAACGGGTTCAACACACAACACACCCAAAAACAGTTTATGTATGCATTCCAGCCCCAAAATCGGTCAAAAACATATAAAAAAGGGGTCCTAGAACTCACATTAACAGCCTCTTCACCTTGATCTTCAAGAATCGTAGCTCTCTGCTCTTTTCCCCTTTCTCTCTCTCTCTCTCTCTGAACCGAATGAACAAGTGAGGTGAGGGGGAAGTGGGCCGCCATACCCCCCCCTTTACACCCACTCTTCCAAAAATTTTGTCCTTTTCGCAAGATTGGTCCCTCAACTTGGACTTTATTTCTTTTCTTTCTTTTTCTTCTTTTTTTGACTAAAAAAATAACCGGGCGTTACAGAAACAAATCAATAAATCACTTATCAATTGAATAAGAAACAAGAAAATTAACCTGATAAATGGAGCAAATCCACAACCCTTCTGACTTCACTGAATCAACCAGACAACCACAGGGGCACAAAATCAAAAATCGATCACAGAAAACTAACCAATTCAGTTCACTGTTTTATTGCTAGAATGCTTGTCGCTTGAATCTTGATTCTTGATGATCTGTCGATTGTCGAGTGTGGGTTCGCAAGCAATGAATCAGTGTTGTAGAGACTAGAGTGTGGCCGTGTGGGTTCGCAAGCAGTGATGTAGAGAAAGTAGAGTGTGGGTTCGCAAGCTGCCAAGCAGTGATGTAGAGTTGGGTTCGCAAGTAGGGTTGAGGGCCGGCTGATTTGTAGTTGAAACGAAGGGGTCGTCGGTCGACCGTTGAGGCATTGACTTCACCACAACCATTCTTGAACTCGAACTCGAAGAGTTGCGACTCGCACCACAACCATTCTTGAAGCTGTCGAAGTGTCGCTTGATTATCTCGAGATTCAAACTAAAAAGTTGGATAGCCATATTGGACTTTGGAGATTGGCCGATTGGGGGGCGATCTGAGGAATGAGAATGAACCGATGAAGTTTTGAAGATGAACTGTAAATTACAATTTAGGGCTATGGATCCTTGGGCTTGAGACTTGAGATGCCATATATGTTATTGGGTTTGGCTCAAAATTAGAGGCCCTATAGTTTTGGGAGGCCCAAAGCCCTAGCTTGGGCCATTTCTAGTATTGGGCCGACCCTGGCCACTGTGGACAGTAGTGAGGTCGGGGAAGATGACACCATCGGAGAGGGTATCTTGAATTTTGAATTTGAAACTGATGCAGGAGCGTGATTTTGATTTTGAAATATGCAATGCAGGAGCTTGTTGAGTTTTATGATTCCCAATTAGGGTCTAGGTCGGAGAAAAAGAGTTAGATGCTTTAAAAATTATACAAGATGCATAAAGAGTTGTACATCTTTTAATTTTAAGAGTTTTGTATGAAATGACTTGTTTGCCCTTCTTATATGCATATTAATATAGTATATATATATATATATATATATATATATATATATATATATATATATATATATATATATATATATATAATATATATATATATATATATATATATATATATATATATATATATATGTATATATATATATATGTATATATATATATATGTATATATATATATGTATATATATATATGTATATATATATGTATATATATATATATATATGTATATATATATATGTATATATATATATATGTGTATATATGTATATATATATATATGTATATATATATATATATATATATATATATATATAAATATAATATTCACAAAAACCTTATCGACCAAGATTCATGACTTCGCGAACTTAGGACGCGTACTAATATTCGTGTCATGTCACTCTCTGTATATCAATTTTCGATAGAAATGGTTCTTTAGAGTTTACAATAAATTTCGAGTTAAATAAAAATAGAAATAAATAGTTTAGGGTTTAATATAAATGTTCAATAAACTGAAAGTAATTAATTTATAAATAGTTAAGGGACTAAAAAATTATGTTAACCTTCTATTATAATGATAACCATGTTAACTATTCCAGATCAATTAAAATTATTATTATTATGTTGGAATAGCATTATTACATATATACAATAATGTGCTTTTATGTATATATGTAAGTTCGTAAGCGTATAAAATTTACACTAGTGTAAGTTGCATTTACATCTCGTAAATTAAATCTAAGCTTTTGATTTTTGAAAATTCACAGTTCAATTCTTTTGAATAAAAAAGTATAAATTTATACTTGTTTGGGACCCTTTTTAACATTATCTAGATCCATGATTGTGTGCCTTCATTTAAACCATAAACTACAAAAACTTAAGTCCTTCAATAGCTCATTAAACGTGCACGCAATCACAAAAGGTAAAGTTTCTTTGACAAACACGAGACTTTGAGGTAACTTCTAATGTGTAAGTCATTTTGTTTGTAGGTACGTCAGTCTTGTTACACAATATGCATATATGAATAACCATGCCATTCTTTTTTTCATTATACCTAATTAGGTACTAAATCAGGCCTTCTCGGCAATGGCCTCGTACATCCTTATAGTGATATCCCAATTTTGATTCCTTGTTACAACCACAGGCTTATGCTCTACTGATACACTAGAAGTCTATATCTTGATACATTAGGGGATTGGTATGGAGTGTTGCGCATGTAATCTTCAATGGCATAAAACTACACAAATAAACAATTGGCAATAAACTAAAATAATAATAAGTTAAAGTGAAATTAATTGAATATCTTCATTTTCAATTCCAATTAAAAGTAAGGTATCATCTTCAGTTGCAACTTGATTGTACTCGTTGCCAATATGATCATGACCATAATTTGCATCACTAACCGTAACAAGCTAGTTAATAATATACAGATAAATATGCTAGTAACATTTATAAAAGTCCAATTATATAGTAAAAACAAACAAATGATGTATATATACCACACAATTGAGACGTATACGTAAGTTGATAGGCCTACTAACTCTAAAAAGTTAAAAACAAAACTTTATACAATACATAATCAATTAAACCAAATAAGACATACATACAAGAACAATTCAAGTGGCAAAAACATTGACATGTATTAGAAAAGATAACTAATTGTAAGGATTCCTGAAGTCTGATGCAACCCAAAACAGCTTAAGTGTCTCAGCAACATGCACTAAGTACTGAAGTGAAGAATGCTTCGGAAGTTTTACACAAAGCATTAGAAAATACTCTAAGTGTAAAATCTTCCGAAGCCAAGACCAATATCTTCCGAAGCCAAACATGAAGTCTTCCGAAGCTTCAGAGACAAAGTCTTCCGAAGCCTCATCCTATGAAGACAGATTTCTTCCGAAGACTTTTAGTACACATGCTTTATCTGATGTACTGTTCCATAAAGCACCTTTTCCGCTGCATCTCTGTAAAGTCACCAACTTACATGAGTTGGTGAAAAGGGCCTTGCTTTTGGTAACTGTACATTGAGGTCTTGAGTCTTCAACTTTCCACTTTATGTACTTTATCCTTTTTGTATTGTATAAGGATGTGAGCTATGGCATGTCATAGTCACAAGGTCAAAAGGCAGATATGCCTTTTGATCCTACAATTGATTTTGTTAGTGTCTAGTCAATTGTATCCAGCTGGCTTTCAAAGTATAGCCGGCTGTAGGTTGTAGTATAAGTATTTCAAGTTCTTGTATCTTTCTTTATGCTTTGTAACACTTGTAAAAGAACTTGAGAAAGCAATATACTGCCTCCTTGAAACCCATACTCTCTTGTTCTGTCTCTTTGCTTTACTTGTGTTCTTTGTATCACTTTGGTTACCCAGTTCACTGTTTGATTAGAGCTTAGTTATTCTCCTCATTGTGTTGTTGTGTTGTAATTGTGTTAAGCCCTTAAACGGTCCTGCAATTGGTATCAGAGCTTTCCAGGCTCTTGATATAAGATCTAACCATCTTAAGATCCCTCACACACACAAAAGCTAAACTCTTCAAATGGCTGCCATCTCTAAGACTGATATGGAGACTGGAACCATGAACAAATCCCCACTGATCACTCTTGATGATTTTGACACCTGGTGCATGAGGATGGAAGGCTTCATCAGGTCTCTTGATTCAAGAATGTGGGAATCTGTTGAGAATGGACCTTTCATACCCAGCACCCCCTCTGCTACTGGTGCTGGTATGATTCCTAAAGATGTGGCCAACTACTCAGATGAAGATAGAAAAAGAGTAGAGATTGACAGGAAGGCCATGACTGCTCTTCAGACTGCTCTCCCAAACTCTGTATACAGAGGCTTTAAGAAGTGCAAGACAGCCAAACAGCTGTGGGATGCACTGAAGCTGATGTATGAAGGCTCCTCTGAAGCCAAGGAGAACAAGAAAGATCTTCTGAAGCAGCAGTTTGAAAATTTCACCTTCAAAGCAGGTGAACCATGACCCAACAATACTTCAGGTATGTTGAGATTGTGGATACCCTAGTGGATGGAGGAGTTCCTCTTGAGAACAGGGACATTGTAAGGAAGTTCATGTCCTCACTTCCTAGGCAATGGACACACTATTGTGTGGTGATCAAGAGGACTGAGAACCTTAAGACTCTTACTCTTACAGAGTTGTATGGGATTCTCAGTGGATACCAGATGGAGATGAACATGCAAGGTTCATCTGGCAACTCCAACAATCAAATGGGTTCAGCCCTTCATGTGGTTGAAAGGGCAGCATAGAACCTCAGCATCATCTCTATGCTACCCTGACAACTCACAAAAGGGTCCTTTCATCACCTTCCCGGAGACACCAAGGGAGAACTTTACTCAAGGAAGCCCATTCCAAGAGACAAGTTCTTCTCAAGCCTTTGTGTCTGCAGATGAAAGCTGTGGGAATTATCTCTTCACTCTTGAAGACCTGGACTGTATCCATCCAGATGACCTGGAATACATGGAGATAGTTCAGCAGATGGCTCTCCTCACTCACAGAGCCAAGAAGTTCTACAAGAGGACAGGAAGAAGATTTCCAAGCAATGCTACCAGCAGTAAGTTTGGGCTGGATAAAAGCAAAGTTAAGTGTTACAACTGTAACCTTATGGGTCACTTTGCCAGGGAGTGTAAGGCACCTAAAGCAAATGGGGGCCAAACACAACCCAGACCAAACTTTACTGACAAAGCTCCTCAAGCTGAGAAGACAAAGCAACATGCTGCTGTTGCTGTTGAAGAAGGAGGCTTTGACTGGAGTTTTCAGGTGGAGGATGCTTCTCCAAACCAAGCACTGATGGCTGACCATGATGAAGCCAAGGTATTTGGAACATCTTTGCTCCCCTGAATGCATTGCTAAAGTAAATAGATACAGGTCCTATAACCTAGAGATGAGATCTGATCTTGAGTCATTAAACATATTAAAATCTGATTTTAGAAAGTCTGAAAATGATTACAAGTTAAAGATAGAAGACTTGGAGAAAACCATTTCAGTACTAAACATGAACATACAGATTTCAGAACTCAGATCCAAGATCTCATCACTAAGTTAACTGAGTGCCAGGCTGAGCTTGTGATCAGCAAAGCCAAGGCAGAGAAGAGTGTTCTTGAAGAAGAGACCTTCAAGAACATGATATCCTCATCCCTGCACAACAAAGTTTGTTATCAAAATAGACAGGGACTAGGATCAAATGAGATAGCTCCTCCACACACAATCTTGTCTGTAAGATCTCCTAGGTGTGGAACTTGTGAAGATGAGCTTCCTCTCATAGATCCTGTAAGTGAGGATGATGAAGAAGTGATAGTGAAGAATTCCTCTGAGAAGAGTGAAGAAGAGGATTCTTCCAAGGGCCACTATCCTTCTGAGGAGAAGAAATCAACTGTGATGACCAAGTCCAAAAGAAAGAACTTGATCAGAAAGAGCAAAAGAAAAGCAAAGAAGGCTCAAGAAATCAAGGCTACTTTTGATGCTAAGCAGAAACAAGTTTTTATCTCTGCAGGTTTCAAAGTAGTAAGGACTGAAGACATCAACCAAGACTCCTCAGCTAAGAGTCATGGTTCTTGTTCAAATCATCTCAGTGCCAAGAAGAAGACTGAGCTGCTGTGTACCACTGCTGCACAGCCTGGACCATCAAACTCCAAGAACAGTTCACAGCCCAAAGGAACTGTCTCAGCATCTACCAAGATGAAGTGGAGAGGGGATGTGACCAAAGCCAGTCTTGCTCTCAAAGGGAGACTTCTTTGAAGAAGAATGTTATGTGTTATGTGTGAAAGTACTTCTCACATTGCTAAGGATTGCCCATACAATCCTAAAAGTACTGTCCACATGACTAAAACAAAGACTTCAAAGAGTCTCAAGAAGTCTCAAGCTTCGGAAGGAAAGTCTGTTTCCTTCGGAAGCTCCAAATCAAAGAAGAAGGTAAGTGGAAAATTACCTTCGGAAGCAAAGTTGGTCTCGGAAGAAAGGAGTTCTTCCGAAGCACTAAAGTCTGCTGCAGTGACTGTAGACTCTTCCGAAGGATCAGTCATCAAAACTTGTGAAGTTCAAAAGCTTCTAAGGTTTTGAAGGTCAAGTCCAAGACTCCAAAGGTGGTGTGGAAGTCTAAGAAAGACCAAATGACTGAGGTTTCTCCATCAACAACAGCTGAAGATCCCTATAGTACAACCATAGGATCTATTACTGTTGCATTACCTTCTATTACTGTTAATGAGCCCAAGACAAGTAAGGCTTGGGTTTCCAAATGTAACTAATCATTTCTCTGTGCAGGAACAGCTCAAGACCAACAGGAATGTCTGGATAATTGACAGTGGCTGTTCCAGGCACATGACAGGCAATAGGTCTCTACTCCATAATTTTGAGAGAATTGATGGAGGACCAGTTGCTTTTGGAGGAGATGAAGGTGGTTACATTTCTGGAAGGGGCAAGGTCACAAATGGTAAGCTCAGCATTGAGAAGGTAAACTTTGTTAAGGAGCTTGGGTACAATCTTCTGAGTGTATCCCAATTTTGTGATCAGAGTCATAACATGCTCTTTACTGAGCATGAGTGCATTGTTCTCAACCTGGTGTGGTCATTCCTCATGAGCATATCCTGCTCAGAGCCCCCAGGAAAGGGAACATGTACAAGATGGATTTGCAAGAAACATCTCCCTCAGGAGAAGTTTCATGCTTTCTATCTAAAGCAAATAGTGATGAGTCTTTCCTATGGCATAAAAGAATGTGCCATGTAAACTTTAAGAACATGAATAAATTAATTAAACATGATCTGGTAACTGGAATGCCAAAGAAAGAGTTTACTAGTGATGATCATTGTGTGGCATGCCTGAAAGGGAAGCAACAACACAAAGTATCTCACAAGCCTAAGGAAAGAACTCCATCACTACTCCCCTACACTTGTTACATATGGATCTCTTTGGCCCCACCAGTGTAATGAGTTTAGGAAGGACCTCTTACTGTCTGGTGATCACAGATGATTTTACAAGATTCACCTTGGGTTCTTCCTTAGAACTAAGGATGAAACCCCTGAGATTCTGAAGAATTTCATCTTAAAAGTTGAGAATCAATGTGATCACAAGGTCAAAACCATAAGATGTGATCAAGGAACTGAATTCAAGAACCAAATCCTTGATGCATTTTGTGATGAAAAAGGTATTACAAGACAATATAGTGCTCCCAGGACTCCTCAGCAAAATGGAGTTGCTGAGAGGAGAAACAGGACACTTATTGAAGCTGCAAGAACTATGTTGTCTGACTCTAAACTGCCTATCACCTTCTGGGCAGAGGCAGTCAATACTGCTTGCTATGTGCAAAACAGAGTTTTAGTAGTTAAGACACATGGTAAGACTCCTTATGAACTTTGGCACAAGAGGAAACCTTTCATTGGTTTTCTCAGGTCATTTGGATGTCCCTGCACCATCTTGAATACCAAAGATCAAATTGCCAAGTTTGCTGAGAAATCAGATGATGGACATTTCATTGGATACTCTTCTCAAGCTAAAGCTTATAGAGTATACAATCTCAGAACTAGAATTGTTGAGGAGTCAGCCAATGTGACTTTCAATGAGCACACTCCCTGTGTGGTTGTTCTGGTCCGGATTGGCTGTTTGATCTTGATTTAGTTACCAACTGTTTTAACAAATCTTGTGAGCATGTTTCAGGATCTGCAGAAAATCTAAATACAGGTGATCCTGATCCAAGATTTGAGCTAGGAAGACCTTCAACTCATACATCTTCAGCTCCAGTTGGAACTACTTCAGCAAATGAGGTTTCTATCAGCACAACAATGACAAATTCAGCTGATACATCTGGCATGCCTTCAAATTCCAGCTCAGAGGCCTCTCAACCAGATAAAGATACCTCACTTGTAGAAGACAACAATGGTGATGGTGATAGTGATCAGGAATTTCTTGATGCTAATAACCACACCATAGATGACAACATCAATGATGTCTCACACTCATTGGATCAAGTTAATCTTGATAAGTGTGATAATGTGGAGGGTGAATCTTCAGGACCAGATTTAAATTTCTCAAATTTAGATCTTTCCCAACAACTTGCTGTGATCCCTCAGCTAAGGATCCACAAGTCTCACCCCACCACAAACATCATTGGAGATGTTGTCACAGGGGTAAGAACAAGAGGACAAACCCATGAAGCAAATGTTTGTCTTCACTCTTGTTTCTTATCTCAGATAGAGCCCAAGAAAGTTGATGAAGCTCTAAAGGATGGAAGTTGGGTTGAAGCTATGCAACAAGAGCTGCTTCAATTCAAAAGGCAGAAAGTTTGGAACCTTTGTCCTCTTCCTCATGGGAAGACTACCATTGGAACCAAATGGGTTTTTAGAAACAAGAAGGATGATAGGGGAATCATCATCAAGAACAAGGCAAGACTAGTTGTTCAAGGATACACACAAGAAGAAGGGATTGACTACACTGATGTCTTTGCTCCTGTAGCAAGACTAGAAGCTGTTAGGATATTCCTGGCATTTGCTGCATCCAAGAACTTCAAGGTCTACCAACTTGATGTAAAGTGTGCTTTCTTATATGGAGTGATTGATGAGGAGGTTTATGTCAAACAGCCACCTGGTTTTGTAGACCCTGATCATCCTGATTATGTCTGCAAGCTTGACAAAGCTCTTTATGGGCTGCATCAGGCACCCAGGAAGTGGTATGAGACACTATCTAAGTATCTCTGCAAGCATGGATACAGAAGAGGTACTATAGATGGAACCCTCTTCATCAAAGGACAGGGAAATGACTTATTGCTGGTTCAAGTATATGTTGATGACATCATCTTTGGTTCAACTAATCCAAAGCTCTGCAAAGACTTTGAGAAGCTGTGATGAAAGACAGATTTGAGATGAGTTCAATGGGAGAACTCAACTTCTTTCTGGGAATTCAAGTGAAGCAGGTTGAAGATGGCATCTTCATAAGTCAGTCAAAGTATGTTCAAGACATACTCAAGAGGTTCAATATGACTGATTGTAAGATTGCTAAGACACCCATAGCCAGAAACCACTCCCTTGGTCCAGATCTTGAGGGGGAGTGTGTAGATGAGCACTTATACAGGGCTATGATTGGGTCTCTTATGTATCTTACAGCTAGCAGGCCTGATATCATGTTTGCTACATGTATTTGTGCAAGATATCAAGCCAACCCTAAGATGTCTCACTTAATCACTGTGAAAAGGATTTTAAGATACCTCAAAGGTGCTTCAACACTTGGTCTATGGTATCCAAAGAATCCAAATTTCAATCTGTATGCCTATACAGATAGTGATTATGGTGGTTGCAATATGACTGCAAAGTCTACATCTGGGGGATGTCAATTCCTTGGTGGAAGGGTGGTCTCATGGCAATGCAAGAAACAATCCTGTGTGTCTGCATCAACTGCTGAGGCTGAATACATTGCTGCTGCAAGCTGCTGTGCTCAAGTGCTTTGGATTCAAAATCAGATGCTGGACTATGGATTTAACTTCAAAGAGACTCCTATCCACATAGACAACAATAGTGCTATCTCTATCACTGAGAACCCTGTGCAGCACTCAAGGACCAAACACATCAACATCAGGTATCATTTAATAAGAGATAACTATGAAAAAGGATTAATTAAACTAGTCAAAGTTCATACAGATGAACAATATGCTGATCTGTTCACCAAAGCTTTTGATGAACAGAGATTTAAGTATCTGATATCAGCTATTGGGATGATTAACTTTGAGTAGACTTTTTATTAAAACTAATTCTAATTATTTCTTCTTAAAATATGTGTGTCCTAAGTTGTCTAGTTCATCACTTTCATAAGCTCATGTTTCTTTGGATGTAAAATTCTTTTTGAAGACTTTCCTTAGATTCTTGAAAATTTCTGATACTTCGGAAGATAAAATTTTATCTTCGGAAGAAAAACATGTCTTTAAAATAAATAACTGTCTAAGAGATTTTACCTTCGGAAGAAGTAAAGTTCATCTTCCGAAGCTTAAAATTCTTATCTCAGACACTTATCTATTTTCAAGAACCTTTTCCTTCCGAAGCAAAATTAACCTTCGGAAGCTTTGTTTATTTTCATACAAAGCATTCAAGGGTTTATTTCTCTTCCGAAGCATAAATTATCAAGACTCTCAGGAAAATCTTCCGAAGCCATTTTAGCTTCGGAAGCTTTTTAATCAAAACTTCCGAAGACAAATAAACTTCGGAAGCTTTTCGAATTCCAAGAAAACTACTTTTTGAGCAAAAGTAAACTACTTTTTCAGAGGTGGGACCGACTTTCGGATTTCAAAGTTTATCCTCTTTCATTAACTTTGGTTCAAATCCTTTTCATATAAATACCCAACGGTTCCCCCTCTTTCCCACTATCTTCCTCAATTCTACTGTTTCTCTAACCTAATTCTCTAAACCGCCTTTGCTTTCTACCTTTCTTCACCCTTAAGCTTCTGAAATGGCCAACCTCAACCGCAGAAACAACCCTGATTTCTCCATGCAACTACACAGGCAACATAATCAAGTTGCTCTGTTAAGCTCTGAGAAAGATGCAAGTTTCTCAGAGATTTGCCAATTCTTGACTCTGTCAAACTACTTCACCTCCCTGACCATTGATCCTACTCTATATGAGGATCATTGCTTGAATTCTGGAAGACCTGCCAAGAGGTCATTATGGATGGGGAGAAGGCACTGTCTGCCACAGTGCAAGGGAGGACAGTCTTCATCACTCCGGCCATCATTAACCAACATCTACAGCTGGATGATGAAGAAGGTGAGGTGTCCTTCCCAAAAGAAGCTGTTAATCATTCTTTTGAGCAGATGGGCTATGAGGGAGATTTCTCTGTAAAGACCTTTAGGAAAGGGAAGGTCTCATCCCAATGGAAATTCCTGCTCCATGTGGTTATCCACAGCTTGTCAAACAAGCATGGTGGATGGGACCAGATTCCTGAGGATCTCTCCTTCATAGTTCATGGAATGGTTCAAGGGGTCAAGTTCAGGTATTCACAATTTGTTTATACTAATTTACTTGCAAACTTAGACTCCTTAGAGTATTACATGTTTCCTAGATATGTTCAACACATTCTCAACTGTGAACTGGGCTCACAGTTGAGGGAAACAGGTAATATTCTTAATTGGGACAGATGAAGCCCGGCATCTTTAAAATAATGAAGAAGCCAACTGTAGGCTTCTCTGGGGTAGAAACAGCCCTAGTCCCAAAAATGTTAGAGCTCATTGCTCAAGGTGACAACCTAGCAACACAAGCTAGTGTTGAACCCACACCTCTTTTGTCCCTACCATTAAAAAGACCAGAAATCACCCTCACCTACCAAAGAAAATCCAAACGAACCCCTGCTCAGACTATTGAGTCTGTGCAGGCCCCCAAATACTCAACCTTACAGGAAGAAGTGGACACTAGAGCTCCCACTTCTCCTGAGGAGCAAACCACTCCCATTACTTCACCTATCAGGGCTGAGGTTCCTCAAGCTCACCCTGATGAGCTCAATAGCCCAACAACCTTAAGCCTTCACTCTGAGTCTCAACACTCAAGTGGACAACCTTCAGGGGACAGCTACCATCCCCAGCCTTTGGATCTCAACCAACCAATTCCCAACCTATCCTTTTACACTGATGAAGACTTAGGATTCAGTGAGTACCATGAGTCTCTCTTCTCCTCCCCTACTCAAAGAGAGATGAGTACCTCTGACTCTCCTCAGTCTATCCCCCATCAGTCACCTGTTACTGAGGTGGACACTTCTGAACCTGTTCAGGATGTCCATATGGAAGAGGCTCTCACTTTTGAAAGTGATTACATCATTAAGACCTCAACCATGGCAACTCAGCCCATTGGCATCTCAACTGAGGCTGCCAGTGAGCAGAGGAAAACCAGCAGCCAAGAAACTCAAGCTGGTGGTGAGAGAGAGGACTTTGGTCCAATCATCTCATCCCCCAATGAATCTTCTGATGAAGATGAGGGGAATTTGAGACTAAAGGTGCAAAAACTGTCAAAAACATGCACCTATTTAGTCTCTAAGGTTAGTCACTTGGAATCTCAGGTGACTACCTTACAAAACAGGGTCAATGATCAGCAACTCCAGATTTCATATCTGCAGGAAAAACTAGCTGGGAGACCTTTAAGGAGAGCTCAACCAGGAACACAAGAACCTGTGGAAGTGATTGACTTATCCTCCAGCTCACCTATGCAAGTGGGTGATGCTACCAAAAAGGGGGAGAAAGTTGTTACAACCACAGAACCTGGGAGTTCTTCAGAGAGAATGGACATAGAGGACTCACCATCCTCACTTGCTGTTGTGCATTCTCAGCAACTTCCTCAAGTTCACATTAATGTGGACTCTATAGACTCTCTCATCAGGAGTCTCTTTGAGGAAGGCATACCAAGGGCTGTCTCATCTCCACCACTGGGAACTAGCAATCAAATCATAAGGTGGAGGTATGATGATGACAGAAGAGCCCTCATACTTCAAAGAGTTCAAGGCCAACAAGAAGTTTTTCAATTCCAAAGCCTGAGCTTTTATGAAAGACTGGATTTAGTCAACTGCCACTTGTCAATCCAAGCAATTCAAGACAAGCTGACAGGCTGGCTCAAAGAATCCAAGACAGGATCATGGCAGAGTTCTCTCTAAGAAGGAGACTTAGGGAATCAGGCAATGTCATCGGTCAACTGGATGTTGAGGTGGACCCTAAGATTAGTTTCATAGGGGAACCTTGACTGAAGGCCAGTGACAGAACCTGAGACCCCTGTGTCTCATCATCAACAACTGCTGCTGAGGTCCAAACTCCATCTGAGACACCTGCTGGTGAAGGTGTTTCTCAGCCTCTCTCTGGCCAGAGCATGGAAGCTACTCCAAGCAATGAAGGCCAAGCTCAATCCACCCTGAGTCACAAAGGTCTGTTGGTGACAAAGGGAAAAGGATAATGACTCCTGAGGAAATTAGAGGAGGAAGAGAGAGAGAGGAAAAGGAGACTAAGGGGAGAAAGTTCCACTGGGTCATCTAGCTTCATGCAAGCTGCAATCAGGGCTGCCCCAGACCAAATACTCAGGATGATGAGTTAAGGGCAGTCAGGATTACCTACTTACAGACCAGGAACTATGACATTGATGATGAGATCATCTCCCTCCCCTTAGAAGAACTAAATGAACTGGCTGACAGAGAAGTGTCAAGAGAGTTGAAGGAGAAGAGGATGCAATGATACTTCTCCAACTCAAAGAGGAGAAGAGACAGAAAAGACTTTACAAGCATGCTCCTACTCTCTCACCAGTTCAAGAAAGTCCTGCACAAATGTGCAATCGATGAGACACTGAGTGAGTTCTACTGAGTAGTCACAACGAAGAAGCTTCATGACAACAAAGAATCATAGCTCACTAAAGGATCTAAGAACCCAATACATCCAATCACAATGGATCTTACCCCAACTCACACTTCTCAAACTTCACACGAAGTCCAGTTTGTCCACAAGATAAAAGAAGGCTCCAAAACAGAGAACCTCAGGTAGATAAAGAGGAAGATAGGATCAAAATGATCAACTCCCTGAGAGCCACAGGCTTCTATCAGGAGAGATGCACTTCTCCTTTGTCCTATGACTTCATTGAGTTCGAGTATCTAAAGACAACTTGAATTGAGTTCTAGCAAGGAAAGAAAGACAACCAAAGGAAACTAAGGGAAGAAGCTGCAAAGTCAAGGGCCACCATTCAAAGAATGCAAAAGAATCTGCTGAGACAAAGAATGGTGAGCTTCTGAAGCTGTATGGATTCTCCGGAAGGAGACTTGGCCCCATGTCTCTACCAACTATGGATGAGCATATTAGGGTGATCAAGCAGAAGATTAAGAGTGGAGAACTTATTGACTTGCACTCTTTCCAAGTCAAGTCCCACCTGAAGTGGAGGTCAAGTTTGAACAACCAGAGACACCTCAACCAGCACCTCCAGCTGAGCCCCAGCAAGCTCATATTCTGATCCTAGGCAGGGTCAAACTCCCTCTCCTCTGAACCTGTGAGGGAGGAACCACCCAACTGAGAAAGACACTGATGATCAACATGGTGTGCAGACAGTCTTCTCAGTTAAAGACAACCAAGAGGAAGAAGAGGATGGCTTCTAAACCAAAGACAAAGAAGAAGAAGCCAAAGTCATCTACCTCTGCACCTCAGGCTGAATCAGATCAACCTGAGGAAGTGCATGAGAGGCAGCCCAATCAACTCCTATTCAAGTGGCTCCTCTAACTAGTGAGACACCCATCTTGTCCTGGACATACTCTACCAATCCAGAGAGATGGACTGTTATCAGAGATCAAGGTGTTGAGAATGTCTACTCATGGCAAGACATAATCAACTTACCTCTGCATGATCTCTTTGAGATGAGAAGATACTATGAAAGTCTGATGATCCTGACCATCTCATGAAGAAAGGAATGGTCCTGATTGTACTGAAGACTACCAACATTTGAAGATCTTCCAAGTGTTTTGGTAGCATCAGCCTAGGGGGAGTTTGTAAGGATTCCTGAAGTCTGATGCAACCCAAAACAGCTTAAGTGTCTCAGCAACATGCACTAAGTACTGAAGTGAAGAATGCTTCGGAAGTTTTACACAAAGCATTAGAAAATACTCTAAGTGTAAAATCTTCCGAAGCCAAGACCAATATCTTCCGAAGCCAAACATGAAGTCTTCCGAAGCTTCAGAGACAAAGTCTTCCGAAGCCTCATCCTATGAAGACAGATTTCTTCCGAAGACTTTTAGTACACATGCTTTATCTGATGTACTGTTCCATAAAGCACCTTTTCCGCTGCATCTCTGTAAAGTCACCAACTTACATGAGTTGGTGAAAAGGGCCTTGCTTTTGGTAACTGTACATTGAGGTCTTGAGTATTCAACTTTCCACTTTATGTACTTTATCCTTTTTGTATTGTATAAGGATGTGAGCTATGGCATGTCATAGTCACAAGGTCAAAAGGCAGATATGCCTTTTGATCCTACAATTGATTTTGTTAGTGTCTAGTCAATTGTATCCAGCTGGCCTTCAAAGTATGGCCGGCTGTAGGTTGTAGTATAAGTATTTCAAGTTCTTGTATCTTTTCTTATGCTTTGTAACACTTGTAAGAGAACTTGAGAAAGCAATATACTGCCTCCTTGAAACCCAACTCTCTTGTTTGTCTCTTTACTTTACTTGTGTTCTTTGTATCACTTTGGTTACCCAGTTCACTTGATTAGAGCTTAGTTATTCTCCTCATTGTGTTGTTGTGTTGTAATTGTGGTTAAGCCCTTAAACGGTCCTGCACTAATCCTAATAGCTTTGTTTACTAACTGATTGTAAGGGTTGAACCTAGAGGCTCGGGAAATCAAATCAAAATAAAGATCAAGTTCAAGTCAAGCGAGAAGTTAGAGCTACCGTGCGAGTAGTTTACTTATCGCGTGATTAGTTTTTGTCGCGTGAGAAGTGGAACTCGCGCGGGAACATTCTGTTTAGTATAAATAGTTAGTTTGTCTTGTAATTGTTAAGCTTTTGTCATATTCTGAATTTGTACTCAAAGTGCAATCACTAAATTCAGAGAGCAATATCAAAGAAGTGTTATTTACATCG
Source organism: Flaveria ramosissima (assembly GCA_025215565.1). Taxonomy (NCBI): domain Eukaryota; kingdom Viridiplantae; phylum Streptophyta; class Magnoliopsida; order Asterales; family Asteraceae; genus Flaveria; species Flaveria ramosissima. The sequence goes on from CM046045.1 coordinate 8,340,459, forward strand.
TGTTTCTTCTACTCTTTACTTCTTTCCATATTTGATACATTCCGCATTTTCAAATATGAGATCGATCTGATAATTGTGATCCTAACACTGATCCATAGACGTAAACATGGAAGAAAAAAACAAATACTTGTATCTTGATATTCACCATCATTATGCTCCTAGTTTATCTCTTGATTTTGTTCATAACTAACTCAGGGATAAATAGTTAATGAATTCTTTAATGTAAACAGATGATCCTTAATATCAGCCTTATTAACAACGTTAATATTTGTTTTGTTTTATTCATTTACATCGCATGATGGGTGCATAACTTCTGAATTCGTCCCTTCCATCTCATAAACTAAATGATCAAATAAATCCCAAAATACAAAAACAATAAAGTATTGGAATATATGATCAATTGGTTGTAACAAACCCTCAAATCCTTTTTATAATTTTTGATGGGGATGTTCAATAGCTATTAACAATGGCGACGATGAATGAACAAGAAAGATGTCGATGAAACAAGAAGATGTCAATTATTGATACGTTGATTGCATGAAAATAAAATCCTAGGATAGAAATTATTCATTTCAAATTTGTTATAAAGCAAGATCAGGGATCTAGTCATCCTTTTAAAATATAGAATAAACAACTAATTGTTAAAATTACTAAAACTCCTTTTTAATTTAATTAAATAAAAAGAAATCTAAAAGAATATGATTTTGGTTTATGTTGGTCTTCTTGGCTTTCATCTGATCCTCGTCTCTAATGTTACTAAACAAGTTAGAAAGCATAAGTCTGTCATCACCTTGTGCAGCCACATGCGCACCATACCTAACCACCTTTCAGATGTCTCATCGCCACCTTCGCCTGTCTTGTCGGTGGTCTTCTCATTGTTTTTTGTTAGTTTTGCATATGGAGTTCTCATGAGCGATCTAGAGTAAGATGTGGATCAGCTTGTACATACACTTCTTTTATAACCATTAAAAATTAAATACGCGCATGAATCCAACAATGAACTTTATCTCCTTGATAGGGATAGTTTTTCCTAGAACTACTTTTGAACCTGTTGAAAAGCAAACAATCCTTTTTTGAGGCATCTATCAATGATCCTTTGGAAATACTAGTTTTTTGAACTACTAGTTGTCCTTGTTCGTGATCTGTTAGTAATTATTCCATAGTTGATCTTTTGCAAATTTCAGATGGTGATTTAGTTGTAAATGCCTTACCCTTATCTCTTTTCCACTACGTCTTCTCTTTTCCCACCACGTGTAACATATTGGTTTTCTTTAAAGAAAACCAATTGTTATTTGTGAAGGGGTTGATTTAAAGATTTGAAAGAAATGAGTCACTAAAGATGGAAAAAAGAAAGTTTCGTCCTAAAACCCTCCTATAAATAGAAAGATAGCCACCACTATGCATGCTTCTTACGAGCATTAAAGGCTAGAGAGAGAGAGTTGTATTCTAGAAAGAGAAAGTCAAAGATTTCAAGCAAAGATATCAACTTTCATGCGTATAGGCTAGATCTATATTATTTGGGTGTTTATACATCAATTTGATAGATAAAGTTGACACGTTTACATGTACATGTGTAGATCTCGGTCATTCCATCTTCAATTAGGGTTTTATCATGCTTTACATGCAAAAACTGAGTTCTAGGTTGCCACTTTATATTTTTCATATATTGTTGGGCTAGTATGCATAGCATGATTGATTTGTTAAAGGTTAAAAGATTTAAAGTATGAAACTTATCATTTTAATATGTTTCTATAAAAGTTGATACGATGTATGGTGTTGCGTATGAACCCTAGTTTAGGGTATATAAAGATTTTCATGGTTATGGAATGGTAAAGTGTAAAGGTTAATGTGAGTAATTCATTAACACCTTTATTCGCAGAATGGTCATCCACATCAGTACCTTATTTACTAAGTAACTAAATGCGAATGAGTATAGTTTATTAGTATTGACTCTACTATACGGATGGTCTATTGTTATTCGCATTGGTTCCCAATGTGGATGAATGTTGATACCCACATTAATGATAGTAGTCTTATTACCTTAGAAATTACTAAGTATAGTGAATGCGGATGAACATATTGTTTATCTGTGTTGGTTGATTGTTGTCCATATTGACTATAAAATGCGGATAAGTTACTATCCCCTCACGCTTTGTTAGTTGCCGCATTGACACTTAAAAGGTTAAGAGTGACTGAATGCGAATGAACATGTAGTTCACCCCATTGACTTGTACTATTACCCGCATTGGGTTCGTTTCGCATTAATCCAACTAATGCTATTGTCCGCATTGACTTTACTTCACCCGTATTGACTTTAGTCACCCGTATTACCATTGTTACCCGTTTTAACTTGGTTATCCGCATTGACCTAGTTATCCGAATTTGAATTTTTCCAATCATTTTAACTTAGATTATGACTTGTCCTATACTTTGCAGTACTGACGAACTATAGTTACTGTATAGAACCATAGATGCATACAATTTATGAAAACTAAATGATGATATGTAATCTAAGATGAATTATAAAGGAAAACTATGGTTATATTAAAGTATGAATGTACAATTATAATAAAGTTACTAGTAAATAAGCCTAACGTAGCAAGTCTTGTAAGCAAGCATTTAAGTTTGCATTTGTTGCATTCTCACTTGTACAAGACTTTTGCCTTGTGCACTGCTCACTTGATAGCAGTTGCATCTTCTATGCACTCATTGCATAGGAGTTGTATCATTCATACTCAAATGATATGGCCTTTGCCTTGTTCCTCGCTCACCCTAACAAAAGTTGTGATATATGCACTCAAACATTAGGGACCTTGCATTGTGCAGGTTTACCCTGACATATATGTGCTTAGTACTTGTACTAGCTGAAAGATAAAGAAAAAGTAAATTAAAATATACAGTGTTAAAATATGAAAACCTAAGTTAAGTATGAAAAAACAATATGGAAACTATATGTATAGTAAAATGACGAGTTAAAATAGATTAAATTTAGAGGTTTTCAAATGACGAATTTGCCAATAAGTTTGTTTAAAGTTTTAAAAACTAAAACTATCTCAGCAACGTTTACTTTTATATGCATATAAGATTGACATGGAATTGAAATATGAAATAAAGAATGATAACTGGGCACGAATATAAAGTTACCTGATTGTGTGCAAGATTGACATTTTGGTAAACTATTTAATGTTATGGATGAACATAATAGTTTTTAGAAAACGATTATGTGTTGATAGTTTTTATTTCCGCTTCAATAATATTGATAATTAAAGTTTAAGAATTATGTGTTTATGAATTACAAAATTCAGTTGTAAGGTTGTTGGAAAGAAGTCTTACACCACGCTTCTTGACTAATGGACTAACTACGTAATGGATACAACATTCACATATCGACTAACTTCCTTCATATATGTATGTTGCTAAAAGGATTATATTTTATGGTGCTAGTTAGTAAATCGTCATCACCGCTTCATAACTTTTAAATATATTTGCTACTAGGTTACAATCTCGTGTAATACACAGGCTAAATATATTTATTGTTACATGGTTTATAATATAAAAGTCATGTCTTAAATATTGTATATTATACGAATTGAATAAACCCATGTAGTATACATTTGGAAATTTGAAGTTAACATAGTTGAAATTTTAATTATGGATAATTATTAATTAATAAATAGCTATTATATCATTTATAATTAAGAGGAGAGAGAAACGAAAAAGCCAATTGATAGATGGCCTAGAATAATGACAAGTGTCCGGATTTTTTTATTTATTAGTATAGAGATATTTTTAGAATATTCTCAGAATAAATAATATTATCGGATACTATTATTTATTGTTTGTACTATTCTTGAAATTACTGCTAAATAATTCAGCATTAACTATTGTCATATAAATATACAACTTCCTTTTCTTTTCATAATAGAATAATCCACCGAAATGTGCGATAATATTCTTAAGATGATTGAACTATAATTCATAAAGCATGTAAAGCTCATTTGCCAACATGAAAGCATAGTTAGGCCTCTAGATTGATTATTTTTAATATTGTAAACATATAAACCGAAACATTAAGCGATAGATTAAAGTCATTATTGATCATCATATAAATTTTCTCACATCATATTAAACGAGAAGTAGCTACTTTGTATGATATGATGTTCTTTTAAGTGCATGGTGGCATGTCCGCTGGTGGTGGCAACATTGACTCCACTGTCCTGTTACCATTCTTAGTAATGAATGACATCTCCATTCCCCAGCTTAAATGACGTTCGAGATGACAATGCATAAACAATACGCCTATAACACAAAACGTCAATCTTGCATTTATTCTAAAGAATCTCATGTTGTTAATCCGATGTTTTGGTACTTAAGCTCATTATGACAATGCAAATGTTTGAATTAGCATGATATTTTGAAAAAAAATTATCATATACTAACTAAATTTTTTTGATGATTATTTTGAACTTCAATCTTACCAGGGTTATTAGCCTTGAATCTAATGGCTGTCCAACCATTTTTTGGAACTGCTATGGTCTGTTGAAGTGGAGGATCCACAAGATTATAACTCAAAGGGTCCTTCTGTTAAAGTTACCAAATCCCCATCCAACAACATAGAAACTATGCCATGTAAATGCATAGGATGATCGATCCCTGCAACCATGTTTGTTCCTTGAAATACCATCTCAATTGTATCGTTATACTCGAGCACTTTAACCTCTGAAGCATGTAACGGTGTCTCCAACGATGTACTAATATTAGTTGATGTGAAGTTGAAGAAAAGTGGTGGGAATTTTGGGAATGCATCTCCGTATACAGCCATGATTCTTCTATAATAAGCATCAAGTATGGAAAATTTCAGAGATTCAAAGGATATGTTGTTTACACTTGCAGCAAACCTCAATCCCCTAGGTCCTAAACATGAATTATTTGGACATGGAAAAGTGTTAATAGAGATTGTGAACAAGAAGTTATGTGTGATCTTCATAGGAACATCAATAGGATGAGCATGAGTAGCTAAACTCCTAAGGCTTCCGGTGAAACCAACAGATGCATTGGTGTCATTGACCTTATGAAGATGGGGAAACACCGGAGGTGAAGATGAACTTTTGTAGGTTTTATATTCAACAATCACGGTAGTGGTGGTGTTATCGAAGCTAATCAATGGTTGACTATTATATGGTTTAGCGGCAATGTAATATCGACCTATGGGTTGGTCAGCTTTGAAAAGAAGATCAATAGTTTGGCCAGGAGATATTACAATGTAGTCTGTTTTTCGAGGCTTGGTGTATGCACCATCAGTTCCTATAACGGTTAGTTTGTTGCCTCCGATCGCCAAGAACATGAAAAGGTTCATTGCAGCATTGACTATTCGAAGCATATAAATCTTTCCATGTTCCACAATGAACTTTGTTGTTTCTAAAAATGTGGATAACAACTTTATTAGCATTATCATACTAAAAGCCAAAATGTAAGTCAATGATAAAGTTATTTATGAAAACAAAGACAAAACAAACCTGAACTAGAGCAATGGTAAAAATCACCAGGTTGGCCGTTAATGGTTAAAGCATCAGAAGTATTAGGATCCCCTCCTATTTTCAAAAAGTCTAATAGGACTGCTTCAACATCTTGTCTCCACCATTCAGCTGCAATTAGACATATGTTTATATCATTTTCTGTTATCTTTTATAAGACGACCCTCAAAATAAAAATAGTATATGGAATTGCTAAAATTGGTAGTAAGGGTGTCAAAAATATCAATCCAAACAATCATCATCAGATCTTGAAGAAAATGTCTCAGAAATCTAATACAAACCCAACAAGAAACAAATAGTAATGATAAACTATAAGAAAGATCTTAACACACAAAATCAGAAGAACAGAACCATTGATGTAATGATTCAGACTAACACAAGACTCCAAAGAACACTAGATAACTTGATTCTTCGGTAAACGAACATGAAGGCTCAAGAGTACTGGATGAGAGAACGAGCGAATGAAATGAGCGAATGTGTGTGTGTGTCCTTTCGGCTGCACACCCTATTCATCATATATGCGAACAGCAGCCCCGAACAGAAGCCCAGTAAGCCCAGTAAGCCCAGCAGCCCAGCACGTGTAGCAATCAGCAGCCCAAGCCCACACACGTTAGCCCACAATGTATTAATCCTGCATAAACCCAAGAGCAATCAAATTGACATAAAGAAAACAGAAAACATAAAATAAGATTTATATATTTTTTACACCCCCCCTCAATTTGATGGCGAAAAAATATCAAACATTTTTAAAGCATTAGATAAAACTTCCAGTTGTTGAATAAGTAATCCTTTTGTAAAAATGTCTGCCACTTGATTGACAGAAGTTGTGGAAACAGTCTTAATAAGACCTTCAGAAATTTTTTCACGCAAAAAAAACAAGTCTACTTCAAAATGTTTTGTTCGGTCATGAAAAACAGGATTGGCAGCAATTGACAACGCTGCATCATTGTCACAGTTTAGAACAACCGGGAGATCAACAGAAACACCCAATTCTCTCAATAAATTTATTATCCACAGAATTTCACAAGAAGCAGCACACATAGCTCTATATTCAGCTTCAGCTGATGATCTAGAGACAGTGGATTGTTTCTTACTCTTCCATGAGACCAAACAATTACCAACAAACACACAGAAACCGGTTACAGACTTTCTAGAATTTAGGCACTTTGCCCAATCAGAATCAGAATAGGCCACAACATCAAATGTACTACTTTTAGAAAACAAAATTCCCTTTCCTGGTGCTCCTTTCAAATATCTCAGCAAGCGAAAAGCAAGCTGTAAGTGAGAATTTGTAGGAGCATGCATAAATTGACTCAAAAACTGAACAGCATAAGATATATCAGGGCGAGTATGAGAAAGATATATTAATTTGCCTATAAGTTTCTGAAAACCAGTGACATTTTGTAAAGGTGTTTCATCCTTTTTGCAAAAGTTTGTGACTAAATAATGTTGCTCAATCGGTGTTGCAACAGGTTTACAACCACTTAACCCAAATTCAGCAAGAAGATCTAAGCAATATTTTCTTTGTGAAAGACAAACACCCAAGTCAGATCTTATAACCTCAATGCCAAGAAAGTACTTTAACAATCCGAGATCTTTAATTAGAAACTTGGTATTTAAAAAATCTTTTATTCTACCAATTTCTAACTTATCATTCCCAGTAATCACAATATCATCCACATAAACAAGTAAAACAATAAACACATTATTTTTAGATTTTATAAACAAAGAATGGTCACATTTACTTTGAACAAAGTCTAATTCTAACAGAACACCAACTAATTTTTCATTCCACACTCTTGGTGCTTGTTTGAGACCATATAATGATTTGTTCAATTTGCACACTTTGGATTCATTTTTAGAAAAATACCCTTCGGGTAAACACATGTACACATCCTCATTCAAGTTGCCATATAAGAAAGCATTATTGATGTCTAATTGGAATAATGGCCACTCCTTTTGAACAGCAAGGGCAATAACACAACGAATAGTAACCATCTTAACAACAGGGGAAAATGTTTCATCAAAATCCAGCCCTTCCTTTTGACTATAGCCCTTGGCGACCAGCCTAGCCTTATATCTTTCTACCTCACCAGTTGACTTATACTTGATTTTATAGACCCACTTACACCCAATTGGTTTTCTACCTAAGGGTAAGTCAACTAGAGACCAAGTATTATTCCTGTTTAAGGCCTCCATTTCCTCGTTCATAGCATTAACCCATCGTTGATCATTTTTTGCTTCAAAAAAATTTCGTGGTTCAACAGTTTTATTTAAGATGGAAGAAAAACATTTGTTTTCAGGAGACAGTTTTGAATAATTTAAGACCTTTTCAATACCGTACCTAACTTTTCCTTCAATGATAAAATCATCAAGTTTTTTTGGAAGACTGGTAGTACGGTTTGACTTTCTAGTGTGGGCATATGGATCATTAACTCCCTCAGAGGTGCTATTTTTGTTATTCATTGACCTACTACTGTTTGCCTCCTCGGTGCCATCACTTTGGACAGGCGGTTGCCGAATTTCAGCCATACCATGTCCCAAATCATCAAGTGATTTAGAAGGTTGCTGAAATTCAGCACCCTCACAGCTGTCAGAAGTGTTACAGCCGGTTTGCACAACAGTAGGGTTCTCATTAACGTCTACCCTCCTTTCATCATCGGGAGTTTCACCATTAAAATCATTTGACTGACTGGAATCAAAAATGTCAAAAAAGTTAAGATTGTTAACACTTGAAAGATGATTAATTTCATATTCAAACACATCAGTTGTATTGCAGTTTTTAAACGGAAACACATTTTCATAAAATTTCACATCTCTAGAGAAAACAACTTGTTTTTTATCAAGACTCCACAGTTTATATCCTTTTTTAAAAACAGAGTACCCAATGAACACACATTTTTCAGCTTGACTTCCAAATTTGTTGTTATTATTTAAAATTGTATAGAAACACAGACAGCCAAAAACTTTAAGGTGAGACAAAGAGGGTTTAAAGCCAAACATTAATTCATACGGGGTTTTACCATTTAGAACGGAGGAGGGAGTCCTGTTAATCAAATAAGCAGCAGTTAACACACAATCAGACCAGAAACGAAGGGGAATTCCCCCTTGAAACAAGAGAGTTCTAGCAACATTTAGGAGGTGTCGATGTTTTCTTTCTGCAATACCGTTCTGTTGTGGGGTATATGCACAGGATGTCTGGTGAATTATTCCATTTTTCTTTGTAAAATCTGCCATTTGGTTATTGACAAATTCGGTCCCGTTATCACTTCTCAAAACCTTTACAGTTTTGTCAAATTGTGTTTTTATGAGATAAAAAAGACTTTCTATATTTGAAAAAACTTCATCTTTATTTTTTAACAAGTATACCCAAACAGATCTTGTGTAGTCATCAACAACAGAAAGAAAAAAACGATATCCTTCCCGACTAGGGACCCGATATGGACCCCACACATCTAAATGAAGGATGTCACCTATATTCTTTGATTTATGGTCACTTAAGGGAAAAGGCTCTCTATGTTGTTTGGCTTTATGACAAATGTCACATGGAACCAGTTCATTTTTAGGTTTCAAATTTAGATCAGATTTGAGAACAGACAAAACTTTATCCGATGGGTGACCTAAGCGGGAGTGCCAAAGGTTTGATATGCTACTGCTATTAAAACACACCTTAGCAAATTTAGAAGAATCACCACACATATACAATCCATCAACTTGATTACCAATCACCATAACTTTCTTTGTGAGAGAATCCTGAATAAAACATTTATGTTCATTAAAAACAACTTCAAGTTTATTTTCTCTAGTTAGTTTGTGCACAGACATTAAATTTACACAGTAATTGGGGACAACAAGCACATCAGATAGGACAACTCCTTCACTTAGTTTTAGACAGCCTATTTTTGTTACTAAAGCATCGGTTCCATTTGGGTGTTTAACTTTGAAATCATATTCTGACACATCGATTTTATCTTGTAAACATGAATCATCCATAACCATGTGTTGGTTAGCCCCAGAGTCAACAATCCACCCTGTTGGGGAGGATGAAGACTGACACACAAAATTGAATACAGGAGTATTTAGAAAGTTTGAACACACACCACTAGAGAAATTACCTCCAAAATTAGAGTTTTGTGAAATATCATCATTTTTCTCATTTAAAAGACCAAGTAACTTGGAAATCTGTTCAGCAGACAAGGAAGGGGAACTAGACGAAGAAGCATTGTTAGATACAACAGGTTTTTTTGGTTGATTTTGAGGCTGATTTGTTCGAGGTTTGTACCCTTGAGGATAACCAATAACCTCGAAGCACCTGTCAACAGTGTGGCCCAGTTTGTTACAATGAGTGCATTTAAGATTTGGGTTAGGTCCACGTGAGAACTTCTTTTTATTTTCAAAAGATTGATTTGTTTTTGAGACGAAGCTCACATTTTGACTCTTTGTAGAAGAGCTTGAACCTCTATGAGATTCTTCTCGTGATATTACAGAAAAGGCAGTTTTAATTGTGGGAAGGGGTTCTCGAGTTAAAAGGTTGGTTCTTACTGGTTGATATACATCATCCAGACCCATTAAGAATTGCATTAGTTTGATTAAATGATTAAAATCATTAAATTCTTTTGACGCTTGACAAGTACAGGCAGGAAGTTGCACCATTGCATCAAACTGTTTCCACATAGAAGTAAGTTTATTATAATATTCGGAAACAGATGAACCATTTTGTTTAACAGAATTCATTTTTTGATAAAGCCCAAACACCACCGACCCATCTACTTTATCATAAGTTTCTTTTAAATCTTTCCAAACCTCAGAAGCTAATTTTGAATATACTTGACCAACATATAATTCTTCACAAACAGAATTTAACAACCAAGTAAGCACAACAGAGTTACATCTTTCCCATTGAGTAGAAAGAACAGGATTACCAGTAGGTTTTTTACAAGTTCCATCAATGAACCCAACTTTGTTTTTTACTTGTAACGCAAGAAGCATGGCACTAGCCCAAACCGTGTAGTTTTCATTTCCCTTTAGTTTAACATTCACAACAGTCAAACAACTGGAGTCACTAGCATGAAGATATAATGGGTTACTAGCATCAAGTTTACTAATAAGTGTTTCAGCAGTACCCTCAGTAGTAACAACGGTACCAGATGATTCAGCCATAGTAACAAATAGTCAACAAGCAAGAATGAATGACACACAATCACGCGCACAGAAATCAACTCAGACCAGAGCCAGGTTTTCACACCATTCTTGATGGCAGATCAAGGATTAGTCAGAGTTGAGATGCAAAACACGCAAGATAAGCAATAAAGAGGCACACAAGTGATGCACAAATAAAGTAAACACAGAAGCAGACTAGAATCCAGATGCTGGTACCCCTAACCCAGCCAAAGTTGCCTAAACTAGATAATCAACAAAACAGAAAAGTAGAATAGCAGTAAGATGGAAGGATCTCACCAAAGATACCCAAGTTAGGGTTCGCCAAAAGCAGAAGAGAACAGGTTCTGTAACCTTCACTTAGGGTTACAGAAACACTGTTAGAAAACCTTCACAGCAACAAGATATCCAAGCGATCAGAGGAGACAATAAGAGAGCAGGTTCTGTAACCTTCACTTAGGGTTACAGAAACACTGTTAGAGACCTTCTCAGCAACAAGATATCCAAGCGATCAGAAGAGACAGTACAATAACATAGGGTTTGAGAGAAACCCTAAAACCAAGAAGATAATCGTCGGGATGCAGGAATAACCAAGATCCTTGAGGAATAATCCAATCCGTAGGGTTTTAATACGAAATAACCCTAATAGTGAGAAAACACCCCGATGATGATAACCAATACACAGAACTTTAAACCAACAGTGATTTAGGGTTCCTGAGGAAAGAAACCCTAAAACTCAATGAGCATAAGCAGCGGAAGACCAGAATCGATGAGATATCAGAGCCCTTGAAGCTCTGATACCATGTCAAAAATATCAATCCAAACAATCATCATCAGATCTTGAAGAAAATGTCTCAGAAATCTAATACAAACCCAACAAGAAACAAATAGTAATGATAAACTATAAGAAAGATCTTAACACACAAAATCAGAAGAACAGAACCATTGATGTAATGATTCAGACTAACACAAGACTCCAAAGAACACTAGATAACTTGATTCTTCGGTAAACGAACATGAAGGCTCAAGAGTACTGGATGAGAGAACGAGCGAATGAAATGAGCGAATGTGTGTGTGTGTCCTTTCGGCTGCACACCCTATTCATCATATATGCGAACAGCAGCCCCGAACAGAAGCCCAGTAAGCCCAGTAAGCCCAGCAGCCCAGCACGTGTAGCAATCAGCAGCCCAAGCCCACACACGTTAGCCCACAATGTATTAATCCTGCATAAACCCAAGAGCAATCAAATTGACATAAAGAAAACAGAAAACATAAAATAAGATTTATATATTTTTTACAAAGGGTAAGAGCGAGAAACCTAGAATAATGGGATACTCGACATAGGGTTTTGGGAAAGGGTAAGGTCTTCTAATCTTTGGACGTATGAGAATTAGACCATGGACCGTGGCACGAGACCAGTTGCTATGGGCGTGCCACCATAATGTGCCTTTTTCATCGGAGAGAATATTTTTCTAACTAAAACTAGCAAGTAGCACCCGGTTGAATTGGGCATTGTGTGATGAAATTAGGTCCATCGGACCATGGGTTCATTGGTTGCTTCACTCCATGCCTATAATTATAGTAACAATCCTTTAATAATTTGTGTGATCTTAAAGTTTTGTAAGTCCGTGAAAACAAACATTTCTATTTAACTTAAAATGTATTTACCAGTATATGAACATGCCTGAAATATATACAAAATAAAGGACATCAAAATGTTTTTACAAACATCTTTAGTTTTTTTTTATTGGTCGTGGAACGTAGTTTTCAATATACTAGAAATAGTAACTTGTAAATTCTACAAAAAACACACTTAGTTGAGATGGTAAAAAATGAGTACCTTCTAAGATATTTCATACATATATATCACGATATAGTATCATTTGCATAATATACAGAAGTACCAAACAAGTAAATGGATATATGAAGTAATTTAAGTAGCAAGAAACACATACCTCCTTTTAAATAAACATAAAATTTTAAATATCTATGAAGGTCAACACAAACTCTTCTATCAAAAGTCGAGCAAGTACTTAGATTGAATTAACCGACCGATCTTGAATATTATTTTAAAAAGTTACCATCTTTGCATTAGATTACAGTTGGTGTAATTTTAAAATAGTTATTAAAGGGTGAAAAATCGTGAGGTGAAATATTCATCTAAAAATATTATGTTTTAAATTATTATTAGTAAGTTCAAAAACCGAAGATATTTCCGAATAAGTAAAAGGAGGCAAGGTTATACTAAAAATAATATTTAATTAAAAAAAACTAAAAATGATTATTAGTTTGACACGTGTGCTTTTATTGTTTTAAAGAAGAGTAGTTTGATCACTGTATCAAATATATCTGCTTATTGTATTTTATACGTTTATTATGTCATACATTATATCATTTGTTATGTGTGTTACTCATCTGTGTTTTAAGTTTTTATAAACCGAACATTTTACACTTTTTCAAACAAGAAAGACTTTGTATAAAATTTACTGAAAATTATTAAATCAATTGCAAACATAGCACAAGGTAAAATTTAGTAATATACTTCTTTTTAATAGAAGTTGTTAATAAAGTTCACTGGATTATAACTATTATTTAGTTTTTATCATAATAATTTTAGAATTGAGAGAGAAACCATTTTTTATCAATAAAGTTAATCGTTTCTTTTACTTATCATCAAGTAGTTCAATTGTATAAACAATTAGGCAAGTGAAGTGAAACATACCAGTGAATGGTGATGCCAAGGTTGCCATGGTTTTTAACATTAACAACCAACGTGTCTCCTCTATGAGCATAAATAGTTGGACCAGGGAATTCTCCATTAATAGTTAAGATCGTCTTGTTCTTGCATAGCCTTGTGAAGTTGGCTTCTCTAACCTGCAACAAATAAATTATAGCAACATTTGTATGTAATAACATAATATATGTTATAATTATACATCTAGAAACCCTAATTATAATTGACATTCTATCTTGGGTGTCATATCTTATTTTAATTAATACATTAATATACACCCACCCTAGAAGGACATTTTAATCATTTAAGCACTTCTAGGGTGCTATTCATGTATACACATTTTTTAGAAGAAATTGCACCATCTAAAATGCACATTGCATGACTAAATTCATCAAGTAGTAACATAATGACAAAAATATGTTGTAGAAGACCTAGTTAAAAACAATTATAAATCAAAATAAGAGGCAAATAAGTAAATTACATTGAAACATTCCTAGAAACAACAACTATCATAATATCTATTAGTTGATCGATCAATATCCACCCTTTCATGTTTTATTTGTAACTTTTCATGTTTGCTAGTCGCCAAAGTTTTCTTTTGTTTTTCTCCCTCACGTCAAATTTTCTTTCTGCACCATAAATACCACTGAATTAGATTCAAGTTAAATTTCTTAACGTCATACTTTCTTTTATGCTAGTAAAAAATATTAATATTATGCATGTAAGGGTAGAGTCATGTGTGATCACGCATGTATCCCTTTTAACCTAATTTCCGGAGTTAATTTGTGTATTTCATACCCAACTAGCCAAATATTTGAGCTAATTTGTCGTAAAAATATTGACGCCTCTCACTAAAGGGTACGTGGTCTAGCTAGCTAGTTGTTGCAAGTGTAGAGTGATTATATCTCTTTCCATATAGTTAATGGTTCAAGTCAAATAATAGACATAAGATATAATTCAAGAGTACAACTATAGTGTATGTTAGCTAGTTGTTATAAGAAAGGTTTGATCAAAAGCTAAACTTCATAGTTCTATGTTGAATTTAAGGTACCAAAATCCATACATTTGCTTTACAGTTTTTGTTGATAGTGCACAATGTTGTCATAAACTCGTAAATTCGTTTTAACGATGTTTTATATGTAAGAAAATATTAATAAGAAGTCCAACATTTATATAATAACTAAATCATTAGAATATTGGTAGTTGATGAACACGTATTTTCAGCCTGAAATTCAATCTATAAAAACGATACTTTACTATAAGCAAATTAATATGTTTATTCCTTCTAACATAAATTTGAGAAAAGAAAATTTTCATCACAATCAAAAATTCATTTTTTGAAAAAGAAATGTAAACAGATAGAGGAGATAGGGATTTTATCCTGTAGATGATACACTTTTTAAAAACTTTAATAAAACATAAAAATATGTTATCTCTTAGAATAGAAAATCAAATTAAGAACTATAACCTCATAGTCATAGATTTTTGGAATCAAAGCTGCTTGAGGCCGCATGAATACAAAAACCAAAAGAAACCCTAGCAAAATCATGGTCTTCTTCATGTTTGTATGTTGAAGTATACATGTGACTTCAAATCAGTATGGTGGTTTCTTTGATTTATTCAAATATGTGTAATATGGTTGAATTTATAGTTGGTGAGTGGCATGCAAATGCACACCAAAGTTACTTTTTTGCCAAAAATAAGTATGACTATTTTGCATGGAGTTCGATAAATAGGTAGATTTAATTATAAGTATGTAATCAACATATTTGAATTTAAGTGATAAATTTTAGACGTTGAATTCAGGTTATGTCGGTTGGAGGTTAACTAACCATGTCTAGATATGATTTAAAAAAACTCATATTATTAAAAAACATTTATTTATAAATAAAACTTTAATATTGTATGAATATTAAATCAGTTTAAAAGACTTTCCAACAAAGGTGTAGAGTTCAAAAATAAAGACTTAGTAAATCAAAATTCTAAAATAAAAAGCTATAGCAGAAGCAAAAACTAGAAAAGTGAAAACAATGATTTTGTGTTGCTAAATGGGAAAAGTGTTTGAAGTGTTGCTGTTGTGTGAAAACTTGGATGTAAGCAAGAACCGTGAATGTGAGAACTTCAAGATTACGAGAACTGTTGGCCTATGCGAAAACTTGTGTTTGTTATTGTATTCCACTATAAATAGTTATGTTTGCTTAATTTTACGGTGAGATATAGAGTTTGATACTTGTCAATTTCATATCTTGTAAAGCGTCCACACAATTGAGTGAAATCGAGCCAAAATGTTGTTTATTTGCTTGTGTATGTCTTTTTATAGAATTTGTATTGATCATCACGTTTTGATTATAATTAGGAGTAGAACTCATGGATTTTGCCTCTATGCTTTGATTTTCAATCCAAGTTGAGTGAGATTTAAGTGAAATCACAATATTTATAATTGGTATCAAAGCTATGGAGATAAATTAAAGGATTGTCGGATCGATTGAAGTTATCTATGATCAGTTCTAATGGATTTTTGAATCATAACAAATGGAGAGTGGATGTCGAGTGTACCGAATGAGTTTATGAGGTTTTAGGTTTGGTTTTGCGATCGAATGGGAATCTTTTGGGTTAACAATTGAGTTTGAATGCGTTTGGAGCTATTGGGTGTGCATTGGTGTTTTTTATCAAAATTCTTTTGTGAAATGTCTTAATTTTTTATAGAATTAATTAGGTTTAGTTTGAGTGGAGATAAACTGGATTGAAGGCTTGAAGGTATTCCGGTGAATTAGGAAAGTTGGTTACAGATAGCGAAAACGTTAGTTTTGCGAAAACTACCCGTAGTTTTTGCCTTTGTAGTTTGTTATTAAATAGTTTTCGCTTAATTGCAAATTAGTTGATTATTTTTGCTTAATTTGACTAAAGAAGAAAAAACCTAAAAAAATACAACCATTAAAAAGCCATGAAAATATACAAATGATGAGACGTTGGTTTTGGAATTCCAAAGTTTACAACATATTAATAGAAAATATACAAATGATGAAAAGCTTTCTAAAGATAAAAGTAAAATTTAAATAAATGCAACTTATCCATTAAAGCTAAATAATCATGATAAGAAATGTGTTAAAACTAACTTGAAGATAAGAAATGACGAACTGACCTTAGAGATTAATCGTCGCAATGATAAATTAGATTTAGCTAAGCTCACTTTTGAGAAGTTTGAGTTGTCATCAATAGTTGTGAAAGGCATTATCAATTCAATCATGACACATAAGATATATGGTGGCAAAAGTAGTATTAGTTTTACAAGTATTACACCACCAATAATCACAAGTATACATAGTACTTTTATCATATGAATATGATGACGAAGACATGGTGTATGAAGTTAGATACTAACCAAAAGTTAATAAAATGTTATTCTTTTGACTGATAATATATGTCTGTTAATGATTTGTCTGATAAAGGTAAATCTTGTGTAGAAATGGGAGTAATTGACCCTTAACTTCTTGAGGGAATTATGGAGGATTGTAGCGACATTGAGGGTGATTTAGTTTGTTAGCAATAAAAAATTGATAATGGTTGTAATAAAAGTGATAGCAGTAAGGGTAGTGTTATTAATGTAGCAATTGGTTTTAATGATGGGTCCTTGACTATTATTAGTTGTTAAGAGTTTGATGTCTCAGAACGTCCGATCACATATATGGACTTCAGATATATCCTTAAAAACATAAAAACCAAAAGTAAACGATTTCAAAAATAATTTTGTAAAAAAAAATGTTCAAGCACATAACAAGATGATTTAAAAAATGTGTTTAATAAAAGATTTAGTCATCAAGGTGACCGTGGTAAAGAAGTATATATATTTAAGGAAACAAATGCATATTCTTAAAAATAAACTTCCTCATAAGTCAAGAACAAGGGTGTCTAACGTAGGTTTGACAAAAAAACAGTACTTTGACGTCAACAAGTCTAAAAGTGAACAAATCAACCGGTTCAAATGTATCTAACAAGTTAAATGGTTTGAATGAGTCTTGTAAGTCAAATGAACAATGTTATTTAAAATTAGGCTTCTATGATATGTTTAATGAGTGTCATCATCATTTTGAGGGAAACTTTGAACGTTGTTGAGATGACAAAGGATATCAAAAAACAACAATTTGATCGTTCTATGAATTCAAATTCATCACCAATAAATTATTTGAATCGTTCAAACACGATGTGTTCCAACATTTCATTTTGGTTTGACACCATTCCACCAAAATGGTGTTTTTATATTTGTAGGAAACCAAGTCATATTGCTCGATATTGTATTACTTGATGGAATGCTCTAAATCGACAACATAATAAAAATCACTGAAACAACAAAAAATAGTTTCAGTTCACAAAACAAAAATTTAAAACCAAAAGCTACGAATTAATCAAAGGCTTGAGTATTTGTTTTTTATTAGAAAGCATTTCACAAGTTAAAGTGGTTTAAACAAATAAATGAAAAGGCTTATTAAGACAGAAAATGTTTTTAAACATAAAGAACAAAAAGTTGTCGGTAAAAGAAAACCAGTTGAGAAAACAAAACAATAAAACCGAATCACGAAAATCGAATGCGTTGGTCAGTAAGTAAGTGTATGGAAAATCAAAAGCCAAGCATCACCATTTTCTCAAAGTAGTTTCTAATTAAAAAACAAAAAAACATTTTAGTAAAGTATATCATAGGATGAAAATAATCAAATCAAGTAAACTTTCGCTTGGGTTTCCAAAACTAATTAAATGCATAACGCATGCAAGGGAATTAATGTGTGCAAGGGAATCAAGGAGGACTGTTGATAGCTTACGACATGTCGGCTCATGATGTTAAATATGATGATAGATATTTTTTAATTTATGGAAGATAGGTTGGTGAAGACAGCTATAATTATATAAAGATGATTGAGACCAAATGTGTGGTTACATCATGTGGTCTTTTTATAAAAGCATTTGAACATTCTCGCTTGACATTTCTTGGTGAATCATTGGTAATTATTTAATGATCAGTAGGGCAATTCTCACAAAAAAAAAAGATTTTGCCTTATTTTTATCTGCAAGTGCCTTTGAATATCTCAGATGTTCACGTTTGAATCGAAGTCACAAAACATACATGCAGAATCCGTGTGCTCGAGGTCACGTGTGTGTAACGAAAATCAACATGTAATCAAGATCATAAAAAACAATGTAAATTAATCGTTTATGTTCACTTAGTACAATGATCACAAGGCCGTACAAAAGCATTTACATATGACATACAAAGTATCTCTGATCAACAACCTCTCTCTCTAGTTCCCCCTTTAAGCTCTACATCATAAAGCTATATATAACGGACATGACTAATTTCTCATTGCATGCAGTCCAAGGGGAGTTGTCTAGTTTGCCTAGCCAAGGATATATTGTTTAAATTTCTTGATGATTTTACTAGATCAATTCCAGACCAGACTAAGGTCAATCATGTTGCTAAATATACCATGTATAATCTTCAACTTATATACAATATTAAAGGTCAATCAATTCCAAGCGACCAATATTTGACCTCTTGACTACCTTTAAATGCTAGCTCCAGTCCCCCTGTCTTCAAGCATTGAGTGTTTGTATTTTCTATTTTTTAGTATTCATAAGTCAGTTATAGTCTTCGTCTAAAACCTGTCCTTTATAAGACTATAAGAATAAGGAGCAAGACCATTTCATTCTCTTCTTGATTCGATATTCTAAGTTTTCAATATCCATTTAATTATCAAATACCAATATGGAAACATCCATTTATGCAAAATTAAATATTCATGGAAGAGGGAAACAAAATCTTTTTGGTGTTTTACATGTTTAAGCTAAAACGCACAAAAAATCCTTTTGTTGTTTTCTATAATATTTAAACAAGGATACATGTAAAAGATAAATCAGTCTTTGGTGAGTAACATGTATAAAAGGATCATATCGGTTAAACGAATACATCGTAGCACATTTTCAAATGTTTATCTATTTACATCACACTCTATATTCAAATTTAATAACTTGAAAATGATTGTGTATTTAATATTTACTTTAGAATTTATGCAAATAAGATCAGATTAAAATAAGTATTCTATTCACGTTTCCATTCTCATATTGAGACATATAGTAACTATCTATTATCAATAAATGCCTGATTATTATAATTACTTTCATGTAAGTTAGATACAATAGGGTTTACAATACGTCCCCCACGGTCAAAGTTAATAATATCATCAACATTATCTATTTTTACGACATGCAATGTATTAGTAGACTTATCCAATCTTTAATATGATAAAAGAAAATCAATTAGCATAAGAAAAATATAACCTAAAAGGATCTAGAATCAATTATGATTTAAGGAAAGATGAACACTTTAGTTGTTTGCTTAGCAAAACGTAGAAGTTCTGTTTTGAGATGAAATTCAATTATATGCTTCTCAAGGCATATACATGAATCAATGCAAAAATTATGCCAATGTCATCTTTATTATAGTGATCTCATAACATCACCTAGATTCATGTAACATTCTATATCTAATAGAGTTCTATTTATGTTCATACACATACACATTTAGATATGGGTTAATATCACAAGTGTAATGATTGTTTAATTTTTACACTATTAAACATATCGTTGCACCGACATCAAGTTATTGATAACAAATCATCACTATCTTCTGTTTATGGTACATTTCATGCTTATCTGTAAACATACTCTAACCTACTATCATTTCCTTACACATCTCCAAAGATTATTTGATTTCCTTATTACTCAAACTAAAGCACATAAAAAGATATAACTTTTTTTAATTATATCAATTTTTAATATTTATTGTGACAGTATATCAAATGAAGTAGTAAGATTTCCTCTTTCTCAGAACATGAAACCTAAATATTAGTTTTCCTAATTTTAATTTTGGATATTGTCAAACGAAATTAAACCAAAAGTAAGATAAAAGAAAGTAAAAATTAAAAACTTCCACGGATATTTGAATCTTTTTTGAAAATGTTCTTGTTGGACCCTGAAAGGATAATACATGTTAATTCAAGTGGTGGTTGATGGTTGCTCTGCTAGAATTCTCCCAAAGTCCAAGAAGTAATGCGGATGAAGAATCTGCTCAAAAGAATACAAGTGTCGGCTATCCGCATTTGTTTATGTGGATGACCATTGAACAAATGCTGACAAATATTTGTTCTTCCGCATTAACAAATGCGGTCAACCAAAGAAATGCTGTCAAGTATTTGTACATCCGCATTTACTAGTGCGGATGCTCAGCAACAAATGCTAAGTGTTTGTTCACCCGCATTTCACAATGCTGATGACCAAACACCAATGCAGAAGAAGAAAAAGAAATGTTGATGAAGATCAACACATCCGTATTAGTTAATGCGGATGAACAGAAGAAAATGCTGATGAAGCCTTTTGTACTTAGACTAGTTTCCTGATGTATAGTACAAGGGTAGTTTAGTCATTTGTAAAGGCCTTTTGTCAGCCTATAAATAGAATAGAAAACCCTACTTTTGGGCATCCTTAGACAATTAGAATATTAGAATCTTCGATAGTCATATGTTTCAGAGGTGACTTGTTACTGTTTCATGCTAAAACCCTAGCATTCATTGTAACTTTACACCTCTATTAATACAAAGCATTTATGAGTATTTCAAGCATTCAATTATATGTGTTTATATAATTCTGCAATATAATCACTGACTCAATCATCATATTCGGTCCTAGTTGAATCACACCAACTGAGAACATCATTCTCAACACCTAGTCAGTTCTTTTTTCTACAAAGAATCAATATTATATATATTTTATCTCCCATTTCTCTTTGCAAAACAGTAAAATTAATATTTGAAAGTTCGACTCAACACGATCATTCCCAGTATCACTGCTACACTCCCTAACTCATGTCTAGAATAGCCACTATCAATTATACAAAGTACACTTAATAGTCCTCCTTGACAAATCTAACATGTTTGACACCCAAATCAGTTGAATAGGAAACCCAAGCCACTGTGGTCTTAGGTTTGCCAAACTAATCAATATACATTACCTCATGCAAAAAGTAATCATACCTATCTGTCAATCGTAACATATTAGCTTTACCATCTTTCACATACACCCAATAAGCTCCACACACTCCCCTTATAAATTTTTTTGCCTTTAATTATCATCGAAATTATCTTTGGGACTATGCAGACTTTATCACCATAAATTATGACTAGACTACTATCAAATGCAATCAAATCAATCATCTTTCTCCAACATATAATGTTAGCCCCATAAGTGACCAACCAATCCATACACAAAACTACATGGAAACCACCTAATGTCACTACATGCGACCTAGCGGGGAAATCATGATCTTCTAGTTCTCAACTACAATCATCTATTGCTTTTGTTATCCTAGTTGTCTGCCCAATAGTAGTCTTTACCTCAAAAGCATCATCTATATCTTTACAATTAAGATAAATCACGTTGCAAAATGAGGCTATGAAACTCCTACTTACGCCATAATCAAACAAAATAGAAGCAAGCAAAATCTTGCCAAGAACATACATGACATAACATTCTACTGACTCATCATTGTGAAAGCCCTAACTTTCGTCTTCCTTTTATCAGCGGTCTTCTTCTCCTCTTTCTTCTTACCATTAGTACCACAAGGCTTCATTTTCTATAATCACGACTGGAATGCCCAGTGCCCCTGTAATTGTAGCATTTCCATATCTTGGGTAATCTTTAGCAAAATGACTAACTGTACCACAATAGTAGCATAAATTATTGCCAACATGACACTCTCCCTCATGATTCCTCCCACACTTCTAAAAATCACCTAAATTCTCCATCTTCACCTTCTTAAACTTTGGTCCCAGCCACGAGCCCTCTTCACATCTCGGACACATTTCTTTTTCGCCTCTTCCTCCTTAGACCCATCCATAATGTCATCGTACACAATACCACTCAGCTCAACCAGGGACTCAAAATAAGGGACAAATCTTACCATCTTCCCTACCTTCAAATTTAAAAACTCTCTTTCAACCATGTCAACTTCATTTTGGGGACAAAACATTATAATCATAAGCTTCTTAAACTTGGCACATTTCATGCCCTTGATAGCCCCATCCCCTTTGGTTTGTTTTATAATAACCCAATAGTGAAGGGCTTCAGACACAAAGGAGTGGGTAGAAAATTTCACTACCTCATCCTCTCTACATTTGTTGATCTCTACCACAGCTTCTATTTTTGAGAAACTGAACTGTAGTGATGGCAATTTTCTTTTCGTTAAAAGGAGGAGGACTACATCCCTTAAAGGCTTTATTATCACATCCTTTAGTAAGTACTACCACAACATCACTATCACTATATTTATTTCCCTTTTTCTATTCTCTCTCTTCCTTCTCTTGTTCAGTAACAAGTTCCTTAGCTATCTTTCTCTCTTTCCCGATCTCCTTGAAGATTTCAGTCATGACAAAGGGTATCATGGTTATCAGGACCTTATGCACCCTATTAGTAGTGGCTTCTCTGACTTACAGCTTTTAACGAATCGACTCATTAGTACTGTATGGGCTATGAGCCTTAGACTCAACATGTGTAGTCCTTGTTTCTTTAGATTTGCTTCTGGTTTCTTGTAACATCCGGAAATTTCCTTTGAAGCTGACGAAAGAAGAAAAAGAAATAAAGTCCGAAGTCGAGGGACCAAACCCGCCAACGAGAGAAAACTTGATGTGTGGGAGTATAAAAGGGGGGGGACACCCCACCCCTTCTTATTTTTCAGCCATCAAGAAGAGAAGAGAGAAAGAAGAGAAAAGAGGAAAAGTGTTGGCTCGGGTTGGTTCGAGTAGCCAAAATTGTTGAGGAGCGAGTCAAATCGAAGCTCTACTTGTCGGGATCATTAAGGTGAGTTCTAGGACCCCTCTTTTACACGTTTTCAACTGATTTTGGTGCTGGAACACATCTGAAAACCTATTTTTGAGTTTTGGGTAAAAACCCGTTTTTATGCATGTATGTATGTGTATGATGCGTTTGAGGCTTGATTTCTTGCTTGGTTATGCTTGAATAAGGTCGTGGTATGTTTCCCTAAGTTTGAGGATGGTTGATTTGAGCTTAAAACAGGTTTGGAAGAGGTTGGAGGCCGAAACCCGCGGCTACAGTCGGGTTGAACTGCATTCTGCATCAGCTAGGGCTAGGCGACCGACTGGAGGGCGATTAGAGGCCATTCGACTGATTGGAGTGTGACTGAGGTCCATGCGCATGATTGCCATGCGACTGAGGTCCATACGCATGATGGTCATGCGACTGAAGTTCATGTGCTTGTGAGGCATGCGATTGAAGGAGTGTGCGACTGAGGTTCATTCGCATGAAGAGTATGCGACTGAAGCTCATGCGCCTGAAGTCATGCGACTGAAGGCCATACGCATGAAAGTTATGCGACTGAGAGTCCATTCGCATAGATGTACATTCGCCCATAGTCCATTCGCATAGAGTCCATTTGCATAGATGCCCATTCTCCTATGTGTTCAGTCGCCCTGAAGGCCATGCGACTGGAGAGTGTTCATACGCCCAAGTAGGGTTCATACGCCCGAAAGAACAACGGTTTATCATATGACCTTCGAGGGAAGGTGCGGTTATGGGTTTTGACTCGGGAGGTTCCCGTAGACTCGTGTAAGTTGACTTTCGAGGTCATAGACGTTATGTTGGGCATGTAGATGATGATGATATGTATGACGTTATGTATGATGTTAGGCATGGCGGTGCGTGTGATGTGTAGCATGTATGATGTGCGTGATGTGATGTATGATAGATGCGTATGTATGATGATGCTGTATGTTTATGTTTATGTTCCTTATTATGTATGTTTATCTTTCCATGGCTTTGCGTTGAACGTTAATGAATGAAATGAAAGTATTATGTAACGTAAAGTGAAAGATAATGAAAAGAGGAACGTAATGAATGAATGCATGCATTATTGAATAAATGAACGAATGAAAGTCTTGCAAGCATATGTATGAGGTGAGCGACTCTGTGTCGCAACAGACTCGAAAGAGGTCCTTGTCGCGTACTCCGGTACTGTGTCAGTCTTCGGACATGAGTCGGGGGTTTGTGTACAGACCCGACATAGTATCAGTCTTCGGACATGAGTCGGGGGTATTGTATGAGACAGGATCCGGATGAATGAGAAGAGGATCGCGTACTCTGGTACTGTGTCAGTCTTCGGACATGAGTCGGGGGTTTGTGTACAGGCCCCGGCACAGTATCAGTCTTTGGACATGAGTCGGGAGTATGGCGTGAGACGGAATTGAAATGACGAGAACGAATCACGTACTCCGGTGCTGTGTCAGTCTTCAGACATGAGTCGGGGGTTTGTGTACAGACCCCGGCACAGTACCAGTCTTCGGACATGAGTCGGGAGTATGGCGTGAGTTAATGAATGAGAAAGGTAATGATGGTAAGAACGAATGTATGAAATGAACGTTAACGAAATATCTTAATAATGTACGAAATGGGATCCTTGTCACTCGACCTCAGTAATCGTGGTTGAGTGCCACGAAGAGGGTAAAATCTGACAGGATCTAGAAAGAAGTGAAAGATAATAATGTACAATGAATGAACGAAAGTTAACGAACGTAATGATGAAGATAATAATGATATTATCTGTATGTACGTATGATGTGTGATCATGTACGAAAGTTTAGTATGATTTGAAAGAAAGTAAGGAACGGTTTTAACGAAAGGAAAGTATGTTTTATTATAAAACTAGAACTCACTCAGCAATGCTGACTTTGATGTGTTTCCAGTTGGCAGGTATGTTGCTGAGGATGGCACGGGGCGGCTACTCAGCGTATTTTGGATGGCATCCTTATGTTTAATGCTTTTGTAATGAATGAAAAATGATATTGTGTAATGAACGGTTGTTTTATTTTACAAAAGCATTTTGATGAAATGAAATCGTTGTTTTTAATGTTTCCACTGCAACGATTTATGAAAGGAAAATGTAATTATATGTTTTATATGCGATGAGGATCCAGCTGTAAGTGTCCCGGGAACGGGGCCTTACATTACTAGTGTCTTACCAGCACGACCACCACTTTTTGCACCACCTCGGGTAGTATTTCTTCCGACCATTTCTTACTTCCTACAAGATTTAGAACACCAAAGTTGTCATCCAAGGTAGTAGTTTAGATCATGATAAGTAATGTAAGTTCTTAATAACTTTAGCCATGTGTGATTAACTACTTACGTTACTCTTCATATTCTAAACATTCCCAACCCAAGTCACATTAGTTCCTAAACCTACTATCACATACTATAAATACATACACATATATAAACATGTGCATACATTTACTGTCATATTTTGTTATCATAACAATAGTTAGCTTTTCTTTAACTATACATTAATCTTTACTCTTTTCTTTACCTCTTGTAATGAAGTTACCTGGATCGCCATTCTATATTCGGTCCCATTCTTAGTTTAAGTTTAGATATTAAAGTACCTAAATCTCTTAAACTGTGTCTTCGATTACAACTTATAAGGCCCCAGCAACCTCAAAGTTAGATTTTAAACATGGGAAATGCATAATTCTTAATAGAATTCAATCTATCAGACTGCTAGTGTTGATCCATAATATAATTCAATCTATCAGACTGCTAGTGTTGATCACAACCAAGTAACTTCACACCCGTGGCAAGTTATATCTGTAGGGGTTGAACCTAAGGCTCGGGAAATCAAATCAACACAAAGTTAAAGATCAAGTCAAGCAAGAAGTTCGTAGTTGCCGCGCGAGAAGTTGACTTGTCGCATGATTTGTTCGCGTGAAAAGTTGATCTCGCGCTAGAACTTACTAATTAGTATAAATAGTTAGTTGGTTTAATTATGGTTAAGCTTTTGGTTCATTTCCTGAATTTGTAATCTTTTGTAAACCTTTGAATTAAGAGAGCAATAGAAAGAGAAGTTTATTTACCTTATGTTCTTCAATTCTACACTTCTACTTTTAATCCGTAATTGCTTACATTCCACATTCACAATTACGAGATCGATCTGATTATTGTAACGATCCTTATAATTGCTATCAAAGCTAGTATGTTCTAGATCGATTGAATTTAAGTTTGAACTAGTGATTTGAAGAGTTCGTGATCATTGAATTGCTTGATTCTCAAAGATAAAAGTTCTATCTGTTGAATTTGATCCATTTTGAAGATGACAAAGCTGATAAGTTTGTTGTCACACCCCAACCTTGACGGCGGAAACGTCGAGGTGTGAGGGTTAAGATTGTTCACAGCCACATAACGCTATTATTAAATCCAAATATATTATACATAAGTTTCAAAATTACATTATAAGCATAAGTCTCAATAATGAAATAAGTTTTAACATGAAATAACAAACATAATCTTTTTGATTTATTAACTAGGTCCAAGTCCTAGAATATGCCAGCAACATAAGTTCACTTCAAAACTTGGGGGTTTTCCTGAAACATGATAAAAATAAAAGGTCAACTATAAATAGTTGGTGAGTTTCCAAGGTTTTCATACATAATATGAAAAAGGTTACAAGTAGCAATTCATGTCATAGGTTATAAGCTAGTAAGGTTATAGAACACATATCGTTACAACCAACCTCGACTTGATTACAAGTATAAAAGATTGGCTAAGTGTATTTGGTTCCCTAGTGCACAAGCGTACGGCCCCTAGGAGTCGGCAATACCTCGACTTTAGCACCAAATAGGCTTGTCAGGCCCAAAGATCTAAGACGTCGCCAGGCTAGCAATAGTTAATGATTGTAAACAAACTATGTATCTCATATAAACACTTACAATACACAAATAACCATGACCAAATAATAAGTAGAATTGCATGTGCATTACAAGTCTCAAATGTGTATAAGTGTATCATGTATAAGTATCATGTTTCACCCCAAAATAGTGTGAAATAAAGTAAAAAAGGGACAAGGAAAACTCACATGGAAATAAGCATTTCAAGATGATATAAAAGATTACAAGATAAATCCCAAGTGTCCATTACAAGTACCTAAATATATAATTTCAAGGTTAGGTTAAATAATATGTTTAACAATTTGACGTGATCTAGGGTTTCAATTGAAATTTGGGGTTTTAATAATTAGGGTAAATAAAATAATATAGCTAATTATATTTTATTTTCATAAAGATGAATGATTATAATAATAATAATCATTAGCGAAATTGTACAATAAGCATTACTTAAATATTAGCGTTGCGAAAAGAAATAATAAACCTAGAGATTAATTATTTAAAGCTTATTCAAGATAACTAATTGAGTAATTAATTATTTAAAGCTTATTCAAAATAATTAATTGAGTAATTAATTATTTAAATGACTTGCAAAAGGTAGTTTAGAGTTATTCAAAATCATTTTATAAAGTTTTTTAACTTTTAATTGATTTTTATAAAGGTCTTATAATATCAAAGCCTTAAATAGAAAATGCTATTCATAAATTTTAATAAGAGTTTAAGAAATAAATTTACTAACTAATTATGATATAACACAATTAAATAATAGATGAATAAATAACTATTTAAATAACTATTTCAATAATTATTTACTTAAAACATGTATATTTATAATGTTTCAAATAATCTACATTTGAACCAATTTTATTTAAATAAAATAACTAATAATATATTTTTATTATTTTTGTTACCTTTTACAAAGTAAATAAATTTAACAAAATAAAACATAAGTTTTTAAAACCTTTTTAAAAACTTAGTTTAATAATTTCAGAAACCCTTTTGATAACAAAATAATTTTTCTTAGGTTAATTAGTATAAAAATAGTTTTTAGAATAAAACAAATGTAAGTAAATAATTAAATAAAAGAAATTGGCAGAGGCCCGGTTCGAACCCGGGACCTCCTGCCTAGGGTGGGGTGTTGTTACCGGTTGGGCTAGAGCCCCAATCTGTTTGGTTTTCGAAAGTAATTTTATACATCCATTAATTAAGAAATCCCCCAAATTGATATAAACCCTAGAAACGAATTGAATCCAATTGAACATCAGATGATTATGATAATGAAATTGATATTAGGGCTTTGTTTTCCCACGTTAATCCGAGTGTAATGATGTATGAAACTTACGTTGTTGAATTCGAATTGATGCTTATAGGTTTAAGAACAATGCACGACTGCGTGGATATGTTTCATGGTGCAAACGTTGACAATAATCCGATTGCTCTTGTGGGAAGCTTCGGGTCATCATCTCCAACGAAAACCCTCAACTAATTTGATTTAATAAAGCTTCCAACATAGCTCACTGTTGAGTTGCAGGTCACGAACGAAGATGGTGATTGATTTCAATGACTTTGTGTGTTTCAAGTGTATTTGAGTGTTGAAACCAATTAGAATTAGGTAGGCGTTCGATTTGATTTATTGAATTGAGTTATTATTCGTGTTTAAAGCTCGAACGGTTATGTGATTATGGGTGCTTCGGTTTTTCATTCGAATGGGGCTGTAACCGATGATTAAATACAATTAAAATGTGTATTCAGGTTCGAGACACGTTCACGAAGCGGTT
Source organism: Flaveria ramosissima (assembly GCA_025215565.1). NCBI lineage: Eukaryota > Viridiplantae > Streptophyta > Magnoliopsida > Asterales > Asteraceae > Flaveria > Flaveria ramosissima. Next base: position 8,369,434 of record CM046045.1, read on the forward strand.
TGAAACTGTTTGGTATTGATTTTGGGTGATTTCAGGGGGGTTTGAAGGTTGCCGGCGCCGCGCCGGACCTTGCCGGCCGGCGACCGGAAATACGGGGAGAGAGAAAGGGTGGGGGGTTGGGTTTGATAAAATACAACTTTGGTCCCTGTGGTTTTGAAAGTTGTCTACTGGGTTTTAATGTTTTGTTTTAGTTTTAAAATTAAATTACAATTTAAACCCTGAAATTTTAAATGTTAACATTTTATGTATAACTTATTAATTTCAAGTTTTAAGATAATAGAAACTTGTATTATTTTCAAATATTAACACTCATTATAATTATTTTTTTAATCTTGTTGTTATGCCTATTATTGTTATTATTATCACTAACATTATTATTATTAGTGTCATTATTATAATTGTTATTATTATTGTTGTAATAATAATAATTATCATTTTTAAGATTAAAACCACTTTAAGTGTCTAAACAACATCACAACCCTTTTAATGCCATTGTTATTAATTATCAACCATAATAGGTCCTCTAGGTTTCAAAATGACATAAAAGGTCCTTTTAAAACTTAACGAAGTTAACCTTTTAAGTTAACAAAATACGAGATGTTACAGTCTCCCCAACTTAAAAGAATTTCGTCCCGAAATTAAAAATGAACTTAGATGAACAAAGGAATTATAATGAAAGGTAAGCGTACAACGGTCTTGGGTAGACGTTTGATTACAGATGAGATGTTTCACTTCATGGAATCTTACAAGATTCTTAACGTAACGAACGCGAGACGTTTTGAGATAAAACGTTGAAAAACGATAACGAGCTACCGTGGTACCTTAGATTTATAAGTCACAACTTCTAGAATGTAATTTCATAGTAACTTGATGTCTAGAAATCAATAAAGGACCAACAATGATAAGAAAGGTTGACCGTCAGGGTTTAAAAATCCCAAACGTCACTATATGAAACGATCTTAACGCATATCTTGTGAATATGTATCTCTCCTTTGACCAATCATTGGTCTAAGAGTAATACGATATGCAAAGATTTTGGAATAAGTTCACGACTATGGTTAGGAACATTTTTAAAAACAGATAATGAATTGATCATTCATCTTAATGATCGATGTTTAACGACATACCACGGTATACAACTATTTGAGATAGATACAAGCCAATTTCTCGACCCATTATCTCACAAGAGTTGATATGCAATTAACCAATCGGTCTAATGCACCAATTGTCATCATGACAGCTAAGATAGGAGACACTTAGTGAATGAAAAGTTAAACAGAAGATCCATAGGATCACGAATGTTAGGTTTTGTCATATGTGAAGGTAAGACACTTGGATACATACCAAGTTACGTCTTTTCCTTTATGCCAAACCCATGACTACTAGTTACGAAGGTTTATGAACCTTTATATCCGCGTCACAATGTAAGTAATAACGAGTCTCGTTGATCGAAGTCAAGATAGAGTTTTAAAGATTTCCAAAGTTAAAGATTCAAAAGCGATTCAAGAAGTAACGCAAACGATAAGACATGCATTTGTAACCATGTTTTGCAAGGTAACAAATTTCCAAATATAGATTGCATACGTAGTTCATCAAACCCATAAGTACAGTCGAGAACATTCGTATGACTAGAAAGACATAACCACAGGTTGATAATGTCTTTATTTAGTAGAAAGATTATTTAAGAAGACTACCATCACACAAATATGTGTTGGTGATATCTCAAAATGAAAGTTGTTAAGTAAGGAATAAATGGTTCGATATAGCTAGATCATATCAAAACATAAGGATAAAGGGAAAGAAATCAATTTAAGAATTTAAATGCTCCAAGCTCGGAATCAAAATCAACCTAGAGCGATCGGGTCTCCTTACAAGTTCAGAAATCATGCTTTGGCTTGTTAGGTTCAAACCCTAACATTGGTTCACCCTTCAAGTTACTACACGTTTCTTGTCACTTGACTAAAAACCTTGGTAAGTTGGAGATCATGAAATGAGAATAGTCATCAAGGTGCGGTTTTCACTCCTAACTTGATGGTGCATTCCCAAAGTATGACCGTTAGCTTACCAATCAAAAAGTTTGATCCCAACTCCTTGTTGAGGGTCCACAGAAATAAGACGAGGTAACTCACCATTAAGGTAAGGGAAAATCACTCCTATCTTAACGGTGAAGTTTTACAAAAACAAAGTATAACGAGATGAACTTCTTCATCAAAATCCAGAATTCACTCCTACTTTGATGAAGTCGTCTCATTTGAACAAATACAATTCATAAAGATGATATTATCATCAAGGTATGGAATTCACGCCTATCTTGATGATTGAATTTCATCATAGCAAGAAAACAATCGAAGATTGACATTTGTCACCAAAGTACGGGTTTCAATCCTATTTTGGTGAGATCATGTCATTTGTGAAATGCCAATTCAAAGAAAATAATTTAAGTCAATCCTCGGGATAAGGAAATCACCCCGATCCAGAGGATGAAATTCTATAGATCACAATTGGAAACCATTTATCGAACGAATAGAGAATCATCAAAGTAAGGGAATCACCCCTGTTTTGATGAGTTAAAATTTAGGAAATACAAGTGTTCTTAGTCATAGGTTGACTTGCAACTCGTGCATCTCCCACGGTGCAAACGGTATGAAGTTCGACTTATCAACGAAAGGAAGAGAGTATCCATTAAAAATTCAGAAAATTTCTAGTTACATTAATGTAACAAAAGGGAAATCATACTTACAAAGTTTAAGGTCAAAGTTCGAGGTAACAGAATTAGTTGTGATGGTGTTCAAATCTTGAATGGTTTAAATCAGGAAGACTAAATCAACGACAAGAGTGATTCAACACCACGACGAGATGTGAACATTCGATTCACAATTGGAAGAAATACATGAACTCCTCAAGTCATGAGGTCAACCATAACCTTATTAAAGACCTGCGTACTTATAAGTGATCACTCATCTCAAGGGTTTCGAGTCAAGTAAATGGATTCAATGATCGAGTCAAATCACCATTTACACTTTGCCTAGACAAAGTATCTCGAGACGTAAGAATTCCACCTATAGCATTGCATGTTCTTAGTTATGGGACACATCCTTAAGGAGACTTGAGAACCATAAGTAGCGGTTTAAAGTTTTTGATGACCATTCGGTTTAGATTCCCAATATCCTTGGGTATATTAAGATCCATGTTCACGTTGGTCAAGATATAGAAGTAGTTACATGAAACGCTCAACGTATAACGGTGTTTAAACGTACGGGTTGAAATGTAGGGTAGGTTCAATATTAATAAGAACATATGTATGATAAGAATATAGGGATACCAGTTCAAGGAATCAAAGATTTTTAAGATACGTAGAGGATGGTTCCATTTGGTAACGCATTACCATTTGGAATCGTTGACGCGTCAAAGTAAATTGACCCATTTGCCATAGAGACTTGTGTATGTTGACCATAGTTTATCACTCATCCCAGAAATCCCCAGGTAAGCATAACTAGTCTCACAATGAGATTTATACGATATGCTTGCCTTAGCCCGAAGGCCTTTTGCCAGGAAATCCAGAATACAGGTGTCTATGTGTCACACAAATTTCTTTGGTTTATGAAATCAAAACCTTGATGAGATTTTCATAGATTAGACATAGAGTCTAAGGAATTGAATCCAGATGATAAGTGTAGATTCCACATGTCGTTAAGAATAAGTTTAGGAAGTTCATTTGTCGGGGAGAGTCAAAGAGTCAAAGTTAAGTTTAGGGAGACAAGTAACTAAGTTAAGCATACATAAGGCAATCCAATGCTAAGGCATCAAGTTGCACAAAAGGCATAGCATTATGTAGCATGCAAACAACATATAAACACTAAGGTATAAGAATCTTTCTATGAGGTTCATGCAACTATAGTCTAGGTCACCATTTCTAATAACCTAAATCCCTATAGTTATGGGCTCTGATACCAATCTGTCACACCCCAACCTTGACGGCGGAAACGTCGAGGTGTGAGGGTTAAGATTGTTCACAGCCACATAACGCTATTATTAAATCCAAATATATTATACATAAGTTTCAAAATTACATTATAAGCATAAGTCTCAATAATGAAATAAGTTTTAACATGAAATAACAAACATAATCTTTTTGATTTATTAACTAGGTCCAAGTCCTAGAATATGCCAGCAACATAAGTTCACTTCAAAACTTGGGGGTTTTCCTGAAACATGATAAAAATAAAAGGTCAACTATAAATAGTTGGTGAGTTTCCAAGGTTTTCATACATAATATGAAAAAGGTTACAAGTAGCAATTCATGTCATAGGTTATAAGCTAGTAAGGTTATAGAACACATATCGTTACAACCAACCTCGACTTGATTACAAGTATAAAAGATTGGCTAAGTGTATTTGGTTCCCTAGTGCACAAGCGTACGGCCCCTAGGAGTCGGCAATACCTCGACTTTAGCACCAAATAGGCTTGTCAGGCCCAAAGATCTAAGACGTCGCCAGGCTAGCAATAGTTAATGATTGTAAACAAACTATGTATCTCATATAAACACTTACAATACACAAATAACCATGACCAAATAATAAGTAGAATTGCATGTGCATTACAAGTCTCAAATGTGTATAAGTGTATCATGTATAAGTATCATGTTTCACCCCAAAATAGTGTGAAATAAAGTAAAAAAGGGACAAGGAAAACTCACATGGAAATAAGCATTTCAAGATGATATAAAAGATTACAAGATAAATCCCAAGTGTCCATTACAAGTACCTAAATATATAATTTCAAGGTTAGGTTAAATAATATGTTTAACAATTTGACGTGATCTAGGGTTTCAATTGAAATTTGGGGTTTTAATAATTAGGGTAAATAAAATAATATAGCTAATTATATTTTATTTTCATAAAGATGAATGATTATAATAATAATAATCATTAGCGAAATTGTACAATAAGCATTACTTAAATATTAGCGTTGCGAAAAGAAATAATAAACCTAGAGATTAATTATTTAAAGCTTATTCAAAATAACTAATTGAGTAATTAATTATTTAAAGCTTATTCAAAATAATTAATTGAGTAATTAATTATTTAAATGACTTGCAAAAGGTAGTTTAGAGTTATTCAAAATCATTTTATAAAGTTTTTTAACTTTTAATTGATTTTTATAAAGGTCTTATAATATCAAAGCCTTAAATAGAAAATGCTATTCATAAATTTTAATAAGAGTTTAAGAAATAAATTTACTAACTAATTATGATATAACACAATTAAATAATAGATGAATAAATAACTATTTAAATAACTATTTCAATAATTATTTACTTAAAACATGTATATTTATAATGTTTCAAATAATCTACATTTGAACCAATTTTATTTAAATAAAATAACTAATAATATATTTTTATTATTTTTGTTACCTTTTACAAAGTAAATAAATTTAACAAAATAAAACATAAGTTTTTAAAACCTTTTTAAAAACTTAGTTTAATAATTTCAGAAACCCTTTTGATAACAAAATAATTTTTCTTAGGTTAATTAGTATAAAAATAGTTTTTAGAATAAAACAAATGTAAGTAAATAATTAAATAAAAGAAATTGGCAGAGGCCCGGTTCGAACCCGGGACCTCCTGCCTAGGGTGGGGTGTTGTTACCGGTTGGGCTAGAGCCCCAATCTGTTTGGTTTTCGAAAGTAATTTTATACATCCATTAATTAAGAAATCCCCCAAATTGATATAAACCCTAGAAACGAATTGAATCCAATTGAACATCAGATGATTATGATAATGAAATTGATATTAGGGCTTTGTTTTCCCACGTTAATCCGAGTGTAATGATGTATGAAACTTACGTTGTTGAATTCGAATTGATGCTTATAGGTTTAAGAACAATGCACGACTGCGTGGATATGTTTCATGGTGCAAACGTTGACAATAATCCGATTGCTCTTGTGGGAAGCTTCGGGTCATCATCTCCAACGAAAACCCTCAACTAATTTGATTTAATAAAGCTTCCAACATAGCTCACTGTTGAGTTGCAGGTCACGAACGAAGATGGTGATTGATTTCAATGACTTTGTGTGTTTCAAGTGTATTTGAGTGTTGAAACCAATTAGAATTAGGTAGGCGTTCGATTTGATTTATTGAATTGAGTTATTATTCGTGTTTAAAGCTCGAACGGTTATGTGATTATGGGTGCTTCGGTTTTTCATTCGAATGGGGCTGTAACCGATGATTAAATACAATTAAAATGTGTATTCAGGTTCGAGACACGTTCACGAAGCGGTTTGAAACTGTTTGGTATTGATTTTGGGTGATTTCAGGGGGGTTTGAAGGTTGCCGGCGCCGCGCCGGACCTTGCCGGCCGGCGACCGGAAATACGGGGAGAGAGAAAGGGTGGGGGGTTGGGTTTGATAAAATACAACTTTGGTCCCTGTGGTTTTGAAAGTTGTCTACTGGGTTTTAATGTTTTGTTTTAGTTTTAAAATTAAATTACAATTTAAACCCTGAAATTTTAAATGTTAACATTTTATGTATAACTTATTAATTTCAAGTTTTAAGATAATAGAAACTTGTATTATTTTCAAATATTAACACTCATTATAATTATTTTTTTTAATCTTGTTGTTATGCCTATTATTGTTATTATTATCACTAACATTATTATTATTAGTGTCATTATTATAATTGTTATTATTATTGTTGTAATAATAATAATTATCATTTTTAAGATTAAAACCACTTTAAGTGTCTAAACAACATCACAACCCTTTTAATGCCATTGTTATTAATTATCAACCATAATAGGTCCTCTAGGTTTCAAAATGACATAAAAGGTCCTTTTAAAACTTAACGAAGTTAACCTTTTAAGTTAACAAAATACGAGATGTTACATTTGTTGATTTGTCAATTGATAATGTTTTTGAGCTTAAACTAGCTTAATTGAATGAATTAGAGACAATTAGGATCAAATTTAAACTTAATCCACTAATTGAACAATTGATTAATCAAAATCTAATCAATTTGGACTAAAACTGAACCTGTAAAGTTCTGAATTGGTCAAATTGATTCAGGCAAAAACTTTTGTTTTTTTTTCAAAAACCTTTATTTCACGCAAAAACCTGAACATTCACACGAGGCGGTTACAAGTTTGTTATAAAAGGATAATAGTCGCGTGAAAACCTAAACATTTTGCAAGTTTTAGTGTTTGAACTTTCCGCGTGAAATGTTTCAGATATCTCGCGCGAGAATTTTGATTTTTGAAGAAAAATTTAAAGTTTGTTTGAAGAATTTACTATGGCGAATCTGAAGAATATTACTGCAACACTAAATCTTGATAATGAGATAGGCACAAGCACCAAGCCTCCACGTTTGTTGAATGAAGAAGATTATCCGGATTGGGCATATCGTTTTCAGAATCATGTCATCTATACTGAAACCTGGATGATGCGATCTATCAAGCAAGGTCTGTATATTCCATTGTATAAGAATAAGAAAGGGGAATGGATTGCTAAACCTGAACATCTATGGGATGAAGACGATCTTAAAAGAATGGAACTTGATGATAAAGCTTATGCAGCTATCATGATGGCACTCACAACTGAGATTGCATAAAAGTTTAAGGACTACACAAAAGCAAAGAATTTATGGGATGCTATGGAAGAACAGATTATAGAGAATAAGGATATGAGAGGGAGCAGGAAGGATATGCTCAACCAAGAATTCAATATGTTTAATCATATTCTTGGTAAGACTTTAGAAGCTCATATGTCAAGATTGGTGAAATTGATCACCAAAATGAAGAGTGCAGGGATAACTCTAGAGAACATAGTTGTCAACGAAAAGCTATTGAACTCTCTACCTTATAGTTGGAACAACAACTGCACTACTATCAAAAGGACAAAGGATCTGTTTACCTTGTCTTTAAGTGATCTCATTTCTACAATCAAATCCTATGACATGGATGATAAACAAAGGGCTGCTAATTACATAAACACCATGGGAGCAGAAGCAACAACAATGTATGCCAAGATGGATAGTAACCCAAACTACTATGTCAGCTACTCTCAGCTATGCCAGTTACAGTAGTCATCATCTTCTGCTCAATCCAGTGTGAAAGACCAAGCTTTACCTCAATCCTTACCTCATTATCCAACCACTCACCAAAATCCTTATGTCCAAACTCAAGCCTAAGCTTACTCTCAAACCTACTCTCCAACCTAAACCACTCAGCCAATAAAACAAGCTTTCGTTGGGAATTCTTAGCCAACCAAGCAAACCATTCAGATAGCTGAAGAGCATCTAGCTCTTTTCACTTCATTCATGAACAGCTATGAAGTTTTCTCTACAGGAAGAATCAGTCCACCTAACATCTTGGTTAATGATTTGCCACAAGTCAATCCTGATGATGTTGAAGAGAATGACATAAAATATCATATGAAGAATGACATAAATATCAAATGAAATGGTGGTTTATAGGGCAAAGAATTTTGTCAGACGAACTAGGAGAAAGGTTTTCAGGTTGAACAATTCCAGCAAGATAGGTTTTGACAAGTCAAACCTAAACCTCGTCATTTAGCAAGAGAGTGTACTTAAGCTAGAAACAATCAAAGTGATCAAGGTAAAAGGATGGTAACTGGGGAAGCCGAAACAAAGAATGACCAAGCTAGTACATCTAAGACCAAGGCTCTTGTATCTAAAACAAATGATGACTATGATTGGTCAGAACAGATGGAAGCTTTGGATAATAAGTTGTCCACTACTCTTTTAGCAGAAATACAGACTGAAGAAGAGATTGTTAAAGAGAATCTGTTTGTTGAATTTGTTTCAAAAGATCTGTTAAGTGGAGTGTTTGCTGAGGAAAATGAATTTGAGGTTGAGAAGGTGGATGATGAAGATGCTGAGGGAGTTGAAGTGATTAGTGAAGATATGCCAGAATCTGTTGAAATCAAAGTTCTTGAGATTACTCCAGCTTAAGAGGTGATGAATGAACACAAAACTATTGAGATTACTGCAACTAAAAAGCAAGAAGAAATCAAAGTTTTTGAGATTACTCCAGCTACTGCATGTGATATTTAAGAAAATGCTGTTGAGACTACTCCAGTACTTGAAGCAGTAAAGATCAATCAAAGGGCCTTTATGGTAAATGTGGTCCATGGAGAGACAGAGAAGAAAGCTAAAACAGAAGAGGTATATTTTAATTTTTGTTCAACTAATTGTATTCAAAAGGTTCAAAGATATAAAGTTCACAATGAATGATTGATTATTGAAGTTAAAAAACTTCAATATCAAGCATATAAATATAAAACTAATGAGAAAATTTTTTAAATATAAGATAGATGGTTTAAAAAAAATCAATTTACCAGTCAAAATTGAATCTTTATGATAAAGACTGTAACATAAATAAATAGTGAACTCTTATCTTTAAAACTAATTGTTGAAAAGTTTGAATTGTCTTCAAGTATGGTTGAAAGTATAATCAAGTCTCAAATGACACAGAAAATCAGTGGTGGAAAAGGAGGAGTTGGTTACACTAACATTGCACCACCGATTAATCATGATTATACTTTTTTACCTTCATCAATTAACAACAATGATGAATCGACCTATGATTTAGGTTTTCAACCAAAATCTGACTTAACACCTTTAGTCAGTATTCCATTGCATGTTGATCCTATCATAAAGACTGAAGTTAAAATTAATCATGACAATGTTTTGCGGAAAATTTGAAGAAGGATGCGTTGGTTCATGAATGGACTAATGATGATGATTTAGATTTTGATAATAATAAAAATTGTAATGAGAAATCCTAGTGTAGTTCATCATCTTTGATTAATGAAAAGGTGAATGTTTTGAATGTTTCAAATGATTGTTCATCAATGTCAAACAATGAAAGAAAATTAAAATCCAAAATTAATTTCAAGATAAATAAAAAGAAAAGATATTCACCATCTTTATTTGACTTGAAAACTATTTCAAGAACAGATTTGTTTCTAAAGAAAACATTGATAAAAAAAATATATTTTTAAAGAATCAAATGCTAGTTTCTTTAAAAATAAGTCTTTTATTATTGCTAATCAAGTGAAACCAGATGTGTGTAGCTCAGGTACAAAAGAAACTGGTCCTCCTCCAGTTTATTCAATACTCAAGGATAAAGGAACATTTAAAGCCTCGTGTATATCTGAAATCAAAATGAAAAGGGAAAATGAGAGAGCGTACAAGAATCTGTTGGCCAAAGAAATTCTAAAACCAGATTCTATGATAACAGAGGATGTTTGAAAAAACCAATTCGAGCATAAAATATGTATCATAATAAAATTGTTATGTGTGTGGAAAGCCAAATCACATGGTTAGAAATTGTCATCTTCAACGCTCTTTGACAAGTAAATAAAGATTTCATAATTCTATTGCAAATAATAGAAAACAATTCTTTATGAATGTTAAAATTATAAGGAATTTAGGTCAGTCGAACTCATTTTCTAACAGCAGAAATGTTCAACAGAACACAGATTTGCAAAAGGATATATTCATTAAAAAGACTTTACATGTCAAGATGACAATCCATCTTCCACACAAAACACTTTCAAGAAATTGATTAAACGAATTTAAGAATGGAAAGTGAAAATATTTACATCAGAACCTGAAATTGTTGAAGATTATATCTTTAATGATAAAAGAGATATGACACTAAAGTCGGTATCATATTTAGATGAAAAAGGTGTACTCAGGTCAACAATGGCTTGGGTTCCTAAAACTGAATAAATCTTTTATTTATGCAGGAACATCCTAGACCCAGCATCAACAGTGTTTGGCACGTTGACAGTGGATGTTCAAGGCATATAACTGGTAACATATCTCTGTTACATAACATCAAACCATATAACGGAGGTTATGTTATATTTGCTGGAGACAAGTGAGGTAAGATAACTAAGAAAGGTACTGTGTTAAGCTTTGAGGATGTCAACTTTGTTGAGAAAGTTAAACATAATTTGTTAAGTGTCTCAAAAATTTGTGACAAACAATATTCAACACACTCTACAGATAAAGAACGCTTGATAATTAAACCAGGATTTATCATTCCTGAGGAATAGGTTTTGTTAAGAACACCAAGAGATAAAGACACGTAGTTACTTGATATGAATGGATCTTATTCTTTTGTGACTGCATCATGTCTATTATCTACAGCCTCTGAAAGTGACACATTGTTGTGGCATTGTCGTCTTGGTCATGTTAACATTAAAAACATGAACAAATTGGTTAGAGGAAATCATGTTTTAGGTCTACCATTGAAAGAATACAATTATCTGAATATTGTCTGTCATGTTCAAAAGGCAAACAACATAAACTTCCTCATAAACCGGTCGCTCATAAAAAAATTGACTCTATTCTACAAATGTTGCACATGGGTATGTTTGGTCCAATAAGTGTTTTGAGTTTAGGACGTCGTGCTTATTGTTAGTCATTACTGATGATTTCTCTAGAATTTTCACGGGTTTTCTTCTTAGCAACCAAAGATGAGACCCCTCATCTGCTGATAAAATTCATGACACTAGTAAAGACTCAGACGGACAAAACAATCAAGTGCATCTAAAGCGACAATGGAATTGAATTTTGCAATTATACATTGAATGAATTCTATGATTCAAAGGGGATAGCTAGACAATTTAGCTCTGCAGGAACACCACAAAAAAATGGAGTTGCTGAAAGATGAAACAAAACTCTAATTGAAGCTGCCAGAACAATATTATCAGCAGCCAAATTACCATCATTTTTCTGGGCTGAAGTTGTTAACACTGCGTGTTATGTTTAGAATTGTATGTTAATCAACAAACAACAAAATATGACTCCTTATGAAATTGTTTTCAAACATAAACCCAAAGTCAAATATTTCAAAACATTTGGATGTTGTTGTACTTTGTTAAACACATCTAATTCAAAATCTAAATTTGATGAAAAAGCTGATGAATGTTATTTTGTTGGTTATTCTGCCAACAAAATTGCTTACAGGGTTTATAATAAAATATCAAAACAAATAATTGAGTCATTTGATATTGATTGGCTTGAGTCTAACAATACTGATGCAGGTTCTACACCTTCATGGGTTTATGATTATGCTTCATTATTTGAGACATTTAATCGATCGTCTATTATTTCCATAGCTAATCTTCCTTTGACTTCCTCCATTCAAGATAATTTCACTGATAATGTTGGTATTATATCTTCTTGACTGCAATGAGGAGAGTTCTTTAGAACACTTAATAGATCATATAGGGAACTGGTAACTTATATAAAAAATATTAAGAACACAAGTAAAGTATGAGACAGAACAAGATTGCAAACAACACAAGTGTATGGTTTTCAAGAATGATGTATATTGCTCTAAAGTTCTTTTACAAGTATTACAAAGCATAGAAAGAAAGTTACAAGTACTTTAGATACTTTATACTACATCCTACAGTCGGCCATACTTTGAAAGCCAGCTGGATACATAAGACTAGACAACAAAATCAAATGTAAAGTCAAAAGGCAGATTGCCTTTTGACTAGTGACTATGAAATGCCATAGCTCACATCCTAATATATTACAAAAAGGATAAAAGTACATAAAGTAGAAAGCTCAGACTCAAGACCTTAATGTACAGTTACCAAAAGCATGAATCTTTTCACCAACTCATGTAAGTTTGTGACTGATCATAGTTGCAGCGAAAAGGTGGTCCAGCTTTATGATAAAGTACATCAGATAAAAGCATGTATCTAAAAGTCTTCAGAAGAAGTCTGTCTTCACTCTTTGGCTTCAAAAGACTTTGTCTTAGAAGCTTCAGAAGACTTCACTTTTGGCTTCGGAAGATGTTTGTCTTCGCTTCGATGATTTTACAGTTAGAATATTTTCTAGTGCATTGTGTAAAACTTCTGACGCATTTCTACTTCTGTACTTTAGTGCATGCATGCATAGAGACTTTGGATGTTTTGGCTGCATCAGACTTATAGGAATCCTTTCAAACTCCCCCTAGGCTGATGCTACTAAAACATTTGAAGACCTTTAGCTGTTGACAGTCCTCATTATGATGATAACCATTCCCTTCTTCATTAGATGGTCAGGATCACTCAAACTATCATACTATCTTCTCATCTCAAAGAGATCATGTAGAGGTAGGCTGAATAAGTCTTGCTATGTGTAGACATTTTCACCACCTTTCTTATCACATGCCATCTTTCTGGATTAGTTGTGAAGGTCCAGGATAAGATAGGTCTCTCAGATGCAAGAGGGGCCACTTGAATTGGAGTTGTTGGGGCTGCTTCTTCATGCACTTCCTCAGGATGATCTGATTCATCCTGAGGCTTGGAGGTGGATGATTCATATTTCTTCTTTTTCTTTGACTTTGGTTTAAAAGCCATCCTCTTCCTCCTCTTTGAAGACTTTAACTGAGAAGACTGGCCTGCAGCACCTTGTTGATCAGTCTTGTCTTGCTCAGTTGGGTGTTCCTCCCTCACATGTTCAGAAGGAGAGGGAGTTTGACCCTTCTGTGGATCAGAAGATGAAGCTTGCTGAGATTCAGCAGGAGGTCCAGGCTGTGTTGTCTTAGGTTGTTCAACCTTAACATCCACTTCAGGAGGAGCTTGACTTGGAGGGGAGTGTAAGTGAATGAGCTCTCCACTTTTGATCTTCTGATTGATTACCCTAATGTGCTCATCCATTATGGATAGAGACATAGGACCAAGTCTCCTTCCGAAGAATCATTACAGCTTCAAGAAGCTTATCATCCTTTGTCTGTTAGCAGACTTCTTCATACTCTTTTGGATGATGGCTCTTGACTTTGCACCTCTTCCCTCATCTTTCTCTTTGTTGCTTTTTGTTATTTGAGCACTTGAAGTTCAAGCTGCTTGAGATACTCAAACTCAATGTACTCAAAGGACAAGGGAAGAAGTGCAGATGCATGGTAGAAACATGTGGCACTCAGGTAGTTGATCATGTTTTGCCTATCTATTTCTTTGTCTACCTGAGGTTCTTGTGGAGCTACCATAGTCTCTTGGACAGGGCTTTCTTGAACTGGGGAGAGAGTAGGAACATGCTTGTATAGTCTTTTCTGTCTCTTCTCTTCTTTGATTTGGAGTAGCAACCTTGCATCCTCTGCTTCCTTTCTCTCCTTAGACATTTCCATGTCTGCCAGTTCATTGAGTTCCTCTAAGGGGAGAGATATAATCTCATTAATGTCATAGTTCATGGTCTGCAGGTAAGTAATCCTGACTGCCCTCAACTCATCATCTTGAGTGTTTGGTCTGGGGGCAGCCCTGATTGCAGCTTGCATGAAGCCTCAAGACCCAGAGAAACTTTCTCCCCTTAAATTCATCTTCCTCTCTCTCTCCTCCTCCTCAATCTCCTCAGGAGTTAAAATCCTTTTTCCTTTGTCACCCACAGAACTTTGTGACACAGAGTGGAGAGAGCTTTGGCCTTCATTGCTTGGTGTAGCATCCAAGCTCTAGCCAGAGAGAGGCTGTGACACACCTTCACCAGTAGGTGTTTCACTGAGGGAATGAATTGCTGAAGTAGTTGTTGGTGTGACAGGGCTCTCAGGTTCTATCACTGGGCTTTCAGTCAAGGTTTTCCCTTTGAAGCTAATCTTAGGGTTTGCCTCAACAACCAGTTGACCAATGACATTACCTAATTTCCTTTGTCTCCTTCTTAGGCTGAACTCTTCAGTAATTCTATCTTGAATCTTTGTGCCTGCCTGCCAGCTTGTCTAGATTGGCTTGGGTTGATAAGTGGCATGTTTATCAGGTCAAGACCTTCATAGTAATTCAAGGTCTAAAAGTTGAATACTTCTTGCTGCCCTTGAACTCTTTGAAGAATAAGGGCTCTTCTGTCAGCATCATACCTCCACCCAATGATGTAGTTTGAAGTTCCTTGGGGTGGGGATGACATAGCCCTTGGAATGCCTTCCTCTAAGAGACTCTGAATGAGAGAGTCTAAAGAGTCCACATCAAAGTGAACTTGAGGAAGTTGCTGAGTATGCACAATTGCAAGTGAGGATGGTGAGTCCTCAATGTCCATACCCCTGAGGAACTCACAGGTTCTGTGATTATAATGACTTTCTCCCCCTTTTTGGTAGCATCACCCTCTTGTATAGGTGAGCTAGGAGTTAGGTCAATCACATCCACAAGTTATTGTGTTCCTGGTTGAGCTCTCCTTAAAGGTCTCCCAGCTAGTTTTTCCCTGAGATAAGATATCTCAAGTTGCTGATCATTGACCCTTTTTTGCAAGGTAGTCACTTGAGATTCAAGGTGACTAACCTTAGAGACTAGGTAGGTGCATGTTTTAGACAGTTTTTGCACCTTTAGTCTCAAATTCCCCTCATCTTCATCAGAAGAATCACTGGGGGATGATAGAATTGGACCAAAATCCTCACTCTCATCACCAGCTTCATGTTCTTGGCTGTTGGATTTCCTTTGCTCATTGACAGCCTCAGTTGAAGTGTCAATGGACTGAGTTGCCATGGTTGAGGTCCTAATGATGTAATCACTTGCAGAAGTAAGAGCCTCTTCCATATAGATCTACAGAACAGGTTCAGAGAGGTCCACCTAGACTGATGTAGGCTAAACACAGGAGACTCAGGAGAACTCATCTCTCTTTGAGTAGGGGAAGAGTAGAGAGACTCATGGTACTCACTGAAACCTATGTCTTCATCAGTATAGAATTCAAGGTTAGGAATGGGTTGGTTTAAGTCTAAAGGCTGGGGATGGTAATTGTCCCATGAAGGTTGTTCACTTGAGTGTTGAGACTCAGAGTGTAGGCTTAAGCCAATTGGGCTAGTGAGCTCATCAGGCTGAGCATGACGAACCACAACACTAATCCTTGAAGAAATGGGAGTGCTTTGCTCCTCAGGAGAAGTGGAAGCTCTAGTATCCACTTCCTCTTGTATGGTTAAGTATATGGGGGCCTGCATAAGCTCAATAGCTTGAGCAGGGGTTTGTTTGGACTTTTTTTGGTAGGTGAGGGTGATTTGAGGCCCTTTTGGTTGTTGAGAGGTAGAAGGTGTGGGTTCAACACTAGCTTGTGTTGCTAGGTTGTCAACTTGAGCAATGAGCTCTAACATTTTGAGGACAAGGGTTGTTTCCACCCTAAAGAAGCCTACAGTTGGCTTCTTCATGATTTTAAAGATGTCGGGCTTCGTCTGTCCCAATTTAAGAATATTACATGCTTCCCTCAACTATGAGCCCAGTTCATAGTTGAGAATGTATTGCACATATCTAGGAAACATGTAATACTCTAAGGAGTCTAGGTTTGCAAGCAAATTTGTATAAATAAACTGAGAGCACATAAACTTGACCCCTTGAACCATTCCTTGCACTATGAAGGAGAGATCTTCAGGAATCTGGTCCCACCCTCCATGCTTGTTTGACAAGCTGTGGATGACCACATGTAGTGGGTACTTCCACTGGGATGAGACCTTCCCTTTTCTGAAGGTCTTTACAGAGAAATCTCCCCTATAGCCCATCTGATCAAAGGAATGATTAACTGCTTTCTTTGGAAAGGACAACTCACCTTCTTCATCATCCAGTTGAAGATGAGTGTTGATGATGGCTGGAGTGATGAAGATTGTCCTCCCTTGCACTGTGGCAGACAGTGCCTTCTCCCCATCCATGATGACCTCTTGACAGGTCTTCCAAAGTTCAAGCAGATGATCCTCATAGAGAGTAGGATCCATGGTTAGGGAGGTGAAGTAGTTGGATAGAGCCAGAAAACGGCAAATCTTTGAGAAACTATCATCTTTTTCAGAGTTCAACAAAGCAACCTGGTTGTGTTGCCTATGAAGTAGCATGGAGAAATCAGGGTTGTTTCTACGGTTTAGATTAGCCATTTTCAAAAGCTTAAGGGTGAAGGAAGGTGAAGAACAAAGGCGGTTTGGGTTAATTTAGGTTAGAGAAATAATGCAGATGAAGAAGATAGTGAAAGAGGGGAGAACCGTTGGGTATATATATGAAATGGATTTAAGACAAATTTAATGAAAGAGGATAAACTTTGAAATCCAGATGTCGGTCCCACCTTTGAAAAAGTAATTTACTTTTGCCCAAAAAGTAGTTTTCTTGGAAGCCGAGAAATCTTCGGAAGGTTATTTTGCTTTGAAAGTTATGAAGGAAAGCTTCCGAAGGCAAAATGGCTTCGGAAGAGATTCCAAAGGTTTTTGAGAATTTTGTTTCGGAAGAGATTTAATACTCAAAGTTTTTATTCTAAGAAGAATAAAGAATTCCGAAGATAAATTGGTTTTGGAAGAAAATTGTTATTTGAAAACATATAAGTACTTAAGTTAATTTTAAACTTCGGAAGATATTTCAGAAATTTTATCCGAATGTAAATCTACTGAAATAGTTATTTGTTTTCTAAGACATACGTTTCTTTTGAAGGTAAATATAAATCTTCTGAAGGATAAAAAGATCAAAATTTTCAAAAATCTAAGGAATGTCTTTCAAAAAGATTTTTCTTCTATAGAGAACAAGGGCTTATGAAACTCATAAAATAGACAACTTAGGACACACAAGTTTTAGAAATAATATGATTAAGTTTTAAGAAAAGCTACTCAAAGTTAATCATCCTAATAGTTGATACAAGATGTTTGAATCTATGTTCATCAAAAGCTTTGATGAACAGATCAGCATATTGTTCATTTGTGTTAACTTTGACTAGTTTGATTAATCTCTTTTCAAAGTTATCTCTAATCAAATGATACCTGATGTTGATGTGCTTTGTCCTTGAGTGCTACACAGGATTCTCTATGATAGAGATAGCATTGTTGTTGTCTATATGGATGGGAGTCTCCTTGATGTTAAATCCATAGTCCAGCATCTGATTCTGAATCCAAAGCACTTGAGCACAGCTGCTTGCAGCAGTAATGTATTAAGCTTCAGCAGTTGATATAGACACACAAGATTGTTTCTTGAATTGCCAAGAGACTATCCTTCCACCAAGAAATTGACATCCCCCAGATGTAGACTTTGCAGTCATGTTGCAACCACTATAGTCACTATCTGTATAAGCATACATATTGAAGTTAGAATTCTTTGGATACCAAAGGCCAAGTGATGGAGCACCTTTGAGATATCTTAAAATTCTCTTGATAGTGACTAGGTGTGACATCTTGGGGTTGGCTTAATATCTTGCACAAATACATATGGCAAACATGATATCAGGCCTGCTACCTGTTAGGTACATAAGAGACCCAATCATTGCCCTGTAGAGATGTTCATCAACACACTCCCCCTAAAGATAAGGTCCAAAAGAGTGGTTTCTAGCTATGGGTGTCTTAGCAACCTTACAATCAGTCATGTTGAATCTTTTAAGTATGTATTGTACATACTTTGACTTACTTATGAAGATGCCATTGTCAACTTGAATCATTTGAATTCCTAGAGAGAAATTGAGTTCCCCCATGGCATTCATTTCAAACCTATCCTTCATCAGCTTCTCAAAGTTTTTGTAGAGCTTTGGATTAGTTGACCCGAAGATAATGTCATCTACATATACTTGAACTAGCATTATGTCATTTCCTGTTCCTTTGATGAAGCGAGTTCCATCAATAGTACCCCTTTTGTAGCCATGCTGACAGAGATATTGAGATAGAGTCTCATACCACTTTCTTGGTGCTTGGTGCAGCCCATATAGAGCTTTATCAAGCCTGCAGACATAATCAGGATGATCAGGATCTGCAAACCTAGGTGGTTTTCTGACATACACTTCTTCATCAATCACCCCATAGAGAAAAGCACACTTGACAAAAAGTTGGTAGACTTTGAAATTCTTGGATGCAGCAAAAGCTAGGAATATCCTGACAACTTCAAGCCTTACTACAGGAGCAAAATCATCTGTGTAGTCAATTCCTTCTTCTTGAGTATGCCCTTGAACAACTAGTCTTGCCTTGTTCTTGATGACAAGTCCTCTATCATCCTTCTTATTCCTAAATACCCATTTGGTTCCTATGGTAGTCTTCCCTTGAGGAAGAGGATATAGGTTCCAAACCTTTTGCCTTTTGAATTGAAGCAGCTCTTCTTGCATAGCTTCAACCCAACTTCCATCCTTTAAAGCCTCATCAATCTTCTTTGGCTCTATCTGGGATAAGAAACAAGAGTGAAGATAAACATTTTGCATTATGGGTTTGTCCTCTTGTTCTTACCCCTAATCAACATCTCCAATGATGTTTGTGGTAGGGTGAGACTTGTGGTTTCTTAGCTAAGGGATCACAGCAAGTTGCTTAGACAGATTTAAATTAGAGAAATTTTTATTTGGCAATGAGGATTCACCCTCTGCATCAACACACTTATCAAGATTGACTTGATACAATGAGTGTATGTCATCATTGATGTTGTCTTCAATGGAGTGGTTGTCAGCATCAAGAAATTCTTGATCACTTTCACCACCACCATTTTCTCCTACATTTGAAGCTCCTTCATCTGAGTTTTGTACCTCTAAGCTGGAACTTGAAGTCACCCTAGAAGTATCAGCAGGATTTGTCATTGATTTGCTGGTAGAGACTTCATTTGTAGGATTAGTTACCACTGGAGCTGAAGTTGTGCAGCTTGAAGGTCTTCTCAGCTCAAATCTTGGGTTAGGATCACCTGTAGGTAGTAAATCTGTGGATCCTGAAACATGCTCACAAGATTTGTTAAAACAGTTGGTAACTAAATCAAGATCAAATAGCCAATCAGTTCTAGAACCTTTCACACTGGGAGTGTGCTCATTGAAAGTCGCATTGGCTGACTCCTCAACTACTCTAGTTCTAAGATTGTATACTCTATAAGCCTTAGCTTGAGAAGAGTATCCAATAAAATGTCCATCATCTGATTTCTCAGCAAACTTGGCAATGTGATCTTTGGTATTCAAGATGGTGCAAGGACATCCAAATGACCTGAGAAAACCAATGAAAGGTTTCCTCTTGTGCCAAAGTTCATAAGGAGTCTTACCATGTGTCTTAACTACTAAAACTCTGTTTTGCATATAGCAAGCAATGTTCACTGCCTCTGCCCAGAAGGTGATGGGCAGGTTTAGAGTCAGACAACATAGTTCTTGCAACTTCAATTAGTGTCTTGTTTCTCCTCTCAACAACACCATTTTGCTGAGGAGTCCTGGGAGCATTATATTGTCTTGTAATACCTTTTTCATCACAAAATATATCAAGGATTTGGTTCTTAAATTCAGTTACTTGCTCACATCTTATGGTTTTGACCTTGTGATCATATTGATTTTCAATCTTTAAGATGAAATTTTTCAGAATCTCAGGGGTCTCATCCTTAGTTCTAAGAAAGAAGACCCAAGTAAATCTTGTAAAGTCATCTGTGATCACCAAACAATAAGAGGTCCTTCCTAGACTCATTACACTGGTGTGGCCAAAGAGATCCATATGTAATAAGTGTAGGGGAGTAGTGATGGAGTTTCTTTCCTTTGGCTTGTGAGATACCTTGTGTTGCTTCCCCTTCAGGCATGCAACACAGTGGTCATCACTTGTAAACTCTTTCTTTGGCATTCCAGTTACCAAATCAATCATAATTAATTTATTCATGTTTTTAAAGTTTACATGGCACATTCTTTTATGCCAGAGGAAAGACTCATCACTATTTGCTTTAGATAAAAAGCATGAAACTTCTCCTGAGAGAGATGTTTCTTGCAAATCCATCTTGTACATGTTCCTTTTCCTGGGGACTCTGAGCAGAATATGCGCATAAGGAATGACCACCCCGGGCTTGAGAACAATGCACTCATTGTTATGACTCTAATCACAAAATTAGGATACACTCAAAAGATTGTACCCAAGCTCCTTGACAAAGTTTACCTTCTCAATGTTGAGCTTACCATTTGTGACCCTGCCCCTTCCTGTTATGTAACCTCCTGAATCTCCTCCAAAAGCAACTGGTCCTCCATCAGTTTTTTCAAACTTTTGGAGTAGTGACCTATTGCTTGTCATGTGCCTGGAACAGCTACTATAAATGATCCACACATTTCTGTTTGTCTTGAGCTTGGCTTCATCGTAGTCTGCCATGAGTGCTTGGTTTGGAGATGCATCTTCCACCTGAAAGCACCAGTCAAAGCCTCATTCTTCAACAGTAACCGCAGCTTCCTGCTTTGGCTTCTCATTCTGGGGAGCTCTATCAGTGTAGTTTGATATGGCTTGTGTTTGGCCACCATTGGTCCTTGGTGCCTTACACTCTCTTACAAAGTGTCCAATCTGGTTACAGTTGTAACACTTCACTTTGCTTTTATCCAGCCCAAACTTTTCACTAGCTGCATTGCTTGGAAACTTCCTCCCTGTCCTCTTGTAGAACTTCTTGGCTCTGTGAGTGAGAAGAGCCATCTGCTGAACTATCTTTATGTACTCCAGATCTTTGGATGGATACAGTCTAGGTCTTCAAGGGTGAAGAGAAAGTTGCTTGTACTCTCATCAGTAGAGACAAAAGCATGAGAAGAACTTGTCTCTTGGAATGGACTTCCTTGAGTGTAGCTTTCTCTTGGAGTCTCTGGGAAGGTGATGAAAGGACCCTTTTGTGAGTTGTCAGGGTAGCATATAAGATGATGTTATGGTTCAATGTTTTCCCTTTCAAACACATGGAGGGCTGAACTCAGTTGATTGCTAGAGTTACCAGATGAGTTTTGCATGTTCATCTCCATCTGGTATCCACTGAGAATACCATACAACTCTGTAAGAGTAAGAGTCTTAAGGTTCTCAGTTCTCTTTTTAACAACACAGTAATGTGTCCATTGTCTAGGAAGAGTGGACATGAACTTCCTCACAATGTCCCTGTTCTCAAGAGTTACTCCAACATCCATTAGAGTATCCACAATTTCAACATACCTGAAGTATTGTTGAGTCATGGTTTCATCAGCTTTGAAGGTGAAGTTTTTAAACTGCTGCTTCAGGAGGTCATTCTTATTCTCCTTAGCTTCATTGGAACCCTCATACATGAGCTTCAGTGCTTCCCATAGTTGCTTGGCAGTATTGCACTTCTTGAAGCCTCTGTAGATGAAGTTTGGAAGAACAGTTTGAAGGGCTGTCATGGCTTTCTAATCAATCTCTATTATTTTTCTGTCTTTATCAGAATAGTCAGCCATAGCCTTTAGAATCATACCACCTCCAGCAGCTGAAGAGGTGCTTGGTTTGTAAGGTCCTTGAACAACAGAGTCCCACATCCTGGAGTCTTGAGACTTGATAAAGTCTTCCATTCTTTGACACCAAGTATCAAAGTCTCCAGGAGTGATCAGTTGAGACCTTGTCATAGTTCTAGTTTCCATATTAGCTTTAGTAATAGCTGCCATTTGAGTTGTTAAGTATTTTGTGTCTGTGAGGGATCTTAAGATGGTGAGATCTTATAATCAAGAGCATGAATGCTCTGATACCAAATGCAGGGCTATTTAAAGGTATGCACTTACAACACAACAACACAATGATGAGTGTTCTTTAGAACACTTAACAGATCAAATAGGGAGTTGGTAACTTATATGAAAGATACTAAGAACACAAGTAAAGTATGAGATAGAACAAGATTGCAAACAACACAAGTGTATGGTTTTCAATAATGATGTATATTGCTCTAAAGTTCTTTTACAAGTATTACAAAGCATAGAAAGAAAGTTACAAGTACTTGAGATACTTTATACTACATCCTACAGCCGGCCATACTATGAAAGCCAGCTGGATACATAAGACTAGACAACAAAATCAAATGTAAAGTCAAAAGGCAGATTGCCTTTTGACTAGTGACTATGACATGCTATAGCTCACATCCTA
This sequence comes from Flaveria ramosissima, assembly GCA_025215565.1. Lineage (NCBI taxonomy): Eukaryota > Viridiplantae > Streptophyta > Magnoliopsida > Asterales > Asteraceae > Flaveria > Flaveria ramosissima. The sequence goes on from CM046045.1 coordinate 8,392,194, forward strand.
ATATATTACAAAAAGGATAAAAGTACATAAAGTAGAAAGCTCACACTCAAGACCTCAATGTACAGTTACCAAAAGCATGGACCTTTTCACCAACTTATGTAGGTTGGTGACTGATCAGAGTTGCAATGGAAAGGTGGTCCAGCTTTATGGTAAAGTACATCAGATAAAAGCATGTATCTAAAAGTCTTCGGAAGGAATCTGTATTCACTCCTTGGCTTCGGAAGACTTTGTCTTTGAAGCTTCGAAAGACTTCGCTTTTGGCTTCGGAAGATGTTGGTCTTGGCTTCGGAAGATTTTACACTTAGAATATTTTCTAGTGCATTGTGTAAAACTTCCGAAGCATTTCTAATTTTATACTTCAGTGCATGCATGCAGAGAGACTTTGGATGTTTTTGCTGCATCAGACTTATAGGAATCCTTACATCAACCAAAAGTGACATCATCTGATATACTTTTTTCTTCTAATAGTTCAGTTGTTCCACAAGTTTCTGAATCTGCAAAGGCATCTTCTGAGCCTATTATTGAACAAGCTTCACAAGTTTTTGATGATAGTTCTTCCTCTACTCAAACTGATCCAATTGATACTATTCAAGTTCAATTTGATGATTTATCTTCTACCAATAATAATCATCTAGAGGAAGATATAGTTTATCAACCAGAGGGAGGACATATTGTTGAAGAACCAGTGAGTCATATTTCTAATTTAGAAGAGGTTATTTCTGAAGATGTTATTACACAGTTGAGAATTCACAAAAATTGTCCATCTGAAGCAATTATCGGTCTATTATCACAAGGAGTTCAAACTCGGAGCAAATCTGGTGCCATAAATACTTGTCTGTATTCATGTTTCATCTCTCAGATTGTGCCAAAGAATGTTGAAATGGCATTGAAAGAGAACAGTTGGGCAGAGTCTATGCAAGACGAACTAATGCAGTTTAAAAAGCTCAATGTCTGGCATCTGTGTGAACTTCCAAAAGGAAAGTTACCGATCGGAACAAATGGATATTTAAGAACAAGACAGATGAGAAAGTTGTGATTGTCTGCAACAAGGCCAGACTTGTTGTTCAAGGATTCTATCAAATTGAAGGACTGGATTATGATTAAGTATATGCTCATGTTGCAAGACTAGAAGCTATACGCATTTTTCTGGCTTATGCTTCATACAAGAACTTTACAGTTTATCATATGGATGTTAAAACGGCTTTCTTATGAATGAAAGAAGATACCTAGTTTGTCAACCATCAGGTTTTGAAGATCTAGATCATCCTGAATATGTGTACAAGTTAGACAAAGCACTTTATGGCTTACATAAGAACCCCGTGCTTGGTATGCTACTTTGACTGAACATTTGCTTGCAAATGGTTATTCGAGAGGTGCTATTGATCAAACATTGATTTTGAGGAGAACTAGTGATGAACGCATTCTTGTTCAAGTTTACGTTGATGATATTATTTTTGGATCTACAAATGATGAGTTGTGCAAGGAATTTGAGACAGTGATGAAGAAGAAATTTGAAATGAGTTCTCTTGGAGAAATTTCATTCTTCTTGGGTATCCAAGTTAAGCAAGATGATAAAAGAATACTGATTCATCAAGAAAAGTATATTCACAATATCCTTAACAAATACAAGTTCTAAGATTCCAAGATTGTTCCAACTCCTATGTCTTCTCGTCCTACTTTGACTCTAGATCTCCAAGGAGAAGATGTTAATCAACATATGTATCGCTCAATCAATGGATCCCTGATGTATTTTACTGCTAGCACGCAGGACATTATGTTCTCTGTTTGTCAATGTGCACGTTATCAAAGTAATCCAAAGGAATCTCACATGAAAACTGTCAAGCGGATTTTTAAGTATCTCAAGGGTCAACCAACAGTTGGTCTTTGGTATCCTAAAAACTCCGATTTTAATTTATTTGCTTATACTGATAGTGATTATGCAGGTTGTAACTTGGACAGGAAGTCAACAACTAGTGGTGTCAATTTTTAGGAAATCATTTAATTTCATGGCAATGCAAGAAACAACAGACATTTTCTACTTCTACTGAGGAAGCTGAATATGTGGCTGCTTCAAGTTGTTGTTCTCAGATTGTTTAGATTCAGCAACAACTTCTTGATTATGGCCTTAACATTTATGGCACTCGCATCTTATGTGATAATACTGCAGTTCTCAATATTGTGAAGAATCCGATTCAACATTCAAAGACAAAACACATTGACATCCGCATGCACTTTATCCGAGATTGTTTTGAATGGAAGCTTATTCATTTGGAATATGTTTCTTCAGATGACAACATTGCCGCTTTGTTTACTAAGGCGTTTGATCATTCCAGATTTGAGTTTTTAGTCCAATCTCTGAAAATGATAACTTTGGTTAACTCTTATTTTTACACCCTTTTCAAAATTATTTTTCTTGTTTTGTTTTAAAATTGTTATTTTCTGTCTACATAATCATAATTTTAGGGGGAATAAATTTGAAAGTTTCGAAAAAGATTTTATTCTTAGGGGGAGTAAAAAGCTTGAAAAAAAATACAAAAAGATTTTTATGTTTGCAAAATTTGAGAAAAAACAAATTCTCAGGACTATATAAGAAATGATATTACATTTCTTGATTTCGATTCGTTATATCTGACGGTATATAAGAAACTGACTTGTATTATGTTTGATATGTTGATAGGCTTGACGATCAAGAATGAAAAACACTATGTACTATGACACACTGAAAATAATCATCTATGACTGAAGTCGATAACTCATCAAGGTTTTATGAATACACTGATTCTATGCTAAGACAGACTGAGAGTTACAGTCTAGTCATACTCAACCCAGTTACTTTCTGACTCAGCTAATATCAGTTATATATATATATGAAAAATATCAAAAGGCAAGAAAAGAAAAGTCAAAATCAAATGTCAAAAGAATATATCATGCAAAAAGAGCAAAAAGATGCCAAAAGGCCATATAGGAATAAAATATGCCAATATGTACATTAATAAAAGATATGTCATAGACATACATACTATATAAAATATTTTCTTTTGAGAATATGTTATGACACAAGAGACAAAATCAAAAGATGGGGCATGTAAGAACGTCTTGGTATATAAGTCCTAAACATCATGCGAGCGCAAAACATAAGTCCGGATGACTATTAATAAGTCCTACAACTTGTTAATATTCTAGTTAGAAATATTTTCTCGTGCTAGTTTTGCTCAAATAGATATTATATAAGAAAATAATTAAATCTGAGAAAGCTGATAAGAAGTGAAAGGTTTAAGTCAAATTGGGATGACTTGAAATCTCAATAGTGTCTTGAAGCTGGATAAGTGTTTTGTAGGATTTTTTATTGTGGGATACACTGAAATCATATAACTTAACTAAAACATGATAAAATGACAGCTTATGTGTCTAAGTAAACTTGAAGTCTAATTTAAAAGGATATAGTATATTGACAATCAATATAAACAGTCTTATATAAAATCAATGCTAGACGATTGTTAATGATTGATTTCTAAAGAAATATGATCCTATTCTTGAAAATTTATCTAAAAGTTAAGTTGTTAATACAATATGTGTGTCAATAAGTTTCTTTTTACTTAGTCTAATTTTGTTTTTACTTAGTCTTATTAATGTCTCTTAATTTGTTTTTTGTTGTGTTTTTTTGTTCTACAAAGAATTCAAAAATTAAGGGTATTAAAATAATTGTAAACACTTAGTTAAATAAAATCATTTTTCATAGTAGATAAAAAGGGGCTTAATATATGGTACAATTTGATAAAAACAAAATGTTAATTTTTTCAAAATTATAAACCATTCATGCGACAAGTCTCATTACAAACGAAAGGTTAAAAGGGGAGAATTTTGACTTCTCGTACGAGAATTCAAGACCTTTAAAAGGAATCCTTCGTGCAAGAAGTCTTCATTCGCACGAATAGTTCTAAAAAATTTGTCTCTGAAAATTCTAAGTGTAGAAACTTTGTTGAACTGAATAACTTTGTTCACTAAGGTCGCATTTTGATTTCTAAGTGTGTGATAAGGTATATAGATGTTTACTTTGTTGATTTGAGTGAACTTGTTTCATGACCGAATGTCTAATGGACTAAAACATGCTAAATTGATCAAATTAAACATAATAAACCTTGATAATGCATATTTCGACAATCAATGAACATATTTGAAGGTTTAAAATTTTGAAAAATTGACAAATTAAAATTTTGAATTTGCACAGACTTTTCAAATGCGAAAAGTTTATTTTAGAAGATGAAAAGACACGAAAAGTCATACTTGTCGCATGTAAATGAACTTTTCGTGCGAAAAGTTGAAATCTGTGTGAATTTAAAAATTCATGCAAAGAGTTGAACAAGTCGCGCGAAAAGTTGAATTTTTGGAATTTTTAAATCTTGCGATTACTTTAACATTTCGCGTGAAAAGTTAAATTTTCAGAATTCTAAGTGTTGAAATTTCTTCTTTAACATTTTGAAATTTCTTCTTTAACATTTTGAAATTTCTTTTGCATTGAAAATTTTTCTCTTCTTTTGTGTACTTATAAATTTTCTTCAACTTTTGCAAATGGCTAGACCTTTGGTTTTTAATAAAAATCATAATGCCATTGCTTATTTAGGAGAAGTTTCGGATGACAAAGCTTATTTAAATCCTTGATCGAAGGATTAAAGTCTTCTAGGATATTTCATGCTATATCAGCTAATCCGAAGATTTACACTGATGTGATAGATTAGTTTTGGGAGACAGCAGCGCATGAGATAGATGCTGATAGTGAGCTAGTATTACATGCACAGTGAAGGGAAAGAGAGTTGTTATCACTGCTGAAGTGATTAACAATGTCTTATTATTAGAAGACATTCCACGAGCTCCTATGAAGATTGATGATGATGCTGCCAAGGATTGTTTAGTACGTATGGGATACACTCACCATTATCCATCTCTAGAGAAGAAATACTTACTAGCTTTGTGGAAGTATTTATTTCATGTGGTTATCCATTGCGTTAGCAATCTGAAGGCTGGCATGGATAGTTTGAGCGCCATATTTATATCACTGCTAGTTTCTCTTGTTGATGATCTTCCATATAGCATCTCCACAGCTATATTTTCTGAGATGCATAAGAATGTTATAGCTGGCACCAGGAAAGAAGTTTGTCATGTACCCTCGATTTATACAAATGATAGTGAATGTTGCTCATCCTGAGTTAGCTATATCTGATTCATCTACCAATTCTGTTATGATAATGAAGAAAGATATTTTCACTTATCTTATGGGAGCTAGAGGAAACGCATGGGATGGATCACATTTTGCCAAAATTGGTAGATTTGTTGATGGGTTCCAAGCAGAAGCACAGACTGAGACTGTTCAGAGACATAGAGATGATATAGTTGGTACATCTTCTAGTGCTACACAAGAAGCACCTGAGAGTTCTCATACAGGTGAGAAGTGTGCAGAAGAAGTAGTTGATGAATGGTTAAGAAGTGAGGAGTTAAGAAGTGAAGAAGGTAATAGTGAGACGGATAGTGATCAGATTGGGAATGTACCTTATATGCTGCAAGAACGTCCTAGAGTACGAGAAACACCTGCAAAACGTACTGCTAAGGATCATGATACAGATTATATTCCTCTGGATACTTCTGTACCGACCCGAGGCCAAAGGAAAAGGATGGCAAGGGTGGCTGGTGAAAGTTCTAGTGGTAGGGGTAGAGGACGTGGTGTTTTGAGAAAGCGTTGGACTATGATGACCACAGTGACAACTGATGATGTTCTGAGATCTGATATTCTAGTCATAGTTAGTGAGGCCACTACACCAGTGATAGTCACAGAATCCACATCTGTGACATCTATTTCTATGCCTGCTACTGCTGCTACTAATGATATTTTGAGGACTTCACCAAGACAGTCTGTACATGATGATTTGTTTGGTGATACAGATTTCATCAATACTACTCCTGAATCCAGACTTTAACCAGAGTCGTCTACTCTATCTCCAACAAGGGTTATCTTGGAGCATAAAGTTAGTACACTTGAGAGAGAGATGTTGGAAAAATATCAAGTGATTAATGATTTGTATAGGAGTGCGTATGAAAAGGATGAAAGGATTAGGAGTTTGGATAGTCAGCAGCAGTTTATGCTCACATATTTTCGGTTTATGGAGCAAAATCTGAAAGATCTCACTTCTCGTGTTTATTCATCATTTACACATCAACATACCACAGAAGTTGGAGAATCTAGTGAACAGCAAGCTGCTGGTCCAGATCAGGTTGATGAGCCAATTACTGCTACAGAACATGTTGTTGATCTGCTTACTACTGAAGGGACAATAGACAATGTTGTTGTTGATCAAGAGCCTATTTCAGATGTTCCTAATCAGGCTACTAAGGATCAACCTGTATCTTATGTTAGAGAGGCGTTTGTGGAGCCTAAGCATATCATGCATATCCCTGATCCAGTCAATGATGATGATGACTTGGATATTGTTGATTATGATAACAGTGATGAGGATGATGATGAGAATGATGATAATGATGATGATGGTATTGGAAATAATGATGGTGATGGAAATGATGATGATGATCAAGGAGGTGATACGCGTGCTGCTACTGGTACTTCTGGGTCATTAGGAACTGCTAATGTCTCCGGACCAAGTCCTGATGATACAGTTGATTATGCACCGTTAGATCCTGCCACAAAAGCTGAGTATGAGAAGGAATTTTACTCATTTCAGCAACATATATTGGAAGAAGAGGATAGTGTAGATTATGGATCTTTTGATGATCTAAAGAAGATATGGACTATATTGACATTTTTGGGAACAGCTTAAAGGATTTATTTTCTGAGATTGTGTTAAAAGAAGGGGAATTTGTTGCAGAAACTAGTACTTCTGAGACCACTGACAAGGCATTAGACCAAACTGGTCAAATGGTTGTTTGTCAGGTTGGTAATCTTACAGTTGATGCACCTCCACTGTAGCTTATGTTCATACACTTTAGCATTCCAAACTATTTACAAGGTACGAATTTCAGAGTCGATTATTAGTTGGGCTTTTGACGAAGAAAGAAGTTATATGATATAAAGAGGAAAGCAGGAGCCATTGAGTACTTTCAAGACGAGCATGACTTTCATACTCTAAAAGCTTCAGACTTATATGTTATGGGGCATGTACCTTTTGTTTATCCAAGTAACTATGGTAAGGGGAAATTAGGAATATGATATGGAGACAAAGCAAAACCAACTTCAAAGACTTTAAAACAACTAAATCCAAGGTCATTGAAGATGAGAACCGTATTGATCCAAACACGAAGAAACCGATGAAGATACGAGTTTATAGACATCCAAGATATGTAAGGAAGATCCCTATACACGCTGCAGTGCCAGTTAACAGTTTATCCAAGCTAATCGGGTGGAGTTGTGAGAAGGAGACGGGACACGCGTTGATTAAATGTGAAGATAAAGAATACCGTATCATCAACCCTGTGGATTTGCTGAAGTTTGGGATATAAGATTTGATGAAGTGGCAGGCCTGTCCAATTGCAGCTGATGAATCTATTCATCTTCTAGGAGTACAGTTCGGTTGGTTGATTATGAAGGCCCTAGATAAAAGGATGATGCTTATGGGGGCAGTTACAAAGTTAATGATGTGGACTTCTAAAGAGCTTTGATTTACCGAGCCTAGGGGAGATTGTAGGGGTTGAACCTAGAGGCTCGGGAAATCAAATCAAGACTGTGAATCCAAGGATCGTCGACAGGAATTATCAGTGTGAATCGATGTCAAGTCAACGTTAGCGGAATTAACGTTGATTTGGTTTAATTGTATTCAAGCAATTTTAAATATCAATGAAATATCAATAACACACGAAACAAAACACAATTAATGATTATTAATATTTATTATAATGTGTTGATGATTACAAAAGAATGAATGAACGATATCAATGAATGCTATGATGTTGTATATGTTTTGATGATCGAAAGACTTTTGATGATTGTTGTAATGCTATTGCTGTTCTCAATCAATCAATTGTCTGAATCAATCCTCCTTGAATCGAAACCTAGGATCCATATTTATAGACAATGATGTTTCAGTTATAGGAAACACCGGATCTCTTGGGATTTGATTTGTTTCTGATAAGGAATCATCGGATTTCTCGGGATTCGTGTAACCGCCTTGTTGACTTGTTGACTTTTGACTTGTAACACTTGTATTATACAAGTGTTTGGACTCCGCAGAAATATTGTCTTCCGTAGATGTTTTGTTCTCTCCTTCCGCAGATGTTTTGTTCTTCCTCAGTATTCTTGTTCTTCCGCAGCATTTCTTGAACACTTGGAACTCCAGTTGACTTTGTTCATCCGTAGATGATCTTCGGATGTTTTGTTACTTGTACAATATATATCTACGGAAGAACAAAATGTTCATCCGTAGATGTTTCTTACACGGTCAATTTCAATAATTGATCAAGTATTATGTTTGTACCTGCAGCCATACATACATCAACACATATATAAATGGGTTAACCTATATATTTAATGCATACACAATAATGAAATACAAAAGTTCATTACAGATATTAATTCATTACTAAGCCTATACATAATGACTAGATCTACTGATTCTAGACCTAACAATACTCCCCCTTAGGCTTAGCTACTTGCAATCAGTCCTTCAAAACTGCAAGATCTTTGATTCTTGCAATCATCTTGTTGTAGAAGTAGGAGATAGCAGTCTTCTGATCATCATACTTATAGTTGATCTTCATCTTGCTGATCTTCTTCAGAGTCTCATAACTAATTCCCAGAACATCTTCCTCTGTAGTGAGTGTGTCTAACACCTTGTTGTTATTCACCACTTCTAGCTCATCTTGTTCTGTCATTCTTAGTTCTGTTACTTCATCAAAAGTTGTTCCCTTCAGTAGTCCAGCATTAAATCTTCTTCTTTTATAGGCTTTGGCATGTAGTTTGTCTACTACTTGAATCACATGGACATGTAGAACAGATCATTTTGTGCTTTTTCATCAGACAGCTTGGGAAGAATTTGTCATTAAGATATGAGGTGTAGCTGGGATGGAGTAGTTTGATTTCCACAGGATCAAAGATTCTTATCTTTTCAGCTTTCTTGTTCTCAGCATTTCTCAGTAGGACCACTCTTTTTTTCTTCTCTCAACATATCCCATTCAGTGATTGGGTATGTAAATTGAGTCCCTTCAATGCATTTAAGTGCTGCTTTGTTTCTGTTGTTGTAGCCAATCCATCTTCAAAATCATCATCTACATGTTCTGAGGCATGGTCTTGATCTTTTTAGCCCTTTGATTCTCTTTTGATGTTCTACATCTTCTCTTTTGGCTTCTATAAGCACATCATCTTTGAATTTTGTTTTCAGCTTTCCCACTAGGGTTGAGAAATCTCTTCCTCTAGGGTGATTGGATAGTTGCTGATGATTAAACTTTGAAGATCTTTGATGTCATTTTCTGGCAGACTCAGCACTGAGAGTACATCATGGAAGTATTCAACTCTTCCAGATGTTCTTTTAAATAACAGCACAATCCCAGTCTGGATCATATTTCCAGGCCATGATCTTGTTTCTTCCGCAGAGCTGGGAGTTGTGAGATGATCTATCAGTTGTATTAGAGTGGACTTTTGCTTAGTTATTTCTCTAACTGCAGTCCCAAGTGGCCATACTTTTCCGGGGATGACTTCTCTTGGCTCTCTAATCAATTTCTCTTTTCCTTTGTGCTGATCTTTAGGTTCAACTGTTATAGGTTCAGCAGGAAGTTTGCTTGTTGTTCATAAGATGGATGTGGAGCTTCAGTTCTGAATCTTACTCCTGTATCTAGCTCAACTTTCATCACATGCTCCATCATCCTTCTGAGTTCCCCTACTGATCTTCCTTTAAGCTCATGAGGTTTGTAGTTATGTCCTTGTAACCAGCAAGTCATGTTGTATTTGCTCAGCTTGGCTGTGTCACAATGTCCCAGCTCCTTCTTGTGTGTTTTGAATTGATTGAAAGGTGCTGAAGGCTTCATAATCACAGTTTGGAATCATAAAAGCAGGCAAGCTCAAACTCTTTAATAAACATGTTCTTCATCTCTGTCATTTTAGTCTTTCAACCATGTCATAAGGGAAACCATGGTTTATAAGTGTCATGAACATGGTTGATTCAGGCCTCTCTTCAAGTATGTCACTTGTAGTCAGAAGATCATCAGCCTTTGAGACTTCTGTTTGGAGGAGAGTCTTCTTTGATTAATTCTTCCACTCTTCTATCACTTTCATCTTTCTGTTCAGAGATGGGCTTCTCAGCAGATAAGTCTATTAAGGGGGTTGTTCAGGAGAAGTCAGCATTTGTTCTTTGAAATACTTTCATAAGTGGTTGGCTTCTTCTCAGCAGTACCAAGGTACTTTCTTTTCCTTGAGTACAAGATCATTTCTTTAGATGCCTCAGGACTTGTTTTGTTTGAGCAGTTGAGGCCTTAGCATGAGATTCCAATGAACTGATTCAGTTATTTAAGTTGCTCAATTTCTTCCTCTTTTCTCTTTATGATGTTTGACTGAGCAGTCATAGTGCCAGATGCTTGTTCAAGTCTCTTCATGACTTTTTCTTTCTCTTTCTTCTCAGACTCTGCTGATTCTTTAAGCTCAGCTTCCTTGTCTAGCAGAGCATCAATGACTTCTTTATCACTTTGAGCATCTTCTTTCAGTCTCTTTATTCTTGCTTGCTGATTTATCAATTCTTCATCCTTTTCTTTATTATGCCTTCAGCTCTTGTATTCTTGCTTTCTTTATTTGATTTGAGCACCAGCTTGTGTACTCAGCCACCAGATAACTTTTGCTCCAGGAATGTCATCATCACTCAGATCATCTTCATTATAGGCAATCACATCAACCTGATCTGCTTCTGTATCTCTTTCCTGATGCTGTGACTCAATCTCATCTTCTTTTACTTCCTCATGATCAACACTTGCTGAGCTTGACTTTGGTTCAGTGGCTTGATCTTCATGCTCTTTGCAGGATCGGATTTTGTCACTTAACACTTGGTTTTCTCTCAAACTCACTTATAATAGTCACTCAAACAAGATGAAGCAACGTCTTTGGCAAGAGTTGATAGTAATATAATAAGTAACAACAAGCAGAAGTATTTTCAAGGCACTTGTATATATTATTTCTCAACTCAAGATTACAAGACACTTACAAGCATACTACAAGAGTTACAATGAGAAACTATATATACTAGATCCTACAGCCGGTTATACTTGATACCAGCTGGAAACCTAAGACTAAAGCATATACTACAATGCTATAGTTAAGGTATCTTAGATAAAGTATTATCTAAGATATGGTAGTCATGACATGTCCATGACTTACCTTTTGTCACCAACTAAAGATGGCAACTGTACTTAACATGAAAAGGTAAACAGTAGATTAAAGTATGGTCAACTACATGGCTTTTGAGAAAACGCCATGCAGTATCTCAGAGATTTGCAGCGGACTGTCAGACAGACCATACTTATGTCTACTGGATAATAGAAGTGTTCTTCCGAAGGTTAACTGGCTTCGGAAGAACAAGTTCTTCCGAAGCCACTTATACTTCGGAAGATGCTTCTATGCTTCCGAGGCTTTAAGGACTTCTTTATTCTTCGGAAGTTGACTTCAGAACTTTGTCTTCAAGTCTTGAACCTTCGGAAGTAGCTTCTTTACCTTCGGAAGTTGGAGTTCTCCTTCGGAAGTGTATTTTACACTTAGACTTCGGAAGAACTCTTTCTTCCTTCGGAAGTCCCACACTTGGCTTCGGAAGTCCTTTGCATGTAGTACTCAAAATCTTCTAAGTGTTATTGTTTTGGTTGCAACAGCCTCTTATGATCCAACAAACTCCCCCTAGGCTGATGCTACCAAAACTTCACTTATCTCTACTTCTCAAAGTTTTCAGCACCAGGGATAGAAGATATTTGTCTGTCTCTCTGTTCTTCCCGGAAGTGGTGCTGAGAAGCTTGTACAAGTCATTCGTGGATAGGAGATCCAGTCTATCACTTTGAATGACGTGTACCCTTTGTTGTGACCCCCTGAAGAGAGTTAGTTGACGGGAGTTGTAGTCATACTCCCATCTAACTATGGACTCAAGTTCAGGACCTTCAACCATTTGAAGAAAGGCTTTGCCTTTGGTTGCTGATCCTTTCCTTTGCTCCTCCTCTCTCAGTTTTGACTCCTCTTCAACTTGCTTCTTGCAGTGAGCTCGGCCATGTGAAGGCTGCCTAGATGATTTCTGATGTGAGCAGCTACTTCGGAGTTTGAGGGGTTGGAGAATGGTTTCTCTGCTAACTCAGCAATATCGAATCTGCTTAAGTGTAGCAGAGATGAGGCATTCAGCCTGTTAGTCTCACCATTCTCTCTCTCAACAACAAAGTTGTGAGAAGAGTCTTCGAACCTCCACTGGACTATCTTCTTTCTGGGTACAAGAGATTGTCTTGGTACCCTATCTCCTTTCTTTGTGTCCAGCAGAGTCACCAGCCTTCTCCTTAGCTTCTTTTCTTCCTCATTCAATGTATCTGAATTGAGGCCAAGGAGTCTTGCGGCTTGGTCCAAAGTTCCTCTTGGCAGATCAAGAAACTCATCTCTTGTGAGGGAACTTGAGGATCCATCAACATAAGTCAGGTTGACTGTATCCTCCTCACAAGAGATGTCGCTCAGAGTAGTGCAGTTGATGAGCTTGGTTTTGATCTCCTTGAATTCCTCCATTGAGAGATGTTTAGAAGGCTGAGGGGATGGTTTGATTGGTTGTTGGGTAGGTTTAGGAGGTTGGGTTCTGGGTAAGGCTTTAGGTTGGATGATGGGTAGTTTAGGTGGTTGAGGTGAGGGAGTTGGTAGATGGGAAGGTGTAGGTTCAGGGGTGAAAGGTTCAGGTTCAGTTTTGATTGGGAAGGGAAAGGGTATTGGTTCAGGTTGATGTTGGGTTTGGATATTTGGCTGAGAGGTGGCTTTGAAGGTCATCCCCTGTCCCCTTCTATACATCTCCTTTCTTCTCCCTGCACGAATGTCAGCCTTGATGTCACTGACATGTCGTTGCAGGGTCTTTTCAGACATTGGACCCACTTGCCTGCCAGAGAAGCCGTGAGCTTTAAGATAGTTCTTCATCCAAGCTTTGTCACCTATCTTCTTGGCGGCAGACAGTCCAGCCTCTTCTTCCTTCTTCTTCTTCACTACCAGCTTCTCCCTTGCAGCTCTCTTTCTCTCTTTCTCCATTTGATCTTGCTCTTTGTTAAAGAGCCACAAGATCGTGTCATTGTTGTGTGGAGATAACTCATCTTGAGAGAATCCTCTGGAGAGTAGGAAAGTGATCCTTTCTCTCCTGAGCTGCAGATCAGCTTCTCTCTCTTTTCTCAGCCTTTCTTCTTCTAAGGCCAACCTTGCTTCTTCTTCTTTTTGCTGTTTTTGCAGCAAGGTTGCCTTTTCTAGCTCTATCAGCTCCTCTAATGGTAGCAGGAGTACATCTTCCGAGGCAGCTCCTAGACTGACTAGTCTATCAATTACCTCCACCCTTCTTCTATTGTTGATTGCCTCTTGGTTGGCTGCAGCTGCTTTTGAACTTGCAGCTAACAGTTTCCCAGTTGGCAGTCTTCCTTTCTTTTGAGTTTCTCCAGCCTTTCTTCTTCCAGAAGCTCTTCCGAAGTCATCTTCCTTTTACCTTTAATGTCTTCGGAAGTGCTAGACTTTGGTGGTTCTTGGGTAGAAGACTCAGGTTGGGTGGTGGAGGTAGGAGCTGAGGTCAATGCAGATGTAATGGCTAGTGGTTGGCTGAGAAAATCCTCCCTATTAACCTCAGATGCAAGTTCCAGAATTGCATCTGTGACTATTAGATCATCGGAAAGAGAGAACAGTCCTTCCGCAGCAGCAATTTCAGCTTCGGAAGTTTGAGTTGGTTCTTCCGAGGCTTCAAATTGTGCTTCGGAAGCCTGTGAAAACACACCTTCTGTCCCAACTATTTCAGTTGCTGGGCCATCAGTCCTAGTTTCCCCTTCGAAATCAATCTCAGGTTCCACTTGGGCCTTAGGTTGACCAACTTCCTCAACAGTGGTAGGAGGTGCATTCAACCTTTGAAGCTCTTGAGCTCCAAAGTATATCACAGACATATCTGGACTGGGTTGATCAATGAGGGACTCTAAAAGGAACTTGTTGAAGATCCTATTTAGATCCTGAAGCATCCTTTGATCCACTTGAATCACAACTGGAGGAGGCTCAGGGAAGATGGTGGTTTGTTGTTTGAGCTCAAAGAAGTGAGAGCTTGACTGGTGGAATCCTGTCTTTGACTTAGTTCCTCAACATTCTCCCCCTTTTTGGTAGCATCATCTTGAGAGGTAGATGAGCTAGAGGAAGAGGTCAAGGAGACTTGAATGGGTACATGCCTAACAGATCTCTCAATCTGTTTCTCAGCTAGTTTTACCTTGAGATTTTCAATCTCAAGTTGCTGAGTGGCAGACCTATCCTCTAAAGTCTTAACCTTTGATTCAAGGTTTGAGACTTTAGAAAGTAGGTCTCTTATTGTGAGTTGCAGTCTTCCCTCATCTTCTTTGGAAGAATCACGGGGAGATGAGGTAACATACCTAGTATGTTCATCCTCACCACCAGATGTGGTTTCTTGGCACCCTGGTTTCCCTTGCACAATGATGTCTCTTTCAGAGGCATCATAGGGCATGGTTGCCGTAGATTCAGTCTGACTATTGTTACCACTGTCCTGAGGATCCAATGAGGCTCCTTCAGTAGTGGCAGCTGAATCTACATGAGTCCCCTCCACATCAGTGGGACTCACCTCAGTTGGGCTTTGCTGGTGTGGGCTAGAAACAAGAGGTTTCTCTAGGCTCTGTTGATCCTTAATGGGGTGTTGTGGATCAACTTCATTGCCTTGGAGAGACATAGTCTCTTCACCAGCTCCGGTCAATAGGTCAGTAAAAGAGAAGGAATGAAGACCTAAAGACCCGGGACTTTGATCAATGTCAAAAGGCATTGAACTGTCCCTTGGTGGCTGCTCAGGGGAGTGTAGAGACTCACCCTGAGGGCTATCAGCTGGGGTTATGGGCTCATGGGTCTGAGACTGAGGAGACTCAAGACCCATATTGAGGTCAATAGTGAAGGATTGGGGGACCTCTGGCTGAGTGGGAGCCCCTTGTTCCACTCTAGCCTTTTTGGTTTGAAGAGGAGGGGCTTGTTCAATCAGAGTAGATTGAACAAGGGTTCGTTTGGTTCGTCTCTGATAGGTGACTTTTATTGGTGGAGAAGGTAGATTTGGAATGGTGAGGGTTGTTGCTGGTGTGGGTTCATCACCTGTGGGGATAACAGGGATGTCACCAGGAGCCATTGGCTCAATCATACCTGGAAGTAGTGCGGTATCCCTTCCAGTGTAGTTGGTAGACACTCTCTTCAGTACTTTGAAGATAGTCGGCCTCATCTGAGGAGCAGATAGAGCAGCTGAACAGACAAGCTTACTCTGATCTAGCTCGCAGTTGATTATGTGCTGTAGAAATCTGGGATACATAAAGAATGTGTCCCTTTGCAGATTTCCCATGAGATTAGTCAGCACAAACCTGGAGTAGTTGAAGCGCAAGCCTTGTACCAACCCATGAACTAGGCACCCGAGTTCATAGGGAATTTGATCCCATCCCCCTGATTTGTTAGATAAGCAGTGGAGAACCACATGTAGCAGGAACTTCCACTTGTATGAGAAGTTGAATTTGTAGACTGTAGACCTGCTTACATCTCCACCGTATCCCATTTGGAGATAAGAGTTATCTAACTCAGACTTGGGGAATTCCGTCGGTGCGCCTTCATCATGGAGCTCAAGATGCTCCCTGATGATTTGTTCAGTAACGACCAACTCTTGGCCACATACACTTGACCTAATAGCACGAACCCCATTTAGGGTTTCAACCCGACTATTTGCCCAGAATTCGGACATTTGGTTGGTGTAAATGGTCGGGTTTACAGTCAGTGCTGTGTAATATGAAGATTGGGCTAGAAAGAGATAATATCAGAGAAGTCGGCATCCCTTGAGGAGTCAAGGAGTGCGACTTGGTTGTGCTGAGGGTTTAGAGCCATTTGGAAAGATAGCAGAGGAAAAGTTCTGTGAGAGAGAGGTAAATTGGTGAAGAAGAAAGCTTTTAGGGCAGTGAATTGGGTAAAAAGAGTGTAAGTGATTAGCCGGAAGTATTTAAATGGGTGAAATGGCGGTTTAAAGGGTGGTTTGGATAAGATGATGTGAGGGTTCAGAGGATGATGTGACAGGGGCGGTAAGGTTAAGCCATTTAAATAATCCGACATCATTAACAAAATCTTTACTTTTTACAGAGTGGGGCCCAAAAGATTTCCGTTACACAGTAAAATCCTTCTTCCGAGTATAAGGTATTTCCGAAGGTAAAGTTCTTCCGAAGGCAAATGTATTTCCGAAGGTAAATAAATTGCTTCCGAAGATACATGTTGCTTTCAAGTGGAAAGTATTAAGTGCTTCGGAAGTAGATCTGAGATTTCCTCAATCGCTTCTTCCGAGACTTAGTATACTTCCGAGAAGAAAATTATCCTATGAGAAATTTGCTTCGGAAGTTATGCTAGATATCTTCCGAAGGCAAGTTTCTCTTCGGAAAAACTTATACTTAGTTAAATAAGAAAGGATCTTTTGTAACAGGGCTTAGATTGTATTGACATAAGACTTTACATATTGAAAAGGTTTTCAAATGAGATTGACTAGTCAATGTTTATCATCCCAATAGCTGTAATAAGATACTTAAATCTTTGTTCATCAAATGCTTTGGTGAACAGATCAGCATATTGTTCATTTGAATTGACTTTGACTAGTTTGATAAGATTTTTCTCATGAATATCTCTAATGAAATGATACCTGATGTCAATATGCTTTGTCTTTGAGTGCTTCACTGGATTTTCTGTGATGGATATAGCACTGTTGTTGTCAATGTGGATAGGAGTGCTCATGAAGTTGAATCCATAGTCAATCATCTGGTTTTGAATCCACAGCAGCTGAGCACAGCAACTTGCAGCAGCAATGTATTCAGCTTCAGCAGTTGATGTAGAGACACAGGATTGCTTTTTGCATTGCCATGAGATGATCCTTCCACCAAGAAATTGACATCCTCCTGATGTTGATTTCTTGTTGATGTTGCAGCCACCATAATCACTGTCAGAGTATCCATAGAGATTAAAATCACTATTTCTTGGATACCAGAGACCTAACTTAGGTGCTCCTTTGAGGTATCTGAGGATTCTCTTGACAGCAATTAGGTGAGACACCTTTGGAGCAGCCTGATATCTTGCACAAATGCAAGTTGCAAACATGATATCAGGTCTACTTGCTGTAAGATACATCAGAGAACCAATGATTGCTCTATACTGATGTTGATCAGTATCCTCCCCCTCAGAGTCAGGGCATAAATCATGGTTTCTGGGTATGGGTGTCTTTGCTGCTTTACAATCCTTCATATCAAATCTCTCTAAGATGTCATTGACATACTTAGATTGATTGATGAAAAACCCTTCCTTCAGTTGCTTTACCTGAATTCCAAGGAAAAAGTCCATTTTTCCCATAGAACTCATTTCGAACTTCTTCTTCATAATGCTCTCAAAGTCTTTGCACATTTGGTCATTTGAAGAACCAAATATGATGTCATCGACATAGACTTGAACTAGCAAAATGTCTTTCCCAGACTTTCTGATAAAGAGAGTCTTGTCAATGGTTCCTCTAGTGTAGCCGTTCTTCAGAAGAAATTGAGACAATGTCTCATACCACAGCCTAGGTGCTTGGTGCAGCCCATATAGAGCTTTATCCAACTTGCACACATAGTTTGGATGCTGTGGGTCTTCAAATCCTGGAGGCTGGCATACATAGACTTCCCTATCTATATCCCCATATAGAAAGGCACACTTGACATCAAGCTGGTAGACAGTGAAATTCTTGGATGCAGCATAAGCAAGGAAGATCCTAACTGCCTCAAGTCTTGCAACAGGTGCAAAGACATCAGTATAATCAATTCCTTCCTCTTGAGTGTATCCTTGAACCACTAGTCTTGCCTTGTTCTTGATAATCAAGCCTCTGTCATCTCTTTTATTTCTGAAAACCCACTTGGTGCCTATAGGTACTTGACCAGATGGTAGCGGACATAGGTTCCAAACCTTCTGTCTTTTGAATTGAAGCAGCTCCTCTTGCATTGATTCAACCCAGCTACTATCCTTTAAGGCATCTTCCACCTTCTTGGGTTCCATTTGGGATAAGAAGCATGAGTACAGGCAGACATTCCCATTGTGAGTTTGTCCCCTTGTTCTCACACCCTCAGAGACTTCCCCTATGATGTTTTCAGCTGGATGAGTATTGTGAATTCTAAGTCTTGGAATCACCTCCAGCTGCAAAGATAGGTCCAAGTTGGACATATTTTGCTCTGGAGCTTGAATACTTGGTCCAGCTGTTGTTTCAATCTCATTCAATGAGGACTGATTGAATGAAAGAGAAACATCATCATTTCTTTGCTGTGAAGCATCATTAACAGTTGCCTGTTCCTTCAAAATGCTGCTTCCATCAGCTTGGTGTTGTGTAGGATCACCTGAGGAGACTTGAGATCATCAGGTGAGTCCCTTGTTGAAGTTCCACTATTTCTTGAAATGGTTATACTGTCAGATCTTTCAATAGTGGGAACTTGATTTGTTGTTGTTCTTGGAGAACTTGGAGCAGGTCTGGGAAGCTCAAATAGTTGATCTTCATCAGAATTGCCTTGAGCACCTGTTCCAGCTGAAACATTCTCACAAGATGGTTTAGAATAGTTTGGAAACAATTCTAAATCAAAAATATGATCAGGGCCATTCCCCCTAACACAAGGAGTGTGCTCATTAACTACAATGTTGGAGGATTCCTCAAATTGTTGGTTTTTAATGTTATAAACCCTGTAAGCTTTAGAGTGGGAGGAATATCCAACAAAGATGGCATCATCTGACTTTTCAGCAAATTTTGCTAAATTGTCTTTTGTGTTAAGTATGGTACACCTGCTGCCAAAGGACCTTAGAAAGCCAATGAACGGTGGCCTCTTGTTCCATAGCTCATAAGGGGTTTTTCCATGTGGCTTTACTACAAGAACTCTGTTCTGCACATAGCATGCAGTGCTGACTGCCTCTGCCCAGAATGTTAGAGGCAGCTTTGAATCAGCTAACATAGTCCGAGCAGCCTCAATAAGTGTCCTATTTCTCCTCTCAGCAACACCATTTTGTTGAGGAGTTCTAGGAGCACTGTATTGTCTGGCAATCCCTTTTGAGTTACAGAATGAGTCAAGAACAAAGTTCTTAAACTCAGTCCCTTGATCACTTCTGATTATTTTAACCTTGTGATCAACTTGATTTTCTATTTTAAGAATAAAAGATTTTAAAGTTTCAGCAGTTTCATCTTTAGTTCTTAAAAAGAATACCCATGTAAATCTAGTAAAATCATCAACTATCACAAGGCAATATGATTTCCTTCCAATGCTCATTATACTTGTGGGACCAAATAGATCCATGTGCAATAAGTGTAATGGAGTAGTGATAGAGTTAACAACTTTGGATTTATGAGAAGACCTGTGTTGTTTCCCTTTCAGGCAAGCAACACAGTTATCTTTGCAGAAAAATTCCTTTTTAGGCAAACCATGTACCAAGTTATTTTTAGCCAATTTATTCATTGTCTTAAAATTGACATGACACATTCGTTTATGCCACAGTGTTGACTCATCACTATCAGCTTTGGAAAGAAAGCATGATACTTCTCCCATTGGGGAAGCATTGTTCATATCAAGCTTGTACATATCCCCTCTCCTGGGAGATCTAAGAAGCACCAATTCCTGAGGAATTGTCATCCCAGGTTTGAGGATGATGCACTCATGTTCTGTGAAAAGCATTTGATGCTTTTGATCACAAAACTGAGAAACACTTAACAGGTTGTGTTCAAGCTGTTTGACAAAATTAACTTTGTCAACTTTTAGTTTTCCATTGGATATACTTCCTCTGCCAGAAATATATCCTCCGGCCTCACCTCCAAACTGGACAGGACCTCCATCATAATGTTGAAATTGTTGAAGGAGAGATCTGTTTCCTGTCATGTGCCTGGAGCATCCACTATCTACTATCCAAATGTTGTTATTCTTGTCATATGGATGTCCCTGCACATAAGGTGAGAAAATTAGTTTTGATTGGAAACCCAAGCCTTTTTGGTCTTGGGTTCTTCCAATGAAAGTGACATGATTGAACCAAAGTTTATGCATGGGGGTTCAATGGATGTCTTTGAAGAAGAGGTTTGGGCTACAGCATCTTCCTTGATCTTCCATTCCATCCCTTGGTTGATCATAGAAGATGAGCTTGATGAAGCTTTTGCAGCTTGGCATTCTTCCGAAGCTTCTTTCTTTTCGGAAGAGACCTTCACCACCTTTTCTTCCGAAGCAGTCTTCTTCTGGGATGGTTTCAAGGGAACTCTTTTGTGAGTCTTTGCAGCTTTTACTTCCGAAGCCTTTTTCTTCTCGGAAGAAGAGTTTTCTTCCGAGACAAGCCTTGCTTCGGAAACAAGCTTTCCCTTTTTCAACACTTGAACCATCTGATATGGTCCAAATGTGAAACCTTCCCTGACTCCTTCTCTTTTAACATTATTTGCATAATGTGTGCTAGCAGGATTGTAATAACAATCTTTAGCCATGTGGTTTTGCAAACCACACATTATGCATGCAATGTTAATTTTCTGGGAATTGGAGGGTTGCTGTTTCTTGTTCTTTTTCTCTTCATCAGCAACCTTTCCCTTTAACTTCTGATCCTTTGGTAGGACAGGAGTACTGGTATTATACTCCTTTCCTGAATCAGAAGGTCCAACCACCTGGAATCCTGCTGATATGAATACACCCTTTTGCTTTGGGTCTATCTTCAGCTTGGATTCAGCCACCTTCTTGGCAGTTTTTCTGGCTGCTTTAGCCCTGCTTCTTCTGGCTTTGGTGGTCAGAGATTGATCATCATTGGTCTGGGAGGGCTCAATTACCTGTTCCTTCCCTGTGATGGTCATGGTCTCCACAGTTGCATCACTCTTTGACTCTTTACAAGGTGGGTCAACAGATGGAACCTCTTGCTCTTCAGTACCACATCTTGGTTGTCTTACAGACTCATAAGAGTGTGGTGGAGCAATTTCATTGGTTCCCAACCCACTTTTGTTTTGATAACAAAGTTTGGAGTGAGAGGATGATGCAAGTATGGCTTGGAAGTTTTGCTCAGCAATAGCATACTTCCTGGCTTGAGCCTCAGCTGTGACAAGCTGGGCTTGAGCCTCAGTCAATTTGGATATTAAATCCTTGATTTGAGTCTTGTAGTTGGTGTGTTCATGTTTTAAAAGAGATACAGTTTTCTCTAACTCCTCAATTTTCTTTTGGTAGTCAGATTCAGCTCTCTTAAAATCAGATTTTAGCACATTTAAAGACTCAATA
The DNA here is from genome assembly GCA_025215565.1 of Flaveria ramosissima. Taxonomy (NCBI): domain Eukaryota; kingdom Viridiplantae; phylum Streptophyta; class Magnoliopsida; order Asterales; family Asteraceae; genus Flaveria; species Flaveria ramosissima. Next base: position 8,413,653 of record CM046045.1, read on the forward strand.
TCGGATTTAATTTCCATATTGTAGTCCTGGTACAACTTAACCTTAGCAATGCAAGCAGGGGTACAGAGATGTTCATATACCTTATTTTCATCTGTTCCTGCCATGAGTGCTTGAGCAGGAGTCACATCTTGAACCATAAAGCTCCAGTCAACTTCTTGAGCCATAGCTGCAGTTTCAGTTGACTTCCCATTGGGCTTTGGTGTAGAAGGATGTGTGGAGGCCTGTGAGGTTCCCGGGTTGGACTTGGGAGCCTTGCATTCCCTTGCAAAGTGGCCAAGCTGGTTACAGTTGTAACACTTAGCCTTGCTTTTGTCAAACCCAAACTTGCTAGTGATTGGGTTTTGAGGGAATTGCCTTCCAGTTCTCTTAAAGAACTTCTTCGCTCTGTAGGTAAGGAGAGCCATTTGCTGGACAATGTCCACATACTCTATGTCATCTGGACTAAAGCACTCAAGATCATCAAAGCAGAACTGATGATCATTGGAGTGTCCACTCCCTGAAACAAACGCACAGCCCTCCTGAAAGGAGCTCTGCTGAGCTTGATGAGACCTTGGAGTCTCAGGGAATGTGATGTAAGGCCCAGATGAGCAAGATGGCTGCTGGGTGTATGACAGGTACTGCTGAGACTGTGGGGTACCTGAGCCTTCAGCAACCATTAAAGCGTTGCTAGCAGGAAGGCTCAAGGGTCTGCTTGCTTGGTGACCCTTTTTGCTTGCCATTTCCAAACGGTATCCATCTAGGATCCCATAGAGTTCGGTCATGGTGAGAGTGTTTAAATTCTCTGTTCTCTTAATGGAGACACAGTAGAAAGTCCACTCATTGGGTAGAGCACTCATGAATTTCCTGGTAAGGTCTCTTAGTTCTTGAGTGATTCCCACAGATTGGAGGGAGGAGATAAGATCCATATACCTGAAGTATTGCTGGCTAAAAGTTTCTCCAGCAATATAGGTGAAGTTCTCGAACTGCTGCTTCAGTGAGTCCTTCTTTGAATCATTAGAGCTCGAGTACATCTGAGCAAGTGCATCAAAGAGTTCTTTGGCTGACTTGCAATGCTCAAACCCCACCATGATGGAGTTTGGGATTGCAGTCATGAGAACAGTCATAGCATTGCTGTCAATGTCGAGCCTCTTCCTATCTTCATCAGAATAGTCTTCAACATCCTTTTCGATCATGGCACCGTTTCCACCAGCAACTTTTGGCTTGTACGGGCCATTCACGATGGATTGCCACATCTTGCTATCCTGGTATCTGATGAAGCCTTCCATTCTTCTGCTCCAGGACCTGAAGTTTTCAGGATCGATGATAGGAGCTTTGGTCATCGTTCCCATTTCGACTTCAGATTTGTTGAGGGCCATTTTTGAGTGAGGTATAAGGAGGAGTGAAAAACTTGGTTGATTGGGATGGTAAGATCTTACAATCAAGAGCCTAAAAAGCTCTGATACCAATTGCAGGATCGGGTTTTGTCACTTAACACTTGGTTTTCTCTCAAACTCACTTATAATAGTCACTCAAACAAGATGAAGCAACGTCTTTGGCAAGAGTTGATAGTAATATAATAAGTAACAACAAGCAGAAGTATTTTCAAGGCACTTGTATATATTATTTCTCAACTCAAGATTACAAGACACTTACAAGCATACTACAAGAGTTACAATGAGAAACTATATATACTAGATCCTACAGCCGGTTATACTTGATACCAGCTGGAAACCTAAGACTAAAGCATATACTACAATGCTATAGTTAAGGTATCTTAGATAAAGTATTATCTAAGATATGGTAGTCATGACATGTCCATGACTTACCTTTTGTCACCAACTAAAGATGGCAACTGTACTTAACATGAAAAGGTAAACAGTAGATTAAAGTATGGTCAACTACATGGCTTTTGAGAAAACGCCATGCAGTATCTCAGAGATTTGCAGCGGACTGTCAGACAGACCATACTTATGTCTACTGGATAATAGAAGTGTTCTTCCGAAGGTTAACTGGCTTCGGAAGAACAAGTTCTTCCGAAGCCACTTATACTTCGGAAGATGCTTCTATGCTTCCGAGGCTTTAAGGACTTCTTTATTCTTCGGAAGTTGACTTCAGAACTTTGTCTTCAAGTCTTGAACCTTCGGAAGTAGCTTCTTTACCTTCGGAAGTTGGAGTTCTCCTTCGGAAGTGTATTTTACACTTAGACTTCGGAAGAACTCTTTCTTCCTTCGGAAGTCCCACACTTGGCTTCGGAAGTCCTTTGCATGTAGCACTCAAAATCTTCTAAGTGTTATTGTTTTGGTTGCAACAGCCTCTTATGATCCAACACTCTTGAAGTGTTTGTTGTTGATGATGATCAATCACTGGAGAAACTTGTTCAGTTTCATTTGAATGCACAGGGGATTCAGTCTTGGATAATGACAGTTTGACTGTACTTGCTTCTGAGACTAATTCTGTCTCTCCAGTGTAGATGCTCTCAGTATCTGAATTTGGAAGTTGTTGGTAGATTTGCATCTGAGGCTGAATTGGTGATTGGGGTTGAATGGGAGATATTGGTTCAGTATTTTGACTGGCAGGGGATTGTGTTTGGGAAGTTTGTTGTTGTTGTTGTGATAGGTGGAGGATTGGAGAGATAGGTTCTGTATTTTGGCTGGCTGGAGATTGAGCTTGGGGTGTTTGTTGTTGTTGTGGTGATAGATTGAGGATTGGAGAGATAGGTTCTGTAGTTTGGCTGGCTGGTGATTGTGTTTGGGGTGTTTGTTGTTGTTGTGATGCTTCTGGTGATGGAGTGTCTTGAGCAGAGCTGGTAGCAGAGCTCTCTTCATCAATTTCCCAAACAAGCTCTTGAGGTATGTCTGCATTAGCATCAATCACATGAGCAAACATGTCTATGTCTCCTCCTTCATATCTCCCTGAGATTTTGTTCAGCACAGATCTGCCAAGGTGTGCTTGGATAAACACACCACCCTCCACAGATGTTCCAGGCAGGTCTGCATTAATGATGAGTTGAATGAACCTTGGAAACATATACATCTTATCAGCCTTCTGTACTCGAATGTGATCACACAAACAATTAAAGATGTACTTTGAGTAGTTGTAGGTCCTTCCCTCAAAGATGCCAATGATACCAGATGATATATGTCTTGAAAATCTGTCAAGCCCAGATTTTCTGTTTGACATACACTTCAGATAAGTGTGACACAAAAATCTGTATGGCTTACAGAGTCTTCCCTTCTTGATTTCTCCCTTTTCAAAGTCTCCATCATACCCCATTAGAAGAAAAACCTTTTCTATGTATTCATTATCAAATACATCAGGGTGTCCAGCTTCAACATCTCCCAGTTCTAGTACCCTTCTTATTGTTTGTTCGTCTATTCTCAGCCTTCGATTCTTTACTTCTGCAATAATTCCTTCATCATCTTCTTCTATATGTGCAGAATTCCAGAAATCACTGATATGCGAGCGATAAATCGTTGGCTCTGCAGATAATGCATAGAAAACCCTTGATCTTCTCAAATATCTCATAATTTCTTGACATCCTTCTGACACAGGATCGTCAGGGTTCAAGAAAGCACACACATTATGCTCTTTTGCAAATCGTTGATCCATCTTAATAAACGCTGATTAAGAACACAGATATATGTTTGCTTAAGGTTTGATTTGGTAAATTTTGAATGTTGAGAAAGTGGGAAAAATTTGTTGAGCGAGATTTTCTAGGTCTGAAAAAGTGAGCTGAAAAAGTGAATAATGCATTTGACAAGTCAAATCTCTTTATTTATACCCTCAGACATATTAATTTTCTCGGATTTATTCAGTGGGTCCCACATTATACTCTTCCGTAGAAGTAATTTCACATTAATTGTGATCCACAATTTACTCTTTCGTAGTATATCTACGGATCAACAACTTCTACTGATTGATTTTTATTTATCCGTAGTTTACCAACCTACGGATAAACATTAATATACTAATATTGATTTACATACAGTTGTATGTATGGTCCAACTCCATTGGTTGAACCAATTATTGCTATAGGACCTCGTTGGCTTTGTATACATGACAATTTAGTACAAGAAAATTTAACATAAGTTCCATGTAACCAACGGCTAAGGTGATGCTCAGGTTTCAATTTCTTCAAATTGATAAAGATATAGACATTGCTGCTGCTGAATTAGTTGCTTTTTCATGAATTCTACTCCCCCTAAATTTGTGATTAATGATGAACTTAAGCATTTATCATAAATTTCTTTAAGAGGAATAACATAAACTCTAAATATATGATGATGATCGGATGCACTTAAGATGGGATCATACTATAATGCTAAGCCTCTTCCTGATTAGTTATGTTGTATAGTTGATGCTAGAACAAGTTCTGATTGCAAGTATATTGTCCTTATAAATCCATACAAGAGCTCATGTATCAACTAGGCTTGCTGTTTATCATGTTTTATTGATTTAGAAATAACTGTCATGGACTTCACATTTGATTCACAAAGGTGTTGTCCTCCCTTTGTAAGTCAAATCATCATTATTCCACACTTAAGACTATGTACTTTAAATTATAATAGCTATCTTGAGATGTATTTGACATCTCATTGATGCGATGTTGATAAAGCTCAGGATAATATACAGTTGATCACTTAGGATTCTTTTGAGAGCTTTAGATATGATCATCATCAGTTCACCAGGTCTTTACTCACGTAAAACAGAGGTGCCTTTAACACAGGTCTTTGTTCACACAAAACAGAGGGATGATGATGAACATGATCTTTTCACCTTTGATACTGAGATTCAGTATGGTGATCATACACCCAGGTCTTTGTTCACACAAAACAGAGGGAGCATGATTTGCAAAGATAGATAGTATAAAGTGTTTTACATAGTGTGTGCAGATGAATGATTTGATCACATTAGGATAAGACTCACTTTGTTTTCTCAAAATGAAGTTTCCCACAGACAATTATGACAATATTATGTTGTGCAAGCACTAAGATTTGTTTCCACTCAAGTTGAACCTACTCATATATCAAGAAACTTGTTGAGATATATTGTTATTTGTTTATGCAGAAATAGGCAAAGCTATAGTTTACTATCATTTCCCATGCATAAGGCATACTGATGCATTATTGCACACAGCATGTTGTTTGTTTGGACGTGATTTAATCTAAGTTAATCATACCTAGAGACTCAATTAGAAAATTAAATCTGACTGAATCAAAGGCTTTAGTGAATAAATCAGCAAGCTGATTTGATGTATCCACTTTGACTAACTTAATCAATCCCTTTTCTGAGCAATCTCTCAGAAAATGATACCTAATCTCTATATGTTTTGTTTTACTATGTTGCACAGGATTAGCAGTTATAAACATAGCAGCAGAATTGTCTATATAGATTGAAGTTTGAAGAAAGTTGTAACCATAGTCAAGCAATTGGTTTTGTAACCAAAGTACTTGAGAACACCCGGCTGAAGCAGCAATGTACTCAGCCTCAGCTGTGGATACAGAAACATTTGTTTGTTTCTTGCACTGCCATGACACTAGCCTGGGTCCAATGAATTGACATCCACCGGTTGTTGATTTTCTATTGCTGTTACATCCACCATAGTCACTGTCTGAGTATGAGTAGAGTGTAAAGTCTCCATCCTTGGGATACCATAGACCTAGTCCTGGTTTTCCCTTGAGGTATCTGAAAATTCTTTTGACAGCATTGAGATGTGACTCCTTTGGATCAGATTGGTACCTAGCACATACACACACAGCAAACATAATATCAGGTCTACAGGCAGTTAAGTACATAAGTGAACCTATCATGGATCTAAATAATTTTTGATCAATAGATTTTCCAGTGGGATCAGGAGCAATCTTATCAATTGTTGATGCAGGTGTTTTGCATGAGGATACTTCAGCAAGATTGTATTTCTTCAGTATTTGATGTATGTATTTTTCTTGATTGATGAATATTCCATCTGCTTTTTGATGAACTTGAAGGCCAAGGAAGAATGTTAATTCACCCATTGAACTCATCTGAAACTCAGATTTCATCAGTTCTTCAAAATTCACACACAATCTCTTATTAGTTGATCCAAATATAATGTCATCAACATATACTTGGACTACTAAGAGATCTTGATGTTCTTGTTTGAGAAAGAGTGTCTGATCAATTGTTCCTCTTTTGTAGCCATGCTTGAGTAAGAAGGATGATAGTGTTTCATACCATTTTCTTGGTGCTTGATGAAGACCATACAAGGCTTTATCTAGTTTGTATACCCTGTGAGGATAATGAGGATCTTCAAATCCGGGGGGTTGAGACACATAAACTTCCTCATCAATTTTTCCATATAAGAATGCACACTTGACATCCATTTGATACACAGTGAATTTCTTGTATGATGCATATGCCAAGAACACTCTTATTGCCTCAATTCTTGCAACTGGTGCAAAAACTTCATCATAATCTATGCCTTCTTCTTGAGTGTATCCTTGTGCTATTAACCTTGCTTTGTTTCGGACAATAATCCCTCTATCATCCAGTTTGTTTTTGTACAGCCATCTAGTTCCAATAGGATGTTGACCTTCAGGTAAATCAACAAGACACCATACTTTTTGCTTTCTGAACTGTTGAAGCTCTTCTTGCATAGCTTCAATCCAGCTATTGTCTTTTAAAGCGGCTGTAATGTTTGGAGGCACCACTTGAGAAAGAAAACAGTTGAAAAGACAAAGGTTGGCTGTACCACTTTGGCTTCTTGTAGTTCTCTTGTCAGGATTTCCAATGATATTGTTAAGTGGATGAGTTTTATGAATTCTCATAGATGGAGTTGACTCAACTGGAATGGATGATTCCAGATTAGTCATTTCCATTGCCTCTGATTGATTCATCTCAATTTGAGAATTCAAGAAATAATCAAATTGAGTCTCTGTTGATTGAGCTACAGAAGTATCTGCAGTTGGATTTTGCTCTTCCGCAGGAACTTCTGCGGAAGTATTTTGTTCTTCCGTAGGAGTTGCTCCGGATACATTATGGTCTTCTGAAGGAAGTTCTCCGGATGCATGCTGATCTTCCGAAGGAACTCCGGATGCATTTTGGTCTTCCGAAGGAATTTCTCCGGATGCATGCTGATCTTCCGAAGGAACTCCGGATGCATTTTGGTCTTCCGAAGGAATTTCTCCGGATGCATGCTGATCTTCCGAAGGAACTCCGGATGCATTTTGGTCAGTTCCACATGTAATATCTGCTTCTGCTGAAGTATTGTCACTTGAAGATGGATGTATCCTTGGGGGATCAGCAGATAAAGTTACTTCAGTCATAATAGGTGGAACAAATGGATAGCATACTTCATCAGAACCTGCATTTGTCAAATGATCATAGTTAAAAGATTTAGACAAGGCATCTATGTCAAATAACCATGAAGAACCTTTAACTGACTTAGTGAACACATTTTCATCAAAAGATACATTAGGGGTCTCTTCCACAATGTTATGCTGTGGAATATACACTCTATATGATTTTGATGTTGAAGAATATCCAACAAAGAAACCATCATATGCTTTTTCTGAAAATTTTCCTAATGACTCTTTTATGTTCAAAACAGTTACCTGACATCCAAATACTCTTAGATATCCTATGTAAGGTTTTCTTTGAAATAGGAGCTCATGAGGAGTTTTGTTGTGTTCTTTGACAGTTAATGTTCTATTTTGAACATTGCATGCAGTATTCACAGCCTCAGCCCAAAAGGTTATAGGTAGTTGTGAATCAGCTAGCATTGTTCTTGCTGCTTCAATGAGAGTTCTGTTTCTTCGTTCAGCAACTCCATTTTGTTGTGGAGTCCTTGGTGCACTGAATTATCTTGCAATTCCTTTGCTCCTGCAAAAAGAATCTAGTTCAAAGTTAACAAATTCAGTACCATTATCACTCTTGAAAATTTTGACTTTTGTATCAAGTTGATTCTCAATCTTGATGACAAAGTCCATTAATGTTTCTGATGTTTCACTCTTTTGTTTTAAGAAAAAGACCCATGTAAATCTAGTGAAATCATCAACTATCACCAAACAATATTGCCTTTTGCCAATGCTCATTACATTGGTTGGACCAAAAAGATCCATGTGAAGCAATTTGAGTGGTGTAGTATTAGTATTGATTGTTTTTGGTTTATGAGACACTCTGTGTTGTTTTCCTTTGTAACAAGAAGAGCAATGAGTTGAGCAATGGAACTCTTTATTTGGTAATCCAATGACCAAGTCATGTTTCACCAATTTATTCATATTTTTCATGTTAGAATGAACAAGTCTTCTATGCCATAATTGTGACAAATCTTCTGAAAGTTTAGATATAAGACAAGTTTCATGTTTTGTGAGAGAAGTGTTGTTCATATCCAAGACATAAGTGTTTCCTTTTCTTGCTGCTTTGAGAAGAATCCAATCTTCTGGGACAATAAATCCTGGCTTAAGAACGTAACAGTTAGTGTCATCAAACAATGTAGTGTAATTTTGATCACAGATTTGAGATACACTAAGTAAATTATACTGTAAGTTTTTACAGTAATTTACTTTATCAAATTTAAGTACACCATTGGTTATCATTCCTTCACCAACAATTTTACCTCCCTTTTTATCCCCACCAAATGCCACATAAGAAGCATTTTTATGTTTGAAATCATGGAGAAGAGAACAGTTTCCTGTCATATGCCTGGAACAACCACTGTCAACATACCACATGTTGTCAGCTCTCCAATATTGTTCCTGCAATCAGAAAAGAAAATCAGTTAGAAGTGACAACCCAAGTCTTAGTGATCTTGGGTTTGTCAACAGGATCTAAAACAGTTACTCTTTCAAGAATATTTTTTGAAGTTTCTGTTTCAGATTTGATTGATTCATTCTGAATTAATTTGGATGAGGATGATTCTGCTGAATGGGATGTTGATGAAGTAGATTCATGATTCATATTTTCTGCTTTACTTAGATCAACTTCATTTGTTTGATTCTTTTGTTTTGATAGTGAACCTTTAAATGTTCCACTATCTTTTGTTTTTGAAAGAGGTATATGAATGCCTTTTTCAAATTTATCAAAGAATGAATCATCCTCCTTTGATTCCTTGTCTGACAAATCCACTCTTTTGTGTGGTGTTTTTGACTGCTGGAAAGATGGTCTTTCCTTCAGTATCTTAACACTTGATGATGATTTGTCCTTTGGTTTTGCCTTTGATTTTTGTTCATGCTTCTTCAGTTTTGAACCCTTTGCAGAATCCGTGGATTGGGAATCTGATTCAGATTTGTCTGATTCTTTCTTCTTTGATCCTTTTGTCTTGTTCTTTTTGTTGAAATAACATTCCTGTGTGGAATGATTATTTTTGTTGCAAATAGAACAATGTTTGTTGAAGTAACAATCAGCAGTCATATGATTGTTCATATTGCAAATGGAACAATAGCTGCTGAAGTAACAATCTTCAGTGTTGTGATTTTTCATGTCACACCATTTGCAATACTTTTCTTCTGATTCTTTCTCAGAATCATTCCTTTTGTTTGCTGATTTTTGTTGTGGCTCTTTCTTCTTTAGCTTTAAATGTGCTTCACCTTTTTCATTTTTGTGCACATTTTGATTGTTTGGAGCTGAATTTCTCTTCCGTAGATCAGCAGCTGAAGTTTTCTTGTTCAGTTGATGATCTGCTGATGCCTTTTTCTTTCCTTTGAATTTTCCTCTTTCCTCAGTGATGACAGATTCATCAGTCAATTTCTTGGAGGATTCTTGCATACTTAGTTCTTGAAGACCTTCATTCAATCGACAGGAATTATCAGTGTGAATCGATGTCAAGTCAACGTTAGCGGAATTAACGTTGATTTGGTTTAATTGTATTCAAGCAATTTTAAATATCAATGAAATATCAATAACACACGAAACAAAACACAATTAATGATTAATTAATATTTTATTATAATGTGTTGATGATTACAAAAGAATGAATGAACGATATCAATGAATGCTATGATGTTGTATATGTTTTGATGATCGAAAGACTTTTGATGATTGTTGTAATGCTATTGCTGTTCTCAATCAATCAATCGTCTGAATCAATCCTCCTTGAATCGAACCTAGGATCCATATTTATAGACAATGATGTTTCAGTTATAGGAAACACCGGATCTCTTGGGATTTGATTTGTTTCTGATAAGGAATCATCGGATTTCTCGGGATTCGTGTAACCGCCTTGTTGACTTGTTGACTTGTAACACTTGTATTATACAAGTGTTTGGACTCCGCAGAAATATTGTCTTCCGTAGATGTTTTGTTCTTCCGCAGATGTTTTGTTCTTCCTCAGTATTCTTGTTCTTCCGCAGCATTTCTTGAACACTTGGAACTCCAGTTGACTTTGTTCATCCGTAGATGATCTTCGGATGTTTTGTTACTTGTACAATATATATCTACGGAAGAACAAAATGTTCATCCGTAGATGTTTCTTACACGGTCAATTTCAATAATTGATCAAGTATTATGTTTGTACCTGCAGCCATACATACATCAACACATATATAAATGGGTTAACCTATATATTTAATGCATACACAATAATGAAATACAAAAGTTCATTACAGATATTAATTCAAGTACTAAGCCTATACATAATGACTAGATCTACTGATTCTAGACCTAACAAAGACAAAGTTAAAGATCAAGTCAAGCGAGAAGTTCGTAGTTGCTGCGCGAGAAGTTGACTTGTCGCATGATTTATTCCAGTCGCGTGAGAAGTTGATCTCGCGCAAGAACTTACTAATTAGTATAAATAGTTAGTTGGTTTAGTTACGGTTAAGCTTTTGGTTCATTTCCTGAATTTGTAATCTTTTGTAAACCTTTGTATTCAGAGAGCAATAGAAAGAGAAGTTTATTTACCTTATGTTCTTCAATTCTACACTTCTACTTTTAATCCGTAATTGTTTACATTCCGCATTTATAATTACGAGATCGATCTGATTATTGTAACCATCCTTACAATATTTCTTTATTCCATCTTTCATTTACCTATCAATTAATATGCATACAAAAGTCTTCTTGCAAAGTGAGTTCTAGTTTTAAAACTTTAAATAACTCTTTAACATATTGGACATTTGAAAACCTTTAACTTTAACCAGAATTATATTACTAATACATTTACATATAGTATCTTTATCATATTTCATACTTTACATAGGTTTTTATAATTTAACACTATGTTATTTCATTTACATTATATTTATCTTTTCACTTTTTTTATTTGAGTTAGTATAGGTATTAAGCTCATATCATGGTGAACATGCACAAGGTATAACTCGTGTATGTAAGTGTGTACAAGACACAACTCCCATCAGGTGAGTGTATACAAGACGCAACTCCTATTAAGTGAGTGTATACAATATACCATTTCTATCAGGTGAGTAGTGCAAAGACAAAGCTCCTATCAGGGTGAGAGTGTAATGAATACAGACTCCTCAGTGCATACAAGACTTTCTGTACATTGTACCCATTTACTTTCTTTAATTAATATTACGTTTCTTATCTTTTATTATAACCTTATCATAGTAATTATTCATTTATACTTTTTTCATAAGCAAGGTTATACTTTGCAATAAATCATACATAATACATTATCATTGAATTTACCATAAACGGTATATCAAAGGTTCTATACAGGAAGTTTAGCTTATCAAAACTACAACATTACATCACTTCGACGTCTATCATCATTTAGATCCAAGTTTAGATCAATACCTACATACTATATCAATATGGATGGAACAAGGAAAATACGGGTAACTAGGTTAATGCGGATGACCAAGTTAATGCGAGTAACAATAACCGAGGTAATGCAGGCAACTAAGACCAATGAGGATGACTAGAGTCTATGTAGGTGAACTAGGGAAATGCGAACAATTATAGCTGATAGATCAAAATTGATAATATGCTCTGCGGGTAACGATACTGGCTAATGCAGTTGAACTATATGTTCATCCGCATTTAGTCACACTTAACCTCTAAATGACAATGTGGGTGTTCTATCAATGTAGGTGACGGTTCAACTAATGTGGGTAAACTATATGTTAATCTACATTTGGTACGCTTAGGAACTTTTCCAAGGCAATGCGGGTAACCATTATACATGTGGTAACAGCTAAACCAATTCGAGTGAAGTACATGTTCATCCGTATTTGGTCACTTAGCAAAAACATTAAAGTTAATGCGGGTAACTTTACTCATCCGTATTAGTACACTTGGTAAATCAAATGCTGATGCGGGTAATCATTCTACTAATACGAGTGTTAATGATTTAGTCACATTAGTCCATACACTTTATCATAATCATGCATACAGGCATTTCCATAAATTGGGATTCATGTAAAATCACTATTGATCATATCAACTTTTATAAAAATGATAACATTCATACTTTAGATCCTTCAACCTTTAACAAATCATTCATGGTTGCATACTAGCCCTAAAATACATAAAACACGTAAAAGTGAGGATCTAGAACTCACCTTTCGGTACGTAGAACATGATGAACCCTAACTCAAGGTGCAACAACCAAGATCTGCAGATATACACATAAATGTGTCAACTTTATCTATCAAACTAGTTTATAAGAGCATTCACATTAGCTTCCCCAACCCCATCCCCATATTTACAATAAAATCACTACCTTTTTACTATATTTTTCAATTAAATAATACTATTTAATATCTTTATCATTATCTTTTCTCTTTGCTACACTCACAACCACTTTTAAAAATATTAAAAAATTTATGGGGGTTGTATCGTGTTTCCTAAATATGGGGAATCACGGTACAATCCCCATAAATATTCCCCCTCCTTCACTCACAACCACTAACAACCATCCCCTAAAATATACGGCACACACTCACATCAAAAATGGGGAACCTACTGTGAATGCTCTAACACCCAAATAACATAGATCTATCCTAGATCTATCATAAATCTATATTTCATAAGTGAAAGGTGATACCTTTGCTTGAATCTTTGACTTTCTCTCTCTTAAATCCGCTTTCTTTCTTTAAGATGCCATGCTTGCAACAAGCTTAGATGGGTAGCTATCTTTCTGTTTATAGGATGGTTATAGGGTGTAACATTCATTTGCGCATATTTAGTCATTACTCTTTATTTATTAACCCATCCTTTCTTTATTTATTAACATGATTTTTATATAAAAACCAAGATGTTCCAACAATTAACATATCAAATACCCTAACTTGGCAAGTTGCTACTTAGTAAAGATGAATTCAGCAACAAATTAGACTTAAGCAACATTAATGCCTATCTAAACCTAGATAATGATATTGGAACTTGAAAAAAACCACCACAACTCATCGATGGTGACAATTCTTCTGACTAGACATTCACTATAGAAACTATGTTAAGTTAATAAATTCCAAAATATGGTGTTCCATCAATTGTGAACTTATATGTCTATGTATCAAAAGGATGATAAGACATTTGCACCGAATGATTCAAAATTTGTATGAGTTATACTTAGAGGTTGATGCAACCAAAGTTCTCTCAGCATGCACATGTGATGTACAAGGAAAGTTACTTTGGAAGATTTGATACAACTTAATGAAATTCACTAGGTATCAAATCTTCCGAAGCCAAAAGACCAATTCTTCCAAAACAAAAGATGAAGTCTTCTGAAGCATCAACACAAAGTATTCTAAAGCCAAGAAACTAATTCTTCCGAAGACAGAGAAGACATGCTTTCTCTGACATGCTTTTGACAAAAGCTGAACCACTTTTCGTTGTCATCTCAAAAGACTCACCAACTTATACAAGTTGGTGAAAAGTCCATACTTTTTCAATTGTAGATTAAGGTCTTAGAGTCTATAACTTTCTACCTTTGTATTTTTATCCTTTTTGTAATAGATAAGGATGTGAGTTATGACATGTCATAGTTACTAGTCAAAAAACAATCAACCTTTTGAATTTACATTGATCTTGTTGTCTAGATTAGTGTTTCAGCTGGCCTTCAAAGTATAGCCGACTGTATGATGTAGTATAATGTATCTCAAGTACTAGTCCTTAGAACCAAGTTTTGTAACATTTGTAAAAGCACATAAGAGCAATATACACCATTCTTGAAAACTAATTACTTGTGTTCTTGTTGTGTTCTTTACTTTTGTTTATTGTTTCACTTTAAGCCGGTTCTCTATTTGATCTGTTAAGTGTTCTAGTCTCTCCAACCTTATGAAACTATTGCATTGATCCTCTTCACTGGTGCTACAATTGGTATCAGAGCATTTTAGGCTCTTGATTATAAGATCTCACTATTTAAATCCCTTCAGTTAAACAAAACACTTACTAGCTCAAATGACAGCTCTCACTAAAGCTTATATGAAACCGGTACCATGACAAAATCTGCACTCATCACTCTGATGACTTTGATACTTGCCAACGTATGGAAGGGTTCATCAAGTATCAAGATAGCAGGATGTGGAGATTTGTTGTCGAATGAACTCACATCCTAATCACTTCTTCATCCATTTAGAGGTGGCATGATCCCAAAGGAAGTGGTCGACTATTTAAGGAAGATTGGAAAAAGATTGACATAGATTAGATGGCCAAATAATATAGATCTATCTTGTATCTATCCTAAATATATATTTCATACGTGAAAGGTGATAATTTTGCTTGAATCTTTGACTTTCTCTGTCTTAAAGCAGCTTTTGCTCTTTAAGATGCGATGCTTACAACGAGCTTGGATGGGGCAACTATCTTGCTATTTGTAGGATGGTTTTAGCGTGTACATTCCTTTGCCCATTTTTAGTCAGTATTCTTTATTTATTAAGCATCCTTTTTTAATTATTAACTAGATTTATATATAAAAACCTAGATGTTATAATAATTGACATATCAAATACCCTAACTTGATGATTTACTAATTAGTAAAGATTAATGCCTATCTAAACCTAGATAATGATATTGGAACTTGAACAAAACCACCACGTGTCATTGATGGTGACAATTCTTCTGACTAGACACTCACTAGAGAAACTATGTTAAGTTAATAAATTCCAAGATGTGGCGTTTCATCGAATGCGAACTTATGTGCCCATGTATCAAATGGATGATAAGTCATTTGCATCAAAGGATTCAAAATTATATGTGGATGTGGATAATGAGGCTATTGAGAAAGGTGATAAACTATTTGGATCACTAACTTTGGCATTGTCTACTTAGATTGCACATAGGTTTTTGTGGTGCAAAATGCTGATGACATTTAGGATGCACTAGTTGCTTGGTGTGAAGGAACACTAACATAAAAGAAAGAGGAATGACATGTTGAGATAAACGTTTGACATATTTATTAATGTTTTGGTGAATCTTTGAATGCTCAAATCAATTAATTTGTGCATCTTGTGACTAAGATGGAGAGTGTTGATATTCCACTCTTTTACGTGGAAGTGAATACAAAGCTTCTTAATACACTACCGTATTATGGGAATTATAGTTCCTCTAGCATTAAAAAGACCAACGATATGTATAGGACATTTATCTAGGTGGATTTGATTGGATTGACTATACCGAATTTGGTGTTGAATCATACGGCGGAATCATAATGATTAGTAATCATAAGTATTGAAATGCATGATCTTTTCATGATCTAAAAACATCATTATCTGATTTGATTTCTACTATACACTCCTATGAAATGGATAGCAAACTGTGTGACCTAAATCATGCTAGTTCTCTAAGTGGAGTTGGTGTTCAAGGAGGTACTACACTTCTCTCTAATACTTTTTGAAGCCAAAACATGAATCATTCATACTTTTGAAGCGTTACAAATAAGACTATTGTGTGTCAAATATTATGTTGTAAACCATCCAACTATACTAGTTCAGTATGGCAAAGCATTGAAAGAGAACTTGGTACTATTTAATAAGTCTATGAACATATATAATGCATTTATGGATGGATATTTGACTCCATCTGATGTGATGCAGGAGATTTGAGTAACATCCATCCTGATTATATGGAAGAAACGGATATGACTTGGTAGAAGGCAATGGTTGTGTTCAAAGCTTAGAACTTCATGAAGAAAATAGGAAGAAACAGGTTTGGAGAAAACTATGACAAGAAGTTGAGTTCCAACAAGTCAAAGCTTTATTTCTATAATTGCAATAAAAGATAAATGTACAATTGGGCTCTTCTACTTGCATTGCTAAGCTACAACTTCTAAGATAAATAGACATCTGGGCTCTTCTACTTGCATTGCTGAAGTTAAGAATTATAGGTAACACAATGAAGATTTAATAAAAGAGGTTGGTAAACTTAAATGTTTTAATTGTTAGTATGTTAAATCCAAGAAGGCTTTCAAACCAAGAATAGATGTTGAAAAGGAGGGTCTAATTCTTTGGATAAAGGAGAGTTACTATCCCTTACCATTGATCTAGTGGTAAAATATGTGAATGTAACCAACCAATCTACTTCATGTACAGACCAAGTAGATATTACAAATTGGAGTAGTGCGAGGCAAATCCCCTAGAGATATATTTTCTTTTTCGAATAAAATGTCCAACACTAAAAGTGAATTATCTGGTTGTGTTTCAAACAATAATACGTATTTTTTGAGTTTTTTTTCTAAATAAAATTCCATCTATTGCTGAATGTGTTGCATTGAAAAATGAGTTTGAGCAACAATTTGTAAATTCTCTAACAGGGATTTACACAAAACTAAAGGAACAAAGTAATTTTGTTGAACAACCCAAGGTTATTAATCATACGACTATTGCTCCTCAAAATAAATCAATAGCAAATACCAGTACCTTTCATATTTAAATACAAACTAACACAAAATGCGAAAACCATAACTGGTCTTAACTGAGTACTACGAGTACTCGTATAGCTCATCCGAGAATTGGTCTATCATCATTATTTGTTATCATCATCTTATTGGTCAACTTTTCAGTCCATGTTCACTGTCAAAGAAACAAACATACTTGTCAACCATTTTGCATGAAATTTTAGAAATCCCTCTTACAAATCATATTGTCAATAGCATTCGAAAGTTATACCTAATGTGAACATGAATTCTATCCTAGTGAAGGTTGAAAACTCAAGGTGATGAGTAATATGGTTCCTAAGGTTAAGCTCTCGAATGGATATAGTAATGCAATCAAGAACAAACGAAAGTCCTTTCAAAAATATTAATAAAAGGATTTTAAACAAAAGGTTACACCTAAAAATGTAATAAAAGTTTATTTAAAAATGTAATAAAAGTTTATGAGTAAAAAAGTTTATTCAAAAATATTAATAAAAGGATTTTAAACGAAAGTCCTTTCAATAATTTGATGTTACACCTAAAAATGTAATAAAAGTTTATTTAAAAAAATAAAAATGGAAAGCTTAGCCTAGATGGAGACCATTGACCATTGTTAAATTGAAGAGCGATACGTGGTACAAGAAGTATCTTATATTGATGTTTCAAAATTTACAAGACTGTAATGGCTTGGGTATCCATACGCATTAAACAATCATCTACATAGCCTTACTTAATCAAATTATGATACCTATTTGTCCGCATTGGGTAGTGTTCAACCACATTAGCTATTGACATGCGCATTCAGTTAGTCAACCATATTAGTTTACTATTATGCACATCATGGCATACTTAGGGTATTTTCAACAAAGAAAATGTTATCCACACTAACTCTTTGGCCGCATCACCAAATTTTCTCTTATTGAGACCCTAACCGCAAAAACCACTATGACCAACATTGGACTACAATCACCCACATCAAGTAATATCCTATTCTGAGACACCACCCATATGCATCAAATGTTAGTCATCCGCATTAAACTATTGCTCGCATTAAACTATCCATCTGCATTGAACAATCACTAGCATTGCCTTAGCTAACCAAATTCCAATACATGTTTGTCCGCATTAGGTGTTGTTCAACAACATTTATCATTATCTATATTCATTTGGTCACCCGTATCAGGTTACTATTATTCGCATCAACGCTAGGGTATTTTTAGGAAGGAATACTAACTAAACATTGACTAAGGGTTGACTATTAAGTAATGTGACTATTTCTATAATATAATTTCCAACATGTCTTACTCTATGAAAATGTTACTTGGATGCTCTACGTTATACGTTGAAAAGAAAGTGAAACCTAAGAAAATAGATGTGAGTCTACAATAAAAAGTCTTGCAAGCCCTGATGAATAGATTACACTTGTATGAGTCAAATAAATGAAATTGACTTTATTCATGAGTAGGTTGTGTGTCTTGCAGTGTTAGTCAACTATTAGAGGTGTAGTTAATCGTGAAAATCATTTGGTTACAGGGGTTATCATTTGTTGTCGGGTAGATGTTTGGGCTCTTGCTTTGTGCATCCTTAGATTATAACAGAGGAAAGATAATGAATGAAATAAAGATAATGAGCATGATAAATGATAATATGAGAGTCAATTTGACTAATAAGAATAATATATTTGAATTCACTAAAACAAGTAAATGTATATATTCTAAATATTATACAACTTGAACTCAATTAGCAACGCTAACTTTTATATGCATATTAGATGACACGTAAGATTGAAACTGAAGATGGTATAGGAATGGGCTACTTGGCATCCAGGTATCCTTGCTTAATTAAATGATACATGTTATGAAGTGAATGCTTTTAAGTTTTCTGTTGTAATGATTTATTTCAATAACGTATCATGCAATGTTTTATATTATAATTGACAAACCGTGAGTACTCTCCGGTTTGTGGCCTTACTCTCAACCCAAAGTAGTTTTTTTTCGAGCAAGACTCGAACCCAAAACCACCGAATATAATGAGGGCTTGAGTATTTTACGTCAAGAATTTAAGCTAAGGATCATTACCTTATAAGTTTTCAGTTAAAAACTACTAAAACCTTAATCATATCGATCATAAATAATGTTGCAGAAGTTATCATCACGCTTACAACAATCGCAATAACACTAAATTCAAGACGTCAAATTATAATAACCAACACATTGTCAAAAAGGGAAAAGCTTATGAGCTTGTTTAGGCAATGGAAATATAACCGAGTAGGTAGTATTTCTAGGGTAGAAAACAAGACCTATCATTAATGTGCTTAGGCATAAAAAACCATCAGTGCCCTACAAGAGAATTATTGTAGGTAATTTGTTTGCTTCCTTTTCCACCAATTTAATTTATCTTTAAATTTTTTATTCGCGTGTCAGATTAAGAAAATCTAAGATTATTCAACCACACAACGCATAAAAATCTATATATTGAAAATAAAAAAAATTATTTACAAATTACTAGTTTTGTTATATTGAACAAATTGTGTAAGATAAAATATAAAGGATAACCATTTGCTTGTTATCAACATTATATAATTAATTGCTTGAACTATAAGCAAAATAACTTTGGCGGTTATGTTTAAACTATTGGATTAGGGTGTCCGACACTCAATTAATAACATTACTGTTAAGATACGATCCAAATAGTTGCACTTTGGAGGACATAATTAAATAAGTATTTAAAGTAGTTAAATACGTGACACGAGTTTTGTGGAAAAGAGGATTAACTATTTGAGAAATCATTGTTAGTTATTTAAAGAGTTAAATAATGAAAGGGTTCGATTAGTAATTAATAGTTAATTACTTGTGAAAGGGTGTAATAGATTAAGGGTTAAAAGTGTTTTATTTATTCTTATAAATATAACACTATAATCTAAGAACCATAACCCTAACCTAATTGTGGAGAAAAAGCCGTCGCCCTCCTCCCCTCTTCCTCTCGGCCGTACAACGGTAACACCACCGCCGGAAGCCACCACCACGTCGCCGCCGTAGCTTGAGGAGTCGCCGCAGCGGCAAGGGTTGGTTCATGGATCGGATCCCGTTCGTTTCTTGGTTTTCTAGCGGAACCTCTGTCTCATCCATAGAGTGAATCTTGGTATTCGTCAGGGAATAATCCTAAACCCCCTATGGTTGTGTTAATTGTTTAATTGATTTGCATATGGATCACTGGCAGGTTTAAATCTCGGGTTTTGATTATCATTAAATCGCTTCCGCTGTCATTAATATGAGATATTAATAATCGTTATTATAAAATTGGATTTTATAAAAGTTAAATGATACCCGGGATCACCAATAGTGGTATCAGAGCCACTTATGCAAACAATTAAATGTTAATTTTTAGATCCAGGTTTTATTTTGTCAAAAGGTTTTGTTTTGGTAAAAGGATCATTCCTTTATTTGGTTGTGATTGTGAATCGAGCCCTGGATTGTGTTTGTCATGGTTGTTTTTAGTTATTTCAATTCTGTATTTTATTTGGGATTATTTGGAACCTTATGTAATAGATAGGTTTATTTCAATTTTCTGTAAAGTTGTATTATTGTTAAATTGTAATAAACAAGACAAGAAATTGAAGACCAAGAAAATGGCGAACAAGGTTGAAGATAGAGATCTTGAATCAAGTGGCAGCGGTTTAAATAATGGTTGTTTTGTCCCCTTGTGACCGGCTCGGTTTCGTTTGATGGCTCGAACGAACCGAAACAATTTTTCTAGTGGCTCGATTTATTGTTTTGTGTGGATTGTTTTATTTATGGTAAATATTCACTGCCAACAAAACTGATTTTCACAATCAATGGATTTAAATAAATGGTTATTTAAAAGGAAACTATTTAGTAAAAGACGTTTTATTAAAAGTAAAACCTAGTTTATAAATTAAAGAGTTAATTTATAAAAGTTAATTTAATAAAAGAGTTTGTTAAATTAAAATAAGATACGAACGACCAACTAGTTTAACTAAGGTATTTAAACTGGATCATATCAAGTGATGTGAGACTTAACAAGTTGTCACATATTATTAAAATTGGATTTAAATAAAAATGCATGATTTGCTTCATGCTACAAATCGTCCATAATATTTTTGACCCTATTCGGTAATATAAAATATTAAAGAGGTAAATCCATATTCAAATAGATATTGTTGTGCCAATCCTAAAGTGAAAATACTCAATACTGATCTATCCGAACCCCTGATGTTAGTGCTTACCCTGCATCCGGCCTACGGTGTCGGTTTGAGGTTAACTCGCGGTTCCTAAGTGACATGGGCCGGGTTGACACATTTTCAATTAAGGATCAATATCACTTAAAGAGTTAAGTGGGCATAGTTGAGGTCAAACGTACAATGCTTGACATTTTCGGTCTCGCAACCTCAAACTAGAGAGTTATGTAGAGACATAATCGGTAATTGTTACCCACCTACGTAGATGATATGTATGAACAGTGCCTAGCCATTCATATTGTATAATCGAAATAGGATCTCTATTCCTAAAGATAATTATGTTTTAATTGGGTCATAAATTAATTAGGAAATCAAACATGAAATTCTAAATATTTTGTTATGAACTTTGTAGATGTCAACAAACAATACGACTAACTCTCCTTTTTCACTCAAGTCAATCCTTGAGAAGGATAAGCTTGACAATACCAACTTCGTGAATTGGTACAGAAATCTAAAAATTGTTCTCAGAGCTGAGTTCAAAATGTATATTTTGGAGGAACCAATTCCTAATGAACCTGAACAACAGTCTGGACCTGTCAGGAGGAACTAGGAGAAACATGTTGACAATTCTCTCAAAGTTACTTGTCTGATGCTAGCTTGCATGTCTCCTGAGCTCCAGCAGACCTTAGAAAGTCTACCTGCTTATGATATAAGAAAGCAGTTAGAGGCTATGTTCCAGCAACAAGCCCGGCATGAACGATTTGAAGTAATGAGATCACTCCTAGGGTGTCGCATGCAAGAAGGTTCACCGGTCAGTGCGCACGTACTGAAAATGAAAGGTTACATTGATTATCTAGCTCGTCTTGATAACCCACTAAGTAATGAATTAGCTGGAGATGTGATCTTGAATTCATTGTCTAAGTCATATGATCAGTTTGTTCTGAACTATAATATGAATGGGTGGGATAAGCAAATAGTTGAGCTACATATGATGTTAAAGACACCTGAGATGAACATACCCAAGAAGTCTGAGGATGTGTTGATGATCAGATATGGGAAAGTCAAGAAACCTGATTTCAAGAAGAAAGGAATGAAACCAAAGAAAGATATGGGCAAAGGAAAGGTTGTTTCCAAGAAACCTCCTAAATATGCAAAATGCTTTCATTGTGATGAAACCGGGCATTGGAAGAGGAATTGTCCAAAGTATCTTGCTGAGCTGAAACAGAAGAAGGCCTCTGATGCCAGTTCTTCAGATATTCACGTTATTGAATCATTTTCTTTTGTTAGCAACTCTTGGGTGTTCGACAACGGGTATGGCTCACACATATGCAATGATTTTCAGGGACTAAAGAAAATTAGGAAACTGAAACAAGGCGACTTTGATCTATTTGTTGAAAAATGGACAAAAGGTTGCTGTGAAGGCAGTTGGTGACTTAGTCATTTTACTTCCTAATGGTTTAGAACTTGTTTTGAACAATATTTGTTTTATTCCTAGTGTTACTAGGAACATCATTTCAGTTTCTGCTTTAAAACAACAAGGTTTTAAATATGCTTTTTGTGGTGACAATATCTGTGCATATTTGAATGGTTTGGTTTATTTTGAGGCGAGGCCTCATAATGGCATCTATGAGATAGATATTCATAATTCTAATGGTTATACCAAATCTCCAATAAAGGTAGGAAATTCACTGTGAATGATACTACAGGACCGGTGAAGGGTATGCACTTACTACACAACAACATAATGAGGAGAGTTTCTTAGAACACTTAACAGATCAAATAGGAAACTGGTTAACTTTTAGTGACAGATGCTAAGAACACAAGTAAATATGAGACAGAACAAGATGGCAAACAACACAAGTAATTGGTTTTCAAGAATGCTGTATATTGCTTCTCAAGTTCTATTACAAAATGTTACAAAGCATGCAATGGAAAGTTACAAGTACTTGAGATACTTTATACTACATCCTATAGCCAGCCATACTTTAAAAGCCAGCTGGATACAATTGACTAGACAACTACAAAATCAAATGTAGAGTCAAAAGGCAGATTTGCCTTTTGACTAGTGACTATGACATGCCATAGCTCACATCCTAATATATTACAAAAAGGATAAAAGTACATAAAATAGAAGCACAAACTCAAGACCTCAATGTACAGTTACCAAAAGCATTGACCTTTTCACCAACTCATGTAAGTTGGTGACTTTACAGAGTTGCAGCGGAAAGGTGGTCCAGCTTTATGGTAAAGTACATCAGATAAAAGCATGTCTCTAAAAGTCTTCGGAAGAAATCTGTCTTCACTCTTTGGCTTCGGAAGACTTTGTCTTTGAAGCTTCGGAAGACTTCATTTTTGGCTTCGGAAGCTGTTGGTCTTGGCTTCAGAAGATTTTACACTTAGAATATTTCTAGTGCTTGGTGTAAAACTTCCGAAGCATTTCTACGTTTGTTCTTCAGTGCATGCATGCAGGAGACTTTGAATGTTTTGGCTGCATCAGACTTATAGGAATCCTTACAAACTCTCCCTAGGCTGATGCTACCAAAACATTTGAAGATCTTCAGTTGTTGACAGTCCTTATAATGATGATGACCATGCCCTTCTTCATCAGATGGTCAGGATCACTTAGACTCTCATAATATCTTCTCATCTCTAAAAGATCATGCAAAGGTAGGTTGAATAAGTCTTGCCATGTGTACACATTCTCAACACCTTGATCTCTGATCACATGCCATCTTTCTGGATTAGTTTTGAAGGTCCAGGATAAGATGGGTCTCTCAGCTGCAAGAGGAGTCACTTGAATTGGAGTTGATTGGGCTGCCTCTTCATGCACTTCCTCAGGTTGATTTGACTCAGCCTGAGGTGTAGAGGTGGATGATTCAGACTTCTTCTTTTTCTTTGACTTTGGTTTGGAAGCCATCCTCTTCTTCCTCTTAGATGACTTTAACTGATAAGACTGCTCTGCAACATCTTGTTGATCAGTCTTGTCTTGCTCAGTTGGGTGTTCCTCCCTCACAGGTTCAGAAGGAGAGGGAGTTTGACCCTGCTGTGGATCAGAAGATGAAGCTTGCTGAGGCTCAGCAGGAGGTCCAGGTTGTGTTGTCTCAGGTTGTTTAACATTAACTTCCACTTCAGGTGGGACTTGACTTGGAGGGGAGTGTAAGTCAATCAGCTCTCCACTCTTGATCTTCTGCTTGATTACCCTGATATGCTCATCCATTGTGGATAGAGACATAGGACCAAGTCTCCTTCCAGAGAATCCAAACAGCTTCAAGAAGCTTATCATCCTTTGTCTATCAGCAGATTTCTTCATACTCTTTTGGATGATGGCTCTTGACTTTGCAGCCTCTTCCCTCATCTTTCTCTTTGTTGCCTTTTGTTCTTTGAGCACTTGAAGTTCAAGCTGTTTGAGATACTCAAACTCAATGTACTCAAAGGACAAGGGAAGAAGTGCAGATGCCTGGTAGAGACCTGTGGCACTCAGGTAGTTGATCATGTTTTGCCTATCTGTTTCCTTGTCTACCTGAGGTTCTTGTGTAGCAGCCACATCCTCTTGCACAGGACTTTCCTGAATTGGGGAGAGAGTTGGAGCATACTTGTATAATCTTTTCTGTCTCTTCTCTTCTTTGAATTGGAGAAGTAATCTTGCATCCTCTTTTTCCTTCATCTCTCTTGACACTTCCATGTCAGCCAGTTCATTTAATTGCTCTAAGGGGAGAGATATAATCTCATCTATGTCATAGTTTTGGTCTGCAGGTAAGTAATCTTGACTGCCCTCAACTCATCATCTTGAGTGTTTGGTCTGGGGGCAGCCCTGATTACAGCTTGCATAAAGGTTGAAGACCCAGAGAAACTTTCTCCCCTTAGCTTCCTCTTTCTCTCTCTCTCCTCCTCCTTAATCTTCTCAGGAGTTAGAATCCTTTTCCCTTTGTCACACACAGACCTTTGTGACACAGGGTGGAGAGAGCTTTGGCCTTCATTGCTTCGTGTAGCATCCAAGCTCTGACCAGAGAGAGGTTGTGAGACACCTTCACCAGCAGGTGTTTCACTGAGGGAATGAATTTCTAAAGCAATTGTTGGTGTGACAGGGCTCTCAGGCTCTATCACTGGGCCTTTAGCCAAGGTTTTCCCTTTGAAGCTAATCTCAGGGTCTGCCTCAACATCCAGTTGACCAATGACATTACCTGATTGCGTTTGTCTCCTTCTAAGGCTGAACTCTTCAGTAATTCTGTCTTGAATCCTGAGTGCTAACCTGTCAGCTTGTCTTGATTGACTTGGGTTGACAAGTGGCATGTTGATCAGGTCAAGACCTTCATAGTAGTTCAAGGTCTGAAAATTAAATACTCTTGCTGCTCTTGAACTCTGTGAAGAATGAGGGCTCTTCTATCAGCATCATACCTCCACCCAATAATGTAGTTTGAAGTTCCTTGAGGTGGGGATGACATAGCCCTTGGAATGCCTTCCTCAAAGAGACTCCTAATGACAGAGTCTATAATGTCCACATCAATGTGAACTTGAGGAAGTTGCTGAGTATGCACAATTGCAAGTGAGGATGGTGAGTCCTCAATGTCCATACTCCCTAAAGAACTCCCAGGTTCTGTGATTGTAATGACTTTCTCCCCTTTTTTGGTAGCATCACCCTCTTGCATAGGTGAGCTAGGAGTTAGGTCAATCACATTCATAGGTTCTTGTGTTCCTGGTTGAGCTCCCCTTAAAGGTCTCCCAGCTAGTTTTTCCCTGAGATAAGATATCTCAAGTTGTTGATCATTGACCCTATTTTGCAGGGTAGTCATTTGAGATTCAGGGTGACTAACCTTAGAGACTAAATAGGAGCATGTTTTTGCACCTTTAGTCTCAGTTTCCCTCATCTTCATCAGAAGAATCATTGGGGGATGAGATGATTGGACCAAAGTCCTCTTTCTCACCACCAGCTTCAGGTTCTTGGCTGTTGGATTTCCTCTGCACATTGACAGCCTCAGTTGAAGTGTCAATGGGCTGAGTTGCCATGGTTGAGGTCTTAATGATGTAATCACTTGCAGAAATAAGAGCCTCTTCCATATGGATACCCTAAACAGATTCAGAAGTATCCACTTCAGTGATGGGTGACTGATGTGGGCTAGACAAAGGAGACTCATGAGTACTCATCTCTCTTTGAGTAGGGGAAGAGTAGAGAGACTCATGGTACCCATTGAAACCTAAGTCTTCATCAGTATAGAATGAGAGGTTTGAAATGGGTTGATTTAAGTCTAAAGGCTGGGGATGGTAACTGTCCCCTGAAGGTTGTTCACTTGAGTGTTGAGACTCAGAGTGAGGGCTTAAGGCAGTTGGGCTTGTGAGCTTATCAGGGTGAGCATAAGGAACCTCACCAGTGATTCTTGAAGAGATGGGAGTGGTTTGCTCCTCAGGGGAAGTGGGAGCTCTAGTGTCCACTTCCTCCTGTATGGGTGAGTGTATGGGGGCCTGCACAGACTCAATAGCTTGAGCAGAGGTTCGTTTGGATTTTCTTTAGGAGGTAAGGGTGATTTGTGTTCTTTTTGGTGGTTGGGAGGTAGAAGGTGTGGGTGATAACAATGGCTTATGAAGGTGATAAAATACACAACTTAGGACACACAGGTTTTAGAAATAAATATGATTAAGTTTTAAGAAAAGCTATTCAAAGTTAATCATCCCAATAGCTGATACAAGATATTTAAATCTCTGCTCATCAAAAGCTTTGGTGAACAGATCAGCATATTGTTCATTTGTGTTAACTTTGACTAGTTTGATTAATCCCTTTTCAAAGTTATCTCTAATCAAATGATACATGATATTGATACGCTTTGTCCTTGAGTGCTGCACAAGAATTTCTGTTATGGAGATAGCACTGTTGTTGTCTATGTGGATGGGAGTCTCTTTAAAGTAGAATCCATAGTCCAGCATCTGATTTTGAATCCAAAGCACTTGAGCACAACAGCTTGCAGCAAGCAATGTATTCAGCCTCAGCAGTTGATGCAGACACACAGGATTGTTTCTTACATTCCAAGAGACTACTCTTCCACCAAGAAATTGACATCCCCCTGATATAGACTTTGTAGTCATGTTGCAGCCACCATAGTCACTATCTGTATAAGCATACAGATTAAAGTCAGAATCCTTTGGATACCAAAGCCCAACTGATGGAGCACCTTTGAGATATCTTAAAATTCTTTTGATAGTGACCAGGTGTGACATCTTGGGGTTGGCTTGATATCTTGCACAAATGCATGTAGCAAACATGATATCTGGCCAGCTAGCTGTGAGGTACATAAGAGACCCAATCATTGCCCTGTAGAGATGCTCATCAACACACTCCCCCTCAAGATCAGGTCCAAGGGAGTGATTTCTGGCTATGGGTGTCTTAGCAACCTTACAATCAGTTATGTTGAACCTTTTAAGTATGTCTTGTACATACTTTGACTAACGTATGAAGATGCCATTATCAACTTGCTTCACTTGAATTCCTAGAAATAAATTGAGTTCCCCGATGGCACTCATTTCAAACCTGTCCTTCATCAGCTTCTCAAATTCTTTGTAGAGCTTTGGATTAGTTGACCCAAAGATAATGTCATCTACATATACTTGAACTAGCATTATGTCATTTCCTGTTTCTTTGATGAAGAGAGTTCCATCTATAGTACCCATTTTGTAGCCATGTTGACAGAGATACTGAGATAGAGTCTCATACCACTTCTTTGGTGCTTGGTGCAGCCCATAAAGAGCTTTATCAAGCTTGCAGACATAATCAGGATGATCAGGATCTGCAAACCCAAGTGGTTTTTGACATACACCTCTTCATCAATCACCCCATAAAGAAAAGCACACTTGACATCAAGTTGGTAGACCTTGAAGTTCTTGGATGCAGCAAAAGCTAGGAATATGCTAATGGCTTCAAGTCTATCTACAGGAGCAAAAACATCTGTGTAGTCAATTCCTTCTTCTTGAGTATACCCTTGAACAACTAGTCTTGCCTTGTTCTTGATGACAAGTGCTCTATCATCCTTCTTATTCCTAAAAACCCATTTGGTTCCTATGGTAGTCTTCCCTTGAGGAAGAGGACATAGGTTCCAAACCTTTTGCCTTTTGAGTTAAAGTAGCTGCTCTTGCATAGCTTCAACCCAACTTCAACCCATCCTAAGTGGCATGTTGATCAGGTCAAGACCTTCATAGTAGTTCAAGGTCTGAAAGTTGAATACCTCTTGCTACCCTTGAACTCTTTGAAAAATAAGGGCTCTTCTGTCAGCATCATACCTCCACCCAATGATATAGTTTGAAGTTCCTTGGGGTGGGGATGACATAGCCCTTGGAATGCCTTCCTCAAAGAGACTCTGAATGAGAGATTCTAAAGAGCCCACATCAAAGTGAACTTGAGGAAGTTGCTGAGTATGCACAATTGCAAGTGAGGATGGTGAGTCCTTAATGTCCATACTCCCTGAAGAACTCACAGGTTCTGTGATTGTAATGACTTTCTCCTCCTTTTTGGTAGCATCACCCTCTTGTATAGGTGAGCTAGGAGTTAGGTCAATCACATCCACAAGTTATTGTGTTCCTGGTTGAGCTCTCCTTAAAGTTCTCCCAGCTAGTTTTTCCCTGAGATAAGATATCTCAAGTTGCTGATCATTGACCCTGTTTTGCAAGGTAGTCACTTGAGATTCAAGGTGACTAACCACAGAGACTAGGTAGGTGCATCTTTTAGACAATTTTGCACCTTTAGTCTCAAATTCCCCTCATCTTCATCAGAAGAATCACTGGGGGATGATAGAATTAGACCAAAATCCTCACTCTCATCACCAGCTTCATGTTCTTGGCTGTTGGATTTTCTCTGCTCATTGACAGCCTCAGTTGAAGTGTCAATGGGCTGAGTTGCCATTGTTGAGGTCCTAATGATGTAATCACTTGCAGAAGTGAGAGCCTCTTCCATATAGATCAACTGAACAGGTTCAGAGAGGTCCACCTCAGTAATGGGTGACTGATGTAGGCTAAACATAGGAGACTCAGGAGAACTCATCTCTCTTTGAGTAGGGGAAGAGTAGAGAGACTCATGGTACTCACTGAAACCTATGTCTTCATCAGTATAGAATTCAAGGTTAGGAATGGGTTGGTTTAAGTCTAAAGGCTGGGGATGGTAACTGTCCCATGAAGGTTTTCACTTGAGTGTTGAGACTCAGAGTGTAGGCTTAAGCCAATTGGGCTAGTGAGCTCATCAGGCTGAGCATGAGGAACCACAACGCTAATCCTTGAAGAAATGGGAGTGCTTTGCTCCTCAGGAGAAGTGGAAGCTCTAGTATCCACTTCCTCTTGTATGGTTAAATATATGGGGGCCTGCATAAGCTCAATAGCTTGAGCAGGGGTTTGTTTGGACTTTTTTTGGTAGGTGAGGGTGATTTGAGGCCTTTTTGGTGGTTGAGAGGTAGAAGGTGTGGGTTCAACACTAGCTTGTGTTGCTAGGTTGTCACCTTTAGCAATGAGCTCTAACATTTTGAGGACAAGGGCTGTTTCCACCCCAAAGAAGCCTACAGTTGGCTTCTTTATTATTTTAAAGATGTCGGGCTTCGTCTGTCCCAATTTAAGAATATTACATGTTTCTCTCAATTGTGAGCCCAGTTCATAGTTGAGAATGTATTGCACATATCTAGGAAACACGTAATACTCTAAGGAGTCCAAGTTTGTAAGCAAATTTGTATAAACAAACTGAGAGTACCTAAACTTGACCCCTTGAACCATTCCATGCACTATGAAGGAGAGATCCTCAGGAATCTGATCCCACTTTCCATGCTTGTTTGACAAGCTGTGGATGACCACATGTAGTGGGTACTTCCACTAGGATGAGACCTTCCCTTTCCTGAAGATCTTTACAAAGAAATCTCCCCTATAGCCCATCTGATCAAAGGAATGATTAACAGCTTTCTTTGGAAAGGACAACTCACCTTCTTTATCATCCAGTTGAAGATGAGTGTTGATGATGGCTGGAGTGATGAAGATTGTCCTCCCCTGCACTATGGCAGACAGTGCCTTCTCCCCATCCATGATTCCCTCTTGACAGGTCTTCCAAAGTTCAAGCAGATGATCCTCATAGAGAGTAGGATCAATGGTTAGGGAGGTGAAGTAGTTGGATAGAGCCAGAAAACGGAAAATCTCTGAGAAGCTATCATCTTTCTCAGAGTTCAACAGAGCAACCTGGTTGTGTTGCCTATGAAGTAGCATGGAGAAATCTGGGTTGTTTCTACGGTTTAGATTGGCCATTTTCAAAAGCTTAAGGGTGAAGGAAAGTGAAGAACAAAGGCGGTTTGGGTTAATTTAGGTTAGAGAAATAGTGCAGATGAAGAAGATAGTGAAAGAAAGGAGAACCGTTGGGTATATATATGAAATGGATTTAAGACAAAGTTAATGAAAGAGGATAAACTTTCAAATCCGGATGTCGGTCCCACCTTTGAAAAAGTAATTTACTTTTGCCCAAAAAGTAGTTTTCTTGGAAGTCGAGAAATCTTCGGAAGGTTATTTTGCTTCGGAAGTTATGAAGGAAAGCTTCCGAAGGCAAAATGGCTTCAGAAGAGATTCCAAAGGTTTATGAGAATTTTGTTTCGGAAGAGATTTAATACCCAGAGTTTTTATTCTAAGAAGAATAAAAACTTCCGAAGATAAATTGGTTTTGGAAGAAAATAGTTCTTTGAAAACATATAAGTACTTAAGTTAATTTTAAGCTTCGGAAGATATTTCAGAAATTTTATCCGAATGTAAATCTACTGAAATAGTTATTTGTTTTCTAAGAAATACATTTCTTTTGAAGGTAAATATAAATCTTCTGAAGGATAAATAGATCAAAATTTTCAAAAATCTAAGGAATGTCTTTAAAAAGATTTTTCTTCTATAGAGAACAAGGGCTTATGAAACTCATAAAATAGACAACTTAGGACACACAAGTTTACTCAAAGTTAATCATCCTAATAGTTGATACAAGATGTTTGAATCTATGTTCATCAAAAGCTTTGATGAACAGATCAGCATATTGTTCATTTGTGTTAACTTTGACTAGTTTGATTAATCCTTTTTCAAAGTTATCTCTAATCAAATGATACCTGATGTTGATGTGCTTTGTCCTTGAGTGCTACACAGGATTCTCTATGATAGAGATAGCATTGTTGTTGTCTATGTGAATGGGAGTCTCCTTGATGTTAAATCCATAGTCCAGCATCTGATTCTGAATCCAAAGCACTTGAGCACAGCTGCTTGCAGCAGCAATGTATTAAGCTTCAGCAGTTCATGTAGACACACAGGATTGTTTCTTGAATTGCCAAGAGACTATCCTTCCACCAAGAAATTGACATCCCCCAGATGTAGACTTTGTAGTCATGTTGCAACCACCATAGTCACTATCTGTATAAGCATACATATTGAAGTCAGAATTCTTTGGATACCAAAGGCCAAGTGATGGAGCACCTTTGAGATATCTTAAAATTCTCTTGATAGTGACTAGGTGTGACACCTTGGGGTTGGCTTAATATCTTGCACAAATACATATGGCAAACATGATATCAGGCCTGCTACCTGTTAGGTACATAAGAGACCCAATCATTGCCCTGTAGAGATGTTCATCAACACACTCCCCCTAAAGATAAGGTCCAAAAGAGTGGTTTCTGGCTATGGGTGTCTTAGCAACCTTACAATCAGTCATGTTGAATCTTTTAAGTATGTCTTGTACATACTTTGACTTACTTATGAAGATGCCATTGTCAACTTGCATCATTTGAATTCCTATAAAGAAATTGAGTTCCCCCATGGAACTCATTTCAAACCTATCCTTCATCAGCTTCTCAAAGTTTTTGCAGAGCTTTGGATTAGTTGACCCGAAGATAATGTCATCTACATATACTTGAACTAGCATTATGTCATTTCATGTTCCTTTGATGAAGCGAATTCCATCAATAGTACCTCTTTTGTAGCCATGCTGACAGAGATATTGAGATAGAGTCACATACCACTTTCTTGGTGCTTGGTGCAGCCCATATAGAGCTTTATCTAGCCTGTAGGCATAATCAGGATGATCAGGATCTGCAAACCTAGGTGGTTGTCTGACATACGCTTCTTCATCAATCACCCCATAGAGAAAAGCACACTTGACATCAAGTTGGTAGACTTTGAAATTCTTGGATGCAACAAAAGATAGGAATATCCTGACAACTTCAAGTCTTACTACAGGAGCAAAAACATCTATGTAGTCAATTCCTTCTTCTTGAGTATGCTCTTGAACAACTAGTCTTGCCTTGTTCTTGATGACAAGTCCTCTATCATCCTTCTTATTCCTAAATACCCATTTGGTTCCTATGGTAGTCTTCCCTTGGGGAAGAGGATATAGGTTCCAAACCTTTTGCCTTTTGAATTGAAGCAGCTCCTCTTGCATACCTTCAACCCAACTTCCATCCTTTAGAGCCTCATCAATCTTCTTTGGCTCTATCTGGGATAAGAAACAAGAGTGAAGACAAACATTTGCATCATGGGTTTATCCTCTTGTTCTTACCCCTAATCAACATCTCCAATGATGTTTGTGGTAGGGTGAGACTTGTGGATTCTTAGCTAAGGGATCACAGCAAGTTGCTTAGACAGATTTAAATTAGAGAAATTTTGATCTGGCAATGAGGATTCACCCTCCGCATCAGCACACTTATCAAGATTGACTTGATCCAATAAGTGTATGTCATCATTGATGTTGTCTTCAATGGAGTGGTTGTCAGCATCAAAAAATTCTTGATCACTTTCACAACCACCATTTTCTCCTACATTTAAAGCTCCTTCATCTGAGTTTCGTACCTCTAAGCTGGAACTTGAAGGCACCCAGAAGTATCAGCAGGATTTGTCATTTATGTGCTGGTATAGACTTCATTTGTAGGATTAGTTACCACTGGAGCTGAAGTTGTGCAGCTTGAAGGTCTTCTCAGCTCAAATCTTGGGTTAGGATCACCTGTAGGTAGTAAATCTGTGGATCCTGAAACATTCTCACAAGATTTGTTAAAACAGTTGGTAACTAAATCAAGATCAAATAGCCAATCAGTTCTAGAACCTTTCACAGGAGTGTGCTTATTGAAAGTCGCATTGGCTGACTCCTCAACTACTCTAGTTCTAAGATTGTATACTCTAATAGCCTTAGCTTGAGAAGAGTATCCAATAAAATGTCCATCATCTGATTTCTCAGCAAACTTGGCAATGTGATCTTTGGTATTCAAGATGGTGCAAGGACATCCAAATGACCTGATAAAACCAATGAAAGGTTTCCTCTTGTGCCAAAGTTCATAAGGAGTCTTACCATGTGTCTTAACCACTAAACCTCTGTTTTGCACATAGCAAGCAGTGTTCACTGCCTCTGCCCAGAAGGTGATAGGCATTTTAGAGTCAGACAACATAGTTCTTGCAGCTTCAATCAGTGTCCTGTTTCTCCTCTCAGCAACACCATTTTGCTGAGGAGTCTTGAGAGCACTATATTGTCTTGTAATACCTTTTTCATCACAAAATGTATCAAGGATTTGATTCTTGAATTCAGTTCCTTGATCACATCTTATGGTTTTGACCTTGTGATCACATTGATTCTCAATCTTTAAGATGAAATTCTTCAGAATGTCAGGGGTATCATCCTTAGTTCTAAGAAAGAAGACCCAAATGAATCTTGTAAAGACATCTATGATCACCAAACAGTAAGAGGTCCTTCCTAGACTCATTACACTGGTTGGGCCAAAGAGATCCATATGTAATAAGTGTAGGGGATTAATGATGTATTTCTTTCCTTTGGCTTGTGAGATACCTTGTGTTGCTTCCCCTTCAGGCATGCAACATAGTGGTCATCACTTGTAAACTCTTTCTTTGGTATTCCAGTTACCAAATCATTCTTAATTAATTTATTCATATTTTTAAAGTTTACATGGAACATTCTTTTATGCCAGAGGAAAGATTCATCATTATTTACTTTAGACAGAAAGCATGAAACTTCTCCTGAGGGAGATGTTTCTTGCAAGTCTATCTTGTACATGTTCCCTTTCCTGGGGGCTCTGAGCAGGATGTGCTCATGAGGAATGACCACCCCGGCCTGAGAACAATGCACTCATGCTCAGTGAAGAGCATGTTATGACTCTTATCACAAAATTGGGATACACTCAGAAGATTGTACCCAAGGTCCTTGACAAAGTTTACCTTCTCAATGCTGAGCTTACCATTTTTTACCTTGCCCCTTCATTTAATGTAACCTCCTGCATCTCCTCCAAAAGCAATTGGTCCTCCATCAATTCTTTCAAACTTTTGGAGTAATGACCTATTGCCTGTCATGTGCCTGGAACAGCCACTGTCAATGATCCATACATGTCTGTTTGTCTTGAGTTGTTCCTGCATAAAAGAGATGGTTAGTTATATTTGGAAACCCAAGCCTCATTGGTCTTGGGCTCATCAAAAGAAGTTGAAGACAATGCAACAGTAATTGATCCTATAGTCATGCTAGAAGGATCATTTGCTGATGTTGGTGAAGAACTTTCAGTCACTTGGTCTTTCTTTGACTTCCACACCACCTTTGAAGCTTAGACTTGACCTTCAATACTTCAATAGTTTTGATGACTTCGAAAGTTTTGATGACTGGACCTTCGGAAGATCTTGCTTTCCTGCAGCAGGCTTCAGTGCTTCGGAAGTATTCCTTTCTTCCGAGACCAAATTTTCTTCCGAAGACAAGTTTCCACTTGTCTTCTTATTCATTTTGGAGCTTTCGAAGGAAACAGATTTTCCTTCCAAAGCTTGCTTCTTCTTTTCTAAACTCTTAGAAGTTTCTTTCTTGGTCATGTGGAGAGTACTCTTTGGATTGTAAACACAATCCTTAGCAAGATGAGAAGTACTCCCACACATAACACAGTCCATTTTCTTCCTTCTAGGAGTTTTCCTTTGTGAACAAGGCTGAACTTGATCACTTTTCTTCTCCATCTTCATATTTGCAGATGCTGTGGCAGTTCTTGTAGGGATGGAACTATCTTTGGAGCTGGATGGTTCAGGTTGTACAGCAGTGGTGCACAACTGATCAGCCTTCTTTTTAATGATGGGGTGATTTGGACATGAACCAGAACTCTTATTAATGGAGTCAAGTTGGTCTTCAGCCTTCACCACTTCAAATCCTGCAGAGATGAAGACTTGTTTCTGTGCTTGTGGAAGATTCTTATAAGTGGTGTATCATTAGAACCGCTAAGAGCCAACTGCCCCTAAAATACACACCAAATTTTTAAGTCTAAAAGAGATTTTATGTTTTTCTTATCGTAAGAGAAAAATTATAAGAAAATAGTTAAATTATAATCATTTTTATTTAAGATAAAGAGTATAAAAGATAAAGTAAAACAAAGACTTAAAGAATGATATGTGAAAACCCGTTATTTATTAAAGAATTTCTGATTTAGGGATAGATTTGGGTAATAACAAATATCGTCACGCAATGAAGAGAAACTGTCTAAATAATAAGCGTATATAAAAGTATAATTTACATCTTTAAATATCAAAGGTAGTTTGTAAATTCTAAATAACTAGTGGGTGAACGCACTAGTTGCAACGTAATTGTTAAAATTCATAAGGCTAGATTTTGAAGACTTGTATATAAGTATTCACTCTTTAATTTCCGACAACTCGAATTAGAATAAGCTTACATTGAAACGTTGAAAAAAAAGACATCACAATGATAAATTCCGATTCCAAAGAACCTTTTCTTTTAAAAGTTTTAAGAGGAAAATGAAAACCACGAACTAGCTTTGATGGCGTTTATGTTTGTATATCGGTGATTTTTACAATACTACACTGAATTACATTTAAATGGAATTTACAACAAAACATGAATAAAAATAAGCCACAAGCATCTTTATTTTTGGAATTTTTTTATAAAATATCATATTTTAAAAGTAATAACGATGACGATAACGATAACGATAACGATAAAGATAACGATAACGATAACGATAACGATAACGATAATAGTAGTAATAATAATAATTAAAAAGAAAAAAATGGAAGCATATCTGTTAAATGATTGTAAATGATGTGTGCCGGTGATACTATACATCATACATCAAATATTATTCTTTATTCAACTAAGAAAAATGAATATATTACGTGATTTTTATAATGAGAAAAGAAGCGCATGCACTATAAAATAAGCTTTTATATGATAAAAGAAACATAAGAAAAATCGAGTTAAAAAGTGACGAACCCGCTCTTGTGTATGGAAATTTAGGTGTTGTACTGGTCATGCTACTTTTATTTTATTATATACAAAACTAATAATATATATTGTACTCTATACGAGAAAATTATTGTACGCATGTTTTAAAAAGATAGTATTTTAGTTATTCTGTCAAATACGTAACACTATTATATAATATTATTGTGTAGTATATGTCAGATTATTATGTCAAATATTTGTTATTATTTTTATGATATATCATTATGTTTTACGTTTTATATTATTTCATGTTATTTTTATTGTTTTTTATATATTATATAAACTTATTATTATATTAGTGTGTTTTATAATTAAAAATGCACAATAATGTCATTTCGTCGATGTGTTTTTCAAAACACAATCTTTAGAAAAACACAATGATACATTTTATTATTATATTATACATTTTTTTTCGTTTTGTGTTATTTTTCATTTTTAATGAATTAAATAAATTTATGGTTATTTTATCATTGTGTGTATATACTAGAAGTACATAAAATTGTTCTTTTAACAAATGTTGTTCGGAATTTAATAATTAAACCTCAATAATGAACAACAAAGACACAATATGTGTGCGTGTGTTTTAAAAGTTTTAAGAGGAAAATAAAAACCACAAAGACACATATTTTAAAAGTGATAATGATAACGATAACGATAACGATAACATAAAGAATAACGACGACAAAGACGACGACAACGACGACAACGACGACGACGACGACAATTATTATTATTATTATTATTATTATTATTATTATTATTATTATTATTATAGTAATAATAATAATAATAATAATAATAATAATAATAATAATAATAAGAAAATGGAAGCATACGTGGTAAATGATTGTAAATGATGTGTGTGTGTGTTGTGTGTGTGGGTGTTGGGTGTGTGGTTGTGTGTGTTAGACGCCAAGATTTCTCACGGGAAAGGGAACGGTGTCTTAATTTAAAAACAATATAATGACTGAAGACTGGATTGATTTGGAAAAACTCGGGTTTCAATTTTGAGATTTGTGTGATTATATATATGAAAAATTATAACTTATTATATATGTTGGTTAAATAAAACTAGAATAACATGTTTAAATAAAAGTAATAAGTAATTAGTGAGATAGAGTTATTAAATACTATTTATAACAATGATTTAAGTAAAATTTGTGTATCAAAGTATTAACAATAAGTAATTAACTTTTAATGATTAATTATATAAAACTTGATCAAAATAATTAGGTAAATAATTAATTATTTAAAGGTTTTGCAAAAGATTAGTTTTAAATAACTTGATTAAATTTATATTTGATTTAAAATAGTGTTTAAAAATTAGAACTTTCAAAAGGAACTAATCTGTTTTTGTATTATTTATTTTCGGAAAAAGATAATAAAATGTAAAATTATAACCTTTAGAATTTTTCAAAAATTAATTAATAATATATGGAATAGATTTAGCTAACAAAATAATTTTTATATTAATTTAAAAATACATTAAAATTTCTGGAATTAAAATGATTTAGACAAAAATAGCTTTAAAAAGAGTTAGGGTGGACAAGGGTCGAACCTGGGACTCTTTTTTGGGATCCGGTTAGTTTACCAGTGGGCCAAAACCCAATATCTGTTTTGAATCAACGAATTTTACAAATTGATTAATTTCCCAATTCATATGAACCCTAATTTGATTTGAATCAAATTGAAGTACAATTCGATCTTGATAATCATAATAATCATGGCGCTTTTGATTACTATGAACATACGAATGTGTGTGTATGTTTGATTACCTGGATCGAATTGGAATCCGATGATAATCAAAGGAGATCCACAGGCGACCGGGGACGATGATGGAATTCGACGTTTGTGTGTATCTTATGTGAAATTGATGCTAATGACAGTTAAAATGGATCGAATGGAACGTTTAGCCTCGATTAAATAGGTTGGTTTGTGACTCTTTTGAATCGACTGAGTTCAATGCAGGATTCGAAAGTCTTTGTTTCGGATTGATTATTAATCTGTTGTTTCAACTGAGGTTAATTGTATCATTGAATTCAAAATTATGTAACAAGCCTTCTGGCTGATTAATTTGGTCAATTACGCGTGTTTAAGATCTAAGTTGTTTTGATTTGGAACCTGAATTCGGTTTTGATATTGAAAAGAGGATATTGTCTATACCTTTCGAATTAAAGGATTTTCTGGTCAAAAGTCGATTTAATTTCCTTTTAATCGACTGTTTTAGGTGTGATTGGGTCGTCGGAGACTACCGGATGGTGGTTGGTGGAAGCTGCCGATAGGGAGGGTGAAATGGGTTGGGTTTTAAAATCACATTTGCACTTTGGTCCCTCAAGTTTGATATTTTTATTTTTTTTATGTTTAAACTTTTAAATAAGGTTTCAAAAATTAGATTTTGAACCCCAAACTTAAAACATCCTAGTTTTACAAAAAACAAATTATTTATTTATAAACTTCATTAAATCAATCATTAGTTTATAAAACTTTTAGACTTTATATATTTGTAAGAATAATAAACATTCTATATTAATTATTTATTTTAGTTTAATAAACTCATAAATAACAAATAAAATTTCATAAATTTATAAAACTTTATTTTATAAATTATAAAATAATTATAAATTGTTTAAATGATTTAATTGATGAAAATTGAATTAAAAAATTTTCAATGTTGGTTAAATTACATATTTAATGGATTTGATTCATTAAAATAAATAAAATAATTTTAAATAATGAATTTTCCATCGTATGAAAGTACAAAATGAGTTCGGGTTTGAGTTTATAGTTTGAAAATGGGTTACAGGATGTCTTACAGATAATAATATGTGTGGATGAGCTATCTCACTTGAACCCAATCTCTACCTATTCTAATAAAAACTCTTCGCATACAAAGATGAAGATATGATGTTCTTGAAAGTTTCCTCTTCAAGAACACATTTTTCTACCTTGACTTTGCTGATCACAAGCTCAGCATGGCATTCAGTTAACTTGGTAATAAGATCTTTAACTTGAGTCATGTAATTTGTGTGTTTATGCTTAAGAGTTGAAATTGTTTTCTATAACTCTTCTATTTTAAGTTTATAAACATTTTCAGCTATTTTACAATCAGCTTTTAAAATATTCAAGGACTCAAGGTCATATCTCACTTTCAGGTTATAGGACCTATACATATTTACTTTAGTAATGCATTCAGTAGTACAAAGATGTTCTAATAGTTTGGCTTCTTTATGGTCAACCATTAGTGTTTGGTTAGGAGAAACATCAACCTGGAAACTACAGTCAAAGCCTCATTCTTCAATAGCAACAACTTCTTGTTTTGGTTGGCTTGGCTTCCCAGGTCTGGGAGTAGCCTTAGTGTAATTTAGCCTGGATTGTGCTTGGCCCCCGTTAGTTCTTGGTGCCTTGTACTCCCTAGCAAAGTGTCCCATTTGGTTGTAGTTAAAATTTCACACCCTCAAATTCACGTGCGGGGTTTTACCGCGAGACGAGTGAATAAACCAGGATCACAGTCATTAGTTACTCAGAACAACACTATATGCAACATTTAAAATAAAACCAACCAGAGTTTAAAACTTTAAAACTGTGCGGAAGCATTTTGTAAGTAAGTCAAACCCAAAGCATATAAAGTGTAACATTGGCAAAACACGCTCCAAAACATTGTTTAAAAACTCATAAATAGAAAACCAAATGTCATAACATAATAAGAAGCTTTGTAATGCATGCTGAACTGTGATGTGCTCATACTGCAACCAGAGT
Source organism: Flaveria ramosissima (assembly GCA_025215565.1). Classification (NCBI taxonomy): domain Eukaryota; kingdom Viridiplantae; phylum Streptophyta; class Magnoliopsida; order Asterales; family Asteraceae; genus Flaveria; species Flaveria ramosissima. The sequence continues at coordinate 8,453,613 of CM046045.1, forward strand.
TAACGACCTGAGAATAGCATACTAAAAGCGTCAACACAATGGTTGGTGAGTTCAAAAGTTTACGTTTAACATAATCAATAATAGTTGTAAAACATAAGAAGTGCATTGAAATAGATAGCTAGTCTATATTCACAAGTAATAACCATTGTGAATTCACGATTAAAGTTGACTGTGTTTCGTTTGTTGCCTTCCGTCACGACTTACCAGGTCGTGACAATGTTTGTTTTTAGGACAAAATTGCACCCATTTGTCCTTGAGTCGTACAGGTGGGGCTCGTCAGACCCAGTAGTACTACCCAAAATTTCCTGCTAATTACAATAATTAACGATCCGAAAGTGTGAGGGCTTCGAACGTATAATAGACTATGTTACACTACACAAAACTTACAATAGTAAAGCGTTTGTAAATAAGTATGCTATATCCCCCAAAAGAGAGTGTATAAAAAGTGGGGCATGAACTCACCTGGTGCGCAAACGAACGATAACAAAAGCTAACGACAGATGGAAAGACAACCCTTCAAAGGTTACCTAGAACCCGCAAGTACATAAGTACGTGTACACAAAAGCTTAACAGCCCTAGGTGCTCAATAAAAACGTTAACCCAAGGTTTTGGAAAATAAGACTCATTTGACCTAGTTGACCCGTTTTGACCCATTGGTGACATGTTAATTGAAATCTCGTTTAATCAAGTATAGCAATCCATCATACATGGTTATCATACAAGTTATTCATGTATGTCACATCATCAACCTCTTGTTTTACCAAGATCATCATACTACGTTAGTCTATCATACAACCCATGCGCATCTCAAGTAATCAACATGCTCAACACAATTATAATTACATCATAACTAGTAAATCATACATGGAGTCTAATCATGCACTACATGCCATGTGAAGCTACTCACAACTTCACACCCTAAACCCTACAAATCCTACTAAGTAGGGACCTCAGATTCGCACGCGTGTATGACGATCATCATCACATTATTCAAAAAGATCTATGTCAACCAACATATTCAACTGATCTATTACAATCCCAAACATGATTCCATAATCACCTAACATAATCCATCATCATGTATAGCCAATAAGAACTTAAATTTCCTAAATGATCAATCAAGCATCCATACGACTCAATCAACACATTCTACCACATTAGACATTATCAACAAGTATTCTAACATGATCCTAACATCATGAACATGCCTAATTCACCATATCAAAAGATCTATATAAATAAAGTTTTCCTTTTGGAGAAGTAATACCCAAACCCAATCTAACATCCAATTCATTCATGAATCTATCAATTTTATACCTAATCAAGTTCATAGCATTCATCTAAACATGACAAACATCCTTCATTCATCAAAATTATCAAATCTCAAACACAAAAGTTACTACATATAGTAAGGTATGAACAACACATCAATTCCATGAATTTTCTTGCATAATCCATGTAAACTAATATCAAAGCAATGTATCTAACATCATACAATCATCAAATCATGAATTCCAAGAAGAAAAAGTTTCCTCTTTAGGCAATGTATGAACTACATGATCAATTCATGGATTTCTTGGATAATCGACATAATCCAACATTCATCATTATTAAAAACATATTATCATCTAACAATCATCAATTCCAACTTTTCATGCATAGTTTCGAATTAGGGTTCATCAACATCAAAAACTATGAAAAACTTAATAAAACTTACCTTAAATGTGTAGAAATCAAGAATTGAACTTGTTACAATGTTGTAATGATCTAAGCCAAGCAAAATCGAATGTTCTTGATGCTAGATGTTTGAACTCGCAAGGTGAGTATGGGGGGAAGGGGTTTCAGACGATTGAAGGGTTTTGGGGGCTAGGGTTGGGTTTTTTTTCAACTTAATATAAATAGATTTTCCATAAAAACACTCTTTTAAATTAATTTTTGTAAAAGTTCATTTCTTTACCATTTTTAACAATTTTAACTACAAACTACAAGTATTATTAATCAATAATAATAATCATAAACATTTTCACCTAATAACAACCTCATGAAACATATATATTACACGTAGTCACGTTATCAAGTAAAATTTACAAATAATACTTAAATTCATAAATCACATAACCATGAACATAATCGATATTAGTAATTAGCTTATTATTTGTTTATCATAAGTAACTGTTATTAAGTCATAGTGTTCAACGACAACTAGTGTGTGCTCACGACACGTGTATGCAAGACTTAACGGAACTAACGAAGTTTAGTAACGGAAAATTACCGGATGTCACATAAAACAGTTCACTTTGCTCTTATCCCGTTCAAACTATCCATTGTATACATTGCTGGGAAACTTCCTACCTATTCTCTTGTAGAACTTCTTGGCTCTGTGAGTGCGAAGAGCCATCTACTGGACTATCTCCATATACTCTAGGTCATCTGGATGGATGTGTCTTCAAGAGTGAATAGAAAGTTGACATAACTTTTATCAACAGATATAAAGGCTTGAGTAGAGCTTGTCTCTTGGAATGGGTTTCATTGGATGTAGCTCTCCCTTGGTTTCTTAGGAAAGGTGATGAAAGGACCCTTTTGTGAGTTATCATGGTAGCAGATAAGATGATGTTGTGGTTCTCTACTATCTCTTTAAACCACATGAAGGGCTGAACTTTTTTATTGCTGGAAGAGCTACTTGATGGATTTTGTATGTTCATCTCCATCTAGTAGCCACTAAGGATACCATTCAGCTCTGAGAGAGTAAAGGTAGAGAGGTTTTCAATTCTATAGTCTACATCAATTTTGTTCCAATCTTCCTTAGAATAATCAATCATTTCCTTTGAAATCATCTCACCTCTAGAAGTGGCTGAAGAGGTGCTTGGGATGTGAGATCCTTAAACAATAGATCTCTACATCCGACAGTCTTGAGACTTAATTCTTGTAAGGGCCTTTATTGCTATATATGAAACTTATGGGTTGCTCATGCATGTAGTTTTAATCTGTCTTTTAATCCTATAAAGATTATAACGATTATTATTATATGATAAATAATAATAATAATAATAATAATAATAATAATAATAATAATAATAATAATAATAATAATAATAATAATAACAATAATAATAATAATAATAATAATATTAATAATAGTTAAATTATAAAAATAATAATAATAGCTAAGAATAATAATAATAATAATAATAATAATAATAATAATAATAATAATAATAATAATAATAATGTTGTTATTAATAATAGTAATTTGTAAAAGTTTATTAAACTTAGAAATGTTTAAAAACTTGGATTTAATAAGTCAAGGGGGGCTTAATGTCATTTTATAATCTTTAAATAAAAGGTTTTAGCATGAAACAATAACATATTAAAGATGAGGGACCATTTGTGCAAATTATCAAAACCCAACCCCTCATCCCCTTTTCTCTCTCCCCGCAATCCCGGTCGCCGGCCGGCCAAGCCCGGCGCGGCGCCGGCGAACTTCAAAACGCCAAACCACCTGATTTCGAAGCCCAAAACCGTTTCAAATTGTCTCGTTTGCGTGATTCGAACCTTACTGCTTCTAATAATTAGGAATTAAACGTCGAATACCACCCAATCGAATGGGTAACCGAAGCTTTTAATCCTAGAGACGTTCGAGCCTTAATCATCAATAATAATGCAATTAACTCCACCAGATCGAACGTTTATCTACCTCTAACCTGTACAACTCTCAATTTTTACCTGAAACAAACACAAAACACCCCATTTGATTTTGTCTAAACCGCAACCTGCAACTCTACCAACTTACATCTTCCGACAAATCTAAGCTGAAATTCATAAAGGGCTTTAGTTCTAGTCAGTCATACGAAGCTACCCACGAAGTTAATTCGATTATTTTCATCGTATGCTCATCCTTTGATTCAACATAAATCGCAGTCTGCTCGACGACGTGTTCACATTCAAACCATCATCTTTCGGGTAATCAAACACACCAATATACTCGTTTTAATGTGAGGAACAAAAGCCCCAAGAAATCATTCGTTAACAGGTTCAAATCGGGGTTCAATTTGATCCAAGAACATTCTAGGGTTCATTGGATTTGGGGGTTTCTTATTAATTGTGTTTTTAAATTTTAAAAACCAAACAAAACCAAGGCAACTACCCTTGGTTCGCTGGTAACGCACTAGACCCCTAAACAGGAGGTCCCCGGTTCGAATCCGGGGAACCTCATGTTTTCTTTTTAAGGCTTTTAGCCTTCAAAACCAATTTTAAATCTTTTGAAAATCATAAAGAAACTCATTTATAAAAGCTGCATTTTCTAAAATGTTTTTTAATTGTTTTCGGAGAATTATTTCTTTAAAAATAAACATTTTTTTATACTTTTGATAAATAATCAAGAAATAATATAATTAGTTTAATTGTTTATATATAAAAAAACACATATTATATTTCACAAATATGATTATTTCAAATGTAGTTCTTAAATTATTGTTAAAATTATGTTTTTAGACCTTATTTAAATCTTTATATACCAAAATTGTTATAAATGTTATATTTATATATAAAAACTTTATATAAAATGTAACAAATTTCTTTGATTTCAATACATATAATTCATTCCATATTGTTGAAACATAATTATTTGACAAGCACTAAATACCAAATTGAAACCCTAGACCTCAAATTAAATCGTTAAATTTATTATCAAACTTAAAATCTTGTAAACATATATAGGTACCTTGTGACGGATTACGTTGGAACAACGACTTTTATTTCTTATTAATCATCCAATTTATACTTATTGATCATGTGAGTATTTCTATGCCCCTTTTTGCACATTTATACACTTTGGGGTGAAACATGTTACCTTATAAACATTGCACTTGTAAACACGTTTGATGCTTGTAAACTTATGGCAATTCACTTGTATGTTATGGTTAGTTGATCATTGTAGCTACCATGTAATGTCAAATATATGTACAATCATTAACTATTGCTAGCCTGGCGACGTTATAGATCTACGGGCCTGACAAGCCTGCTTGGTTTATCCAAGTACACTTAGCTAATCGTATAATCTTGTAAACGTTTGAGACTTGTAAAACTTTGTCAAGGTTTGATTGTGCATTCTGTCTTACATCCCTAGTTACTTGCTCTCTAACTTATAACATGGATTGCCATCTTTTATATATCTATGTATTTCAAATTATGGAAATCTCACCAACACAATTGTTGACATTTTTATTTTTAACATGTTTCAGGAAATACTCAAGTTTGATTTCTACACATTGAAGCTTGCACATCTAGGAATGGACCTAGATAAATAAATGAAATAAGAAGGACATGTTGCATTTTATGTTATGCTTTTAATTTCTTTGAGACTTATGATTGTAATGGTTCAATTGAAACTTATGTTTAATTTATATTTGGGTTATTAATAGCGTTATGTGGCTGTGAACGATCTTAACTCTCACTCCTCGACGTTTCCGCCGTCAAGGTTGGGGTGTGACACAAAGTCATTAGGAGTGATCACTGGAGACTCTGTCATGGTATTGTTTTCCATATCAACCTTTAAGAGAGCTGCCATTTGAGCTGATAAGTGTTTTGTGAAACTGAAGAGATCAAAGATAGTGAGATTTTTCAATCAAGAGCCTGAAATGCTCTGATACCAATTGTAGGACCGGTGAAAATGGGTCAATGCAACAGTTTCACGGTGTTAGGAGAGTTATAACACTTAGCAGATCAAATAGGGAACTAGTTTATGATGAAACAAAGAACACAAGTAAAAGAACAAAACAAGACCACTCAAATATGGTTTTCAAGAATGATATATATTACTCTCAAGTTCTTACAAGTGTTACAAAGCTCACATCTAAAATACAACTACTTGAGATACTTTATACTATATCCTATAGCCATCCATACTTTGAAGGCCAGCTATAAGCACTAATATTGACAACAAGATCAATGTAGAGTCAAAAGGCAGATTGCCTTTTCACTAGTGACTATAACATGCCATAGCTCACATCCTTATCTATTACAAAAAAGGTAAAAGTACATAATTGGAAATTTACAGACTCAACACCTTAATCTATAGTTTACAAAAGCATGGGCTTTTCACCAACTCATGCAAGTTGGTGAGTCTTCAGAGAGATGGCAGCGGAAAGGTGTTTTAGCTTTTGTCAAAAGCATGTCAGAGGAGACATGCATTCTCTGTCTTTGGAAGAAATCAATCTTGGCTACGGAAGATTTGTCTTTGAAGCTTCGAAAGACTTCATCTTTGGCTTCGAAAGAATTGGTCTTTTGGCTTCAAAAGATTTAATACTTAGCATAATTCACTGAGTTATATCAAATATTCCAAATTAACTTTCTTATACTTCACATGTGCATGCTGAGAGCTCTTTGTTTGCATCAGCCTCTAAGTGTAATCTTTATAGGAATTGATGCATGCAATATTAAATAACACAAGAATATTTTCAAATTGGCTTTTGGAATTAGGGGGAGGAAAGGTTGGTGATTACTATGACTTACAGTCCATTATCAATATACCCGAGGATCTTCTAATAACTAATTCAAATGATCTTGTATTAGCTTTAGTTGACTTTATATACCTTGAAATTATTAAAAACTTAAAAAAATACAAATGAAAATGTCCATGACATTGATAATTGTTTGCTTGCATTATTCCTCGATGATGAAAATGAGTACTTAAGCAGTGATAGATTTTGCCAATCAGATTATGTTCATGATAATTTTGTCTAAAGCCTATGCACACTTGATGTTTTAAATAGGCTTAAGTTATCAGGTCCGCCAAATCATAAATTAATTTTGAAGGTTGGTGTTCCAGTAATGTTATTAAGAAACATCGACTAAAAAAGCGGCTTATGTAATGGCACTAGATTAAAGGTACTTTCTTTAGACAATCAAGTTATAGAAGCAAAATTCTTTAACGCAACAATATTGGTATACAAACTTTTATCCTAATACTTGGTTTGACAACTTTAGATAAGAGAATTTCTTTTCGGTTTAAAAGAATACAAACAAGAATACAGTTTCTAGTGGCTTTATATTTCGTCATGACTATTAATAGAAGTCAATGAGAACCATTATTCAGGGTTGGATTATATTTAAAACATCCAGTATCTACACATGGTCAGTTATACGTTGTATTGCCTAGGGTTAAAGCAGAAAATGATTAAAACTATTACTTGTAGATAAAGAAGAGAACCTTACAAATTGAACAACAAATGTGCTATACAAAAATGTATTAGAAATTTGTAATATATTTTTGTACATGTTCATTTATGTATTATTTGTATGCAATAATAATTATTTAAATATGTAAGGATTTCTCCTTTTTTTGACGTTGAACTTTCTTCTTCTCCGTCGCCGTATATCATATTAGTTTATAACCTTGTTCATTAAATACATATTGAACACATACATACAAAACATCTTTCACTGAAAATGCAACTAGTTCTATTACTCCAGACACTAATAGAGACCACTCAATAGTTTTTTACATATGTGTAAGTTACGCTACATCACGAGCAGAGTCATATTAAAAATGATTATGTGTTAATTTTTTATGTACACTTTGAGTTCGAGGTGTTCAAAATATCCAAATCCGAGAATCCAATCCAAAAAATCCGAATCCAAAACATCCGAAGATATTAAAATATTTGATTATCTGAAAACTTAAAAATAATTTTCAATATAAAATGTTATTTAGGTTGAGAAGTTTTAGTGTATATAGGGACTCTTTAAATGTATGATGTTTTTTTTATATTATTTGTATAATAGCATATATCTAATTACTATAAAAAAATAAAAATAAAAAATGAAATTCTGATCTTCGAATTATCATCCATATCAGAAATCCAAAATTTTGATATTTGAATTTTCGAATATCCGACTTTGAACACGCCTATTTTGATTTGTTTCACGTCTCGACGTAGATTTTGTTTGAAAACAACTAAGATAAAATATATATGCTTTAGTTCAACAATAAAAACTCGAGTAAGTTTATGTTTCTAAGTAAATATAGTTTGAAAATGTGTTGGGAAAGTTTTACTCTATCTTCGTGGTGCGTTTACTAGCTATTACTTGTTGCACACATGTACAATTTTCTTATTAAATTGGAAAGATAAAAATCCGATTACCAACCAGTTGCTGTGGTGTAGTGGTTATCACGTTTGCTTTACACGCAAAAGGTCTCCGGTTCGATCCCGGGCAGCAACATCAATTTTTTAATTTTTTTCTAGTGATTTTCATTTACGACTATTTTCTTTCAAATGTTATTTCTTGTGTGCACAAGGTTCTGCAACTTTTTGATTCCATCAATGGCGATTTGGCGTCTGTTCTCCACCATCACCAGCAGAAACAAGCTGCTACCAAACCCTAACTCACCCACATGCTTCTTCTCCACCTCATTCCTAATCACCAAAACCCCCAAATCACACAAGAAAAAACGCAAGAAGAAAGAATCCCCACGAACAAAGCACGTTCAGCACGAATCAGAACGAATCCCACACTTTGAAAACATCCTCCATCGCGATAATCACTTCAGATTCTTCATCAAAACCAAAGATTACCTCTCGAAACAACCCCAACAAGTCCTCCGCCTCGATGACGCCGGAAAACTCTACCGTGAGCTAGGGTTTCCCCGTGGTCGCTCAGTGCTCAAGTTCCTCCAACGCCACCCCTTAGTTTTTGAAACATATCGTCACTCCAATGATAAGATATGGTTCGGGTTTACGGATTTCATGGAGGCTTTTTTGGAAGAAGAAAAGGTGATAATGGATGAGATGGAAAAAGAGAGGATTGATGTTGTTAGGAAGCTGTTGATGATGTCTGCGAAAAAACGGATTCCTTTGAGTAAGATTTACCATTGTAGATCATTGTTTGGGATTCCTGAAGATTTTAGGGATCGTGTGAGGAATTATCCTGAGTTTTTCAACACTGTTGTGGAGGAAGATGGGAAGAGGGTTCTTGAGTTGGTGAGTTGGGACCCGAAGCTCGCGGTGAGTGCTTTGGAGCGCGAGTTCATGGTTGATGAGGATCATGCAAAGAAAGCTTTCCAATTCAAGGTGAAACATGGGAAGATGTTGGATTTGGGTGAGCAGGATGAGAGGAAGTTGAATTTGTTGAACACTCTTCCGCTTGTTTCGCCTTATTCGGATGGGGCGAGGTTGGATCTTTGGACGTTGGAGGCTGAGAAGTATAGGGTGGGTGTTATTCATGAGTTCTTGAGCTTGACGTTGGAGAAGAGAGCGTCGATTCACCATATAGTGGAGTTTAAAGAGGAGTTGAGTCTCACTAAACATACCTATTCGATGCTGTTGAAGCAGCCTCGGAGTTTTTACTTGGCTGGGACGGAGATGAATTGGGTTGTGTTCTTGAAGGATGCTTATGGGGAAGATGGAGTCTTGATTCATAAAGATCCTCAGCTTCTTTTTAATGAGAGGTTGTTTGAGTTTGCAGACAAGCAACGAGTAGAAATCGAGTAACTTCTCTCGGGCTGTTGTGTGCTAGGTATGTTGGAAATTTCAGTTTAATAGATAATATTGCATGCCTATTAGTTACGAAATTCGAATTTGAGATCCTTACACTAATCTATATGGTTTCATACTTGCTACCTGTATGATTAGAAATGATTGCAGCACCTATAATTATTATTTAAGAAATAAACTGTAAGATTCTTTAGCTTGTTGCAATGAATACATGATTGCTTAGTTCCTAACTATTTTGCTCTAGTCGAATAGACTCATAATTTTGCATTTTAGTTCGTCTCTTATACCAATTTGTCTTTAATTTTAAATCCCTATAATCAGATCTCATTTCCAATTTTGATGATTTTTTTATTGACCTATCATTTGCCTTACACTTGGTGGTTAATAAGTGGGACACCCTTAATACTGAAAAACAAAACCATTCTTTTCGTTTATCCTAGTGATTTTCTGTATTTGCATCCGTTAGATGATGTGGTTTGCAGCAGTTGATCACAACTGTTTTCATTGGTATTCAATATGCATTTTGGAGACGGTGTTTCACGATTGCTTTGTCTACATTGAATGAAAGAGAATTCATTTATGGAACTTATCCTTGATCTACTGGTGGTTTTTCTACTTTAAGAGGATGAGAAAGATGCATCTTTATGTTGGTTACTTGGTAGTTGAAGGTTTTGGAAAAAAAACATTGAAGCAAGTTAATCAATTTGGAAACTGTAATGGTATTCAGTTATATCAATTACAGTCTCATATATCCTCATGTGTTCAAGGCAATGACATTGCTACTTTAGCACACTAAAAAGAGTGTAGGATGGAATTATTGCATTATACACATCGCCAATTTGTACTAGTGGAGCTGCTTTTACAACAAAGAGAACAAAAAAAAAAAATTGGTTAATGCAAGAGCCTACATTTTGATGCGAATTCCTTTGCAGGTGATTATCCTAGTTTTATGGAAGAGATGAAAAAGGTGTCTCCGCATCCATGTAGTTTACGACTTAATAGGCTTCCAGTTGGACTAGTTCACCTGATCCATGATTGATATCAATTTCAAGGATGTAGGAAGAAATATAGATACCCACAAAATAATAAGTTTTAAGGGGAAAAGAATGTTGTTAACATTAAAGGAAGCCTTGATGGACAAAGAGACTCATTTGTGTAATTTATGCCTAACAAAGTGAACCAATTTCACAATAGTTAAGAATAGGTTCTTTTATCAAGATTTTGCCTTCTGCATTATGATCAAGCCCATGGGAGATTGTATCTGCTTCTTATGCTATCTTTTGATAAGAAGTTCGACGATTGCAAACTGACATTGCATCTAAAGCATTTTTTTCCTTCCAAATAGTAAACTAAGCAACAAATGAGCAACATTGCTACTGCCTTGGACATGTGAGGATGCATCATATTGTGCTTGATACTTCACCAAAGCATCATTACATTTTCTAAATCTTTACTCGTACCGTTCTATACCATGTTTTTTGTGATACCTTAACAACCAAGAAATTACCATATTGTTGCAATTTTCGATGTCTTTAGTAGAACCACCACCACCAAGTCTAGGACATGTTTCTTCATCAAATTCTATTAGGCAAAGCAATCAAGATAGAACATCCAAAAGAGCCGTATCCTTTACCATTGGAAGCTGTATATGATCTAACGGATCCAAGTACCTAGGATCAAAGAACTAAGAAGTTCTGTTTGCAATATTATTGTGTTCAAATCATCAACCACCATCTTTTACACAATTGATTGACCACTTGTAGGTCGGTCGATGAAAGCATCACTAAATTGGAGATGAGATACGATATAAGGATTATCTAATACAAACAAATATACCCAGTATATCCCACGCATAGTCCGACTATATGTAGGGTCTAGTAGGTGTAGGATGAGGCAAGCCTTTTCTCTATCCTAAAGGATAGAGAGGCCGCTTCCAATGAGAGAAGGGAGTTCTAATGAGAAAAGAATATTGATCAGTTGTATTAGCATGGCAAAAAAGCAATCTTCTGGTTTATTTCTTTAATTAACTCCATTGAAAACAATATTGATAAAGTGTATAAGCAGTTTTCATTTTTATTTCCCACTCATCTTGCTTTGAATTCGATTGCACAATAAGTAGAGGTGGCAAAATATGTTGATTCTAGTAGTGGAGGTGGCAAAATATGTTGATTCTAGTAGTGGGTCGATTTGGATCGACTCGCTAACAATTTTGGGTTCATTTTTTCAGATTAAATAAATTGTTAATGCATAGAATGATTATGAAAACTATACTTTTGAAACAACAATCTAACTTTTACTCTTAGATGGTAAATGTTCAATGGATGCTTATTGCTTCATCAGGTTTATTTATCCATGCTGCTCTGTGCCATCACTGATAAAGTAAAGGAAGATTGCCAATCGATAGATCTTCAAAAGGCCTGCACGTTGGAGGAGCCGCTATATTTAAACTGAAAAAGAATACTTCAATATAAGAAAAGGAAAAACATGGCATTGATTGCATGTATCATGTTCCAATTTGTGCTGCCTCCTTATCTGGCCATGATTCAGTAGTAAATGGGTTGGAAATAAATTGGAGTAACTAATGATAAGCCTTTTGGTGGATGATGTTTGATTGCTTCAGTAGATGTAGACTGTCAAGCGGGCGGGTCTAGGTTGTTCTATGTGAGATGTTCTAATGTGTTCAGGTTATAAAACGGGGCATGGGTCGATTTTGGGTGGTTGACTTGTTTAGTCAAAATACTTTTTATTTGTTTTTTATATTATCTTATTACATTATTTGTTACTTCTATAATCATTCATAAAACTTTAAGAAAACGACAAATGTATCTATAACAGTTGCCAAGTGGTAGAGTGGAGGCATGCAGCATAAGTGGTGGGGACTGAGTATAATGAAAGGATGAGGGGAACTCCAGTTCGAAACGAATGGCCTCCATTATGCCATGCTCCCCACGAACCCGGCGCGTTACTGTCTCCCTTGAGCATGAGTGGCCTCCGGGATCTTGGGTATGAGGCAGTATGTCACTGGTTGGTTAGCATGTCTAGTAAAATGTTATTTATTCTCGTTCAAAGCACATCCTATGTAAAATCAGAAGATCTTCCACATTCACTGTTCTCTGATAGTCGAATGACCCATCATACTTGAGTGGCTTTTGAAGGGTTTAATGGCTTTGATAATAATCGATTGATTTGGGGAAAGTTGGTTACTCAATGTATGTTGATGGATTTTCAATTGGGTTTTTGAAAATATTACACACAACAGCAATGTATGTGTATCACTTTTTCATTTTGTAAAATTTGTTTAGATTATTAAAGGGTTTTGTTTTTGTCAAATTTTACCAGCCAAAGCTGCCTGCAATATACCAAAGGGTCAATAATCTCTCACGCGCAATTGATGAAGCGGAAGGTTTTTACAATATTATGTTGTAAGTTTGATTCCAAATTCACGGTCCATACAAAGAATATATTTTCTTTTTGGTTTCCTTTCTTTATCTTATATTTTGAAGTTCAGTAATTGCAACACATTTTTGAAGTGTAAAGATTTGTTCTTTGATATTTATGTTTTTAGCTTAATCCTACATTACACTATGTAGTTCTAATTGATTTGAAAGTTAGTAGTGGATGAAACTCTTTTTTTTCTTAAGCCATTTGGTTTGGTTATGGTGCAAATTCCAAGTGCCCTGACTTACATCCATGGTAGCATTGGAGATTCTCACAGAGGATGATGCCTTTAGATTTTCTGGCAAGAGCTTCTATATTAGTCTTTTTGTTATTTGACTGATATATGTTGTGGATGGGCATAAATGCATTTGTTAGGGTTGTGTTATAACTAACTATTTAAGTTTTGTAGCGGGTCAAATTATGAATCAAATATGAAGGATTTTAACAAAATACATAACTAAATATTTAAAAACAGTTAACCAAACATAGAAAATGAAAAAAAAAGTCTCATATTTTGACTTTGCTTTAGGCCCTTGAATTTATTGAGTCATTCTTGTGTCAGACTGATAGTAAAATCTTGTTACCGTGAAGGTATGAAAGCTACCAAATCGAATAACATTAGTACAAAATACCATTTGATGGTTGTGGTTTTTGGTCAGTGGTGACGTGGTGGTTTCTTTTAACGAAAATATAAGCATCCAAGTAACTTTAATTTTGTCTGCGCAACTCTATTAAATTAGATGTGGTCTTCATATGAAGAATTGCGAATACTGGATCTTACTTAAGTAGCTTGTAGCCTTGTACCCTAAAATTTGATTGCCATCGAAAAAACACACAAAAGCATCATAAGGACATGATAAACGATGAAAAGTTCCATTTGCCACAAAAAGTGACCGAACTCTTTTGTTACCGAATTCAATTCCCCCGTCACTTTGAAAAACTTTTATTTTGCGAGAGAATTGTGTTTGAACAAACGTCAAAAATACCTCTAAGGCATTATAAACATCCGTTTTGAGTTTAGGGGATATAACCACAAAAAACAAGAGTAGTCATCAATAAAAACAACATAATATTGATAATGATCATTAGAAACAATCGGTGCGGGTCCCCAAACATCACAATGGACAAGATCAAGAGGGTGAGTAGCACGTTTTGTGTTAAGATCAAAAGGTAAGTTATGGCTTTTGGCCATTTCACATGAGGAACAAGCTCCCGGTTTAAGCAATAAAGCATTAATTGATAAGAGTCCCAATTTTTGTAACTTAACAATAGTATCAAATGCAACATGTCCCAAACAGGAGTGCCAAAGTTCAAAAGATGCATGTGGACTTTTATTAGAGGCAACAAAAGCATGATTACCTGGATGCAAAACATATAGACCACTTTCAATTCTTCCTTTGGCTAGTTAGACGATCCTGGACAAAAAACTTTGGGTGAGAAAGCAACACATCAACGTTATTATCTTGAGTTAATTTGCTTATGGAAAGAAGGTTTTGGTAAGGTGAGGCACAACTAAAACATCCTTGAAGGAACATGGCCAAGAAGATTTTGGTAGGCAAGAATCGGAATGATTTGGTTCTTCCATAAAAGATAATAGGATGAAGAAAGTTTGATGGTAAGCATATGAATGATGGTGTTCATAGGGATAGAACCATCAATGGTGGAAGAAGAGGCCATGAAGATAGCAGGGGAGTCGAAAGGAATGGGAAGAGGAAGGAGATGAATTAATTTGGGAAGGTGAAGAGAGAAAGGCTTGATGCCATATTGATTGGTAAATCGTAATACTCCACTACATAGTGGATAAGAGTTTATATAGATAATAAAATTACAATCACATGATACAAAAATATTGAAATTACAACCAAGTACAACAAGTATAAAGCATTACAAACATGGCACATTTATAATACTTTAAAATTAACTTACAAAAGCTTTTGAAATTACACACAGTTTTATGAGTGGGTATGTTATCACAATGGTTTCTTGATTGTCAAAGTGGAAAGACCTTACTATTGTTAAAATAAACTACTAGTTTAATGTAACTAAAAAAGACTTATTTCCCTTGCAAATAATCATACAAATGGTCTGAATAAACAAATCAAAACACCCTTATTGTTAGCATAAAACTTAATAAGCACATCAGTGGTTTTATAAACAACCCTAAACACCCCCAACATGTCATGAAATTCTCAACATACACACTTCATAAATAGTCTCAGGTGGTAAGTTGAGCACCTTCAAACTAAATATAGCATCAATAGTACCTATGAAAAAGCAGTATATCTATATAAATAAACAAACGATGATGAACAGTAGTGTACTAATGTTAAAGCTTCATAAAGATCCCAAAGAAAACAAATCGTATTTATATATGATGTTTAGTTGTGTGAGATTAAGAAAGGCAACACACAACTACTTATTGTGTATGAATATGAATCGTGTATATTGCATGAAAATGACACGCTAAAACTATTGTGGGCTAGATGGATAGACATAATGGAAATCATAAATTTCTTATACTTTAAAGTTTAAACTAATAACAAATTACCAATCTTTTTTCTGAAGATAAAAAAAAGAAAAAAAGAATTTGTTACCTACATGCTTATCCTTATTACTATATTAATATATTTACTATATAAGTATTTAAATAAACATATATTTTTCAAAATTACAGCAACTGCTATTAGCTCTTCTAACAGTTCCTCAGAATGGAGTAACAAGAATTTTCTACTGTGTTGGACCAAGCGATCATCATGCACCTAATTGTGTAAATATATGCCTTTATAAGGAAAAAAAGCAACAAAAACATAAAATTACAACAGGTAGGAGATTTGTTGGGTGGGGTGGAGGATGATATTGAGAGTGAACATAGGAATGGGAAGTACACATGTCCCAAAATGTAATGTTTTATTAGGATTAGATAAACAACATCGAACTTAGAAATAGATTTAAAAATCTATCATTATGTCGGTTTGTTTGTATTGTAAATTCGGGTTGTATTTAAGTAGTGAATTGTGCAACTTTACAATATATAAAAACTAGTTTAGAAATCCATATATTACACGGGTTGAATAAAAATAATAAATTATTAATTATTAATTAATATTTAAAAAATTATAAAATAACTTTTGAGATAAATTATGATTAAATATACTTATAGTTATCTACTTTAGGTAATCAAACAATATCAATATTTTTCAAACTTCTATCTTTAAAAACGTTTACTTTAAAAAAATCAATACTCTATATTTTTATAAATACTTTTTTTAAAATTATTTTATTTTTTAAAAGCTCTTGATATTAAAAAAACTTCATATTTCATAACCTTTTGGTTTAAAAAAATTATGACTCTTTAAATAAAAAGAAACATGTTTTTAATATATCAAAAATCTATTTTATAATTTGATAAGTATATAACAAATCATTAGTATTTAATGTATCATTAAATGATTAACTTTTATTCTAGTTGCGACACATGTACAAATCCTAGGTATAGCCTAGGTAGATAGTATGAAAAAACATAAACTTATAGACATTTTGATTTATTATTATAGATGAAAGGAATCAAATTTATCAAATACTTTATGTCAAATAAATCAGATGGGTTCAACGGATGAAAGGATAACAAAACAAAGTGTAGCAAGTTTTTGATATAAAACTTAGATTATAGTTTAGCCCCACCCGCTCTACCAACATACAAATCATTCACACATGAACTTGAAAGTTAAAATAAAAATTCTATAAACCTAAAATCAACTAAATTTATTATCACAATACTAAAAACAGAACCTTAATTTTCAAAAACAAAAACAAAAAAAAAAGTCACCACTGCAACAACATATGTGTAAATACAAGTTGGATCAAACCCTTTCTTTGCTTAATTATAAATGAGAAACTTTTTAAAATAAGGTGGATCGAACCCTCATTTTGGTTCCCTATTTACAAACCCATTTCCGATTATATGCTTCGTTTCGAATCAGTTAAGAACCCTAATTCTCCCTTAATTGTTTCTTCTAATCTTTAACTTTCATGTTTAAACAATCGCTTCTATGTAATATATATGCACATGTGTATTCGCATCTGCATCGTCCACATGTTTCCCAAATTAAACAATAGTTGTGCTGATTCTGTTATTGTTTAAGTCAATTTGATTGGTGATGATAGATGTTTCTCCAATTTTCTTCATCAAGGTCGAGTGTTTATGGAAGATAATATATTATTAGATAGAATGAAATGCTTCCAAATTCTACAGTAACTTGATGTTAGAGGTTCAACTTACATTTGAACTCGGAAATTGATAGATTAATGAACTGTTTATACTGTTAACCATCGATCAAAGATACCTCTTGCTCTAAGATTATAGGGATTTATATAGGGCAAAGAGGTAATGTTGGGTTGAAACTTTGTTAGGAATTGTTGAATTCATCATTCTTGTGTATCTCGACAATGAATTTTGCTTTCTTTTGAGATGGTGAGTGTGTAAATTTCTCTGAAAAGAGCTGATATTTCAGTAGTACAACTAGGGTAGTCTAGTTTGAAAATTTTGCAGCATTTCTGTTTGAGAACGTAACTGTTCGACGTAAAAATCCCAAACTTTGATGGAGTAACACCATTATCCCAAGATAAACATAGTTGTAAAGAAGTTTATTGTCTTCTTTGAATTGTCTGTCTGTCTGTCACAGTTGGAATTTTGAAAAATAAACTCGAAACCCGTGAATGCTTACTTTGATGTTCATCTTATGCCAGATCAATGCCCCAACAGCTTGATATCACCACATGGTTTGTGCCTTTTAAGCTCAAATACTAACGGATGGAAATCTTCACATACGGCTGAAAGTTTTAAGTTGGGCAGGACCATACAAAGATCAATAAGGGGTCCTTCTGTGGTTTCCCCTATGGCTCTAGGAGTGATATGAAGTGTGAACTTGTTATGCTATTTTGAAGTTTAAATTCTCCATTTTATCGATATTAGTATTGTGTTTCACCGTTTATGTGCGCCTCTTGCTTTGTTTATACTTTTAATTCACAGGATTTGATTTCATAAACCATTAATCATCTGCAGGCAATTATATTTTTTTAAGCTGAACCTGCAGAATAGGAGTCAAGATACTGAGGACATGTATGCTGACTTGTTTAAGGAATATGGGAAAATTGGTTACAAAAGCATTGACCAAAAATTTCCTACTTCAGAGGTGGATGATGATGCTTAATGCTTGGCTTGTAAGTCTTTCGTATTATATATATATATATATATATATATATATATATATATATATATATATATATATATATATATATATATATATATATATATATATATATGTCAAATTGTCAATCTTTTATTTGTTATATTTTATATATATTGGTAACTTAAATTTATTTTTTTCCATGTTACTCTTGCTCTTCTATAGTTGTGGCATTAGCAAAGATAGCAAGTGATGTGAAGGCTGCTGATATAAAATTTCTGTTTGTGAAACTTCTGGTCTTTTGGACCAAGTTCTTCTTTATTTACCACTGATTTTCTAGACCTCAAATTGACACCATCAGGTACGGATTATTAGGTGATACTCTATATATATCTAAAATACGCCATGAGCAAATCTAAAAAACTATCATGCTTTTTATTTTTATGTTGGACTTCAGGAACTCAAAGAAATGATCTAGCTGAAAAATAGTACAAGATATTTGCTACTGGAGATACAAAAGCCAAGTCATGGACCTTGTTAGACTTTGGTATGTTTTCTTTTAGTTATTTGATAAAAAATACTGCATGTGAAATCAGCTATTATTGCATGATTAATACAGAACAAAATGAATAACACACAATTGAAACACACTTTTTAAGAGAAGTATTATTATTTCTGAATGAGTATCGAGTTAAACATTTCATCAAACCATATTCTTTATAGGTGGATCTAAATTTTGGCATGTAAATTAACTCTTTATCCGACATTAGTATTTATGAGCGCCTCTTGCTTTGTTTATACTTCGATTTCACAGGATTTGATTTCATAACCAATTAATTATCTGCAAGTAATTATATGTTTTTTTCAGCTGAATGAATAGGAGTCAAGATACTGATGACATGTATGATGACTTGTTTAAGAAATATGGGAAAATTGTTTACAAAAGCAGTGACCAAAAATCTCCTACTTTGGTGGTGGATGATGATGCTGAATGCTTGGCTTGTAAGCCTTTCGTATTATATATTTCTGTCAAATTGTCAATCTTTTATTTGTTATATTTTATATAAACTAGGTTTTTACTTTTTACCCTTCGAGCGTCGCGGCGAGGATTTTGTCTGTAAACATAACAATAGATACAACTTTCCCTGAACGGTAAGATGTCATCACAATAGCAACAACATCATAAATTTATCACCCTTTTCTTTTACTCTGGCACACCATTAGTTTCCTGTAGTGATCAACATATTAATAACTTGGCTCAATTGGTCTATGTCCATATAAGTTCACATAGAGACATGAACCAATTATGTCATCTTTACTTACAAGTAGTCAAATAAGATTTGTGGGTTAAAGCCTTTTAAGTTAGCATTAGAAATGATTGTGTTCTGTTGTAAACTATAATAATCCCAAGAGCCACATATTTAGTTTTCGGACTTAATCGTGATTAAAACAATAGCAAAAATATGTAGTTTGTTGTGCTTACGCATATTTATGAAAACAAAATCAAAGAGCTGCAAGTTCCTTTTACCTTTGAGAACATGTGTGTTATCGGTATATTTTATACCTTGCATATCAAAATGTGAAAAAAGTTAGCGTCATCCTAAAAAAATGGCATACATAATGACCCAAATACGAAAAATATAGTCACGCCTTGTAGACACACTGAATTCTGCACTAATTAAATGAAATAATCAGGGTATAAACCCCCATAACAATTACAACAGAGTTTAGTGATCCATTTTGCACCGATAATACACATGCTATAACAACCATAATTTTAAGATAAAACTGACCAGATCAATGGTGATTTCCAGTCCAAAATTAATCCTGTAATAATACACACAGATCAGCCATTGTTTTGACAGCAAACAAACCTGCACCACCGTCCAAACCACATTTAATTTCATCAGAAAATCAAGGACCAAAACGTCTGCAGATAACATAAATTTACCAGCTCACTAACACGTATAAATGTTGGTGTTAGAGAACAATCGGTAATCAAAGCAGAAGAATAGAGAACAAAAACACAGGGATTTTAGGGTGGACTAGCCCTTGACTCTTTCTGATATATTATGAATGAGAAAAAAACTGAATACAAAAACCAATTGGACCTAATGCTATATATAACCAAAATAAACTCTAATTATGAAATCAAATCATGACACCAATCAAATTAAAAATAAAATCAGCAGCTATCACAAATCAACAGTTGTATTTTCTGTCAAATCATCCCGGAATTAACTCACATTCACCCCCCTTAATTCCGGTCTTTTGTATCCATCTTTTGCCATTGTTCTTCCGCTTTTAATGTTTGAAACACACCTGCTTAACACGTTCGCCAAACTCTATATTTACTCCACCTTCATTCTTTTTCTTTATTGCAGCCTTAGTTTTTATTCTTTCTTCTTGAACACTTCCTTCACCAAGGGTTTGTTGCATCCTTTGTCTCACTTCTTCATTTATTACATCAGGTGATAAGTTGTCCTTGCTAGACATTCTTTGATCATCCAACAGTTCTTGTCCCCACATCCCACCAAGGCGTTCTATTTTTGAACCATATCTTGTAACTGGGTTGGGCGTTCCTTGGGATAGATCTTCAAGTGAACTTGCAGAGCCTGCCTTTCTGACTTTTGGGCTTCTAAACAGGTCTATGTGCGCCTATTGCTTCTTTTGTACTTTCATTTTACTAGGATTTGATCTCATATACAATTAATTATATGCAAGTAGTTATATGTTTTTTCTCAGCTGAATGAATAGGAGTCAAGATACTGATGACATGTATGATGACTTGTTAAAGAAATATGGGAAAGTTTTTAACAAAAGCAGTGACCAAACATCTACTTCGGAGGTGGATGATGATGGCGAATGCTTGGCTTGTAAGCCATTCATATTAAATATTTCTGTCAAATTGTCAATCTTTTATCTGTTATATTCAGTGGCGGAACCAGAATTTTTAACGAGTGGGGTCACTATTTTTCGTTGATTCGTTTAATAACAAAATAATATAAAAAATTTCGGCTTGTGCGGTCTTTGGTCGGGTTGGTTCGGTTCGGAATGTAATTAAATTGCATTGAAAATATTAACAAAAATATAATATCAAGATGGGGGCAATCCATCTAGTTTTTGGATGTGTGCAATCTGCAGATGTCAATGGGGTGTATGGAGTAAAAAATGGGGGCTAGGGTTTTATTTTGTGTTATTAGAGTAAGGGTATTTTGATAATTTTACTTAAATAAAAAAGGGGAAAAAAAGACTGGTACAGGTTTCGAACTCGTGACATTCAGCTATTCAGACGCGCATGGCTTCAAGGGGCATTTACCACTGAACCAACAACATATTTGTGCTATTTTATCAAACTTTAATATATTAATGGGTTCACTTACTGTAAAACTATGGGTTCACTAAAAAATCCGGCATTATACGTTACACTACGGGTTCGAAAATCAATGGGGTCACTTGACCACGTACCCGTATGCCTAGTTCCGCCCCTGGTTATATTATATAAATTGGTAACTTAAATTTATTTTTATTGTGTTATTTTAGCTCTTCTATAGTCACTGTGGCATTAGCAAAGATAGCAAGTGATGTGAAGGCTACTGAAATTAAACTCCTGTTTGTAAAACCTCTTGTCTGTTGGACCAAGTTCTTCTTTATTACCACTGATTGTCTATACCTCAAATCGACACCATCAGGTAAGGATATTAGGTGTTAGTCTATATTAATCTAAAATACGTCATTAGCAAAAATCTAACAAACTATTATGCAAATTATTTTTATGTTGGACTTCAGGGCCTAAACAAATGATCTAGCTGAAAAAAAGCACGGGAAATTTGCTACTGGAGATACAAAATCCAAGTCATGGACCTTGTTAGACTTTGGTATGTTTTCTTTCGGATCAAAACTACTTCATGTAAAATTAGCTTTTATTGCATGAGTAATACAGAATTGAAACACACTTTGTAAGGGAAGTATAATGATTTCTAAATGAGTAATACATTTCATCAAACCCTATTCTTTATAGGTACGTGGATCCAAAGTTTGGCATGAAAATCAACCGTTTATCCAATATTAGTATCGTGTGTTTACTGTTTATGTGCACCTCTTGCTTCGTTTATACTTGGTTTTAAACGGGTGTGAGTTAACGAAATCCATCATTCACACTCTTTTACCTTTAAAACAGAATCAATTATACAATCAGGAAAATTAATGAAAATTATTCAAAGTCAAAATCAGGCTTTGATGGAAGAATAAAAAGTTGCGTGCTTTTCCAAAGTGGAGGTCATAGGTTGGAGTCTCACTAGTAGCAATGTTTCAAGTGTGCCAAGGGTTTTACCACAGTGGGCTTTTGGGTGGTGGGTTTCCCTTGGAATGGTGGGCGAGCCTGGTTACGAGCGCTGTCTATGTTCACGGGCGTGGGTGGCCTTTCGGCAATTGGTTTACCCGGGTGACCGGGCTTAATAATTATTCGTTGACCGTTCACAAAAAAGTATTTATTAACAATCATAATAATCTATATTTGACACACCTATTTTTCCTGGATTTGAGGTGAGAAGAAGTAGCCATACCATACTAGTCACACGATGAGGATAAATAGTGCATAAAGCCCAGTGAACAATTTCTTGTGACCAACGCAAACACAAACGCAAAACGCAACGCTTCCTCTGAGTGGACACGCTAGCTCCGTCACGCCACGCGCCCTGATCCCCACCACCATAACCAACCACTGCAACAAAAGCCTGTACGCCGTCTAATCTTCATCGGCCATCACCTCCGGCGGTACTAGTTACAACAAACATCTCACGCTACCTCCAAAACCCCAACGAAGAACCACCATCACGACGTCATTCCGAAATCATTTCTCGAAAGTTAGCTGCTGATTGAGTTCCATCTTACGACGAAGCATAGTAAGTTTACCCCTCCTTTCTCCGATCCCTTCATCCTGCAGGTACGTACGTTGATTACATTTCCGAAAGCACATAGCTTAGCTTAGCTAGGGTTTGGTTTTCTCTCCGGTCACTGTACCTACGTACGTACGTGTTTTTAACTTAATTATCAACACTGAAATGTATATTCTATTCTATTTGATCTAAATATCATAACCAAAAATACTATCACTCGAAACCACCACCACCACCTCCATGTGCACCGGCACCACCGTGGTCCTTTTCGCTTAGAACGTCCGACCGACGACCGCCATATCTGCTTTTCATTTTGGGGCGCCAACGAAGAACCACTCGATCTCCTTTACATTTCGGCCCAAATTAATCTCTACTTATTTATTTATTTATTTATTTATTCCGGTGATGCATGCTTGTAACACAAGAAAACATACCACCACATGAGGAATGCGAAGATGACCGACGGACTGACTAATTTGCAATATCACCGGTGACTGTCCGTCCGCCGGTTTCCGGGCCTTCGTTTAGTTTGCTCAATAGTGTGTCTATGTAATTTGGTCAAACAAAAGTCAAACCCTCTCTATTATTCCGGCCTTTTTCTCTATTATTTTCTCAAAAGCCATATTTGAAACGGGGATAAACGATTTTTTTTTATTTTTTATTTCTAGAAATCTACTCATATATATATATATATAGTTATTAAAAAATTAGCATTACTGACAAAAAAGAAGAAGGGGGTGGGGGCTCCTCCTGACCCCATTGAAGCTTCGCCTATGATGACATCTTCTATACTTCGATTTAGCCATTTGCCTACTTCTGGTTTCAAAAGTTGATAACTATTTTATTATTATAATTATTTTGAATTAAATTTTGTCTTTCTCTTATAACTTTAAAAATGTATTGCTATTTAAAATTCCGGATATATCATTATGACGTGCAATTTTATCTACGTTTAGACATAAGTTTCATTATAAAGTGATACCAGTCAAATGAAAATATATTATTATTTTTTTTACAGCATATGTCTTTTTGTAAATTACGAATATACTATTGGGATGTAATTATCTCTACGTACGTTCTGATTTAAATTTTATACAAAACCAAGCCTCGCAACGGGTAACTAAAGCCCATGGTCGAAGTATAATTTTAGTTCTTTTCAAAACATCGTAATAAAGCGTGAGGATATAGTTATTTTCACGTATGTTTTGATATATATAATAACTTTTATGGGGAAAAACTTGTTAAATTTAAAAGTAATATGTGAAATAAAAACATTTAAATATAGAATAGATGTGAGGGACCCACTTTATCTTCTTTTCTTTCTTCTTTGGTTCCGGCAAGTCCACAAAACACAAGAAAAGCTCTCTATATCTTCCGAAACACAAAAGATGGAACCGATTTTCCTGCATAAATCGAATTGAAGACCACCATCTCCATCTCCCCTGAAACTCGTCAAAAAGTCATTTTTTAAATTTAAAACACAAAAGACCCTACTTAACATGATTTTTAACGGATATCCATTTCAGTGATTAAATTGTTGCATTTCTTCAAACAATTAGACGGAACATGTTATTTTTGAAACCTAGAGATGAGATATGAAATTTAGATAAATATTAAGGACTAAATTTATAATACATGTAATTTTACCTTTACTTATGTTTTAATCTTGTTATTAAATTAGGTTTGAATAAATTATATATTTAGTTGCTCAGATGTATGTGTATGTATATCTATGTGCGTGGATACAAGTATCTGTGTATGTATATGTCGTTTCCAGGTATGCGTATGTACTTTTATGTATGTGTATGGATACATGTGTGTGTATGTATATGTTTATGTATGTGTATGTATGTTTATCATCTTGCCGTCGATAATAAATGTAATAAATAAGAAAGAATAAATAATATATTTTTTTTGCATATTTTGTTTTTAAACGAAATAAAAGGAAAAGAGAAAACACCATATTCATCCTATACTAGCGACATGTCGTGGAATAGGTTTTATATATATTTTGGGCCTCTTTTTTATAAAAGAAATTGTAAAAAAAAGGGGGGATAAGGTATACCGACGACATGTCGTCGATATATGTTATATACATTTTAGGGTTTTTTTCATAACAATAGGGAATAAAAGAAATTATTAAAAAAACTGGAATAAGATGGTGCGACAAAATGTCGTTCGTAAAAGTAAAGAAAACGTCAACTTTACCCTTCAAAGGGTTTTGGTTAAAAAATCATAAAAATCTATTTACAATGACATGATTTCACTATATCAACGCTTTTAGGGATGACGTATGTCGTCATAGACTCATAGATGTGTTAGCCTAGATTCTTGTAGTGTAAAAACTTTTTTCTTATCACGGTACAAGTATATCTTGGGCGTTGAAAACATATTTGTATAACCTCTACTAAATTAATATTGATAACTGATATCAAAGTATCAAACTAAAACGTGAATTCAAACAAGAATATAACAAAAGTAATATAAATACTAATTTATATTTTAAACCAACACATATCAAAACTTATCATAATATTGAAGGCATCCAAGATGTTTGTTATTATTTACCATATATTTAAATTACATTTGTGCAAGGCTATTGAAGAAATTGAATCCGAGTAAGTCATGATTAATGAGACTAGTATTTATTAAGCCAATGAGTTTTAGATCATGTGGTTTAAGAGGAGGCATCCTATGACTTTCCAAAGTGGAGGTCATGTGTTGGAGTCTCACTAGGAGCAATGTTTCAAGTGGGCCAAGGGTTTTACCACAGTGGGCTTTTGGTTGGTGGGTTTCCCTTGGAATGGTGGGCGAGCCTGGTTACCAGCGCTGTCTATGTTCACGGGCGTGGGTGGCCTTTCGGCAATTGGTTTACCCGGGTGACCGGGCTTAATAATTATTCGTTGACCGTTCACAAAAAAGTATTTATTAACAATCATAATAATCTATATTTGACACACCTATTTTTCCTGGATTTGAGGTGAGAAGAAGTAGCCATACCATACTAGTCACACGATGAGGATAGATAGTGCATAAAGCCCAGTGAACAATTTCTTGTGACCAACGCAAACACAAACGCAAAACGCAACGCTTCCTCTGAGTGGACACGCTAGCTCCGTCACGCCACGCGCCCTGATCCCCACCACCATAACCAACCACTGCAACAAAAGCCTGTACGCCGTCTAATCTTCATCGGCCATCACCTCCGGCGGTACTAGTTACAACAAACATCTCACGCTACCTCCAAAACCCCAACGAAGAACCACCATCACGAACGTCATTCCGAAATCATTTCTCGAAAGTTAGCTGCTGATTGAGTTCCATCTTACGACGAAGCATAGTAAGTTTACCCCTCCTTTCTCCGATCCCTTCATCCTGCAGGTACGTACGTTGATTACATTTCCGAAAGCGCATAGCTTAGCTTAGCTAGGGTTTGGTTTTCTCTCCGGTCACTGTACCAACGAACGTACGTGTTTTTAACTTAATTATCAACACTGAAATGTATATTCTATTCTATTTGATCTAAATATCATAACCAAACATACTATCACTCGAAACCACCACCACCACCTCCATGTGCACCGGCACCACCGTGGTCCTTTTCGCTTAGAACGTCCGACCGACGACCGCCATATCTGCTTTTCATTTTGGGACGCCAACGAAGAACCACTCGATCTCCTTTACATTTCGGCCCAAATTAATCTCTACTTATTTATTTATTTATTTATTTATTCCGGTGATGCATGCTTGTAACACAAGAAAACATACCACCACATGAGGAATGCGAAGATGACCGACGGACTGACTAATTTGCAATATCACCGGTGACTGTCCGTCCGCCGGTTTCCGGGCCTTCGTTTAGTTTGCTCAATAGTGTGTCTATGTAATTTGGTCAAACAAAAGTCAAACCCTCTCTATTATTCCGGCCTTTTTCTCTATTATTTTCTCAAAAGCCATATTTGAAACGGGGATAAACGATTTTGTTTTATTTTTTATTTCTAGAAATCTACTCATATATATATATATATAGTTATTAAAAAATTAGCATTACTAACAAAAAAGAAGAAGGGGGTGGGGGCTCCTCCTGGCCCCATAGAAGCTTCGCCTATGATGACATCTTCTATACTTCGATTTAGCCATTTGCCTACTTCTGGTTTCAAAAGTTGATAACTATTTTATTATTATAATTATTTTGAATTATATTTTGTCTTTCTCTTATAACTTTAAAAATGTATTGCTATTTAAAATTCCGGATATATCATTATGACGTGCAATTTATCTACGTTTAGACATAAGTTTCATTCTAAAGTGATACCAGTCAAATGAAAATATATTATTATTTTTTTTACAGCATATGTCTTTTTGTAAATTACGAATATACTATTGGGATGTAATTATCTCTACGTACGTTCTGATTTAAATTTTATACAAAACCAAGCCTCGCAACGGGTAACTAAAGCCCATGGTCGAAGTATAATTTTAGTTCTTTTCAAAACATCGTAATAAAGCGTGAGGATATAGTTATTTTCATGTATGTTTTGATATATATAATAACTTTTATGGGGAAAAAACTTGTTAAATTTAAATATGTGAAATAAAAACATTTAAATATAGAATAGATGTGAGGGACCCACTTTATCTTCTTTTCTTTCTTCTTTGGTTCCGGCAAGTCCACAAAACACAAGAAAAGCTCTCTATATCCTCCGAAACACAAAAGATGGAACCGATTTTCCTGCATAAATCGAATTGAAGACCACCATCTCCATCTCCCCTGAAACTCGTCAAAAAGTCCTTTTTTAAATTTAAAACACAAAAGACCCTACTTAACATGATTTTTAACGGATATCCATTTTAGTGATTAAATTGTTGCATTTCTTCAAACAATTAGACGGAACATGTTATTTTTGAAACCTAGAGATGAGATATGAAATTTAGATAAATATTAAGGACTAAATTTATAATACATGTAATTTTACCTTTACTTATGTTTTAATCTTGTTATTAAATTAGGTTTGAATAAATTATATATTTAGTTGCTCAGATGTATGTGTATGTATATCTATGTGCGTGGATACAAGTATCTGTGTATGTATATGTCGTTTCCAGGTATGCGTATGTACTTTTATGTATGTGTATGGATACATGTGTGTGTATGTATATGTTTATGTATGTGTATGTATGTTTACATCTTGCCGTCGATAATAAATGTAATAAATAAGAAAGAATAAATAATATATTTTTTTTGCATATTTTGTTTTTAAACGAAATAAAAGGAAAAGAGAAAACACCATATTCATCCTATACTAGCGACATGTCGTGGAATAGGTTTTATATATATTTTAGGCCTCTTTTTTATAAAAGAAATTGTAAAAAAAAGGGGGGATAAGGTATACCGACGACATGTCGTCGATATATGTTATATACATTTTAGGGTTTTTTTCATAACAATAGGGAATAAAAGAAATTATTAGAAAAACTGGAATAAGATGGTGCGACAAAATGTCGTTCGTAAAAGTAAAGAAAACGTCAACTTTACCCTTCAAAGGGTTTTGGTTAAAAAATCATAAAAATCTATTTACAATGACATGATTTCACTATATCAACGCTTTTAGGGATGACGTATGTCGTCATAGACTCATAGATGTGTTAGCCTAGATTCTTGTAGTGTAAAAACTTTTTTCTTATCACGGTACAAGTATATCTTGGGCGTTGAAAACATATTTGTATAACCTCTACTAAATTAATATTGATAA
Source organism: Flaveria ramosissima (assembly GCA_025215565.1). NCBI lineage: Eukaryota > Viridiplantae > Streptophyta > Magnoliopsida > Asterales > Asteraceae > Flaveria > Flaveria ramosissima. The sequence continues at coordinate 8,482,379 of CM046045.1, forward strand.
CTGATATCAAAGTATCAAACTAAAACGTGAATTCAAACAAGAATATAACAAAAGTAATATAAATACTAATTTATATTTTAAACCAACACATATCAAAACTTATCATAATATTGAAGGCATCCAAGATGTTTGTTGTTATTTACCATATATTTAAATTACATTTGTGCAAGGCTATTGAAGAAATTGAATCCGAGTAAGTCATGATTAATGAGACTAGTATATATTAAGCCAATGAGTTTTAGATCAAGTGATTTAGGAGGAGGCATCCTATGACTTTCCAAAGTGGAGGTCATGGGTTGGAGTCTCACTAGGAGCAATGTTTCAAGTGGGCCAAGGGTTTTACCACAGTGGGGTTTTGGGTGGTGGGTTTCCCTTGGAATGGTGGGCGAGCCTGGTTACCAGCGCTGTCTATGTTCACGGGCGTGGGTGGCCTTTCGGCAATTGGTTTACCCGGGTGACCGGGCTTAATAATTATTCGTTGACCGTTCACAAAAAAATATTTATTAACAATCATAATAATCTATATTTGACACACCTATTTTTCCTGGATTTGAGGTGAGAAGAAGTAGCCATACCATACTAGTCACACGATGAGGATAGATAGTGCATAAAGCCCAGTGAACAATTTCTTGTGACCAACGCAAACACAAACGCAAAACGCAACGCTTCCTCTGAGTGGACACGCTAGCTCCGTCACGCCACGCGCCCTGATCCCCACCACCATAACCAACCACTGCAACAAAAGCCTGTACGCCGTCTAATCTTCATCGGCCATCACCTCCGGCGGTACTAGTTACAACAAACATCTCACGCTACCTCCAAAACCCCAACGAAGAACCACCATCACGAACGTCATTCCGAAATCATTTCTCGAAAGTTAGCTGCTGATTGAGTTCCATCTTACGACGAAGCATAGTAAGTTTACCCCTCCTTTCTCCGATCCCTTCATCCTGCAGGTACGTACGTTGATTACATTTCCGAAAGCGCATAGCTTACCTTAGCTAGGGTTTGGTTTTCTCTCCGGTCACTGTACCTACGAACGTACGTGTTTTTAACTTAATTATCAACACTGAAATGTATATTCTATTCTATTTGATCTAAATATCATAACCAAACATACTATCACTCGAAACCACCACCACCACCTCCATGTGCACCGGCACCACCGTGGTCCTTTTCGCTTAGAACGTCCGACCGACGACCGCCATATCTGCTTTTCATTTTGGGACGCCAACGAAGAACCACTCAATCTCCTTTACATTTCGGCCCAAATTAATCTCTACTTATTTATTTATTTATTTATTTATTCCGGTGATGCATGCTTGTAACACAAGAAAACATACCACCACATGAGGAATGCGAAGATGACCGACGGACTGACTAATTTGCAATATCACCGGTGACTGTCCGTCCGCCGGTTTCCGGGCCTTCGTTTAGTTTGCTCAATAGTGTGTCTATGTAATTTGGTCAAACAAAAGTCAAACCCTCTCTATTATTCCGGCCTTTTTCTCTATTATTTTCTCAAAAGCCATATTTGAAACGGGGATAAACGATTTTTTTTTATTTTTTATTTCTAGAAATCTACTCATATATATATATAGTTATTAAAAAATTAGCATTACTGACAAAAGAGAAGAAGGGGGTGGGGGCTCCTCCTGGCCCCATAGAAGCTTCGCCTATGATGACATCTTCTATACTTCGATTTAGCCATTTGCCTACTTCTGGTTTCAAAAGTTGATAACTATTTTATTATTATAATTATTTTGAATTATATTTTGTCTTTCTCTTATAACTTTAAAAATGTATTGCTATTTAAAATTCCGGATATATCATTATGACGTGCAATTTTATCTACGTTTAGACATAAGTTTTATTCTAAAGTGATACCAGTCAAATGAAAATATATTATTATTTTTTTTAAAGCATATGTCTTTTTGTAAATTACGAATATACTATTGGGATGTAATTATCTCTAGTACGTTCTGATTTAAATTTTATACAAAACCAAGCCTCGTAACGGGTAACTAAAGCCCATGGTCGAAGTATAATTTTAGTTCTTTTCAAAACATCGTAATAAAGCGTGAGGATATAGTTATTTTCACGTATGTTTTGATATATATAATAACTTTTATGGGGAAAAAACTTGTTAAATTTAAAAGTAATATGTGAATAAAAACATTTAAATATAGAATAGATGTGAGGGACCCACTTTATCTTCTTTTCTTTCTTCTTTGGTTCCGGCAAGTCCACAAAACACAAGAAAAGCTCTCTATATCCTCCGAAACACAAAAGATGGAACCGATTTTCCTGCATAAATCGAATTGAAGACCACCATCTCCATCTCCCCTGAAACTCGTCAAAAAGTCCTTTTTTAAATTTAAAACACAAAAGACCCTACTTAACATGATTTTTAACGGATATCCATTTCAGTGATTAAATTGTTGCATTTCTTCAAACAATTAGACGGAACATGTTATTTTTGAAACCTAGAGATGAGATATGAAATTTAGAAAAATATTAAGGACTAAATTTATAATACATGTAATTTTACCTTTACTTATGTTTTAATCTTGTTATTAAATTAGGTTTGAATAAATTATACATTTAGTTGCTCAGATGTATGTGTATGTATATCTATGTGCGTGGATACAAGTATCTGTGTATGTATATGTCGTTTCCAGGTATGCGTATGTACTTTTATGTATGTGTATGGATACATGTGTGTGTATGTATATGTTTATGTATGTGTATGTATGTTTATCATCTTTCCGTCGATAATAAATGTAATAAATAAGAAAGAATAAATAATATATTTTTTTTGCATATTTTGTTTTTAAACGAAATAAAAGGAAAAGAGAAAACACCATATTCATCCTATACTAGCAACATGTCGTGGAATAGGTTTTATATATATTTTAGGCCTCTTTTTTATAAAAGAAATTGTAAAAAAAAGGGGGGATAAGGTATACCGACGACATGTCGTCGATATATGTTATATACATTTTAGGGTTTTTTTTCATAACAATAGGGAATAAAAGAAATTATTAAAAAAACTGGAATAAGATGGTGCGACAAAATGTCGTTCGTAAAAGTAAAGAAAACGTCAACTTTACCCTTCAAAGGGTTTTGGTTAAAAAATCATAAAAATCTATTTACAATGACATGATTTCACTATATCAACGCTTTTAGGGATGACGTATGTCATCATAGACTCATAGATGTGTTAGCCTAGATTCTTGTAGTGTAAAAACTTTTTTCTTATCACGGTACAAGTATATCTTGGGCGTTGAAAACATATTTGTATAACCTCTACTAAATTAATATTGATAACTGATATCAAAGTATCAAAATAAAACGTGAATTCAAACAAGAATATAACAAAAGTAATATAAATACTAATTTATATTTTAAACCAACACATATCAAAACTTATCATAATATTGAAGGCATCCAAGATGTTTGTTGTTATTTACCATATATTTAAATTACATTTGTGCAAGGCTATTGAAGAAATTGAATCCGAGTATGTCATGATTAATGAGACTAGTATTTATTAAGCCAATGAGTTTTAGATCAAGTGGTTTAGGAGGACGCATCCTATGACTTTCCAAAGTGGAGGTCATGGGTTGGAGTCTCACTAGGAGCAATGTTTCAAGTGGGCCAAGGGTTTTACCACAGTGGGCTTTTGGGTGGTGGGTTTCCCTTGGAATGGTGGGCGAGCCTGGTTACCAGCGCTGTCTATGTTCACGGGCGTGGGTGGCCTTTCGGCAATTGGTTTACCCGGGTGACCGGGCTTAATAATTATTCGTTGACCGTTCTCAAAAAAGTATTTATTAACAATCATAATAATCTATATTTGACACACCTATTTTTCCTGGATTTGAGGTGAGAAGAAGTAGCCATACCATACTAGTCACACAATGAGGATAGATAGTGCATAAAGCCCAGTGAACAATTTCTTGTGACTAACGCAAACACAAACGCAAAACGCAACGCTTCCTCTGAGTGGACACGCTAGCTCCGTCACGCCACGCGCCCTGATCCCCACCACCATAACCAACCACTGCAACAAAAGCCTGTACGCCGTCTAATCTTCATCGGCCATCACCTCCGGCGGTACTAGTTACAACAAACATCTCACGCTACCTCCAAAACCCCAACGAAGAACCACCATCACGAACGTCATTCCGAAATCATTTCTCGAAAGTTAGCTGCTGATTGAGTTCCATCTTACGACGAAGCATAGTAAGTTTACCCCTCCTTTCTCCGATCCCTTCATCCTGCAGGTACGTACGTTGATTACATTTCCGAAAGCGCATAGCTTAGCTTAGCTAGGGTTTGGTTTTCTCTCCGGTCACTGTACCTACGTACGTACGTGTTTTTAACTTAATTATCAATCATGCGGATCTAATCACGCCTGCCTTGGTCACACAAAATTTTAACTAATCTTGATTACATAGATTCACTACATCTGTCACAAAAGTTCTTTTTGGACCACATACAATTCCGATCAGTGGTCATCTTCTCTACTCAAATCGCTGATTAACAAGGTTCCTGTCCACCACACGGTTTGGACCTCCACAAACGCAACCTGGTCTGGAAATCCTTCCTCCCTAGGACATCCACATTCAAGAGTCTTACAAAATTTATATTCTATTGTTTCATGGATGAAAGCTAGCGCTATTTCAGCTCTAACGCCATCTCGTGCCAACCCGGCCACTTTAGCAAGATCATCAACAAAGGCTGATTTTCATAATGTGGCGTCCACTACTATCAAAGTACAATGGATTATATCTTTAATGTAATGAACTTGACTTCAAGTCCATTGGTACCTTTCTAAGTTATTGTAATAATCCAAGTGCCACCCATTACTAGGCAAACTCGGTTTTTCGCATAAACTGAAGCATCTTGTTCTAGATTTTCATTTTGCACGTAGCCACGTACATGAAAAGATTCATGATAGATATATACGAGTTATTCACATTTCATGTGATGATCAACTCGCCATTGTCTTAACAAAGCCATTGCTCAAACTCCAATTTCTTATGTTTTTATCCCAGATTATTCTTCTCCCATGATCATCCATCTTGCGGGGCATATTAAGGGTTTGTTGGATTCCCTCCCATCCAATCTAACCATTTGAATTTTAAACTGTTGTCAATTATAGATTTTGTATTGTTATTCTCTTCCCTTATTTTGATTGTAAATTAGCTCCTAGTCCTTATGATCAATTTTGTATTCATATACTTTCCACGTCACTGAGAAGAATTCATTCGGTTGATTACTAACTTATAACTATTTGATCTCGATCTATCCTTCTCCACAGCTCTTGATTTTGGTCGCGATAACAATTGTTGGTACAACTGTAGGTTCAATAACACAATAAAATTCACGAGTATTTTGGGACAAAACAAATGCTTTTATTAGAAGTCAAAAACCATACATATAACCCCATTTATAATATGTTCTTACCTTGATAAACAATATATAATCAAAGATTCTTATTCCACCCTAAACTCAATAAAATATATAAACTCAAAATTATCAAAATCTTACCATGAACTATTGAGTCTATTCCGAATCTTTCCATATGATTCTTTTGACTTTTCTTCCCAGCAACTTTATTTTTAAACCCTTTAACTTTCATTACTGTAACCAAACTAACAATTTCACATGTGAAATGATAGGATAACGCTCTAGTTGAAGATGTTGCACTTGAAGACTAAGACCCATATATTACTTGGGACAAAGAAATTTCTTAGTTTTTGTGGTAACTCATCACAATGGATGAGTAGCAGAGGTTATAAAAGAAGAAATCCACCAAACACTACTTTATGGTATTCTTTGCCTAATTACGTTGATTGGCGGGAAAAGGGGGCAATAGGCCCCATAAGGAATCAAGGAAACACGCGTAAGTAATTTAAACTTGTTCCTTTTATTATTGTTAACTTACTGTCCATTAATATTTACTATATGTTGCACATGAAATTAGAACTTTCTTAACCTTCAGTATGCCATTATGCCGCTCCACTACACCGTGTTGTTATGGTGTATCTAAAGCGTTTTGTAATTATGTGTATGTAAGAATCATAAATTTTCTTGTAGTATCTTCAACTTCACGAAGCGCAAATGAACTCAGTTGAGGTGAATTTGGCACCCTTATATGTTCAAAACACCTTGACCATTGTCCTTATATTTTTCTAGCTAGACCGATCCTTGAATTTCTTATAGACCTCAAAAGCTTCATTCTTGGTCTTTAGCGAGTAAGACCAGATGTAGTGCATGGTTGTTATCATCTATTAAAACAAACATCTTGAATGTTGCTCACCTATTTTGCCTTCAAGTTACACCAATCCCTTGACTCTAATCTCCATGCACAAGCCATTATCAAACCTTACTTAACTTATATATCTTAGCTCAGAAAAATAGGTTTGGTTTCCCGTCATGGTTACTCCCGCCATTGTCTAAGTAACATAATATAATAATTGGAAATTCGATGTACTCCTCAAATGAGAGGAGAACAATATTTATACAAGAATACTTTACAATAATGGAATGATAAAATTTTAAAACTACACAAAAGTACAACCAAACTACAAAGTTACAAAGTTGGTGTTGTAATATCCCCCTCAAGCGAGATGGTGGTGGTCCGAGACGAAGCATTCCGGAAGAATTCAAACTACGAGCGAGAAAGACTCTTTGTAAAAATATCTGCCACTTGAAGCTTGGTTGGAATGAATTTAGTATGTAACTTCCTGGAGGCAATTAACTCACAAATGAAATGGTAGTGAAGAGCAATATGTTTGGCATGTTTTTGTGAGACCGGATTCTTAGTAGAAAACAAGACACTTCGATTATCACAAAGGATAGTTGAGCGAGTTGACGGAAGAGCCTGTAACTCCTAGAGTAAATGAGTAATCCAAACTATTTCTGCATCAGTGTTGGTCATCGCTCGGTATCCAGATTCACAACTTGAGCAAGAGATAGTCGGTTGTTTCTTGGCACTCCAAGAAACAAGGTTTTCTCCCAAAAAATTGAATAACCATATGTGGAACGATGTGTCTCAAGTCATCTAGCCCGACCAGCATCAGGGTAACCAAGCCGAGAAAAGCTATTAGATTTACTAAAGGTTAGACCATATGCCATTGTACCTTTAAGATAACGAAGGATTCTTTTGACTTTCTGGTAATGCAAAATAGTTGGAGCATGCAGGAATTGATTTACTTGATTTACTGCATAAGAGAGATCTGGGCAGGAGATGGTTAGGTACTGAAGTGCCCCAACAATCGAGTGATAGTGAGTCGGGTCTGGATATGGTTCTCTAGTGGAAACAAATGATACATTCACACTCAATGGAGTTGAAGCAAGTTTTGCGTCATACAATTTTGCGCGGTGAAGGATATCTTTAGCAAACTTTGATTGGTTTAAGAATAACCCATCAGTGGTGTAGGCAACTACAAGCTCAAGAAAGTAGTTGAGTTCCCCCAAATCTTTAATAGCAAATTCTTTATTTAAACGAGTAATGAAAGCCTTGATAACTTGAGGTTGATTTCTTGTTAGAATTAAGTCATCCACATAAAAAGTAGGTACATTATGCACTTGTCTCTTTGAAAATGAGAGATGTATTCGCCCGACTGCATTTAAAACCGCTAGAGATTAAGAATGCACTTAGTCGATGGAACCATGCCCGAGGGGTCTGCTTTAAGCCGTACAAGGCTTTGTTTAGTTTGCATACATGATCAGGGAATTTTGAATCGATGAATTCGGGTGGTTGCTTCATATAAACAGATTCAATGAGATGCCATGTAAAAACGCATTATTCACATCTAACTTATGTAATTTCCATTGATTGAGGACAACCAATGCAAGTACTATGCGAACCCTTGAAACCTTCACAAGAACTAAAGGTGTGGTAAAAGTCCACACCCGGAATCTGACTGAACCCCTGAGCCACAAGCCTAGCTTTATGGCGTTCAATGGTGTCTTCAAAGTGGAATTAGATTCGATATAGCCACTTTGATCCGACAATATGACGATTAGGTGAACAAGGAACCAATGACCATGTATTGTTCTTATAAAGGGCATCAAGTTCCCGATGCATAGTCGCAACCCACTTTGGATCTTTAGCGGCCGTCTTGTATGTCTTGGGGTTGGTGGTAGAAAAGAGTGTGTGGTGAAGGGGTAGTTGGGTGACATGAGACAGATCTGCTTGATGTCGTGGATTAAAAATACCAGCTTTAGCTTGGGTTATCATGGGATGTGAGGGTGGTGTTGGCAGTGGAGGAGATGGTGTGGGAGTGTTTACGGGTGAAGTATTATTGGTTGGTACAGGTGAGGCTGGAGATGTTGTTATCGCTGGGGAACATGGGGTAATTGGTGAAGGTGGGCTGAATGGAATAGTCACGGGTGGATTGGTGGTTGGAGAGATAGGTGGTGAAGTTAAGATAGGGGATTGGTGAGTGGATACGTGGCATGGATGGTCCATGCAAAGTGTGCATGGGGGGTTTTGTGTTGGTGGTATGGGAACATGAGGCATTGGTGAGGTTATGTGTTGATTGTTGTAGGGTATGTCAAGAAAGGTGGTGATTGGAACGGTGATTAAGGTATTGTGGGTGATATTATTGATGTAGGGGAAAACATTTTCATCAAACCGAGCATGTCGTGTGACATAGAGTCGAGAGGTTGATGGATCAAGACACCTTTACCTTATATATTTTGAACTATAGCCAATAAAAACATATGGTAAACTTCGAGGTGAAAGTTTGTGTTTCGAGTAGTCCCGTAATAGAGGAAAAACAAGACAACCAAATGCCCGAAAGGAGTTGAAATCCAGGGTGTGATTGTATAACAATTGAAATGGTGAGTTTCTATCTAAGACAAATGTAGGCAAATGATTAATAATATAGATAGCTAAGGAGAAGGCATCAACCCAATATGGCGATGGTAGATTAGCTTTGAATAGCATGGCAAGACCTGTCTCAACTATATGGCGATGTTTGCGCTCCGCCCGAGCATTTTGTTGTGGAGTATACGGGCAAGATAGTCTATGCAACGTACCATTTTTTTCAAATAATGTGCGAACCCGATGGTTCACACATTCCATGCCTCTGTCACTTTGAAATACTTTAACTTTATTTGAAAACTGAGTTTGAACAAATGTCATGAGCACTGATAAAGCATCATACACCTTAGATTTAGCACGTAAGGGATATAACCAAGAAAACCGAGAGTAGTCATCAATAAACACAACATCATAACCATAGTTCTCAATAGACTTACTGGTGCGAGTCACCACAAATCACAGTGGACCAAATCTAAAGGTTGAAGTGCATGTATAGTGTTAGAAATAAATGGTAAGTGTTTGGCCTTGGCTAATGGACAAGGTGTGCAAAGTCTCGGTTTAGGCAAAATGAAAGTTAAAGATAAACACCTAAGTTTTTGTAGCATTATAATAATATCAAAGATGCATGTCCAAAAGGGAATGCGAAAGTTCAAAAGAAGCTTTGGGAGTAGACAGTGTGGCAACAAAGGCTTCATGTCGGTTGCTTAAAAGATATAAACCGTCCTCACGGCATCCTTGTGCTAGAACATATTTGGTTTTGCGATCTTAAAGATAAAAATAAGGTTGTGAGAATAAGACATCAATACCATTTACTTGGGTAAGTTTACTCACAGATAACAAGTTCCTTGAGATAGTCGGGACAACAAGGACATTAGGCAATTTGATGGATACGGACAGATTTGATTCACCCATATGTGTAATAGGTAGAGAATTACCATTGCCAAAATAAACAACTTTATTACCAGCGGTGGGTTTAGGGTTGGAAATAGATTCGAAGGAATTTGTCATATGATCTAATGCCCCTGAATCAACATACTGGTCTTGTCCTCCTGTGGATACATGACATTGAGCGGTAAAAGCATTTGCCAAAGCTTCATTAGAAGAAGATACAACAACCGCAAAGGAGGGCAATTTAAGACAAGATGTGGCGTAATATCATATAATAATTGGAAATTCAATGTACTCCTCAAATGAGAGCAGATCAATATTTATACAAGAATACTTTACAATAATGGAATGATAAAATTATAAAACTAGATAAAGTACAACCAAAATACAAAGTTGGTGTTGTAATACATAACTATAAACTTCTCGTGTACGAATCTAACAATTTCCTTATAAGTTGTTTGTCTTCAAATAGTGACCCAAGACTGTTTGTCTTCGAGACTAATTGCCTAATTTTGGTAGGAAAAGCGTCTACAGTATTTGTGTTGAAGATACAAACCGATAAAACGAATATGGAGATAATGTGATTGATGCAGCCCAGGTACAAACAACCCAATCAAAGATGCATGAACCCAGTTTGCAGGAGTCTAGTTCGCAAGAGTAAATGAGGCCCACACGTGCAGTCAAATAGCCTGGTTAGAAGCTACTCAAAAACCAGTTTCTTGATTCATGCATATCCACGTGCACTATTCACATGAACTAGTTTTACCCATTTTAAATGTTCTAGCTACGTTCTCTAATTCTAGTTGTTCCTTTTTCTCATGTATTTCAATTCAAGTTTGAAAATTATAAGAATATCAAAATAATTGTTCTACTTTGTTTCTTCATCATCATCATATTTAATTCTTGAAGTTTAACCCGCTCAAAGGTCTATCCGGGCTTACGATTGATTAATAATGGACATTCAACAACTACACACAAACGATGCAAGATGTGAATGCTTCTTGAATTATGTTATTTAGTTAGAAAAATGATTACTGTTAAGAATAAGAAGTATGGGTACAAATTCGACATCCATTCGAAAACTCTTACGTTTGCTTTTATACTCAACACATTGATCGTTGACTTTCTAACTAACCACTTGTTTAACCAAACAATTAACTAATACCACAACACTCTTTCCCGCCTTTCAATTAGTTAGCTCGTATAATTTATCTTCAACACTTCGAACTTATATTGCAAAGTTTGCAATCTTGCTCCCCTTAAAACCTATAAAGTGATGTGAGTTTGAAAATAGTGTATATAGGTGGTTAATATCATTTGTGTTTATTGATTTACAGATGCATGTTTGGCGTTTGCAACTATTTGTTGTGTTGAGGCTCTTATAAAAAAAGCACTGGTGTTTTACTAGAACTCTCTGAGCAGTAGTTGGTTGATTGCATTAGAAGTACAAAATGCGGAAGAGGAAGCACGGAAAAAACATATGAGTTCATAATCAACAATGGTGGCATTGCATCTAGAAGTGATTATCCCTTTACAGGGATATATGGTACTTGCAATAAAAACCAGGTTTGTCTCATGTGTGATAATCTCATTAAATTTTAATTTACTATTAAAATTTTGTTATTTGTATGTAATATAAAAAAGTTGCTTCTATCGATGACTATGCAATTGTACCGGAAAATGAATTGGCGCTGATAAGAGCCGTCGCTCATCAACCGGTTTGTGTGGACGTTGATTCCACCCGCTAAGCATTTCAACGTTATCCAGGGGTACTTTTCCTATTTCCCCACTTAGTGTAGCATATTGATTTGTTACATCCTAATTTTTAACGTATTTTGAGAAAAACCAACAGGGTATATGATGCAGTCATAAACAGAAAGATAGATAATTGAACCTATTGATTCAACGAGAATACCAGGAACAACTCTTCTAACTATCATTGATTCACGAAGAATACCGATAATCAGGGTTTACACTAACACACACTGTGATAGAGAAAAAAAAACAGATTTTTCATAAACTTCAATACCAATTCACCCATCTCTTACAAACATATAAAGAAAGGAAACCAAAGTCGAATGAGCCACAGAACATAAAGGGCCAAAATCTTGGCCAAATGTAAAGTCCAACAAAATGTAAAAATAAGACAAAAATGTAAATAACTCATAAAATAAGCCGTTTTTGGGCCAAAATTATATCAAAATAATTGTTCTACTTTGGTTCTTCATCATCATCATCTTTAATTTTTGAAGTTTAACCCACTCAAAGGTCTATCCGCGCTTACGATTGATTGATAATGGACATTCAACAACTACACGCAAACGATGCAAGACGTGAATGCTTCTTGAATTAGGTTATTTAGTTAGAAAAATGATTACCGTTAAGAATAAGAAGTTTGGGTACAAATTCGATATCCATTCGAAGACTCTTACTTTCGCTTTTATACTCAACACATTGATCGTTGACTTTCTAACTAACCACTTTTTTAACCAAACAGTTAACTAATACTACAACACTCTTTCCTGCCTTTCAGTTAGTTAGCTCGTATTATTTATCTTCAACACTTCGAACTTAGATTGCAAAGTTTGCAATCTTGCTTCCCTTAAAACCTATAAAGTGATTTAGTTTGAAAATAGTCTATATAGGTGGTTAATATCATTTGTGTTTATTGATTTACAAATGCATTTTGGGCGTTTGCAACTATTTGTTGTGTTGAGCCTCTTATAAAAAAAGCACTGGTTTTTTACTAGAACTCTTTGAGCAGCAGTTGGTTGATTGCGTTAGAAGTACAAAATGCGGAAGAGGAAGCGCGGAAAAAGCTTTGAGTTCATAGTCAACAATGGTGGTATTACATCTAGAAGTGATTATACCTTTACAGGGATATATGGTACTTGCAATAAAAACCAGGTTTGTTTCATGTGTGATAATCTCATTTAATTTTAATTTACTATTAAAATTTTGTTGTTTGTATGTAATAGTAAAAAGTTGCATCTATCGATGACTATGCAATTGTACCGGAAAATGAATTGGCGCTGATGAGAGCCGTCGCTCATCAACCGGTTTGTGTGGACGTTGATTCCACCCGCGAAGCATTTCAACGTTATCCAAGGGTACTTTTCCTATTTCCCCACTTAGTGTAATAGCATATTGATTTGTTAAATCCTAATTTTCAACGTATTTTGAGAAAAACTAATAGGGTATATGATTCAGTCGGAAACAAAAATATAGATAATTGAACCTGTTGATTCAACAAGAATACCAGGTACAACTCTTCTAACTATCGTTGATTCACGAAGAATACCGATAATCAGGGTTTACACTAACACACAATGTCATAGAGAGAAAAAAACAGATTTTTCATAAATTTCAATACCAATTCACCCATCTCTTACAAACATATAAAGAAAGGAAACCAATGTCGAATGGGCCACAAAACATAAACGGGCCAAAAACTGGGCCAAATGTAAAGTCCAACAAAATGTAAAAATATGACAAAAATGTAAATAACTCATAAAATAAGTCAATTTTGGGCCGAAACGATATCAAAATAATTGTTCTACTTTGGTTCTTCATCATCATCATCTATAATTCTTGAAGTTTAACCCGTTCAAAGGTCTATCCGGGCTTACAATTGATTAATAATGGACATTCAACAACAACACACAAACGATGCAAGACGTGAATACTTCTTGAATTAGGTTATTTAGTTAGAAAAATCATTACTATTAAGAATAAGAAGTCTGGGTACAAATTCGACATCCATTCGAAAACTCTTACTTTCACGTTTATACTCAACACTTTGATTGTTGACTTTCTAACTAACCACTTGTTTAACCAAACAATTAACTAATACCACAACATTCTTTCCTGCCTTTTAATTAGTTAACTCGTATCATTTATCTTCAATACTTCGAACTTAGATTTTAAAGTTTGCAATCTTGCTTCCCTTAAAACCTATAAAGTGATGGGTTTGAACATGGTGTATATAGGTGGTTAATATCATTTGTGTTTATTGATTTACAGATGAATGTTGGACGTTTGCAACTATTTGTTGTGTTGATGCTCTTATAAAAAAAGACACTGGTTTTTTTACTAGAACTCTCTGAGCAACAGTTGGTTGATTGCGTTAGAAGTACAAAATGCGGAAGAGGAAGCGCGGAAAAAGCATTTTAGTTCATAATCAACAATGGTCGCATTGCATCTAGAAGTGATTATCCTTTATAGAGATATATGGTACTTGCAATAAAAACCAGGTTTGTCTCATGTGTGATAATCTCATTTAATTTTAATTTACTATTAAAATTTTGTTGTTTGTGTGTAATAGAAAAAAGTTGCTTCTATCGATGACTATGCAATTGTGCTGGAAAATGAATTGGTGCTGATGAGAGTCGTCTCTCATCACCCGGTTTGTGTGGAAGTTGATTCCACCGTGAAGCATTTCAACGTTATCGAGGGGTACTTTTTCTATTTCCCCACTTAGTGTAATAGCATATTGATTTGTTAAATCTTAATTTTCAACGTATTTTGAGAAAAACCAACAGGGTATATGATGCAGTCGGAAACAAAAAGATAGATAATTGAACCTGTTGATTCAACGAGAATACCAGGAACAACTCTTCTAACTATTGTTGATTAACGAAGTATACTGATAATCAGGTTTTACACTAACACACACTGTGATAGAGAGAAAAAAACAGATTTTTCATAAACTTCAAAAACAATTCACCCATCTCTTACAAACATATAAAGAAAGAAAACCAAAGTTGAATGGGCCACAAAACATAAACGGGCCAAAAACTGGGCCGAATGTAAAGTCCAACAAAATGTAAAAGCAAGACAAAAATGTAAATAACTCATAAAATAAGTAGTTTTTGGGGCTAAACAATATCAAAATAATTGTTCTAGTTTGGTTCTTCATCATCATCATCTTTAATTCTAGAAGATTAACTCGCTCACAGGTCTATCCGGGCTTATGATTAATTAATAATGGACATTCAACAACTACACACAAACGATGCAAGACGTGAATGCTTCTTAAATTAGGTTACTTAGTTAGAAAAATGATTACTGTTAGGAATAAGAAGTCTTGGTACAAATTCGACATCCATTCGAAGACTCTTACTTTTGCTTTTATACTCAACACATTGATCGTTGACTTTCTAACTAACCACTTGTTTAACCAAACAATTCACTAATACCACAACACTCTTTCTCGCCTTTCAATTAGTTAGCTCGTATCATTTATCTTTAACACTTCAAACTTAGATTCCAAAGTTTGCAATCTTGCTTCTCTTAAAACCTATAAAGTGATGTGAGTTTGAAAATAGTGTATATAGGTGGTTAATATCATTTCTGTTTATTGATTTAACATGCATGTTGGGCGTTTGCAACTATTTGTTGTGTAAAGACTCTTATAAAAAAAGCACTGGTTTTTTACTAGAACTCTCAGAGCAGCAGTTGGTTGATTGCGTTAGAAGTACAAAAGGTGGAAGAGGAAGCGCGCAAAAAGCATTGAGTTCATAATCAACAATAGTGGTATTGCAACTAGAAGTGATTATCCCTTTATAGGAATATATGGTACATGCAATAAAAACCAGGTTTGTTTTATGTGTGATAATCTCATTTAATTTTAATTTACTATTAAAATTTTGTTGTTTGTATGTAATAGCAAAAAGTTGCAAATATGGATGACTATGCAATTGTACCGGAAAATTAATTGGCGCTGATGAGAGCCGTCGCTCATCAACCAGTTTGTGTGGATGTTGATTCCACCCGCGAAGCATTTCAACGTTATCCAAGGGTACTTTTCCTATTTTCCCACTTAGTGTAATAGCATATTGATTTGTTAAATCCTAATTTTCAACGTATTTTTAGAAAAACTAATAGGGTATATGATTCAGTCGGAAACAGAAATATAGATAATTGGACCTCTTGATTCAACAAGAATACCAGGTTCAACTCTTCTAACTATCGTTGATTCACGAAGAATACCGATAATCAGGGTTTACACTAACGCACAATGTCATAGAGAGAAAAAACAGATTTTTCATAAACTTTAATACCAATTCACCCATCTCTTACAAACATTTAAAGAAAGGAAACCAATGTCGAATGGGCCACAAAAAATAAACAGGCCAAAAACTGGGCCAAATGTAAAGTCCAACAAAATGTAAAAATATGACAAAAATGTAAATAACTCATAAAATAAGTCGATTTTGGGCCGAAAAGATATCAAAATAATTGTTCTACTTTGGTTCTTCATCATCATCATATTTAATTCTTGAAGTTTAACCCGCTCAAAGGTCTATCCGGGCTTACAATTGATTAATAATGGACATTCAACAACAACACACAAACGATGCAAGACGTGAATACTTTTTGAATTAGGTTATTTAGTTAGAAAAATCATTTCTTTTAAGAATAAGAAGTATGTGTACAAATTCGACATCCATTCGAAGATTCTTACTTTCGCGTTTATACTCAATACTTTGATCGTTGACTTTCTAACTAACCACTTGTTTAACCAAACAATTAACTAATCCCGCAACACTCTTTCCCGCCATTCATTTAGTTAACTCGTATCATTTATCTTCAACACTTCGAACTTAGATTTTAAAGTTTGCAATCTTGCTTCCCTTAAAACCTATAAAGTGATGGGTTTGAACATGGTGTATATAGGTGGTTAATATCATTTGTGTTTATTGATTTACAGATGCATGTTGGACGTTCGCAACTATTTGTTGTGTTGAGGCTCTTATAAAAAAAGGCACTGGTTTTTTACTAGAACTCTCTGAGCAACAGTTGGTTGATTGCGTTAGAAGTACAAAATGCGGAAGAGGAAGCGCGGAAAAAGAATTTTAGTTCATAATCAACAATGGTGGCATTGCATCTAGAAGTAATTATCCCTTATAGGGATATATGGTACTTGCAATAAAAACTACGTTTGTCTCATGTGTGATAATCTTATTTAATTTTAATTTACTATTAAAATTTTGTTGTTTGTATGTTATAGAAAAGAGTTGCTTCTATCGATGATTATGCAATTGTGCCGGAAAATGAATTGGCGCTGATGAGAGCCGTCGCTCATCAACCGGTTTGTGTGGAAGTTGATTCCACCCGTGAAGCATTTCAACGTTATCGAGGGGTACTTTTTCTATTTCCCCACTTAGTGTAATAGCATATTGATTTGTTAAATCTTAATTTTCAACGTATTTTGAGAAAAACCAAAAGGGTATATGATGCAGTCGGAAACAAAAAGATAGATAATTGAAATTGTTGATTCAACGAGAATACCAGGAACAACTCTTCTAACTATCGTTGATTCACGAAGAATACCGATAATCAGGTTTTACACTAACACACACTGTGATATAGAGAAAAAAACAGATTTTTCATATACTTTAATAACAATTCACCCATCTCTTACAAACATATAAAGAAAGGAAACCAAAGTGGAATGGGCCACAAAATATAAACGGGCCAAAAACTGGGCCAAATGTAAAGTCCAACAAAATGTAAAAGCAAGACAAAAATGTAAATAACTCATAAAATAAGCCGTCTTTTGGCCGAAACAATATCAAAATAATTGTTCTAGTTTGGTTCTTCATCATCATCATCTTTAATTCTAGAAGTTTAACCTGGTCACTGGTCTATCCGGGCTTACGATTGATTAATAATGGACATTCAACAACTACACACAAACGATGCAAGACGTGAATGCTTTTTAAATTAGGTTATTTAGTTAGAAAAATGATTACTGTTAAGAATCAGAAGTCTGGGTACGAATTCTACATCCATTCCAAGACTCTTACTTTCGCTTTTATACTCAACACATTGATCGTTGACTTTCTAACTAACCACTTGTTTAACCAAACAATAAACTAATACCACAACGCTCTTTCTCGCCTTTCAATTAGTTAGCTCGTATCATTTATCTTTAACACTTCAAACTTAGATTCCAAAGTTTGCAATCTTGCTTTTCTTAAAACCTATAAAGTGAAGTGAGTTTGAAAATAGTGTATATAGGTGGTTAATATCATTTCTATTTATTGATTTACACATGCATGTTGGGCGTTTGCAACTATTTGTTGTGTAAAGGCTCTTATAAAAAAAGCACTGGTTTTTTACTAGAACTCTCAGAGCAGTAGTTGGTTGATTGCGTTAGAAGTACAAAAGGCGGAAGAGGAAGCGCGCAAAAAGCATTTGAGTTCATAATCAACAATGGTGGTATTGCATCTAGAAGTGATTATCCCTTTACAGGGATATATGGTACATGCAATAAAAAACCAGGTTTGTTTCATGTGTGATAATCTCATTTAATTTTAATTTACTATAAAAATTTTGTTGTTTGTATGTAATAGAAAAAAGAGACTTCTCTCGATGACTATGCAATTATACCGGAAAATGAATTGGCGCGGATGAGAGCCGTCGCTCATCAACCGGTTTGTGTGGACATTGATTCCACCCGCGAAGCATTTCAACGTTATCTAGGGGTACTTTTCCTATTTCCTCACTTAGTGTAATAGCATATTGATTTGTTAAATCTTAATTTTCAACTTATTTTGAGAAAAACTGTAAGGCCCCGTTCCCGGGACGCCTACTGTTGGTCATTCATCGCACATAAAATATATAATTACATTTAACTCTCATAAAACACCGCAGCGGAATTATCAAAATAGACATCTCATTTCATTATAAAAGCTTTTGCCAAATAATACATCGTGGACCAGTTACAGAATACATTGTTGCATTACATCACAAAAGCCTTATATAAATGGATGCTATCCCAAAAGAGTTGAGTAGCCTCGCAGCGCCATCCTCAGCAACATTACCTGCCAACTGGAAACACATAAAAAGTCAGCGTTGCTGAGTGAGTTTTAGTTTTATAATAAAACATACTTTTACTTTCATTAAAACTGTTCGTTACTTTTGCATGATCACACATCATACGTACACATAGATAATATCATTATTATCTTCTTCATTCGTTCATTCATCGTTACATCTTTTCTTGCGCATTTGATATCTTCCGTACCAATACCATGTGCTACACCCCAAACTATATGGCTACTGGGACGAAGTCTATAAATAGTCAGCTAAACATGGTGCCGCAGTACCGAGGTAAGCGGTAGAGGTTCTATACAAATGGTCGGTCACAAAGATGGACCCCAATGTGCATCCTCCCGGGGTAGCGAACCCGCACACCGTTGGGCTAACACCTTATAATTGGCGTTTCCCGATATCCAATGCTTGCAAGACTTTCATTACTTTCGTTCATTTATGCATGCATTCAGTTCATGTTCTCCTTTTTATCATCTTTCACTTTACGTTACATAATACTTTCAATTTATTCATTAACATAACACGTAAAGCCACAGGAAAGATAAACATTCATCATAATCAGGAACATCAACAAACACAATCATCAACATCATACAAGGTAGCATCATACATAAATATCATACATCATGCATAAATATGCAACATCATCATCATCATGCCCAACATACCCTTTAAGGCCTCAACAGTCATCTTACATGAACTTACGGTAACTTCCATGTCAAAACTTACATATCCACTTTCCCTCGAAAGTCAGTAATTAAACTACACATTTCCCCGGGTACAACAGCCCTATTTGGGCGTATGGACACCCTTCAGTCGCATGGCCTCCAAGCGACTGAACATCATGCGAATGGACCCATGCGGATGAACACCTATGCGGATGGACACCCAGTCGTGCGTATGGACCTCATGCGGATGGAACTAATGCGAATGAGTCCCATGCGATTGGAACTAATGCAACTAGGCACCTATGCGACTGGGCCCTCAGTCGTATGACTCCCCATGCGACTGGCACCCAATCGTAAGAATAAATCCTCAATCGTGCGAATGAACCATCAATCGTGCGAATGAACCCTCAATCATGCGAATGAACCTCAATTGTGTGAATGAACCCTCAATCGTGCGAATGAACCTCAATCGCATCTCAGTCGGTCGTATGGCCTTCAGTCGGTCGCCTAGCCCTAGCTGATGCAGAATGGAGTTCATCCCGAACCCAATCTGCCATTTTCGACGTCCAAGCTTATTGAAACCCATGTTACACCTAAATCAACCATCCTAAACCTTAGGAATGCATACCACAACACCATTCAAGCACACACAAGCTCGGAAACAAACTCCAAACGCATCACACGCAAACACACCCAAATGGGTCAAACACACACATACAAAAACGGGTTTTCTATGCTTTCCAGCCCCAAATTGTTTGAAAACAAGTAAAAGAGGGGCCCTAGAACTCACACAAACGACCACAACGAGAAGAGCTTCGATTGGACTCGCTACACGACGATTTGGCACACTAAAATCCACTCGAACCACCCTTTTCTCTCTTTTTCTCTCTACTTCTCCTCTCTTTCTTGGCTGAAATGTGGGTGTGGGGAGAGGGTTATGGCTACCCTCTCCCTTCAAATATCACAACATACTCAACTTTCTCTCGTTGGCGAGTTTGGTCCCTCGACTTTGGACTTTATTTCTTTTCTTCTTCCGTCGGTTTCAAAATAGATAAATAACCGGGTGTTACAAAAACCAACAGGGTATATGATGCAGTCGGAAACAGAAAGATAGATAATTGAACCTGTTGATTCAACGAGAATGCCAGGGACAACTCTTCTAACTATCGTTGATTCACGAAGAATACCGATAATCAGGGTTTACAGTAACACACAATGTGATAGAGAAAAAAAACAGTGTTTCATAAACTTCAATACCAATTCACCCATCTCTTACAAACATATAAAGAAAGGAAACCAAAGTAGAATGGGCCACAAAACATGAACGGGCCAAAAACTGGGCCAAATGTAAAGTTCAACAAAATGTAAAAATAAGATAAAAATATAAATAACTCATATAATAAGGCGTTTTTGGGCCAAAACGATATCAAAATAATTGTTCTACTTTGGTTCTTATCATCATCATATTTAATTCTTGAAGTTAAACCTGCTCAAAGGTCTATCCGGGCTTACGATTGATTAATAATGGACATTCAACAACTACACACAAACGATGCCAGACGTGAATGCTTCTTGAATTAGGTTATTTAGTTAGAAAAATGATTACTATTAAGAATAAGAAGTCTGGGTACAAATTCAACATCCATTCGAAGACTCTTACTTTCGCTTTTATACTCAACATATTGATCGTTGACTTTCTAACTAAATACTTGTTTAACCAAACAATTAACTAATACGACAACACTTTTTCCCGCCTTTCAATTACTTAGCTTGTATCATTTATCTTCAACACTTCGAACTTAGATTTCAAAGTTTGCAATCTTGCTTCCCTTAAAACCTATAAACTAATGGGTTTGAAAATAGTGTATATAGGTGGTTAATATCATTTGTGTTTATTGATTTACAGATGCATGTTCGGCGTTTGCATCTAATTGTTGTGTTGAGGCTCTTATAAAAAAAGCACTGGTTTTTTACTAGAAATCTCTGAGCAGCAGTTGGTTGATTGCGTTAGAAGTACAAAATACGGAAGAGGAATGTTGATACATGTATGTCCCTAGATCAGGATTTGAATGTAATAGATCTTGTTTGTCTGATTATGATGTAATGTTTGAAATGATTAATGAAATGATGTTGATTGTTTGTGATTGATAATGTTTAATATTTCATTAATGAGTCGATGATGAATTGGTTAATTAGATTTGTGGTTGGTTGAATGGTTACACTTAATGTTATATTAATTAATACATTCAAACTTAACACAATGAAGTTCTCATGCGAATGGCCCATGGGAATGGACCACACGCATGAATAACTTCATACGATTGAATCAGTTGCACGACTGTACCAGGAGATTGGATCAGTCGTATGATTGTAACATACTTATGGTCCAGTCGCACGAATGAACAATACTAACCTATAAATACAACCCAATTCGTGGAAAAACGTAAGCATTCATTCTATTTCCACTCTAGACGTACCCTAGCCGTCCAGAAGCCTCTCAATTCGTTCTCCAAGTTCATAGAACGCATTAGATCGATTCCCAATCGATTCTTAACGTTAGATTCAATACTTTATTGATTCTTCGTGCGTTCTCAACTGATTGGATTGCTAATCAAATAGGATTCCGCACTATTTGATCTGGTTTACACGCTAATCACTCGGTATTTCGTTCAAATACCAGGTCCTAACAAGTGGTATCAGAGCATTGGCTCTTGATTACGTGTGATTCAATCAAGATTGATAAAAAGTTTGTGTTATTACACTAAAAACGCAATCTTTTGTGTTAAAAGTGATCTTGGACGTTCCCTGCTCATCAAAGTTTGGTTTCTACGGACTTAGGCGATTAGAGTTTGCAAAATTTTGAATTTTTACGGCTAAAACACGTTTAACCTAGAAATTTTCGCAAAACAGCAGCTTCAGTCGCACGAGTGAGCCATTTGCACGACTGGACTTCATTCGCATTGCCCAGACGCACGATTGGACCTAGTCACATCTCCATTCGTACGATTGAACCATTCGTTCGCAGTGTTCATACGTATCAGCTTCATTCGCACGACTGAACCAATCGCTTAGTTCAGCCGCACGATTGAACCAGTCGCATAGTTCATTTGCACGGATAGCCCAATCGCATCCTTCACTCGCACCAGTTGATAGTTTGTTTTAGTAGACTTAAAGTTATTCGACATGGAAGATCAAATGTCAGCCTTTACTGCTGGGAAGGACTCAAGGATCCAGAACCTGCTGTTACTTGAAAGTGAGGTGGGTAATCATAACAAACCACCAAAGCTCTTAACGTTAGATGAGTTTCCCCACTGGAAACAACGTTTTGAGATCTATCTCAATGGAGTGGATCCAAATTTGTGGGAAGCTATCGAGATTGGGTATGGTATGCCGGTGGGAGCAGATGGAGTAAAGCTTACTTTAGGAGGGATGACCGACGCGTAGAAGGTTAAGTATAATGCAGAGAAGAGAGTCTATGCATTGATCACACAGTCTATTCCTAAAGACATTTTCCACCAGTACTCAGAGAATAAACAGGCCAAGAAACTATGGGATGAGCTGGAAAAGAGATACGACGGGAATGCTTCGCTGAAGGCAATCAAGGCTAAGGAGTTATAGAAGGAATTTGATAACTTCTCATCGATGGGAAACGAGAGTTTGGACGATGTTATAGATAGATTCTACCATCTGATGAGTGAACTGCATACACATGGGGTTGCTACTACCATGGAAGAAAAAGTGACTAACTTTGCCGACGGATTGCCGGAAAAGTGGGTTTCATTCGTGTCTAACCTGAGACAGAATGAAATGCTGGCAAAGCTGGATATCAATGACTTCATTCTAAAGTTGCGAGAAGAAGCACTTAGGATGAAGTACAGAGCTCAGAAGTCTTCGTACACTCAGAATCCAGCTTTGTACAATGCCACGCCTCAAGCTAAGACATCTGGAGCACCTCTCCAGACTGCATTTGTGTCTAGCTCATTGGGTCCTTCTCATGCTTCTCCTTCAGGATCAGACACGTCAGGGTCTTATTGTACCCACTATATTGGATCTGAAGCAAATGCTACTAGACTGAAGACCGAGAACCTCGGTAATGTGACTGTGGAAGTAGCTCGAGAGCACATGGATCTTTTGGCTGCAGTGTTCATTCCTCTGATGGACTTGTTGCTGGGAAGATTGGAAACTGCCATCTGGCAGATGAGGACTACGAGCAGGTGGACGAGATGGAGCTTGAGAGGATGGACATTATGTGGGCCTTAGCTAGTGCTGTCCGGAGGGCGAAGAAGTTTGTGAAAAAGACCGGACAGAACTTGGTAGCTACTAAGGATACCACGTTTGGCTTTGACAAGAGTAAAGTGACCTGCTTTAACTGTGGAGAAAAGGGGCACTTCAAGAGAGAATGTGTGAAGCCAAAGAAGACGGGGAACGGGAACCCATTCTCGTCCTTCACTCGTCAAGACAAGCAAGCTACTAGTTCTACTTCATCAAGCAAGGATCAAAAAGCCTTGACTGCTCATGATGATGAAGGACAGGACTGGAGCTTTAGGTTTGTCTCTCCAGGGGAATCAAACACTACAAGTGTAGAAGACTTAGACGATGATTCCGCGAGTGAGGGAGATATACCAGTTGAGATAGCGATGTCACACAGTGAAGAAGCAACTGCAATTGAGGTCAGCTACAAGCCTGAAGAAGGGACTTCCACAGCAAAGACAGAATCGACAGAATCACTAGAACCAGAGACATCTGCGTTGATGGCTAACTCTTCTGAACCTACTCAGGTAAGTACCACTGACCAAATGTTTGATAATCATGCTTGTTCTGATTGTAATACTTTTAGAAATAGCATAGATGAAAAATTTGCTAGGTTATTAGATCATAATGATAACTTAGTAAAAGATTTGCAACTGTGCACTGAGGCTAATAGAGTATTAAAACAAAATGAGCATAGTTACAAAGAAAAGATAGACCTTTTGACTAAATAGCTTAGGGAAACTGAAGTAGTTGCATTTAACCAAGCTAATGACATTAGGTTCTATCTAAACTCCCTAGAAGACACTAAGAAGCAAAAGGCAGTTCTAGAAGTAGAAGTAAACTCATTAAAACAGAAACTGCACAGTTGGACAAGTTCATCACACATAGTCCAACACTTAGTGAGAGAAAGAAACAACGGGGAGGGTTTGGGTTATAAAGTGGTTCCACCACCACCTGAGACCTTGATGAACAATAAGTCTGGACCAATTAATAATAACCCCATCAAGGATCATGTGGTGTCTACTCCTCTTGTTAGTGATCCAGATTCCACATGTTCATCAATTGAATCTGGAACAAAACAAAAGGAGGCCACTTCCAAGGCAAAGGGTAAAATGCAAAAAGAATTTGAAAAGGTTAACTTAAAGTCAGGGTCAAACAGAGTCAAATCAGAACCTAAAAGGACTTCTAATGTTAATCTTTCACAAGTTTCAAGTCAAAAACCAGTTAACCAAAAAGAAAAAGATGTTAAAAATGTTAAAACAATTAACTTTGTTAAACAAGAGAAAACATCAAAAGAACCAGAGTCAAAACCTAAATTGAGTGATGTTACTAGAGTGTCACACACGTCTCCACAAAGAAAGTTTAATCATAAAGTTGATAGCAGGTCGTGCTACAATTGTGGAGAGTGTGGACACATTGCTTCCTATTGTCCTTATTATCAGACACCTAGGAAGAAGATTGAACTTCAGGACTCAAAACCTAGGTCTTCTAAGAGGAGTTCTTTAACTCCACCTAGAAGAACTAGTGAACCTAAAGTTTAATCCATTAGCCATTCGACTGTTTATCACAAACATGCTTTGCACAAATCTGGCTTATGGAAAGAAAAGTCATCCTGCTTGTCTGATAATGATGAAAAGAAGGAACATGAGCTACCCTCACCCTCTAAGGGTCAATGGGTTGAATTCATGATGTGTGATGCCTCTGGGAAACCCAAGCCAGTAAAGGCTTGGGTTCCTAACCTAAACTAATCTTTTACATTGTATGTGCAGGGTGTTCGCTACAGTGCTCCACGTGGATTGTAGACAGCGGAGCATCCAGGGACATGACAGGAAACACGGCTCTTTTATCAAACGTCAAGCAAATAAAAGGAGGGCATGTTTCGCTTGCTGGAAACAAGGGAGGCTATATCACAACTCAGGGAGAAGTTGGGAATCAGAAAGTTAAGTTTGATAAGGTGAACTATGTTCAACAACTTCAAAACAACTTACTTTCTGTTTCCCAAATTTGTGATAAGGGATTTAAAGTCATATTCGACAACAAGAAGTGTTACGTGCTAAAGAAAGACTATGTGATTCTGGAGGACCAAGTTCTGATGACAACTTCAAGATATAAAGACCTTTATGTTTTGGATCTGTCAACAGCTTCTACAACGGATCAGGAGGTTCAGTGCTTTCTCTCAAAAGCCACTGAGAAAGACTCCATCTCCTGGCATAGGAGAATGGGACACATTAATCAGAGGAAGATGAATCATTTGATCCAGAAGGATCTTGTGTGAGTAGTTAATGTCAAGAACTTCCAGCTTTCTGATTTTTGTGTAGCTTGCAAGAAAGGCAAATAGACAAAGAAGTCTCATAAGGAAAAGAAAGTTCATTCAATAGAACTTCCTCTTGAACTTCTTCACATGGATCTATTTGGTCCAGTCAGTACAAAGAGCATTGCAGGCGACTTATACTGTTTTGTGGTTACTGGTGACTACTCAAGGTTCTCTTGGGTAATGTTTCTGAAGTCTAAATCAGAAACATTTGAGTCATTCAAGGAGTTAGTAACCACACTGGAATCTCTCTACAAGCTGAAGGTGAGACAAGTACGCTCAGACAACGGGACTGAATTCAAGAACCAGTGGTTGGAGGCTTACTGCAAGGAAAAGGGAATTGTGCATCAATTCACTTCTGCCTACACGCCTCAGATGAATGGCGTTGTTGAGAGAAAGAACAGAAGCTTGATAGAGACAGCACGAACAATGCTGGCTGACTCAAAACTGCCTATCCAATTCTGGAATGAGGCAGTAGCTAATGCATGTTATGCACTGAATCGAGTTCTGATAGTCAAGCGCCACGGAAAGACATGTTACGAGCTACTACAAAGACGCAAACCGAATTTGGAGTATCTCGAACCATTTGGCGCGTCGTGCACACTTCTGAAGAAGACTCAAGAAGGTAAATTCAGTGAGAAGGCTGATGAAGGAATCAACGGGTCTAGTAGAAGTGTGGTGTAATGTTGACGTTCAGAGATATACCACACCACTTACTAGCAAAGGACCCGCCTAATTTTTCGACTATGATGGATTCTTCAAGTCCTTCAACATCCCTATCTCTCCTTCGGATGATGAGTTAGCTACTCGGATGATGTATGATATCTTGAATACACCATCTCATGATTCAACATCATCTAGCTCACAGGGAGAATCATCTACTCAGTCAGGGGGAGTAGTCGACGACAGTGACTCTTCCTCTGATGATGAAGCTGAAGAAGATGACCAGAACAATCAGGAGGAACAGGTTCCAGTTCCTGAAAGTCCACAAGCATCTACCAGTGATGTACCTTCGACTTTGGAACCTCAAACTCCAACTACCTCAGATGCAGAACCAAATGTTCATAATCTTGGCTCTGAGGTAGCTGTTCCTACTACTCCAGGATCACGACTAAACGTCTATCATCCCCTAGACAATGTCATTGGGGATGTCAGATCAGGAGTACAAACCCGAAATCAGCTATACTCAGCTGATTACGCCTCGGTTATGGAGAAGGGATAAATTCATGATGGTGCTTATCGGTGTTTTGTCTCGCAGTTTGAGCGAAAATACGTCAGTGATGCACTAAATGATGAGGCGTGGGTGAGTGCCATGCAAGAAGAACTTCTTCAGTTCAAGAAGTTAGGTGTATGGACTCTGGTAGATAGACCTAAAGGTGCTAAGGTCATTGGCACCAAATGGGTCTTGAAATGCAAGAAAGATGACCAAGGGGTCATTATCAGGAACAAGGCTCGACTGGTGGTTCAAGGATTTCGCCAAGTCGAGGGAATTGACTACAATGAAGTGTTTGCACCTGTGGCAAGGATGGAAGCCATTCGTATCTTCCTTGCCTATGCATCGTACATGAAGATTAAAGTCTACCAATTAGATGTGAAGAGTACATTCCTTCATGGAGAAATCAGAGAAACAGTCTATGTTAGTCAACCCGAGGGATTTGAAGATCCTTATCATCGGGATAGAGTTTACAAACTCGACAAGGCTTTATACGGGCTTCATCAAGCTCCAAGAGCCTGGTATGAGAAACTCTCGACTCATCTTGTGAAACACGGCTTTCGCAGGGGAGTCATTGACTGCACGCTGTTCATCAAAGAAAAGGATGGCGACCTACTGCTCGTACAGATCTATGTTGATGACATAATCTTCGGTTCAAAGAACGAAGAGTTATGCAAAGAGTTTGAAGCCGTTATGAAGAAAGAGTTTGAGATGAGTGCTATGGGGGAGATGAAGTTTTTTCTCGGGTTGCAGGTGGATCAGACACCAAATGGGATCTTTCTACATCAGACCAAGTATGTAGGAGACATTCTCAGTCGTTTTGACATGGAGACTGCTTCTGCTGCTGGGACTCCACTTGCTACGAATCATGATATAGCACCTGATGAAAATGGAGATCTAGTGGACGCCACAATGTACCGAGGAATGATTGGATCCCTCATGTACCTCACTGCCTCAAGACCTGATATCATGTATGCTACATGTTTATATTCTAGATATCAGGCTAAGCCTAAGGTGAACCATCTGATCGGGGTCAAGAGGATATTTCATTATCTGAAGGGTACACCCACACTTGGGTTGTGGTATCCTCATGATGATGATTTTGAGCTCACAACGTATAGTGACTCGGATTACGGGGGCTGCAAGATGAACTACAAGTCTACATCAGCAGGGTGTCAATTCTTTGGGAGGAGATTTGTTACCTGGCAGTGTAAGAAGCAGACATCGGTTGCATTGTCCACCTGTGAAGCCGAATACGTTGCTGCTGCAAGTTGCTGTTCACAAATCATCTGGATTCAACAGCAAATGCGGGATTACGGATTAAAGTTTTCTTCTACTCCTATTTTTTTCATAACTCTGCTGCAATTGCAGTAACTAAAAATCCGGTCCAACATCCAAAGACCAAACATATCGGTATTAAATACCATTTCATAAGAGACTGTTTTGAAAAGAACCTAATTGATGTGGTAAAATTAATACTGATTTTCAACGCGTTGACCTCTATACTAAAGCCTTTGATAAACCACGTTTTCAATATTTGCTAGAGGTCAACGACGTTAAAAAGAAAAGTGATGTTATTCCTGATGATGATCATGTGTAGTCCGATTTAGTTTAGTTAATTTTTTCTTTTTTATTTTATTTTATTTGTTTATTTTAGTCTGTTTAAATTAAACTCATGTTATTTTGCTGTTTATTAAAATCCTAAAATAATTAAACCAGTTATGATTTTAGTATTTTAGGGGGAGAATAAGTCAGCCAGTAACATTAATAAAAAAAATAAAAATAAAATTGAGGGAGAAGGAGCGGAAAGCTGATATAAGGTAGATCGTATCTGTGATACCGATTCAAATCCTTTGGAAAATGATAGTACACAGGAACAAATCAAGAGGGACTTTAAAATTTAATTTAGAAATGATGCAAAAATTCAAAGTATAAGTCTGTGTAGTCTAAGCAATATAAAAGGGAAGATGATAGAAAAACTGGTAACTACTAAGGTAACACAAAGAGAGTAGACCAGAGGTTGCTAGACCACAAATGATATGTCGGTAGATCAACACAATAGATGATTAGACCTGACTGGTGATCTCTAGATCAAACTAACTTGTTCAACTGACTGTGGGCTTCCATCTTATCACTGGTTAACACAATCAACAATATTCCAATAAGGGGTAATGAGAATGTAAATGCCACGAATGTGTGCGGATGACCATAAGTAGAGCAAAGCACGAAAAAAAATGAAAGACAAATGCTATCAAGCTAATGACTTATGTTGTTGGTGCATTTTGTGCAAAATAAAATTAAGCTGCTCTAACAAGGAGATAGGTTGTGTGCCTCTCTGCTGTGCGATGGCACTGACCTGAGGATAAGCATAACCTAGATATTCTAGAATTCATTGTTGTTTGCCGCCTCTCTGTTGTGCGATGGCACTGACCTGAGGATTGGTTTCTCTTTGAAAGCTCTAAGAATAGTCTCTTCTTGTAAAAATACCCGTAGACCGCTCAAAAGCTCCTAAGGAATGTTGATTACCATATAAGTGTGGGATCCACAAATGTTAGTTGAAATATTAAACCTAAAACTATCACCTGTTTGTGTCAAAAGTCTGTGTATGGATTTAAGAGGACAAACATATTGACAATCATTGTGGCTGCAATTCTTGAAGGTTCAAATCAATGTGGTAGTCTAATAGTTCCAGTATGATTTCCTAAAGTTGCTAACGACTCTGGATGAAAACCAAGAATTGAGCATCAAAAGGTTTTGATAACAAGTCCCAAATGATTTGACGTGCCTGTATGATTCCAAAAATTGAATTGGTTCAGGTGTGGTCAATCTAAGTTGAAGCTGCCTATTCCGAAACCAAATCCCGTAGATTTCTATCTTAGGATTTACCTCTCGCAAAAAGCCAAAAACAAGTTTAATTTTTGTACCTTAGTTTAATTTTCTAATTTATTTAGTCATTTTAGTTTGTTTGTTTGTCGGACTACATCATGAAAATCAGTATGGGATCAACTCACTAAAAGGGTCATGTCTGAGATGACCACATGTGTTTTCAAAGCTTAAAAGAGTCACGTCTGAGGTGACTAAATTGTGTAAAAAGGATCACGTCTGAGGTGATCAAAAGGTTTTCTAGTTAAAATGATCATGTCTGAGATGATCACATGCTCAAAATGTTAATTTCAATAGTTAAAAGGGCTTTAAATGTAAAATGGTCAAAATGGCAGAAAAATTCATAAGTCTAACCCATTCGCACGAGTGGACCATCAGTATGGACCAACCATGCGAATGGTTCCCATTCGCACGACTAGACATGAGATTGAGCCATTCACCCGAATGGCTTATCAGACTAATCCATTCGACCGAATGGAAGGGTGCGAATGAGTTAGTCGACCGACTGAGACTCAGTCGGTTAACTGAAGGTGCTAATGAAAGAGCACGAATGAGTCAGTCGACCAACTGAGACTCAGTCGGTTAACTGAAGGTGCGAATGAAAGAGCACGAATGAGTCAGTCGACCGACTGAACCTCAGTCGGCCAACTGAATGCGACTGACTGGGCCTATCGCACGATTGAGCCTCAGTCGCCCGAATGAACTAAGCGAATGAGGCCAGTCGGCCGATTGAACTCAGCTTCAGTATTTAAAGGGCCACAGTCGATCGCATTTCACTCATCACCCTCAATCGCTCCTAAATCGCTCTTCGTACCGTTACTCTGCCAAAATTTTGCTAGACCGTGCTTTCAAATTGTTATTGATCATCTGACTTTCGTTGACGTTTATACAGGTAGATGGCAGTGAAATGGAACCCTAATTTGCGATTTTCGAATGAAAAACAAGAAACGGACTGAAAAATGACCTAATAACCTACCTAAACTAAGCAAAATGTTAAAATTAAGTTTAATAGGTTATTAGTGACTAGCTGGCGAGTCTATTGAACCGGTAACCCATGTTAAATCACTTGTTTTGGTCAAGATTCGATCCACAGGCGACTGAACAGTGGGACAGGCGACTGGTCGTCCGGATGAACTCCAATCGCACGATTGAATCTTGCGATTGGGTCAATCGGCCGAATGAACCATGCGAATGAGCTTAGTCGGCCGACTGAACCAATTGCAGACTCAGTCAGCTGATTGAACTCAGTCGCATGTCACATTCACCCGAATGAGCTCAGTCGCATGAAAGGACAACCGACTGACTTCAGTCGCATGATCCATTCGCACGAATGAATAAGAATGAAGTTAAACTATACACTTAGAACTGAATTGTGATGTATTATGTACTAATGATTCTGTGTCTTGTGTTTCAGGAAAATGGCTGATAGATGGTCCATTAATCCAAAGCACAACATATGTGCTCATTTGGATCATACAACTCGGAATGGGGCCGAGTTTACAGAGATCATTGCGTTCCTTAGACGTTCCCGGATACATAAGGCCATATCTACACCGTGTACGCCTTACAGGTCGTTACATCAGGCATTCTGGGAGAATGCCTCAGTTGATCGTTCTCGTGAGCCTTACAGTATACGGAGCTCCATTCATGGTCATGATATTGAGGTGACAGCTGCTGATATCCAGAGAGTTCTTGAGTTTGGGGACGATACTGATCATCCCACCAGATTACATCCACTTACTGTCCGAGGCTGCTTTCTCAGGATTAAGTACGCTGGGGACATAAACTCAGGTGTGCTCAACAAGAGCAACCAGTGCCCCCAGTACAAGTACTTGGCGCATGTGATCCTGAAGTGTATTGCTTCCAGGAGGGGTGGGTTCGATGACCTATCAGACCAGATTCAGAATGCCTACGTGGCACTGGTACTGAACCACCCCTTCAGCTTCTCGAGTATGATCTTTTCATATTTGGTGGAGAATCTGGAGGCGAAGGGGAAGGAGGGTTTTTGTATATACCCTAGGTTTCCGCAGCTGATCTTCAACGAGAAGCTGCCATTACTTCCTGTCACACCCCCGCTAAAAGCGGAAACACGGGGATGTAACGAGACCGGGATTGTCATAACACATGGTAAGCGATAGAGAGCAATATAAGTAAGTGATGACATGCGTGTCATGACGACACCCGACAACAAGGGGACTTGTGTCGTGTTTAGTCAATGTTCACGACAACATAGCCATAAGCAACATAATAATGATAACACATAATCACATAAGATGAAATGTAAATGTTAATTCCCACAACCCGGGAACAAGTTTAAAAGTTGATAATTGTTTACAAGCGTTAACATTGTTCAAAAGATTGTTTAACAAAACATGTTAAGTCCCAAAATGCATCCTAGGGTCTCCACTAAGGCAGCACACCTAGATTCCTGGACTTGCATGATCACCTGAAAAGATATGCTTAAAACGGTCAACATAATTGTTGGTGAGCTCGCAGGTTTATGTAATAAAAATGTAAGTGATGCTGTAATAAATAAGCGCGTCGGAATACCGTGAATACAGTTATATACACAAGTAAATATCACATGACATGAGCTTTGCAACTAAACCTAACGACGTACAAAAAGAAATTGTCGGCATATATTCATCCAAGGGCCCGTTCCTGGCCACTGATGGTACCAACTAGTATACCATCGAACGAGGGTGGGGGTGTCAACCCAGTAGTACTACCAATACCCGTCGGTTCCCACACTGGAATTAAATAGTTGCAAAGATAGAACCACACAGCAGACCCAAGCATGTATCAAATAGTACTTGCAACACAGTATCACGTTGATTCCTTGTATGTAAAATGTATGTAAGTTGTACAGCATTGAAAATGTGTAAGCATACTTTTCCTCCAAGTTGTAAATGATTGAAATATTGTATAAGCGTAAAAAGGGGCCACGAAACTCACTTGTTAGGTGGTAAGTTTGTATGATCGATGTATCCCAAATGTTGAATGCAAATAAACAGTCAAACACCGATTGACAATTATTGTATAGCATTAATGATATGATATATGTATAAGCGCGCAATAATGATGGGTCGGTTCGGGTCGTATCGGCTGGGTCGCGTATAACACACACAGACTGACACACGTACTAGATCTTATGTAGATCCAAGTACAAGACATTGTCGCCATTAAAGATGATGTTTTAAGTAAAAGTCTCATTGTTATTGAAGAAGCATTGATTAAATGTCAATAGTTATAAGTCAATTTGATCGTTGTAAAGCGTTAGTTTAATTTGTTCAAAATAGTTTCTGTGCCCTTTCTAGCGTTGACTTTAATATTTGTGGCCGAATAATGGCATTATTGTGTTAGTGTTACCTCAACACCACACGACATACTCACACCACGCACATGGGATCAAACTCAACAATTTCAGTCGCATAACAAGGTCAGACGCACGACTCAACCTCCATTCGTGCGAATCAACCCTCAATCGCTTTCTGTAGTGTCTGCCAAAAACGTGAAGTGAATCTGCTATCACGGTCGGATATGATTGACACTGGCACCCCGTGCCGTGTCACGACCTCTTTGATGTACAATCTCGCCAACTTATCCATCTTGTAATCTTCTCGGATAGGCAAGAAATATGCTGATTTCGTCATTCGATCAATAATGACCCATATCGAGTCATGACAGCTGCTTGTTCTAGGGAGTTTGGTAATGAAATCCATAGCTATGTTCTCCCATTTCCACTCGGGAATTTCAGGTTGCTGTAATAATCCCAATGGCTTCTGCTGTTCAGCTTTGACCTTCGAACACGTCAAGCATCGGCTGACGTATAAGGCAATGTCTTTCTTCATGCCTGGCCACCAGTATAGATCCTTAAGATCATGATACATCTTGTCTGCACCAGGATGGATAGAATATCGCGTCTTGTGGGCTTCATCCATGACTAAGGTACGAACACCTCCCCATTTGGGTACCCATATGCGATCCATAAAGTACTGTACACCATCATCCTTGCGAATCATCTGTTTATCCAACCCCCGGAACTCTTCTCCCGCAAGGTTTTCTTCTTTCAATGCCTCACTCTGTGCAATCTGAATATGAGCTTTCAAGTTGGTTTGGATGGTCAATCCCAACGCTCGTGCACGCAGTGGTTTCACACGTTCTTTACGGCTTAAGGCATCAGCCACCACGTTAGCTTTCCCCGGATGATACCGGATTTCACAATCGTAGTCGCTAAGAAGCTCTACCCAACGTTGTTGGCGCATGTTGAGTTCCTTCTGATCCAGAATATGTTGAAGGCTCTTATGATCAGTGAAGATGATGCATTTGGTGCCATACAGGTAATGCCTCCAAATTTTGAGTGCAAATACTACAGCGCCCAACTCAAGATCATGAGTGGTGTAGTTCTTTTCGTGCACTTTAAGTTGTCGCGAAGCGTAGGCAATCACCTTGTCCTTCTGCATTAGTACACATCCCAATCCTTGATGTGACGCATCGCAGTAAACCACAAAATCATCGGTTCCGTCTGGGAGAGATAGTATAGGCGCGTTGCACAACTTCTCTTTCAACGTTTGGAACGCTTGCTCTTGTGCATATCCCCAGTCAAACTTCTTGTCTTTCTGAGTAAGCAGGGCAAACGGTTGCGCGATCTTTGAAAAGTTCGCGATGAAGCGACGATAATAACCGGCCAATCCCAAGAATTGCCGTATCTCTGATGGCGTCTGGGGCGTATCCCATTTCTTCACCGCTTCGATCTTGCCGGGATCTACGTGAATCCCGTTCTCATTAACCACATGACCCAAAAACTTCACTTCTCGCAGCCAAAATTCACACTTTGAGAACTTGGCGAAAAGTTTCTCTTCGCGTAGCAGCTTCAGAATTGCCCGAAGATGTTCTTCATGATCCTCTTTCGATCGGGAGTAGATAAGTATGTCGTCTATGAACACGATCACAAACTTATCCAAGTAAGGTTTGCACACCCGATTCATTATATCCATGAACAACAGCTGGTGCGTTCGTCAATCCAAACGGCATGACCAAGAACTCATAAGCCCGTAACGAGTCCTGAACGTAGTCTTCGGTATGTCGTCCTCGAAAACCCTTAGCTGATGATAACCAGAACGAAGATCGATCTTTGACAAATACGAAGCTCCTTGCAGCTGATCAAATAAATCGTCGATCCTGGGGAGAGGATATCGGTTCTTCACCGTTAACTTGTTCAGTTCACGGTAATCGATGTACATACGGAACGATCCATCCTTCTTCTTGACAAATAGTACTGGTGCTCCCCACGGCAAATGACTCGGTCGAATAAAACCCTTCTCCAGTAGTTCCTGTAACTGACTAGACAACTCTTGCATCTCGGATGGCGCTAGTCGATATGGCGTTTTTGCTACCGGTGTAGCTCCAGGAACCAGCTCTATACGGAATTCCACCTGTCGTGGAGGAGGCAATCCAGACAAGTCATCTGGAAATACTTCTCGGTAATCCCGTACCACTGGAATATCCACCAGTTTCCTCACTTCGTCTTTCTTTTCAACTACATGAGCCAGAAAAGCATAGCACTGCTTTCGTAAACTCTGGCGTGCTTTCATGCAGGAAATAAGCTTTAAGCTCTTACCCGGTCGTTCTCCCTGAACCTTGAGTACCTCTCCGTTTGGCATAGGGATACGTACTACTTTGTCTCGACAGACAATCTCTGCTCCATTCTACGACAACCAATCCATACCCACAATCACATCGAAGCTTCCTAACTCAAAGGGTATCAAATCTATCTCAAAGGCATGATCCTCCAGCGTCAACGTACATTTCCTAATAATCTCATCGGCCTGAACAACCCTACCATTGGCCATTTCTACGGAGTAGCTAGTTTCTAGCCTACTAGGACTCAAATCAAGTAATTGCACAAACTCAGAAGATATGAAACTATTGTCTGCTCCAGTATCAAATAATATAGATGCGAAGTGATGATTGAGTAAGTGCGTACCCGTGACAACATTCGGGTCCTGACGAGCATCATTGGCTCCAATGACGAATGCACATCCCCGAGCTGCATTCCCCTGAGTAGCCGGGCCTTGATTCCCAGCGATAGCCAACACCTGCTGCTGGTTGTTCCCCTGTTGACCCGGTGCCCGATTCAGCCTGGGGCACATATTTCTGTAGTGATCGGGGCTCCCACACTCAAAGCAAGCGCTTGCATTCCCGGCGGGGTTAACCGCGTTGACGGGTGCTACAAGATTCGGCGCAGTTCTGCAATCTCTTGCCAAATGACCCGGGCGCCTACAGTTAGCGCACGCCCGGCATTGTGTCCCTCGGGGATGATGATAATTGCACCTGTCACATTTGGGGTGCGGCCCAACATACTCTCTCCTGGCCGGAGACACAGCCACAAAATTCCTGGTCGGCTTAGACCTCTTCTCAAATTTCCCGGCACTCGACCGGCTCGATTCCCAAACATCTTTCCTCTTCTCGGCTCCTTTGCCCAAAACCCCTGTTCTAACCATCTCATCAGTCAGAGCGCCAGCTTTCAGAATTGCGCTCTGAATAGTAGGAGGAGCGGCTGCTGTGACCATAGCTCTAATTTGAGGCGCGAGTCCCCAAATGTACCTTTCAATCCTCTTTGATTCCGGCGTGACCAGATGCGGAACCAATCTTGCCAGCTCATGAAAACGATCAGTATAAGCTGCATGCCCTGCCCCCACCATGGCATGATTCCAGAACTCATGCTCCAGCTTCTGCATCTCGTTGAGAGGGCAGTATTCCTCAGTAATCAAAGCTTTAAATTCATCCCATGACATCTGCATCGCAGATTCTCTTCCTCGTGCTTAAACCTGGGTGTTCCACCAGGTTAGGGCTTTACCCTGTAGAGAACAAGTGGCATACTTGATCCTCTGGCTGTCGAGGCACTCGCTGATGTCAATCACTGCCTCCATCTTTTCCAACCACCTGGTTAGGGCTATCGCCCCACATTTCCCATCGAATTCCCTCGGCTTACAAGCCACGAACTCCTTGTACGAACATCCCCGACGAGCATTAACCACCCCAGTCTCAATACCGGCAGTACCACCATTCCCGGTTTCCTGGTTGCTCTCGTTTCCGGTCGGGTTTCCGTTTCCCGTCTCAGTCTCGATCCCACCTTGGGCTCCATCATCGTTGCCACCATCCCCGTGAGGGTGGTGTTGTTGGAGTGCGTCGCTCACTTGGGCCACAATAGTAGGAATAAGTGCGGCCAATTGCTGAGCGATCAGGGCTGCCATGTCGGCGTTCCCTGTTCCTTGACTGTTACTGGCAGGAGCATCATTTGTTCTTGGTGCTCTGCCTCTGCCTCGGCCTCTGCCCCTTGGGGCTTCACTCCCGCCACTATTGCTACGGGTAACTCTTCGAGGCGGCATGTTCTAATCATAAAAGAGGTAACATATCAGCTTTAGTCACCATAAGATACAAAAGTATTCCACTTATCAAGTTCCAATGTTCATGTTCCGGTCGGTCAAGATCACCATGCAGCCCATTTCAAGCATATTCTCGGTATACCGGTGATGTTTATATATAGGGTTCCCCGCAGCATTCCCACCACACCCACGATGTACCGAGAATGATACCCGGTCCGGTTACATGACATCCGACTTTCCCTTACATCTTATCCATAATAATCCATCAAGTCCATGTATTTCATGTCAATAACACACATCGCATGCAACTCGTGCAGTTCACACATCATAAATTGACAATGTTTCAATGATAATCCATCACAACAGTTGTAAGTCCATGTATACAATCACGTTTAGTCTAGCGGAGGTTGTCTATTCCCTCATCTTTCGAGGTTTCAGACATATTCCTCCTCAGAGTTAATCTCGATGTCCAAGGTCAATCGCAATAGCATGATCTGTGAAGATCTCTTCGGGTCTAATACCCGGATCTGATAGACTAACTCGGCGCGCAGAGGGAACGGAAGATCTAATAGAAGCATCCCCATAAAAGAGTGAGCAGAAGGGCTCTCTCATAGGGTAGAAAGATCACATAACAAATAGGTGAACAAATCAAGCAGCGAGGAACACATACACGAGATATAATATGCATACAGAGTCCTAGCATGCAAATCTACATGAAGGTTCCTAGGTTATAGTCTAGGTCAAGCGTATTGCCTAATTCTCTATAACCAATGGCTCTGATACCAATCTGTCACACCCCCGCTAAAAGCGGAAACACGGGGATTTAACGAGACCAGGATCGTCATAACACATGGTAAGCGATAGAGAGCAATATAAGTAAGTGATGACATGCGTGTCATGACGACACCCGACAACAAGGGGACTTGTGTCGTGTTTAGTCAATGTTCACGACAACATAGCCATAAGCAACATAATAATGATAACACATAATCACATAAGATGAAATGTAAATGTTAATTCCCACAACCCGCGAACAAGTTTCAAAGTTGATAATTGTTTACAAGCGTTAACATTGTTCAAAAGATTGTTTAACAAAACATGTTAAGTCCCAAAATGCATCCTAGGGTCTCCACTAAGGCAGCACACCTAGATTCCTGGACTTGCATGATCACCTGAAAAGATATGCTTAAAACGGTCAACATAATTGTTGGTGAGCTCGCAGGTTTATGTAATAAAAATGTAAGTGATGCTGTAATAAATAAGGGCGTCAGAATACCGTGAATACAGTTATATACACAAGTAAATATCACATGACATGAGCTTTGCAACCAAACCTAGCGACGTACACAAAGAAATTGTCGGCATATATTCACCCAAGGGCCCGTTCCTGGCCACTGATGGTACCAACTAGTATACCATCGAACGAGGGTGGGGGTGTCAACCCAGTAGTACTACCAATACCTAACCGTCGGTTCCCACACTGGAATTAAATAGTTGCAAAGATAGAACCACACAGCAGACCCAAGCATGTATCAAATAGTACTTGCAACACAGTATCACGTTGATTCCTTGTATGTAAAATGTATGTAAGTTGTACAGCATTGAAAATGTGTAAGCATACTTTTCCCCCAAGTTGTAAATGATTGAAATATTGTATAAGCGTAAAAAGGGGCCACGAAACTCACTTGTTAGGTGGTAAGTATGTATGATCGATGTATCCCAAATGTTGAATGCAAATAAACAGTCAAACACCTATTGACAGTTATTGTATAGCATTAATGATATGATATATGTATAAGCGCGCAATAATGATGGGTCGGTTCGGGTCGTATCGGCTGGGTCGCGTATAACACACACAGACTGACACACGTACTAGATCCTATGTAGATCCAAGTACAAGACATTGTCGCCATTAAAGATGATGTTTTAAGTAAAAGTCTCGTTGTTATTGAAGAAGCATTGATTAAATGTCAATAGTTATAAGTCAATTTGATCGTTGTAAAGCGTCAGTTTAATTTGTTCAAAATAGTTTCTGTGCCCTTTCTCGCGTTGACTTTAATATTTGTGGCCGAATAATGGCATTATTGTGTTAGTGTTACCTCAACACCACACGACATACTCACACCACGCACAAGGGATCAAACTCAACAATTTCAGTCGCATAACAAGGTCAGACGCACGACTCAACCTCCATTCGTGCGAATCAATCCTCAATCGTGCGAATCAGCTTCATTCGTACGATTGAGCCTTCATTCGTATGACTGGCATTCAGTCGCACCACACAACACCCAATCGCACGACTCAACTCCCATACGCACGAATCAACCTTCAGTCGTGCGAATTAGCTACTTTCGTACGATTGAACCTTCATTCGTGCGATTGGACTCCAGTCGTGCGAATCACGCACATTCGCACACGTTCAGTCGGTCACCTGACTCAATCGCACACAATCACTCAATCGCATGACTCATTCGCATACACTCATTCGCACGCATGACTCAATCGCATACAGACACTCAGTCGCACAACTCAGTCGCACGACATGCCTAGTCGCACAACTCAGTCGCGCGATTGACTCAGACGCATGATCCAGTCGCACGACCCACTCAGTCGCACGGCTCAATCGCATGGATGACCCAGTCGCCTGATCTGCAGAATCGCGACTATGGTCGGGATGAGCAGCCCCCGAGCTGCTCTAAACACGGGTTTTACACCACAAGGACCTCCAGAAACACTCAACAAACATACACAAACATGAAACACAAGCAAAGAGACCTCACACGCACCCATACGACCTTGTGTGTTCGGGTTGAACCCGAACACCCGAAACCCTAGTTTTGGACAGCCGTGACAGGCTAGAAAACGGACAACCAAAGACAACTACCTGCTAGAGAGGGGTAGTCTAAGCTGTAGACGGTGTCCGGACGAAGAAAACAAGACCTCTCGGGTTGGATTTGGTGCAAGAATGGTGATTTTGTGTGTGAAGAGGATGAAGATGAAGAAGATGGTGATAATGAGGATTAGGGCTGGTATGAGGGTATTTATACCCAGCCCAAGTTTGCAAAATTACAAGTTTAGTCCCTGCACTAACCCCCCGAGTTTTTCCAAATTTGGTTCAGTTAAAAAACGACTTTATGAGGTGTTTTATTATAATTGTAAAAGTTCATTTAATGTTGTTATGACTTAAGAAATGGTTATATTAAGAACATTTATTATATTTATAAAATGATGTATTTGACGTTTTTAAAGATGAAAGTTTTAAAAATCCTTTTTAAGGTTAACACAAGGTTATAACGAATACACACACAATGATAATAATGCACACATGATATTCACATAAAGAGTCAAATAGAGATGAGGAATGACCAATCATAGAATAGATGACGGACAAACACGTTAATTGACGGACCTTAAAGTGACGGATGTCACACTTCCCAAGGAGAGCCATGATGCTGTGGCACTTGAGATTATGGATGACACGACTTTAGGTCGTATGAGAGTGTATATGGGCAAGCAGGTAAAGCCCCAGGTGAAGAGGTTGATCGGCCATTTGGCCAATGAGAGATATGTGGCGCCAGGGAGACGAAAGTGGCGTCATGATGATAGTGATTCCGACGACGAGAGGCTATTGCTCCCAGAGCATGATTCCGATGATGATGATAGTGGGGACGCTGGGGATGATATGCCTACTCCACCGAGAGGCACATCTTCCGATGTTATACCTCCAGTGTCTGCCCCAGCTGGTGACATAGCCGAGTCTGCTGGTTTCTATCAGGACTTTGTTCCTGGTGAGGAGGAAGAGGAGTCAAACGAGGAGCCCTTGACAAGAACTGTGGGAAGCAAGGTTGTTCCCACAGAGTATAGGCTAAGGGCGGTTGGTGAACACCCAAGAGATTCAGGAGAGACAGCTGCTGATCCAAGTTATGCACCGGAGTCAGCTAGCCGTGTTGTAGGGGGAGCATCCACCTCGACGGGAACGAGAAGGAAAAGGATGGCTCAGCCCCACGGGCAAAAGAAGAAGAAGAGACGATTGACCTTCGTTACCACCACAGCCACTACCGCTACCACCACCACTACCACTTCCACAGCCACACCATCCACCACCACAGCCACCACAGCTACCACTACTACCTCCACACCTCCCACCACTGTACAGATGCCATCTACCACCATATCTTTCACTCCCACATCACCTCCACCATTTCACAGACCCAGCCCCATCTTCACTACAACCACCACCACCACCACTACCCATCAAGCTGGACCCTCTTCATATCCCTCACATACTTATGGATCACCTCTACCTCCAATTGGGGTAGAGGAACAGCTTTCTGTGCTTAACCGGATGGTGATGCGTTTATTAGCTGCGGATGAGGAGAAGACGGCTCAGATCCGCCAGCTGGCTGATCTTACTGCTGCACAGTCTCAGCAGATCTCAGAGCAGGCTCGGGTGATTGAGGAGCAGGCCCACCAAATGGCTGCTTAGAGCCATGAGATCGCCCAACTCCAGGAGCAAAGTGTCACATCTACCAAGAAGATAGAGGAGTTGGAGGAGGCTAAGAAGACGATCATGTTAAAGCTAAAGGGATCTAAAGAGGAGCCCCTGAAGATCAAAGAGGGAGACGGAGATGATGGTGATGATGATGATGAGGATGATGAGGATGAGACTGAGGAGGATGAGGGGACTGAAGAAGAAAGGACAGAGGAGAAGGATGAAGATGATGATGCAGAAGGAGGAGATGCAGCTGCATCATCCTCTGCTCAAGGTCAGGAGAGGAGATCCAAGAATAGACAAGACCAACAAGCTTCCTCCTCTGCTCCACCAAGTGATGACCCGATGATCCAGGACAAAAGTAAAGATTAGATGTTTATGTATTTAATTACTTTTGTATTTGAATCATGTATATAAACCTATGTATTCAATGTTTATATTAAGTTTAATGCATTTCTGTTTTGATTAATTACTAATGGTTGATGTGTTGAATGTTTAAATCAAACAGATCCAAACTACCAAAGGGATGAGTTCGATGTTGCTCCCCTTCAGCAGGTCAAGACTCAGTTGACTATGATTCTTGATCTGCAAGGGATCGTAAGGAGGTCGGTGAGTTATACCCCTGAAGAAGGGGAAATAACTCACGACCTATCAAACGAGCAACTAGCAGAGATCTTCAAGCTCAATCCAGATGAGATTATGAAGATGCTCCAACGTACGACTCGACCAGTGACGAAGAGCTCAACGATGTTGATGAAATAGAGATTGAAGATGTCAGTGCCGAGCACTACCCTCAGTATGCTGACAATGAGGGAAATGTGGTCCCCAATCTGGGTGAATCCCTTGTTAGCGATACATTTGAGGTGTTAGACAAAATGGAGCAAGAGTCAGAGAAGATAGAGGAAACGGCCCAAGCCTCAAATGATGATGTTGATATCCGAAAGGCCGAGTGGGCTGCGTGTTTTGAAGAAGTTAGAGCCCAACGCGCTGCACCTAAACAGGATGCCTACACCAAACTCTACAGAGTCAAGAAACTTCATAAGGTGTCTGGCAGGATCATAGCGTGGGTGTATTTTGAGGACATTAACGTATATGCAGTTAAGAGGGAAAAGGGCATAGAGTACTTCAGATTCCCACATGATCTGAAGACTCTACCAGGTTTTGAGCTCAACCAGCTGGCCAAACTAAAGCTTTTGTATGCTAACCCGAGAAAGATGTCGGGCTGGTTTGAGGCTGCTCTAAGGAAGGAGTGGCCACTGTTCTATGATACGCAGGATATTGTACAAGCCCTCCAGTTCCAGAACGTCATAAGACTCTGCTTCGCGTTTGAGATTCACGCGGGAGTCACAAAAAAGGACAAGTACAAGAAATATGAGGAGGTGATGCAGAAAACAAGACATTAGAGAGATATAGGTCCAAGGGGGAGTTTGTTGATACATGTATGTCCCTAGATCAGGATTTGAATGTAATAGATCTTGTTTGTCTGATTATGATGTAATGTTTGAAATGATTAATGAAATGATGTTGATTGTTTGTGATTGATAATGTTTAATATTTCATTAATGAGTCGATGATGAATTGGTTAATTAGATTTGTGGTTGGTTGAATGGTTACACTTAATGTTATATTAATTAATACATTCAAACTTAACACAATGAAGTTCTCATGCGAATGGCCCATGCGAATGGACCACACGCATGAATAACTTCATACGATTGACTCAGTCGCACGAATGAACCAGGAGACTGGATCAGTCGTATGATTGTAACATAAGATTGGCTCAGTCGCACGACTGAACACTCAGTCGTGCGGATGAATCAACCGCATGGTTCAATCGCACGACTGAACCATACTTATGGTCCAGTCGCACGAATGAACAATACTAACCTATAAATACAACCCAATTCTTTGAAAAACGTAAGCATTCATTCTATTTCGACTCTAGACGTACCCTAGCCGTCCAGAAGCCTCTCAATTTGTTCTCCGAGTTCATAGAACGCATTAGATCGATTCCCAATCGATTCTTAACGTTAGATTCAATACTTTATTGATTCTTCGTGCGTTCTCAACTGATTGGATCGCCAATCAAATAGGATTCCGCACTATTTGATCTGGTTTAC
The DNA here is from genome assembly GCA_025215565.1 of Flaveria ramosissima. Lineage (NCBI taxonomy): Eukaryota > Viridiplantae > Streptophyta > Magnoliopsida > Asterales > Asteraceae > Flaveria > Flaveria ramosissima. The sequence goes on from CM046045.1 coordinate 8,526,276, forward strand.
ACGCTAATCACTCGGTATTTCGTTCAAATACCAGGTCCTAACAAGGAAGCGCGGAAAAAGCATTTGAGTTCATAATCAACAATGGTGGCATTGCATATAGAATTGATTATCCCTTTACAGGGATATATGGTACTTGCAATAAAAACAGGTTTGTCTCATGTGTGATAATCTCATTTAATTTTAATTTACTATTAAAATTTTGTTGTTTATATGTAATAAAAAAAGTTGCTTTAATCGATGAGTATGCAATTGTACCACAAAATGAATTGGCGCTGATGAGAGCCGTCGCTCATCAACCGGTGTGTGTTGACGTTGATTGCACCCGCGAAGCATTTCAACGTTATCCATGGGTACTTTTCCTATTTCCCCACTTAGTGTAATAACATATTGATTTGTTAAATCCTAATTTTCAATGTATTCTGAGAAAAACCAACAGGGTATATGATGCAGTCGGAAACAGAAAAATAGATAATTGAACCGGTTGATTTAACGAGAATATCAGGAACAACTCTGTAACTATCGTTAATTCACAAAAAATACCGATAATCAGGGTTTATACTAACACACACTGTGATAGAGAGAAAAAAAACAGATTTTTCATAAACTTCAATACCAATCTACCCATCTTTTACAAATATATAAAGAAAGGAAACAAAAGTCAAATGGACCACAAAACATAAATGGGCCAAAAACGGGGCCAAATGTAAAGTCCAACATCATGTAAAAATAAGACAAAAATGTAAATAACTCATAAAATAAGCCGTTTTTGGGCCGAAACAATCAACTTTAATTGTTCTACTTTGGTTCTTTGTCATTATCATCTTGAATTCTTGAAGTTTAACCCGCTCAAAGGTCTATCCGAGCTTACGATTGATTAATAATGGAGATTCAACAACTACACACAAACGATGCAAGAGGTGAATGCTTCTTGAATTAGGTTATTTAGATAGAAAAATGATTACCGTTAAGAATAAGAAGTCTAGGTACAAATTCGACATCCATTCGAATACTCTTACATTGGCTTTTATACTCAACACATTGATCGTTGACTTTCTAACTAACCACTTGTTTAACCAAACAATTAACTAATACCACAACACTCTTTCCCACCTTTCAATTAGTTAGCTCGTATCAATATCTTCAACACTTCAAACTTAGATTGCAAAGTTTGCAATCTTGCTTCCCTTAAAACCTATAAAGTGATGTGAATTTGAAAATAGTGTATATAGGTGGTTAATATCATTTGTTGGGCGTTTGCAAATATTTGTTGTGTTGAGGCTCTTATAAACAAAGCACTAGTTTTATACTAGAACTCTCTAAGCAACAGTTGGTTGATTGCGTTAGGAGTACAAAATGCGGAAGAGGAAGCGCGGAAAAAGCATTTGAGTTCATAATCAACAATGGTGGCATTGCATCTAGAAATGATTATCTCTTTACAGAGATATATGGTACTTGCAATAAAAACCAGGTTTGTCTTATTTGTGATAATCTCATTTATTTTAATTTACTATTAAAATTTTGTTGTTTGTATGTAATAGAAAAAAGATGCTTCTATCAATGACTATGCAATTGTACCGGAAAATGAATTGGGCTGATGAGAGTCGTCGCTCATCAACCAGTTTGTGTGGTTGTAGATTCCACCCGCGAAACATTTCAACGTTATCCAGGGGTACTTTTCCTATTTCCCCACTTAGTGTAATAGCATAGTGATTTGTTAAATCCTAATTTTCAACGTAATTTGAGAAAACCAACAGGGTATATCATGTAGTCGGAAACAGAAAGATAGATAATTGAACCTGTTGATTCAACAAGAATACCAGGAACAACTCTTCTAACTATCATTGATTCACGAAGAATACCGATAATCAAGGTTTACACTAACACACATTGTGATAGAGAGAAAAAACAGATTTTTCATATACTTCAATACCAATTCACCCATCTCTTACAAACATATAAAGAAAGAAAACCAAAGTCGAATGGGCCACAAAACATAAACGGGCAAAAAACTGGGCCAAATGTAAAGTCCAACAAAATGTAAAAATAAGACAAAAATGTAAATAACTCATAAAATAAGCCGTTTTTGGCTGAAACGATCATCTTTAATTGTTCTACTTTGGTTCTTCTTCATCATCATCTTTAATTCTTGAAGTTATCCGGGCTTACGATTGATTAATAATGGACATTCAACAACAACACACAAACGATGCAATACGTGAATCCTTCTTGAATTAGGTTATTTAGTTAGAAAAATGATTACTGTAAAGAGTAAGAAGTCTGGTACAAATTCGACATCCATTTGAAGACTCTTACTTTCGCTTTTATACTCAACACATTGATCGTTGACTTACTAACTAACCACTTGTTTAACCAAACAATTAACTAATACCACAACACTCTTTCCCCCCTTTCAATTAGTTAGCTCGTATCATTTATCTTCAACACTTCGAACTTAGATTGCAAAGTTTGCAATCTTTTTTCCCTTAAAACCTATAACGTGATGCGATTTTGAAAATAGTGTATATAGGTGGTTAATATCATTTGTGTTTATTGATTTACAAATGCATGTTGGGCGTTTGCAAATATTTGTTGTGTTGAGGCTCTTATAAAAAAAGCACTAGTTTTATACTAGAACTCTCTAAGCAACAGTTGGTTGATTGCGTTAGAAGTACAAAATGCGGAAGAGGAAGCGCGGAAAAAGCATTTGAGTTCATAATCAACAATGGTGGCATCGCATCTAGAAGTGATTATCTCTTTAAAGAGATATATGGTACTTGCAATAAAAACCAGGTTTGTCTTATGTGTGATAATATCATTTAATTTTAATTTACTATTAAAATTTTGTTGTTTATATGTAATAGAAAAAAGATGCTTCTATCGATGACTATGCAATTGTACCGGAAAATGAATTGGCGCTGATGAGAGCCGTCGCTCATCAAACAGTTTGTGTGGTCGTTGATTCCACCCGCGAAACATTTCAACGTTATCCAGGGGTACTTTTCCTATTTCCCCACTTAGTGTAATAGCATATTGATTTGTTAAATCCTAATTTTCAACGTATTTTGAGAAAACCAACAGGGTATATCATGTAGTCGGAAACAGAAAGATAGATAATTGAGCCTGTTGATTCAACAAGAATACCAGGAACAAATCATCTAACTATCGTTGATTCACGAATAATACCGATAATTAGGGTTTACACTAACACACACTGTGATAGAGAGAAAAAAACAGATTTTTCATATACTTCAATACCTATTCACCCATCTCTTACAAACATATAAAGAAAGGAAACCAAAGTCGAATGGGCCACAAAACATAAACGGGCCAAAAACTGAGCCAAATGTAAAGTCCAGCAAAATGTAAAAATAAGACAAAAATGTAAATAAGTCATAAAATAAGCCGTTTTTGGCTGAAACGATCATCTTTAATTGTTCTACTTTGGTTCTTCTTCATCATCATCTTTAATTCTTGAAGTTTAACCCGCTCAAAGGTCTATCCGGGCTTACGATATATTAATAATGGACATTCAACAACAACACACAAATAATTCAAGACGAGAATCCTTCTTGAATTAGGTTATTTAGTTAGAAAAATGATTACTGTAAAGAATAAGAAGTCTGGGTACAAATTCGACATCCATTCGAAGACTCTTACTTTCGCTTTTATACTCAACACATTGATCGTTGACTTTCTAACTAACCACTTGTTTAACCAAACTATTAACTAATACCACAACACTCTTTCCCGCCTTTCAATTAGTTAGCTCGTATCATTTATCTTCAACACTTTGAACTTAGATTGCAAAGTTTGCAATCTTGCTTCCCTTAAAACCTATAACGTGATGTGATTTTGAAAATAGTGTATATAGGTGGTTAATATCATTTGTGTTTATTGATTTACAGATACATGTTGGGCGTTTGCAAATATTTGTTGTGTTGAGGCTCTTATAAAAAAAGCACTAGTTTTATACTAGAACTCTCTAAGCAACAGTTGGTTGATTGCGTTAGAAGTACAAAATGCGGAAGAGGAAGTGCGGAAAAAGCATTTGAGTTCATAATCAACAATGGTGGCATTGCATCTAGAAATGATTATCTCTTTGCAGAGATATATGGTACTTGCAATAAAAGCCAGGTTTGTCTTATGTGTGATAATCTCATTTATTTTAATTTACTGTTAAAATTTTGTTGTTTGTATGTAATAGAAAAAAGATGCTTCTATCAATAACTATGCAATTGTACCGGAAAATGAATTGGCGCTGATGAGAGTCGTCGCTCATCAATCAGTTTGTTTGGTTGTAGATTCCACCCGCGAAACATTTCAACGTCATCCAGGGGTACTTTTCCTATTTCCCCACTTAGTGTAATAGCATATTGATTTGTTAAATCCTAATTTTCAACATAATTTGAGAAAACCAACAGGGTATATCATGTAGTCGGAAACAGAAAGATAAATAATTGAACCTGTTGATTCAACTTGAATACCAGGAACAACTCTTCTAACTATCGTTGATTCACGAAGAATACCGATAATCAGGGTTTACACTAACACACACTGTGATAGAGAGAAAAAAACAGATTTTTCATATACTTCAATACCAATTCACCCATCTCTTACAAACATATAAAGAAAGGAAACCAAAGTCGAATGGCCACAAAACATAAACGGGCAAAAAACTGGGCCAAATGTAAAGTCCAACAAAATGTAAAAATAAGACAAAAATGTAAATAAGTCATAAAATAAGCCGTTTTGGCTGAAACGATCATCTTTAATTGTTCTACTTTGGTTCTTCTTCATCATCATCTTTAATTCTTGAAGTTTAACCCGCTCAAAGGTCTATCCGGGCTTACGATTGATTAATAATGGACATTCAACAAAACACACAAACGATGCAATACATGAATCCTTCTTGAATTAGGTTATTTAGTTAGAAAAATGATTACTGTAAAGAATAAGAAGTCTGGTACAAATTCGACATCCATTTGAAGACTCTTACTTTCGCTTTTATACTCAACACATTGATCGGTTACTTTCTAACTAACCACTTGTTTAACCAAACAATTAACTAATACCACAACACTCTTTCCCCCCTTTCAATTAGTTAGCTCGTATCATTTATCTTCAACACTTCGAACTTAGATTGCAAAGTTTGCAATCTTTTTTCCCTTAAAACCTATAACGTGATGTGATTTTGAAAATAGTGTATATAGGTGGTTAATATCATTTGTGTTTATTGATTTACAGATGCATGTTGGGCGTTTGCAAATATTTGTTATGTTGAGGCTCTTATAAAAAAAGCACTAGTTTTATACTAGAACTCTCTAAGCAACAGTTGGTTGATTGCGTTAGAAGTACAAAATGCGGAAGAAGAAGCGCGGAAAAAGCATTTGAGTTCATAATCAACAATGGTGGCATCGCATCTAGAAGTGATTATCTCTTTACATGGATATATGGTACTTGCAATAAAAACCAGGTTTGTCTTATGTGTGATAATATCATTTAATTTTAATTTACTATTAAAATTTTGTTGTTTATATGTAATAGAAAAAAGATGCTTCTATCGATGACTATGCAATTGTACCGGAAAATGAATTGGCGCTGATGAGAGCCGTCGCTCATCAAATAATTTGTGTGGTCGTTGATTCCACCCGCGAAACATTTCAACGTTATCCAGGGGTACTTTTCCTATTTCCCCACTTAGTGTAATATCATATTGATTTGTTAAATCCTAATTTTCAACGTATTTTGAGAAAACCAACAGGGTATATCATGTAGTCGGAAACAGAAAGATAGATAATGGAGCCTGTTGATTCAACAAGAATACCAGGAACAACTCTTCTAACTATCGTTGATTCACGAAGAATAGCGATAATCAGGGTTTACACTAACACACACTGTGATAGAGAGAAAAAAACAGATTTTTCATATACTTCAATACCTATTCACCCATATCTTACAAACATATAAAGAAAGGAAACCAAAGTCGAATGGGCCATAAAACATAAACGGGCCAAAAACTGAGCCAAATGTAAAGTCCAGCAAAATGTAAAAATAAGACAAAAATGTAAATAAGTCATAAAATAAGCCGTTTTTGGCTGAAACGATCATCTTTAAATGTTCTACTTTGGTTCTTCTTCATCATCATCTTTAATTCTTGAAGTTTAACCCGCTCAAAGGTCTATCCGGGCTTACGATTGATTAATAATGGACATTCAACAACAACACACAAACGATGCAAGACGAGAATCCTTCTTGAATTAGGTTAGTTAGTTATAAAAATGATTACCGTAAAGAATAAGAAGTCTGGGTACAAATTCGACATCCATTCGAAGACTCTTACTTTCGCTTTTATACTCAACACATTGATCGTTGACTTTCTAACTAACCACTTGTTTAACCAAACTATTAACTAATACCACAACACTCTTTCCCGCCTTTCAATTAGTTAGCTCGTATCATTTATCTTCAACACTTTGAACTTAGATTGCAAAGTTTGCAATCTTGCTTCCCTTAAAACCTATAACGTGATGTGATTTTGAAAATAGTGTATATAGGTGGTTAATATCATTTGTGTTTATTGATTTACAGATGCATGTTGGGCGTTTGCAAATATTTGTTGTGTTGAGGCTCTTATAAAAAAAGCACTAGTTTTATACTAGAACTCTCTAAGCAACAGTTGGTTGATTGCGTTAGAAGTACAAAATGCGGAAGAGGAAGCGCGGAAAAATTTGAGTTCATAATCAACAATGGTGGCATTGCATCTAGAAATGATTATCTCTTTACAGAGATATATGGTACTTGCAATTAAAACCAGGTTTGTCTTATGTGAGATAATCTCATTTATTTTAATTTACTATTAAAATTTTGTTGTTTGTATGTAATAGAAAAAAGATGCTTCTATCAATAACTATGCAATTGTACCGGAAAATGAATTGGCGCTGATGAGAGTCGTCGCTCATCAACCAGTTTGTGTGGTTGTAGATTCCACCCGCGAAACATTTCAACGTCATCCAGGGGTTCTTTTCCTATTTCCCCACTTAGTGTAATAGCATATTGATTTGTTAAATCCTAATTTTCAACGTAATTTGAGAAAACCAACAGGGTATATCATGTAGTCGGAAACATAAAGATAGATAATTGAATCTGTTGATTCAACAAGAATAGCAGGAACAACTCTTCTAACTATCGTTGATTCACGAAGAATACCGATAATCAGGGTTTACACTAACACGCACTGTGATAGAGAGAAAAAAACAGATTTTTCATATACTTCAATACCAATTCACCCATCTCTTACAATCATATAAAGAAAGGAAACCAAAGTCGAATGGGTCACAAAACATAAACGGGCAAAAAACTAGGCCAATTGTAAAGTCCAACAAAATGTAAAAATAAGACAAAAATGTAAATAAGTCATAAAATAAGCCGTTTTTGGCTGAAACGATCATCTTTAATTGTTCTACTTTGGTTCTTTATCATCATCTTTAATTCTTGAATTTTAACCCGCTCAAAGGTCTATCCGGGCTTACGATTGATTAATAATGGACATTTAACAACAACACACAAACGATGCAATACGTGAATCCTTCTTGTATTAGGTTATTTAGTTAGAAAAATGATTACTGTATTGAACAAGAAGTCTGGGTACAAATTCGACATCTATTCGAAGACTCTTACTTTCGCTTTTATACTCAACACATTGATCGTTGATTTTCTAACTAACCACTTGTTTAACCAAACAATTAACTAATACCACAACACTCTTTCCCCCCTTTCAATTAGTTAGCTCGTATCATTTATCTTCAACACTTCGAACTTAGATTGCAAAGTTTGCAATCTTTTTTCCCTTAAAACCTATAACGTGATGTGATTTTGAAAATAGTGTATATAGGTGGTTAATATCATTTGTGTTTATTGATTTACAGATGCATGTTGGGCGTTTGCAAATATTTGTTGTGTTCAGGCTCTTATAAAAAAAGCACTTGTTTTATACTAGAACTCTCTAAGCAACAGTTGGTTGATTGCGTTAGAAGTACAAAATGCGGAAGAGGAAGCACGGAAAAAGCATTTGAGTTCATAATCAACAATGGTGGCATCGCCTCTAGAAGTGATTATCTCTTTACAGGGATATATGGTACTTGCAATAAAAACCAGGTTTGTCTTATGTGTGATAATATCATTTATTTTTAATTTACTATTAAAATTTTGTTGTTTGTATGTAATAGAAAAAAGATGCTTCTATCGATGACTATGCATTTGTACCGGAAAATGAATTGGCTCTGATGAGAGCCGTCACTCATCAAACAGTTTGTGTGGTCGTTGATTCCACCCGCGAAACATTTCAACGTTATCCAGGGGTACTTTTCCTATTTCCCCACTTAGTGTAATAGCATATTGATTTGTTAAATCCTAATTTTCAACGTATTTTGAGAAAACCAACAGGGTATATCATGTAGTCGGAAACAGAAAGATAGATAATTGAGCTTGTTGATTCAACAAGAATACAAGGAACAACTCTTCTAACTATCATTGATTCACGAAGAATACCGATAATCAGGGTTTACACTAACACACACTATGATAGAGAGAAAAAAACAGATTTTTCATATACTTCAATACCTATTCACCCATCTCTTACAAACATATAAAGAAAGGAAACCTAAGTCGAATGGGCCACAAAACATAAACGGGCCAAAAACTGAGCCAAATGTAAAGTCCAGCAAAATGTAAAAATAAGACAAAAATGTAAAGAACTCATAAAATAAGCCGTTTCTGGCAAAACGATCATCTTTAATTGTTCTACTTTGGTTCTTCTTCATCATCATCTTTAATTCTTGAAGTTTAACCCGCTCAAAGGTCTATCCGGGTTACGATTGATTAATAATGGACATTCAATATCTACACACAAACGATGCAAGACCTGAATGCTTCTTGAATTAGGTTATTTAGTTAGAAAAATGATTACTGTTAAGAATAAGAAGTCTGGGTACAAATTCGACATCCATTCGAAGACTCTTACTTTTGATTTTATACTCAATACATTGATCGTTGACTTTCTAACTAATGTCACACCCCCGCTAAAAGCGGAAACACAGATATGTAACGAGACGGGATCATCATAACACATGGTAGACAATAGAGATGCAATATAATAAATGATGATAAAGCGTGTCATGACGACACCTGACACAAAGGAGACTTGTGTCGTGTTTAGTCAATATTCACGACAACATAGCCATAAGCATAACATGATAAATGATTCACATAATCAAACGAAGATAACATTGTAATGTAACTCTCACAACCCGGGAACAAGTATCAAAAGAATGATATTGTTTAATCAGACTACAACAATGATTCAAAATGATTGTTTGTCAAATATGTTTAGTCTCAAAAATGCACCCTAGGGTCTCCACTAAGGCAGCACACCTAGATCTTCAGTTAGCATTATCACCTGAAAAGATATGCTCAAAATGGTCAACAAAATTGTTGGTGAGCTCACAGGTTTAAATATAAAACTTGTAACTGATGTTGTATAGTAAATGTTGTGGAATACCGTGAATACAGTTATAAGTAAGTATAATCACATGACAATGAGCTTCGCAACCAAACCTAATGACGTACACACAGATCTTGTCGGAATATATTCACCCAAGGGCCCGTTCCTGGCCACTGATGGGACTAACTAGTATACCAACAAACAAGGGTGGGGGTGTCAACCCAGTAGTACTACCAATACCTATCCGTCAGTTCCCACACTGGAATTAAATAGTTGCAAAGAAAGTACCACACAACAAACTCAAGCATGTATTAGATACGTACTCACAAAACAATAACATGTTGATTCCAAGTATGTAAATTGTATGTAAGTTGTATAACATAGAAAGTGGGTGAGCATACTTTTCCCCTATGTTTGTAAATGATTGAAATGTTGTATAAGCATAAAAAGGGGCCACGAAACTCACTTGTTAGGTGGTAAGTATGTATGATCAAAGTTTCCAAATGTTGTATGCAATGAACAGTCAAACACCTATTGACAGTTATTGGTAAGCATTAAATGACATGTATAAAGTAAATAGTAACGTTCGGTCGGTTCGGGTTGTATCGGTTCGGTCGCGTGTAACACACACAAACAGACACACATATTAGATCTTATGTAGATCCAAGTACTAGATATCGTCGCCATTGCAGATGATAGTTGTGTAAAAGTTCAATTATTGTTAAAGGAGTATTTGGTAAATATTTGTAGTTATGAATCGGTTGTTGATAATTGTAAAATGTTAAGTTGATTTGATTTGGAATAACATTAGTAAGTTTGATAACGTTGACTTTAACATTGTTATTAGCAATGGCAACCGTGTCGATGTCACCTTAACATCACACGACATACACACACCACACATAAGAAGGAATTCACACACAACAACTTCAGTCGCACGACAGGACCAGACGCACAACACAACACTCCATCCGCATGAATCAACCCTCATTCGTACGAATCAGCTTCATTCATACAATTGAACCTTCATTCATGCGACTCAGCATTCAGTCGTACCACACAGCACCCATTCGCATGACTCAACATCCATACGCACGAATCAACCTTCATTCGTACGAATCAGGTTCATTCGTACGATTGAACCTTCATTCGTGCGACTGGCATTCAGTCATGCGATACACGCACAATCGCACACATACATTCGGTCGCATGACTCAATCGCACACATTCATTCGCTCGCATGACTCAATTGCACACATTCATTCGCTCGCATGACTCAATCGCACACATACACACAGTTGCACGACACACCCAGTCGCACAACTCAGTCGCACGATAGACTCAGACGCATGACTCAGTCGCACGACTCACCCAGTCGCACGGGTCAGTCACATGGTCGACCCGGTCGCCTGAACAGCAGGTTCGCGACTGCTGAAGGTGCAGAGCTGCTCCGAGCACGAGGTTCACACCACAAGGACTTCTAGAAACATATTTCAAACACACCCAAGCAAGAAGAACATGCAGAAAGACATCACACGCACCCACACGACATCATGTGTTCGGGTTGGCCCCGAACACCCGAAACCCTAAATTGACAGCCATAAACAAGTAAGAAAAGGGACGACCAAGGTCGTCTACCTGCAAGAAAGGAGTAGACTCAGCTGTAGCCGAGGTCTTGCCGGTGAAACGCGATGAAATGGCGGTTTTGGTGCAAGGAGGAGGAGAAAAGGTGAAAAAGAAGAAAATGAAGAAGAAGATGTAAATGGAGGCTAGGGCTGGAATATGGGTATTTATACCCAACCCTAGTTTGTAAAAATGTCACATTTGGTCCCTGCACTTTGCCCCCGAGTTTCCCAAAATTTTTTCAGTTGAAAACGACTTTAATAGGTTAGTTATATTAATGATAAAAATGTATTTAATGATATTTGTAACTTAAAAATGGTTTTATTAATGACAATAATATTATATAAAAGGGTATATTTAGTGATGACGATGACGAAAATTGTAAAAGTTTTAAAGTTAGCATACGTTTACGACGAGATCACAAGAATAAAGATGATAAAGCAAGTATAATATCCACATGAATAGTTTATAAAGATGAGGAATAAACAAGCGAAGAAAAGTTAACGGAATCCACGTTAATTGACGGGCCTTTTGGTGACGGATGTCACAACTAACCACTTGTTTAACCAAACAATTAACTAATACCACAACACTCTTTCCTGCCTTTCAATTAGTTAGTTCGTATCATTTATCTTCCAACACTTCCAACTTAGATTGCAATGTTTGCAATCTTGCTTCCCTTAAAACCTATAAAGTGATGTGAGTTTGAAAATAGTATATATAGATGGTTAATATTATTTGTGTTTATTGATTTACATATGCATGTTGGGCGTTTGCAACTATTTGTTGTGTTGAGGCACTTATAAAAAAAGCACTAGTTTTTTACAAGAACTCTCTGAGCAGCAGTTGTTTGATTGCGTTAAAAGTACAAAATGCGGAAGAGGAAGCACCGAAAAAGCATTTGAGTTCATAATCAACAATTGTGGCATTGCATCTAGAAGTGATTATTCCATTACAGGGATATATGGTACTTGCAATAAAAACTAGGTTTGTGTCATGTCACACCCCCGCTAAAAGCGGAAACACGGGGATGTAACGAGACCGGGATCGTCATAACACATGGTAAGCGATAGAGATGCAATATAAATAATGATGACAAGCGTGTCATGACGACACCCGACAACAAGGGGACTTGTGTCGTGTTTAGTCAATGTTCACGACAACATAGCCATAAGCATAAACATGATAAATGATTCACATAATTACAAAATGATGAAATTGTAATGTAAATTCCCACAACCCGGGAACAAGCTTCAAAAGATTATAATTGTTTACACATATCAACATTGTTCAAAAAGATTGTTTGTCAAAATATGTTAAGTCCCAAAAATGCATCCTAGGGTCTCCACTAAGGCAGCACACCTAGATTCCTGGATTTGCATGATCACCTGAAAAGATATGCTCAAAACGGTCAACATAATTGTTGGTGAGCTCGCAGGTTTATGTAATAAAATGTAAGTGATGCTGTATAAATAAGCGTAATGGAATACCGTGAATACAGTTATATACACAAGTAAAATCACATGACATGAGCTTTGCAACCAAACCTAGCGACGTACACAAAGAAATTGTCGGCATATATTCACCAAGGGCCCGTTCCTGCCACTGATGGTACCAACTAGTATACCATCGAACAAGGGTGGGGGTGTCAACCCAGTAGTACTACCAATACCTAACCGTCGGTTCCCACACTGGAATTAAATAGTTGCAAAGATAGAACCACACAGCAGACCCAAGCATGTATCAAATAGTACTTGCAACACAGTATCACGTTGATTCCTTGTATGTAAAATGTATGTAAGTTGTACAGCATTGAAAATGAGTAAGCATACTTTTCCCCAAGTTGTAAATGATTGAAATATTGTATAAGCGTAAAAAAGGGCCACGAAACTCACTTGTTAGGTGGTAAGTATGTATGATCGATGTAATCCCAAATGTTGAATGCAAATAAACAGTCAAACACCTATTGACAGTTATTGTAAAGCATTAATGATATGATATATAAGCGCACAATAATGATGGGTCGGTTCGGGTCGTATCGGCTGGGTCGCGTATAACACACACAAACTGACACGCGTACTAGATCTTATGTAGATCCAAGTACAAGACATTGTCGCCATTATTGATGATGTTTGAGTAAAAGTCTCATTGTTATTGAAGAAGTATTGAATATGTGTCAATAGTTATAAGTCGGTTGATCGTTGTAAAACGTTAGTTCAATTTGGTTAGAAATAGTATTTGTGCCCTTTTTCGCGTTGACTTTAATCTTTGTGGCCGAACAATGGCTTATTGTGTTAATGTTACCTCAACATCACACGTCATACTCACACCATGCACACAGGAGATCAAACACAACAATTTCAGTCGCATAACAAGGCCAGACGCACGACTCAACCTCCATTCGTACGAATCAACCCTCAATCGTGCGAATCAGCTTCATTCGTACGATTGAGCCTTCATTCGTATGACTGGCCTTCAGTCGTACCACACAACACCCAATCGCACGACTCAACCTCCATACGCACGAATCAACCTTCAATCGTGCGAATTAGCTACTTTCGTACGATTGAACCTTCATTCGTGCGATTGGACTCCAGTCGTGCGAATCACGCACATTCGCACACACTCAGTCGGTCACCTGACTCAATCGCACACAATCACTCATACGCATGACTCAATCGCATACAAACACTCAGTCGCACGCCTCAGTCGCACAACATGCCTAGTCGCACAACTCAGTCGCACGATTGACTCAGACGCATGATTCAGTCGCACGACCCACTCAGTCGCACGGCTCAATCGCATGGTAGACCCAGTCGCCTGACTGCAGAATCGCGACTGTGGTCGGGCTGAGCAGCCCCCGAGCTGCTCTAAACACGGGTTTTACACCACAAGGACTTCCAGAAACACTCAACAAACATACACAAACATGAAACACAAGCAAAAAGACCTCACACGCACCCATACGACCTTGTGTGTTCGGGTTGAACCCGAACACCCGAAACCCTAGTTTTGGACAGCCGTGAAAAGGCTAGAAAAGGACAACCAAAGATGACTACCTGCTAGAAATGAGTAGTCTAAGCTGTAGATGGTGTCTAGACGAAGAAAACAAGACCTCTCGGGTTGGATTTGGTGCTAGAATGGAGATTTTGTGTGTGAAGAGAGGATGAAGATGAAGAAGATGGTGAAAATGAAGGCTTAGGGCTGGTAAGGGGTATTTATACCCAGCCCAAGTTTACAAAATTACAAGTTTAGTCCCTGCACTTAACCCCCGAGTTTTCCCAAATTTGGTTCGGTTGAAAAACGACTTTATTAGATGTTTATTTAATTGTAAAAGTACATTTAATGTTGTCATGACTTAAGAAATGGTTATGTTAAAACTTAATATATATATATATATAATAATATATATATATATATTATATATAAAATGATATTTGACGGTTTAAAATGAAGTTTTAAAAGTTTTTAAGGTTAACATATGGTTATAACGAATGCACACACAACGATAATAATGCACACATGATATCCACATAAAGAGTCAAATAAAGATGAGGAATGATCGATCAAAGAATAGATAACGGACAATCACGTTAATTGACGGACCTTAAGGTGACGGATGTCACAGTATCCCCCAGTTGAGAGAATTTCGTCCCGAAATTCAGCTGGAGTTAGGTCCAAGAGTGTCATCCTCGAAAAGATGTGGATATTTGAGTTTCATCTGATCTTCACGTTCCCATGTAAACTCTGGCCCTCGTTTTGAATTCCACCTTACGCGAACAATAGGTATCCTACTGCGCTTCAGTTGCTTGACCTTTCGATCCATGATCTCAATGGGTTCCTCAACAAAATGAAGCTTGTCGTCAATCTTGATTTCCTCGATTGGCACGTGAAGGGATTCATCGGCCAAACACTTCTTGAGGTTGGACACGTGAAAAGTATCATGCACACCGCTAAGCTCTTGTGGCAACCTTAACCGGTAAGCCACTGGACCGATCCTTTCAGTGATCTCAATGGTCCAACGTATCTTGGGGCTAACTTCCCTTTCTTTCCGAATCGAACGACTCCTTTCCAAGGGGAGACTTTGAGTAATACACGATCCCCAACATTGAATTCTAGAGGCTTCCGACGATTGTCGGCATAGCTCTTTTGGCGATCTCGCGCGGCTTTAAGTCGATCTTTGATTTGGAAAATCTTGTCTGTTGTTTCTTGAATGATCTCGGGCCTGTTAGTTGACTTTCACCAATTTCGGCCCAACAAACGGGAGATCTGCATTTCCTTCCATACAACGCTTCAAATGGAGCACATCCAATGCTTGTATGGTAGCTGTTGTTGTAGGAGAACTCAATCAACGGTAGATGAGCATCCCAACTACCACCAAAATCGATTACACACGCTCTCAACATGTCTTCTAGCGTCTGTATAGTTCGTTCACTTTGGCCATCTGTCTGAGGGTGATAGGCGTTACTCATGTCTAATCGAGTGCCCATCGCTTTCTGTAGTGTCTGCCAAAACGTGAAGTGAATCGCTATCACGGTCGGATATGATTGACACCGGCACCCCGTGCCGTGTCACGACCTCTTTGATGTACAATCTCGCCAACTTATCCATCTTGTAATCTTCTCGGATAGGCAAGAAATGTGCTGACTTCGTCATTCGATCACAATGACCCATATCGAGTCATGACAGCTGCTTGTTCTAGGGAGTTTGGTAATGAAATCCATAGCTATGTTCTCCCATTTCCACTCGGGAATTTCAGGTTGCTGTAATAATCCCGATGGTTTCTGATGTTCAGCTTTGACTTTCGAACACGTCAAGCATCGGCTGACGTATAAGGCAATGTCTTTCTTCATGCCTGGCCACCAGTATAGATCCTTGAGATCATGATACATCTTGTCTGCACCAGGATGAATAGAATATCGCGTCTTGTGGGCTTCATCCATGACTAAGGTTCGAACACCTCCCCATTTGGGTACCCATATGCGATCCATGAAGTACTGAATACCGTCATCCTTGCGAATCATCTGTTTATCTAACCCCGGAATTTTCTCCCGCAAGGTTTTCTTCTTTCAATGCCTCACTTTGTGCAATTTGGATCTGAGCTTTCAAGTTGGTTTGGATGGTCAATCCCAACGCTCGTGCACGTAGTGGTTTCACACGTTCTTTACGGCTTAAAGCATCAGCCACCACGTTAGCTTTCCCCGGATGATACCGGATTTCACAGTCGTAGTCACTAAGAAGCTCTACCCAACGTCGTTGGCGCATATTAGTTCCTTCTGATCCAGAATATGTTGAAGGCTCTTATGATCAGTGAAGATGATGCATTTGGTTCCATACAGGTAATGCCTCCAAATTTTGAGTGCAAATACTACAGCGCCCAACTCAAGATCATGAGTGGTGTAGTTCTTTTCGTGCACTTTAAGCTGTCGCGAAGCGTAGGCAATCACCTTATCCTTCTGCATTAGTACACATCCCAATCCTTGATGTGACGCATCGCAGTAAACCACAAAATCATCAGTTCCGTCTGGGAGAGACAATATAGGCGCGTTGCACAACTTCTCTTTCAACGTTTGGAACGCTTGCTCTTGTGCATATCCCCAGTCAAACTTCTTGTCTTTCTGAGTAAGCAGGGTTAACGGTTGCGCGATCTTTGAGAAATTCGCGATGAAGCGACGATAATAACCGGCCAATCCTAAGAATTGCCGTATCTCTGATGGTGTCTGGGGCGTATCCCATTTCTTCACCGCTTCGATCTTGCCGGGATCTACATGAATCCCGTCCTCATTAACCACATGACCCAAAAACTTCACTTCCCGCAACCAAAACTCACACTTTGAGAATTTGGCGAAAAGTTTCTCTTCGCGTAGCAGCTCCAGAATTGCCCGAAGATGTTCTTCATGATCCTCTTTTGATCGGGAGTAGATAAGTATATCGTCTATGAACACGATCACGAACTTATCCAAGTAAGGTTTGCACACCCGATTCATTAGATCCATAAACACAGCTGGTGCGTTAGTCAACCCGAACGGCATGACCAAGAACTCATAGTGCCCATAACGAGTCCTGAACGCAGTCTTCGGTATGTCGTCCTCGAAAACCCTTAGCTGATGATAACCAGAACGAAGATCGATCTTTGAAAAATACGAAGCTCCTTGCAGCTGATCAAATAAATCGTCGATCCTGGGGAGAGGATATCGGTTCTTCACCGTCAACTTGTTCAGTTCACGGTAATCGATGCACATACGGAACGATCCATCCTTCTTCTTGACAAATAGTACCGGCGCTCCCCACGGTGAATGACTCGGTCGAATAAAACCCTTCTCCAGTAGTTCCTGTAACTGACTAGACAACTCTTGCATCTCGGATGGCGCTAGTCGATATGGCGTTTTTGCTACCGGTGTAGCTCCAGGAACCAACTCAATACGGAATTCCACCTGTCGTGGAGGAGGCAAACCAGACAAGTCATCTGGAAATACTTCTGGGTAATCCCGTACCACTGGAATATCCACCAGTTTCCTTCTTCGTCTTTCTTTTCAACCACATGAGCCAGAAAAGCGTAGCACTGCTTTCGTAAACTCTGGCGTGCTTTCATGCAGGAAATAAGCTTTAAGTTCTTACCCGGTCGTTCTCCCTGAACCTTGAGTACTTCCCCGTTTGGCATAGGGATACGTACTACTTTGTCTCGACAGACAATCTCTGCTCCGTTTTGCGACAACCAATCCATACCCACAATCACATCGAAGCTTCCTAACTCAAAGGGTATCAAATCTATATCGAAGGCATGATCCTCCAACGTTAACGAGCACTTCCTAATAATCTCATCGGCCTGAACAACTCTACCATTGGCCATTTCTACAGAGTAGCTAGTTTCTAGCCTACTAGGACTCAAATCAAGCAATTGCACAAACTCGGAAGATATAAACTATTGTCTGCTCCAGTATCAAATAATATAGATGCGAAGTGATGATTGAGTAAGTGCGTACCCGTGACAACATTCGGGTCCTGACGAGCATCATTGGCTCCAATGACGAATGCACGTCCCCGAGCTGCATTCCCCTGAGTAGTCGGGCCTTGATTCCCAGCGATAGCCATCACCTGCTGCTGGTTGTTTCCTTGTTGACCCGGTGCCCGATTCAGCCTGGGGCACATGTTCCTGTAGTGATCGGGCTCCCACACTCAAAGCAAGCCCTTGCATTCCCGGCGGGGTTAACCGCGTTGACGGGTGCTACAAGATTCGGCGCAGTTCTACAGTCTCTTGCCAAATGTCCCGGGCGCCTACAGTTCGCGCACACCCGGCACTGCGTCCCTGGGGGATGATGATAGTTGCACCTGTCACATTTGGGGTGCGGCCCCACATACTCTCTCTTGGCCTGAGACACGGCCACAAAATTCCTGGTCGGTCTTGACCTCTTCTCAAACTTCCCGGCACTCGACCGGCTCGATTCCCCAACATCTTTCCTCTTCTCGGCTCCTCTGCCCAAAACCCCAGTTCTAACCATCTCATCAGTCAAAGCGCCAGCTTTCAGAATTGCGCTCTGAATAGTAGGAGGAGCGGCTGCTGTGACCATAGCTCTAATTTGAGGCGCGAGTCCCCAAATGTACCTTTCAATCCTCTTTGATTCCGGCGTACCAGATGCGGAACCAATCTTGCCAGCTCATGAAAACGATCAGTATAAGCTGCATGCCCTGCCCCCACCATGGCATGATTCCAGAACTCATGCTCTAACTTCTGCATCTCGTTGAGAGGGCAGTATTCCTCAGTGATCAAGGCTTTGAACTCATCCCATGACATCTGCATCGCAGATTCTCTTCCTCGAGCTTGAACCTGGGTGTTCCACCAGGTTAGGGCCTTACCCTGTAGTGAACAAGTGGCATACTTGATCCTTTGACTGTCGAGGCACTCACTAATATCAATCACTGCCTCCATCTTTTCCAACCACCTGGTTAGGGCTATCGCCCCACCTTTCCCATCGAATTCCCTTGGTTTGCAAGCCACAAACTCTTTGTACGAACATCCCCGACGAGCATTAACAACCCCAGTTTCAATACCGGCAGTACCACCATTTCCGGTTTCCTGGTTGCTCTCGTTTCCGGTCGGGTTTCCGTTTCCCGTCTCAGTTTCGATCCCACCTTGGGCTCCATCATCGTTGCCACCATCCCCGTGAGGGTGGTGTTGTTGGAGTGCGTCGCTCACTTGGGCCACGATAGTAGGAATCAGTGCGGCCAATTGCTGAGCGATCAGGGCTGCCATGTCGGCGTTCCCTGTTCCTTGACTGTTACTGGCAGGAGCATCATTTGTCTTGGTGCTCTGCCTCTGCCTCGGCCTCTGCCCCTTGGGGCTTCACTCCCGCCACTATTGCTACGGGTAACTCTTCGAGGCGGCATGTTCTAATCATAGAAAAGTAAACACATAAGCTTAAATCAATTGAAAGTGTATATCCATAACACTCATCATGTCCAGTATTCATGTCAATATCACACTTATTGTCATCACACATCGCATGCAATTCGTGCAGTTCTCACACCATGAATTGATAATGTTTCAATGATAATCCATCACAACAGTTGTAAGTCCATGTATACAATCACGTTTAGTCTAGCGGAGGTTGTCTATTTCCTCCTCTTTCGAGGTTTCAGACAAGGCCTCCTCAGGGTTTAATCTCAATGTCCAAGGTCAAGCGCAATAGCATGATCTGTGAAGATCTCTTCGGGTTAATACCCGGATCTGATAACTAACTCGGTGCGCAGAGGGAACGGAAGATCAATAGAAGCATCCCATAAAAGAGTGAGCACAAGGGCTCTCTCATAGGGTGCAAAGATCACATAACAAATAGATGAACAAATCAAGCAGCGAGGAACACATACACGAGATATAATATGCATACAGAGTCCTAGCATGCAAATCTACATGAAGGTTCCTAGGTTATAGTCTAGGTCAAGCGTATTGCCTAATTCTCTATAACCAATGGCTCTGATACCAATCTGTCACACCCCCGCTAAAAGCGGAAACACGGGGATGTAACGAGACCGGGATCGTCATAACACATGGTAAGCGATAGAGATGCAATATAAATAATGATGACAAGCGTGTCATGACGACACCCGACAACAAGGGGACTTGTGTCGTGTTTAGTCAATGTTCACGACAACATAGCCATAAGCATAAAATGATAAATGATTCACATAATCACAAAATGATGAAATTGTAATGTAAATTCCCACAACCCGGGAACAAGTTTCAAAAGATTATAATTGTTTACACATATCAACATTGTTCAAAAAATTGTTTGTCAAAATATGTTAAGTCCCAAAAATGCATCCTAGGGTCTCCACTAAGGCAGCACACCTAGATTCCTGGACTTGCATGATCACCTGAAAAGATATGCTTAAAACGGTCAACATAATTGTTGGTGAGCTCGCAGGTTTATGTAATAAAATGTAAGTGATGCTGTATAAATAAGCGTAATGGAATACCGTGAATACAGTTATATACACAAGTAAAATTCACATGACATGAGCTTTGCAACCAAACCTAGCGACGTACACAAAGAAATTGTCGGCATATATTCACCCAAGGGCCCGTTCCTGGCCACTGATGGTACCAACTAGTATACCATCGAACAAGGGTGGGGGTGTCAACCCAGTAGTACTACCAATACCTAACCGTCGGTTCCCACACTGGAATTAAATAGTTGCAAAGATAGAACCACACAGCAGACCCAAGCATGTATCAAATAGTACTTGCAACACAGTATCACGTTGATTCCTTGTATGTAAAATGTATGTAAGTTGTACAACATTGAAAATGAGTAAGCATACTTTTCCCCCAAGTTGTAAATGATTGAAATATTATATAAGCGTAAAAAAGGGCCACGAAACTCACTTGTTAGGTGGTAAGTATGTATGATCGATGTAATCCCAAATGTTGAATGCAAATAAACAGTCAAACACCTATTGACAGTTATTGTAAAGCATTAATGATATGATATATAAGCGCGCAATAATGATGGGTCGGTTCGGGTCGTATCGGCTGGGTCGCGTATAACACACACAAACTGACACGCGTATTAGATCTTATGTAGATCCAAGTACAAGACATTGTCGCCATCATTGATGATGTTTGAGTAAAAGTTTCGTTGTTAATGAAGAAGTATTGAATATGTGTCAATAATTATAAGTTGGTTGATCGTTGTAAAACGTTAGTTCAATTTGGTTAGAAATAGTATTTGTGCCCTTTTTCGCGTTGACTTTAATATTTGTGGCCGAACAATGGCTTATTGTGTTAATGTTACCTCAACATCACACGTCATACTCACACCATGCACACAGGAGATCAAACACAACAATTTCAGTCGCATAGCAAGGCCAGACGCACGACTCAACCTCCATTCGTACGAATCAACCCTCAATCGTGCGAATCAGCTTCATTCGTACGATTGAGCCTTCATTCGTATGACTGGCCTTCAGTCGTACCACACAACACCCATCGCACGACTCAACCTCCATACGCACGAATCAACCTACAATCGTGCGAATTAGCTACTTTTATACGATTGAACCTTCATTCGTGCGATTGGACTCCAGTCGTGCGAATCACGCACATTCGCACACACTCAGTCGGTCACCTGACTCAATCGCACACAATCACTCATACGCATGACTCAATCGCATACAAACACTCAGTCGCACGACTCAATCGTACAACATGCCTAGTCGCACAACTCAGTCGCACGATTGACTCAGACGCATGATTCAGTCGCACGACCCACTCAGTCGCATGGCTCAATCGCATGGTAGACCCAGTCGCCTGAACTGCAGAATCGCGACTGTGGTCGGGCTGAGCAGCCCCCGAGTTGCTCTAAACACGGGTTTTACACCACAAGGACTTCCAGAAACACTCAACAAACATACACAAACATAAAACACAAGCAAAAAGACCTCACATGTACCCATACGACCTTGTGTGTTCGGGTTGAACCCGAACACCGGAAACCATAGTTTTGGTCAGCCGTGAAAAGGCTAGAAAACGGACCAACAAAGACGACTACCTGCTAGAAATGAGTAGTCTAAGCTGTAGATGGTGTCTAGACGAAGAAAACAAGACCTCTCGGGTTGGATTGGTGCTAGAATGGAGATTTTGTGTGTGAAGAGAGGATGAAGATGAAGAAGATGGTGAATGTGAAGGCTTAGGGCTGGTAAGGGGTATTTATACCCAACCCAAGTTTACAAAATTACAAGTTTAGTCCCTGCACTTAACCCCCGAGTTTTCCCAAATTTGGTTCGGTTGAAAAACGACTTTATTAGATGCTTTATTGTAATTGTAAAAGTACATTTAATGTTGTCATGACTTAAGAAATGGTTATGTTAAGAACATTTAATATATATATAATGACATATTTGACGGTTTCTAAAATGAAGGTTTTAATTAGTTTTTAAGATTAACATATGGTCATAAGGAATGCACACACAACGACAATAATGCACACAAGATATCCACATAAAGAGTCAAATAAAGATGAGGAATGATCGATCAAAGAGTAGATAACGGACAATCACGTTAATTGACGGACCTTAAGGTGACGGATGTCACATGTCATGTGTGATAATCTCATTTAATTTTAATTTACTATTAAAATTTTGTTGTTTGTATGTAATAGAAAAAAGTTGTTTCTATCGATAACTATGCAATTGTACTTGAAAATGAATTGGCGCTGATGAGAGCCCTCGCTCATGACCCGGTTTGTGTGGACGTTAATTCCACCCACGAAGCATTTCAACATTATCCAGGGTCACTTTTCCTATTTCCCCATTTAGTGTAATAGCATATTGATTTGTTAAATCCTAATTTTCAACGTATTTTAGAAAATCAACAGGATATATGATGCAGTCAGAATGAAAGATAGATAATGAACCTGTTGATTCAACGAGAATACCAGGAACAACTCTTCTACTATCGTTGATTCACGAAAAATACCGATAATAAGGGTTTACACTAACACACAACTGTGATAGAGAGAAAAAACCAGATTTTTCATAAACTTCAATACAATACCAATCACCCATCTCTTACAAACATATAAGAAAGGAAACCAAAGTTAATGGGCCACAAAACATAAACGGGCCCAAAACTGGGCCAAATGTAAAGTCCAACAAACTGTAAAAATAAAGACAAAATGTAAATAACTCATAAAATAATCCGTTTTTGGGCAAAACGATCATCTTTAATTGTTCTACTTTGGTTCTTCATCATCATCATCATCTTTAATTCTTGAAGTTTAACCCGCTCAAAGGTCTATCCGCTTAGGATTGATTAATAATGGACATTCAACAACTACACACAAACGTTGCAAGACGTGAATGCTTCTTGAATTAGGTTATTTAGTTAGAAAATGATTACTTGTAAGAATAAGAAGTCTGGGTAAAATTCGACATCCATTCGAAGACTCTTACTTTCTGCTTTATACTCAACACATTGATCGTTGACTTTCTAACTAACCACTTGTTTAACCAAACAATTAACTAATACCACAACACTTTTTTCCTTCCTTTCAATTAGTTAGCTCGTATCATTTATCTTCAACACTTTAAACTTAGATTGCAAAGTTTGCAATCTTGCTTCCCTTAAAACATATAAAGTGATGTGAATTTTAAAATAGTGTATATAGGTGGTTAATATCATTTGTGTTTATTGATTTACAGATGCATGTTGGGCGTTTGCAACTATTTGTTGTGTTGAGACTCTTATAAAACAAAGCACTAGTTTTTTACTAGAACTCTCTGAGCAGCAGTTGGTTGATTGCGTTAAAAGTACAAAATGCGGAAGAAGAAGCGCCGAAAAAGCATTTGAGTTCATAATCAACAATGGTGGCATTGCATCTAGAAGTGATTATCCCTTTACAGGGATATATGGTACTTGCAATAAAAACAGGTATGTCTCATGTGTGATAATCTCATTTAATTTTAATTACTATTAAAATTTTGTTGTTTGTATGTAATATAAAAAGTTGCTTCTATCGATGACTATGCAATTATACCGGAAAATGAATTGGCGCTGATGAGAGCCGTCGCTAATCAACCGGTTTGTGTGGACGTTGATTCCACCCGCGAAGCAATTCAATGCTATCCAGGGGTACTTTTCCTATTTCCCCACTTAGTGTAATAGCATATTAATTTGTTAAATCCTAATTTTCAACGTTTTTGAGAAAAACCAACAGAGTATATGATGCAGTCGGAAACAAAAAGATAGATAATTGAACCTGTTGATTCAACGAGAATACCAGGAACAACTCTTCTAACAATCATTGATTCACGAAGAATACCGATAATCAGGGTTTACACTAACATACACTGTGATAGAGAGAAAAAAACATATTTTTCATAAACTTCAAAACCAATTCACCCATCTCTTACAAACATATAAAGAAAGGAAACCAAATCGAATGGGCCACAAAACATAAACGGGCCAAAAACTGGGCTAAATGTAAAGTCCAAGAAAATGTAAAAATAAGACAAAAATGTAAATAACTCATAAAATCGCCGTTTTTGGGCCGAAACGATATCAAAATAACTGTTCTACTTTGGTTCTTCATCATCATCATCTTTTATTCTTGAACTTTAACTCGCTCAAAGGTCTATCCGGGCTTACGATTAATTAATAATGGACATTCAACAACTACACACAAACGATGCAAGACGTGAATGCTTCTTGAATTAGGTTATTTAGTTAGAAAAATGATTACTGTTAAGAATAAGAAGTATGGGTACAAATTCGATATCCATTCGAAGACTCTTACTTTCGCATTTATACTCAACACATTGATCGTTGACTTTCTAACTAACCACTTGTTTAACCAAACAATTAACTAATACCACAACACTCTTTCCCGCCTTTCAATTAGTTAGCTCGTATCATTTATCTTCAACACTTCACACTTAGATTGCAAAGTTTGCAATCTTGCTTCCCCTAAAACCTATAAAGTGATGTGAATTTGAAAAATAGTGATATAGGTGGTTAATATCATTTGTGTTTATTGATTTACAGATGCATGTTGGGCGTTTGCAACTATTTGTTGTGTTGAGACTCTTATAAAAAAAGCACTAGTTTTTTACTAGAACTCTCTGAGCTGCAGTTGGTTGATTGAGTTAAAAGTACAAAATGCGGAAGAGGTAGCGTGGAAAAAGCATTTGAGTTCATAATCAACAATGGTGGCATTGCATCTAGAAGTGATTATCCCTTTACAGGGATATATGGTACTTGCAATAAAAACAAAGTATGTCTCATGTGTGATAATCTCATTTAATTTTAATTTACTATTAAAATTTTGTGGTTTGTATGTAATATAAAAAAGTTGCTTCTATCGATGACTATGCAATTGTACCGGAAAATGAATTGGCGCTGATGAGAGTCGTCGCTCATCAACCGGTTTGTGTGGACGTTGATTCCACCCGCGAAACATTTCAACGTTATCCAGTGGGTACTTTTCCTATTTCTCCACTTGGTGTAATAGCATATTGATTTGTTAAATCCTAATTTTCAACGTATTTTGAGAAAAACCAACAGGGTATATGATGCAGTCAGAAACAGAAAGATAGATAATTGAACCTGTTGATTCAACGAGAATACCAGGAACAACTCTTCTACTATCGTTGATTCACGAAAAATACCAATAATTAGGGTTTACACTAAAACACACTGTGATAGAGAGGAAAAAACAGATTTTTCATAAACTTCAATACCAATTCACCCATCTCTTACAAACATATAAAGAAAGGAAACCAAAGTCGAATGGGCCACAAAACATAATCGGCCCAAAAACTGGGTCAAATGTAAAGTCCAACAAACTGTAAAAATAAGACAAAAATGTAAATAACTCATAAAATAATCCGTTTTTGGGCATAACGATCATCTTTAATTGTTATACTTTGGTTCTTCATCATCATCATCATCTTTAATTCTTGAAGTTTAACCCGCTCAAAGGTCTATCCGGGCATAGGATTGATTAATAATGGACATTCAACAACTACAAACAAACGTTGCAAGACGTGAATGCTTCTTGAATTAGGTTATTTAGTTAGAAAATGATTACTTTTAAGAATAAGAAGTCTGGGTAAAAATTCGACATCCATTCGAAGACTCTTACTTTTGCTTTTATACTTAACACATTGATCGTTGACTTTCTAACTAACCACTTGTTTAACCAAACAATTAACTAATACGACAACACTTTTTCCTTCCTTTCAATTAGTTAGCTCGTATCATTTATCTTCAACACTTTAAACTTAGATTGCAAAGTTTGCAATATTGCTTCCCTTAAAACATATAAAGTGATGTGAATTTTAAAATAGTGTATATAGGTGGTTAATATCATTTGTGTTTATTGATTTACAGATGCAGGTTGGGCATTTGCAACTAATTGTTGTGGTTAGACTCTTATAAAAAGCAATGGTTTTATACTAGAACTCTCTAAGCAACAGTTGGTTGATTGCGTTAGAAGTACAAAATGCGGAAGAGAAAGCGCGGAAAAAGCATTTGAGTTCATAATCAACAATGGTGACATTGCATCTAGAAGTGATTATCCCTTTACAGGGATATATGGTACTTGCAATAAAAACCAGGTTTGTCTCATGTGTGATAATCTCTTTTAATTTTAATTTACTATTAAAATTTTGTTGTTTGTATGTAATAGAAAAAAGTTGCTTTTATCAATGACTATGCAATTATACCGGAAAATGAATTGGCGCTGATGAGAGCCGTCGCTCATCAACCGGTTTGTGTGGACGTTGATTCCACCCGCGAAGCATTTCAACGTTATCCAGGGGTACTTTTCTATTTCCCCACTTAGTGTAATAACATATTGATTTGTTAAATCCTAATTTTCAACATATTTTGAGAAAAACCAACATGGTATATCATACAGTCAAAACAGAAAGATAGATAATTGAACCTGTTAATTCAACAAGAATACAAGAACAACTCTTCTAACTATCGTTGATTCACGAAGAATACCTATAATCAGGGTTTACACTAACACACACTATGATAGAGAGAAAAAAACAAATTTTTCATAAACTTAAATACCAACTCACCCATCTCTTACAAACATATAAAGAAAGGAAACCAAAGTCGAATGGGCCACAAAACATAAATGGGCCAAAAACTGGGCCAAATGTAAAGTCCAACAATATGTAAAAATAAGACAAAAATGTAAATAACTCATAAAATAAGCCGTTTTTGGCCGAAACGATCATCTTTAATTGTTCTACTTTGGTACTTCATTACCATCATCTTTAATTCTTGAAGTTAACCCGCTCAAATGTCTATCCGGGTTATGATTGATTAATAATGGACATTCAACAAATACACACAAACGATGCAAGACGTGAATGCTTCTTGAATTAGGTTATTTAGTTAGAATAATGATTTCTGTTAAGAATAAGAAGTCTGGGTACAAATTCGACATTCATTCGAAGACTATTATTTTCGATTTTTATACTCAACACATTGATCGTTGACTTTCTAACTAACCAGTTGTTTAACCAAACAATTAACTAATACCACAACACTGTTTCCCGCCTTTCAATTAGTTAGCTTGTATCATTTATCTTTAACACTTCAAACTTAGATTGCAAAGTTTGCAATCTTGCTTCACTTAAACCTATAAAGTGATAAGAGTTTGAAAATAGTGTATATAGGTGGTTAATATCATTTATTTTTATTGATTTACAGATGCATGTTGGGTGTTTGCAACTATTTGTTGTGTTGAGGCCCTTATAAAAAAAACACTGGTTTTTTACAAGAACTCTTTGAGAAGCAGTTGGTTGATTCTGTTAAAAGTACAAAATTCGGAAGAGGAAGCGCGGAAAAAGCATTTGAGTTCATAATCAACAATGGTGGCATTGCATCTAGAGGTGATTATCTATTTACAGAGATATATGGTACTTGCAATAAAAACAAGGTATGTCTCATGTGTGATAATCTCATTTAATTTTAATTTACTATTAAAATTTTGTTGTTTGTATGTAATATAAAAAAGTTGCTTCTATCGATAACTATGCAATTGTACCGGAAAATGAATTGGCGCTGATGAGAGTCGTCGCTCATCAACCGGTTTGTGTGGACGTTGATTCCACCCGCGAAACATTTCAACGTTATCCAGGGGTACTTTTCCTATTTCTCCACTTGGTGTAATAGCATATTGATTTGTTAAATCCTAATTTTCAACGTATTTTGAGAAAAATCAACAGGGTATATGATGCAGTCAGAAAGAGAAAGATAGATAATTGAACCTGTTGATTCAACGAGAATACCAGGAACAACTCTTCTTACTATCGTTGATTCACGAAAAATACCGATAATCAGGGTTTACACTGAAACACACTGTGATAGAGAGGAAAAAACAAATTTTTCGTAAACTTAATACCAATTCACCCATCTCTTACAAACATATAAAGAAAGGAAACCAAAGTCAAATGGGCCACAAAACATAATCAGCCCAAAAACTGGGCCAAATGTAAAGTCCAACAAACTGTAAAAATAAGACAAAAATGTAAATAACTCATAAAATAATCCATTTTTGGGCATAATGATCATCTTTAATTGTTATACTTTGGTTCTTCATCATCATCATCATCTTTAATTCTTGAAGTTTAACCCGCTCAAAGGTCTATCCGGGCATAGGATTGATTAATAATGGACATTCAACAACTACAAACAAACGTTGCAGACGTGAATGCTTCTTGAATTAGGTTATTTAGTTAGAAAAATGATTACTTGTAAGAATAAGAAGTCTGGGTAAAAATTCGACATCCATTCGAAGACTCTTACTTTTGCTTTTATATTTAACACATTGATCGTTGACTTTCTAACTAACCACTTGTTTAACCAAACAATTAACTAATACCACAATACTTTTTCCTTCCTTTCAATTAGTTAGCTCGTATCATTTATCTTCAACACTTCAAACTTAGATTGCAAAGTTTGCAATCTTGCTTCCCTTAAAACATATAAAGTGATGTGAATTTTAAAATAGTGTATATAGGTGGTTAATATCATTTGTGTTTATTGATTTACAGATGCATGTTGGGCGTTTGCAACTATTTGTTGTGTTGAGACTCTTATAAAACAAAGCACTAGTTTTTTACTAGAACTCTCTGAGCAGCAGTTGGTTGATTGCGTTAAAAGTACAAAATGCGGAAGAGGAAGCGCGGAAAAAGCATTTAAGTTCATAATCAACAATAGTGGCATTGCATCTAGAAGTTATTATCCCTTTACAGGGATATATGGTACTTGCAATAAAAACAAGGTATGTCTCATGTGTGATAATCTCATTTAATTTTAATTTACTATTAAAATTTTGTTGTTTGTATGTAATATAAAAAAGTTGCTTCTATCGATGACTATGCAATTGTACCGGAAAATGAATTGGCGCTGATGAGAGTCGTCGCTAATCAACCGGTTTGTGTGGAAGTTGATTCCACCCGCGAAGCAATTCAATGCTATCCAGGGGTACTTTTCCTATTTCCCCACTTAGTGTAATAGCATATTAATTTGTTAAATCCTAATTTTCAACGTTTTTGAGAAAAACCAACAGAGTATATGATGCAGTCGGAAACAAAAAGATAGATAATTGAACCTGTTGATTCAACGACAATACCAGGAACAACTCTTCTAACAATCATTGATTCACGAAGAATACCGATAATCAGGGTTTACACTAATATACACTGTAATAGAGAGAAAAAAACATATTTTTCATAAACTTCAAAACCAATTCATCCATCTCTTACAAACATATAAGGAAAGAAAACCAAAATCGAATAGGCCACAAAACATAAATGGGCCAAAAACTGGGCTAAATGTAAAGTCCAAGAAAATGTAAAAATAAGACAAAAATGTAAATAACTCATAAAATCGCCGTTTTGGGCCGAAACGATATCAAAATAATTGTTCTACTTTGGTTCTTCATCATCATTATCTTTTATTCTTGAACTTTAACTCGCTCAAAGGTCTATCCGGGCTTACGATTAATTAATAATGGACATTCAACAACTACACACAAACGATGCAAGACGTGAATGCTTCTTGAATTAGGTTATTTAGTTAGAAAAATGATTACTGTTAAGAATAAGAAGTCTGGGTACAAATTCGATATCCATTCGAAGACTCTTACTTTCGCATTTATACTCAACACATTGATCATTGACTTTCTAACTAACCACTTGTTTAACCAAACAATTAACTAATACCACAACACTCTTTCCCGCCTTTCAATTAGTTAGCTCGTATCATTTATCTTCAACACTTCACACTTAGATTGCAAAGTTTGCAATCTTACTTCCCCTAAAACCTATAAAGTGATGTGAATTTTAAAATAGTGTATATAGGTGGTTAATATCATTTGTGTTTATTGATTTACAGATGCATGTTGGGCGTTTGCAACTATTTGTTGTGTTGAGACTCTTATAAAACAACGCACTAGTTTTTTACTAGAACTCTCTGAGCTGCAGTTGGTTGATTGAGTTAAAAGTACAAAATGCGGAAGAGGTAGCGTGGAAAAAGCATTTGAGTTCATAATCAACAATGGTGGCATTGCATCTAGAAGTTATTATCCCTTTACAGGGATATATGGTACTTGCAATAAAAACAAAGTATGTCTCATGTGTGATAATCTCATTTAATTTTAATTTACTATTAAAATTTTGTGGTTTGTATGTAATATAAAAAAGTTGCTTCTATCGATGACTATGCAATTGTACCAGAAAATGAATTGGCGCTGATGAGAGTCGTCGCTCATCAACCGGTATGTGTGGACGTTGATTCCACCCGCGAAGCATTTCAACGTTATCCAGGGGTACTTTTCCTATTTCTCCACTTGGTGTAATAGCATATTGATTTGTTAAATCCTAATTTTCAACGTATTTTGAGAAAAATCAACAGGATATATGATGCAGTCCGAAAGAGAAAGATAGATAATTGAACCTGTTGATTCAACGAGAATACCAGGAACAACTCTTCTTACTATCGTTGATTCACGAAAAATACCGATATTTAGGGTTTACACTAAAACACACTGTGATAGAGAGGAAAAAACAGATTTTTCATAAACTTCAATACCAATTCACCCATCTCTTACAAACATATAAAGAAAGGAAACCAAAGTCGAATGGGCCACAAAACATAATCAGCCCAAAAACTGGGCCAAATGTAAAGTCCAACAAACTGTAAAAATAAGACAAAAATGTAAATAACTCATAAAATAATCCGTTTTTGGGCATAACGATCATCTTTAATTGTTATACTTTGGTTCTTCATCATCATCATCATCTTTAATTCTTGAAGTTTAACCCGCTCAAAGGTCTATCCGGGCATAGGATTGATTAATAATGGACATTCAACAACTACAAACAAACGTTGCAAGACGTGAATGCTTCTTGAATTAGGTTATTTAGTTAGAAAAATGATTACTTTTAAGAATAAGAAGTCTGGGAAAAAATTCAACATCCATTCGAAGACTCTTACATTTGCTTTTATATTTAACACATTGATCGTTGACTTTCTAACTAACCACTTGTTTAACCGAACAATTAATTAATACCACAACACTTTTTCCTTCCTTTCAATTAGTTAGCTCGTATCATTTATCTTCAACACTTCGAACTTAGATTGCAAAGTTTGCAATTTTGCTTCCCTTGAAACCTATAACGTGATGTGAGTTTGAAAATAGTGTATATGGGTGGTTAATATCATTTGTGTTTATTGATTTACAGATGCAGGTTGGGCATTTGCAACTAATTGTTGTGGTTAGACTCTTATAAAAACAGCAATGGTTTTATACTAGAACTCTCTAAGCAACAGTTGGTTGATTGTGTTAGAAGTACAAAATGCGGAAGAGAAAGCGCGGAAAAAGCAATTGAGTTAATAATCAACAATGGTGACATTGCATCTACAAGTGATTATCCCTTTACAGGGATATATGGTTCTTACAATAAAAACCAGGTTTGTCTCATGTGTGATAATCTCTTTTAATTTTAATTTACTATTAAAATTTTGTTGTTTGTATGTAATAGAAAAAAGTTGCTTTTATCAATGACTATGCAATTATACCGGAAAATGAATTGGCGCTGATGAGAGCCGTTGCTCATCAACCGGTTTGTGTGGACGTTGATTCCACCCGCAAAGCGTTTCAACGTTATCCAGGGGTACTTTTTCTATTTCCCCACTTAGTGTAATAACATATTAATTTGTTAAATCCTAATTTTCAACATATTTTGAGAAAAACCAACATGGTATATCATACTGTCAAAACAGAAAGATAGATAATTGAACCTGTTAATTCAACAAGAATACAAAAAACAACTCTTCTAACTATCGTTGATTTACGAAGAATACCTATAATCAGGGTTTACACTAACACACATTATGATTGAGAGAAAAAAACAAATTTTTCATAAACTTAAATACCAACTCTCCCATCTCTTACAAACATATAAAGAAAGGAAACCAAAGTCGAATGGGCCACAAAACATAAATGGGCCAAAAACTGGGCCAAATGTAAAGTCCAACAATATGTAAAAATAAGACAAAAATGTAAATAACTCATAAAACAAGCCGTTTTTGGCCAAAACGATCATCTTTAATTGTTCTACTTTGGTACTTCATTACCATCATCTTTAATTCTTGAAGTTTAACCCGCTCAAAGGTCTATCCGGGTTATGATTGATTAATAATGGACATTCAACAAATACACACAAACGATGCAAGACATGAATGCTTCTTGAATTATGTTATTTAGTTAGAATAATGATTTCTGTTAAGAATAAGAAGTCTGGGTACAAATTCGACATTCATTCGAAGACTATTATTTTCTCTTTTTATACTCAACACATTGATCGTTGACTTTCTAACTAACCAGTTGTTTAACCAAACAATTAACTAATACCACAACACTGTTTCCCGCCTTTCAATTAGTTAGCTTGTATCATTTATCTTTAACACTTCAAACTTAGATTGCAAAGTTTGCAATCTTGCTTCACTTAAACCTATAAAGTGATGTGAGTTTGAAAATAGTGTATATAGGTGGTTAATATCATTTATTTTTATTGATTTACAGATGCATGTTGGGTGTTTGCAACTATTTGTTGTGTTGAGGCCCTTATAAAAAAACACTGGTTTTTTACAAGAACTCTTTGAGCAGCAGTTGGTTGATTCTGTAAAAAGTACAAAATTCGGAAGAGGAAGCGCGGAAAAAGCATTTGAGTTGATAATCCACAATGGTGGCATTGCATCTAGAGGTGATTATCTCTTTACAGAGATATATGGTACTTGCAATAAAAACTAGGTTTGTCTCATGTGTGATAATCTCATTTAATTTTAGTTTACTATTAAAATTTTGTTGTTTGTATGTAATAGAAAAAAGTTGCTTCTATAGATGACTATGCAATTGTACCAGATGAGAGCCGTCGCTCATCAACCGGTTTGTGTGGACGTTGATTTCACCCGCGAAGCATTTCAACGTTATCCAGGGGTACTTTTCCTATTTCCCCACTTAGTGTAATAGCATATTGATTTGTTAAATCCTAATTTTCAACGTATTTTGAGAAAAACCAACAGGGTATATGATGCAGTCGGAAACAGAAAGATAGATAATTGAACCTGTTGATTTCGACGAGAATACCAGGAACAACTCTTCTAACTATCGTTGATTCACGAAGAATACTGATAATCAGGGTTTACCCTAACACACACTGTGATCGTTGATTACTGTTAAGAATAAGAAGTCTGGGTACAAATTCGACATCCATTCAAAGACTCTTACTTTCGCTTTTATACTCAACTCATTGATCGTTGACTTTGTAACTAACCACTTGTTTAACGAAACAATTAACTAATACCACAACACTCTTTCCCGCCTTTCAATTAGTTAACTCGTATTATTTATCTTCAACACTTCAAACTTAGATTGCAAAGTTTGCAATCTTGCTTCCCTTAAAACTTATAAAGTGATGTGAGTTTGAAAATAGTGTATATAGATGGTTAATATCATTTATGTTGGTAAGACCCCGTTCCCGGGACGCTTACAGCTGGATCCTCATCGCTCATAAAACTTATAATTACGTTTAGCTTTCATAAACAACGCAACAGAATCATCAAAATAAACATTTCATTCATCATAAAAGCTTTTGCAAAACAATACATCGTTATCAATTTACAAAATACATGTTGCATTATATCACAAAAAGGATTATAAAATGGATGCCATCCAAAAGAGCTGAGTAGCCGCCCTGTCCCATCCTCAGCAACATTACCTGCCAACTGGAAAAACATAAAAGTCAGCGTTGCTAAGTGTTTATAATAAAACATACTTTTCTTTCATTAAAACCATTCTTTACTTTTGCATGTGATTATACATCATACGTACACATAGATAATATCATTATTATCTTCATCAATCATCCATTAACTTCCATCAATTCATAATTTCTTACTTTCATTCGTTTGTTCATCATTACATCTTTTATTTCTGTCACAATAATGAAATTTTACCCTTCCGTCCGTTGGTACTGGGCTGAAGCCTATCATAGACCTTCCATCACGGTGCATAACACCCATGGCCACAGTACCGAAGGTAAAAATTCAGGTGTACATTGTCATGCGCTATGCCCTTCCGTCAGTTGGTACTGGGCCGAAGCCTATCATAGACCTTCCATCACGGTGCATAGCATCCATGGCCACAGTACCGAAGGCAAGCAACAATGGTTCTATACAAATGGTCAATCACAAAGAAGGACCCCGATGTGCATCCTTCTGGGGTAGCTAAGCCACACACCATTGGGCTCACACCCTACAACGGGGCGTGTCCCGACATCCAAGGCTTGCAAAACTTTTGTTACATTCCATCGTTTATTAATGCATGCATTCATTCATCATGTTCCTCTTTCATTATCTTCCACTTTACGTTACATAATACTTTCATTTCATTTATTAACATTCCACGTAAAGCCAAGGGAAAATAATCATACATAGTAATAAGGAACATCAACATACACCGTCAACATCATCATCCAGGGCATCATCACACATACATAACATACATCATGAATAATCATACAACATTATACATCATCATCATCATGCCCAACATAACCTCTATGGTCTCAAAAGTCAACTTACATGAACTACCGGGAACCTTCCACGTCAAAACTTACATCTGCACTTTCCCCTAAAAGTTAGCATATAAACTATGTTCTTTCGGGCGTATGAGCCCTACTTAGGGGTATGGACACCCTCCAGTCGCATGGCCTCCCAGGCGATTGAACACTTAGGCGAATGGACATTAGGCGAATGGAACCTATGCGAATGGACCTATGCGGATGGACCTATGGGCGTATGGACACCTATACGTATGGACTCTCAGTTGCATAGCTTTCATACGTATGGGCTTCAGTCGCATGACTTCAGGCGCATGGGCTTCAGTCGCATACCCTTCGTGCGAATGAACCTTAGTCGCATGGCCTCCAGGCGCATGGACCTCACTCGCATAACCTTCGTGCGTATGAACCTCGGTCACATGGCCTCCAGGCGCATGGACCTCAATCGCATAACCTTCAATCGCATGCCTTACAGGCACATGAACTTCAGTCGCATGACTTTCATGCGTATAGACCTCAGTCGCATGACAATCATGCGCATGGACCTCAGTCGCATTCCATTCGGCCGTATGGCCTCCAATCGCATGCCATTCGGTCGCCTAGCCCTAGCTGATGCAGAATGCACTTCATCCAGAACGCAAACTGCCATTTTCGGCCTCCAAGCTCACCCAAACTCGTTCTAAGCTCAAATCAACCATCCTAAACCTTAGAAACACCTACCACAACATCATTCAAGCACACACAAGCCCGAAATCAAACCCCACTCGAATCACACACAAACACATACACATGGGTTCAACACATACACTTCAAAAACGGGTTTTACTATGTGTTACAGCCACAAATCAGTTGAAAACGTGTAAAAAAGGGGTCCTAGAACTCAAACAAACAACCCCATCGAATACAGCTTCGATCTAACCCGCTACACTTCAACTTTCATGCTCGAATCCACAAGAACCAAGCTTGAGACACTTTTCTCCCTCTCCTTTCCTCTTTGGTAGATTTTTGATGAGTGTGGGGGAGGGTGTGAGCTGCCCTCCTCCTTTTATACTCCCACTCATCAACCTTCTCCCGTTTTGGCAAGTTTTGTCGACTTTATTTCTTTTTCTTCTTTCGTCGGCTTCAAAGAAAATTTTCGGGTGTTACAATGTTTATTGATTTACATATGCATGTTGGGTGTTTGCAACTATTTGTTGTGTTGAGGCTCTTATAAAAAACGCACTGGTTTTTTACTACAACTCTTTGAGCAACAGTTGGTTGATTGCGTTAAAAGTACAAAATTCGGAAGAGGAAGTGCGGAAAAAGCATTTGAGTTCATAATCAACAATGGTGGCATTGCATCTAGAAGTGATTATCCCTTTACAGGGATATATGGTACTTGCAATAAAAACCAAGTTTGTCTCATGTGTGATAATCTCATTTAATTTTAGTTTACTATTAAAATTATGTTGTTTGTATGTAATAGAAAAAGGTTGCTTCTATAGATGACTATGCAACTGTACCAGAAAGTGAATTGGCGCTGATGAGAGCCGTCGCTCATCAACCGGTTTGTGTGGACGTTGATTCCACCCGCGAAGCATTTCAACGTTATCCAAGGGTACTTTTCGTATTTCCCGACATAGTGCAATAACATATTGATTTGTTAAATCCTAATTTTCAACGTATTTTGAGAAAAACCAACAGGGTATATGATGCAGTCGGAATCAGAAAGATAGATAATTGAACCTTTTGATTCAACGAGAATTCCCGGAACAACTCTTCTAACTATCGTTGCTTCACGAAGAATACCAATAATCAGGGTTTACACTAACACACATTGTGATAGAGAGAAAAAAATAGATTTTTCATAAACTTCAATAACAATTCACCCATCTCTTACAAACATATAAAGAAAGGAAACCAAAGTCGAATGGGCCACAAAACATAAACGGGCCAAAAACTGGGCCAAATGTGAAGTCCAACAAAATGTAAAAATAAGACAAAAATGCAAATAACTCATAAAATAAGCCGTTTTTGGGCTGAAACGATCATCTTAAATTGTTCTACTTTGGTTCTTCATCATCATTATCTTTAATTCTTGAAGTTTAACCCGCTCAAAGGTCTATCCGGGCTTACAATTGATTAATAATGGACATTCAACAACTACACACAAACGATGCAAGAAGTGAATGCTTCTTGAATTAGGTTATTTAGTTAGAAAAATGATTACTGTTAAGAATAAGAAGTCTCGGAACAAATTCGACATCCATTCAAAGACTCTTACTTTCGCATTTATACTCAACACATTGATCGTTGACTTTGTTACTAACCACTTGTCTAACCAAACAATAAACTAATACCACAACACTCTTTCCCGCCTTTCAATTAGGTAGCTCGTATCATTTATCTTCAACACTTCGAACTTAGATTGCAAAGTTTACAATCTTGCTTCCTTTAAAACCTCTAAAGTGATGTGAGTTTGAAAATAGTGTATATAGGTGGTTAATATCATTTGTGTTTATTGATTTACAGATGCATGTTGGGCGTTTGCAACTATTTGTTGTGTTGAGACTCTTATAAAAAAAGCACTGTTTTTTTACTAGAACTCTCTGAGCAGCAGTTGGTTGATTGCGTTAGAAGTACAAAATGCGGAAGAGGAAGCACAGAAAAAGAATTTGAGTTCATAATCAACAATGGTGGCATTGCATCTAGAAGTGATTATCCATTTACAAGGATATATGTACTTGCAATAAAAACAAGGTTTGCCTCGTGTGTGATTATCTCATTTAATTTTAATTTACTAGTAAAATTTTATTGTTTGTTTGTAACAGAAAAAAGTTGCTTCTATCGATGACTATGCAATTGTACCGGAAAAAGATGTGGCGCTGAGAGCCGTCGCTCATCAACCAGTTTGTGTGGACGTTGATTCCACCCGCGAAACATTTCAACGTTATCCAGGGGTACTTTTCCTATTTCCCCACCTACTGTAATAGCATATTGATTTGTTAAATCTTAATTTTCAACGTATTATAAGAAAAAACCAACAGGGTATATGATGCAGTCGGAAACAAAAATATAGATAATTGAACCTGTTGATTCAACGAGAATACAAGGAACAACTCTTCTAACTATCGTTGATTCACGAAGAATTCCGATATTCAGGGTTTACACAAACACACACTGTGATAGATAGAAAAAAATAGATATTTTATAAACTTCAATAACAATTCACACATCTCTTACAAACATATAAAGAAAGGAAACCAAAGTCGAATGGTCCACAAAACATAAACGGGCCAAAAACTAGGCCAAATGTAAAGTCCAACAAAATGTAAAAATAAGACAAAAATGTAAATAACTCATAACATAAGCCGTTTTTGGGCCGAAACGATCATCTTTAATTTTTCTACTTTGGTTCTTAATCATCATCATCTTTAATTCTTGAAGTTTAACCCGCTCAAAAGTCTATCCAGACTTACGATTGATTAATAATGGACATTCAACAACTACACACAAACGATGCAAGACGTGAATGCTTCTTGAATTAGGTTATTTAGTTAGAAAAATGATTACTGTTAAGAATAAGAAGTCTGGGTACAAATTCGACATCCATTCGAAGACTCTTACTTTCGCTTTTATACTCAACACATTGATCGTTGACTTTATAACTAACCACTTGTTTAACCAAACAATTAACTTATACCACAACACTCTTTCCCGCCTTTCAATTAGTTAGCTCGTATCATTTATCTTCAACACTTCGAACTTAGATTGCAAAGTTTGCAATCTTGCTTCCCTTAAAACCTATAAAGTGATGTGAGTTTGAAAATAGTGTATATAGGTGGTTAATATCATTTGTGTTTATTGATTTACATATGCATGTTGGGCGTTTGCAACTATTTGTTGTGTTGAGGCTCTTATAAAAAAAGCACTGGTTTTTTACTAAAACTCTCTGAGCAGCAGTTGGTTCATTGCGTTAGAAGTACAAAATGCGGAAGAGGAAGCGCGGAAAAAGCATTTGAGTTCAAAATCAACAATGGTAGCATTACATCTAAAAGTGATTATCCCTTTACAGGGATATATGGTACTTGCAATAAAAACCAGGTTTGTCTCATGTGTGATAATTTTATTTAATTTTAATTTACTATTAAAATTTTGTTGTTTGTATGTAATAGAAAAAAGTAGCTTCTATCGATGACTATGCAATTGTATCGGAAAGTGAATTGGCACTGATGAGAGCCGTCGCTCATCAACCGGTTTGTGTGGACGTTGATTCCACCCGCGAAGCATTTCAACGTTATCCAGGGGTACTTTTCCTATTTCCCCACTTAGTATAATAGCATATTGATTTGTTAAATCCTAATTTTCAACGTATTTTGAGAAAAACCAACAGGGTATATAATGCAGTCGGAATAAGAAAGATAGATAATTGAACCTATTGATGTAGGGGTTTTAACATGTTTATCAAAGCTCATATAATCTTGTTTATATGAAAAACGCAGCGGAATATATATGTTTTAAAACATGTTGATATGATGATTATTAAACCATTTTAATAAGGAACCCCAATCCATGGATCATTATACAAATGCATACAAAAGATTAACATGAAATGAAGAAACTACAACCTTTGTAGCTGCTGGATTTCGAGATTAGAGAGGGAAAAGTGGATGAAAACTTGGCTGAAACTTCAAAATCGAAGCCCTCAAGTGGTGATACCCCAAGCTTGTACAAACACCTTTGATGCTAGGATTCTTGACACCAAATTTCAGCACCCAAAACCACTTTTGATTGCTGAAATTTTCTGCTCTTTTCCTTTCAAAACCGTGAGAGAGAGAGGGGTGGAGAGTTCAAAAGCCTTTTGCATGTGAGAGTGAATGATGGTTTGTTGGAGTGTGCTAGTTTCTTTAAAACACCACTTTTCAAGACAACAAAAGGAACTCCAAAGGGCCCCTTTTTGGGCGGCCAAAATGAGACCAAAAAGAAGTCTATTTCTTTTAAACTTTTAAACATAAACTAACACACTTTAACCCTTTGTTTATAAAGTTGAAAACTAATTTTTAAACTTTATAAATTAAACATTCTTTTATTTGTTATCATTTAGTAAAACTAAATAATGAAAAACAAATAATATCTCATGAACAATTATCCACATAATAATGTTCATTTACAAAAGCAATATTTAGAAAATCCAATTTTCTAAATTGGTGTCACTACTTATTTGTATGATCTTATCAACAAATAAATTGTCTTTCGGTGTTTGTTTGGCTTGTTATTGGGTATGACCCGTCTTGGATCATATCACACTAGCCACATCAATTTAATATATATCTTGGGCAGATCATTTCCTTCAATCTCCCACTTGCACAAGATTTATAGAAGATTGATGCAAGCAGCAAATAACGCCTAGCAACGGTTTGCTACCCCTAATGTATATGACTAAGTGCCATTCAATA
This sequence comes from Flaveria ramosissima, assembly GCA_025215565.1. Classification (NCBI taxonomy): domain Eukaryota; kingdom Viridiplantae; phylum Streptophyta; class Magnoliopsida; order Asterales; family Asteraceae; genus Flaveria; species Flaveria ramosissima. Next base: position 8,566,980 of record CM046045.1, read on the forward strand.
ACATCATCCTTTTCAAGTACCTTACTTGAATATGTTTTAGGTGAATTAATCATTTATCCTTTTGTTGCAGATGTCATGTTAAATCCAAGAGACACAGAATAGTCATTCTCCGAAGATTTAACTTTAACAGGCCTTAGACATCTAACTCTCAACGAATAAGAGGAACAAATTCCATCTTGACTACATACGTCTCTCACAATCACCTCATGTCATACCTGAACTCAGCCTTATGTACTGCCCTTTTCAGAACAGTAAAGGACTAAGTCAAAGTACAATACTTGGTGAATATCAAGACCCAATATGTATCTCAGGTCTGAGGATACAATGATATTCGCCTTTACTCAAAATTTCTTATGACTAATCAGAAAGATTCCATGCAGAAATAATTGAGAGCGGGTCAGTCCAATATCTATATCCCATAGATATCAATGAACCTTGGTAGCAACCTCTTGATTTATATTCATACCTTATGAATATCAACCAATCCAAGTTCATTATAGTCTTACATTCATAGTTGTTCCCACAAGTATGATCGACTACGGACGTTGAGAATAATTTATTTATTCACGGATTTAAACATGCTAAATAGAAGAACAAATGAAATTATAACCATATAATTAATTCAAATAACATTAGTTCCAATATCCAAATACAAAATACAACATCAAACCCAGTCACTTGAATATCTAAGTCCCATGGCACAAACATGACCTTCATGCTTTGCCTTTTCAAGGAGTTTTGTGAGTGGATCCGCAACGTTTTTATCAGTGTGGACTTTGCGAATACATATCTTTCCTTTTTCAACTTCATCCCTTATGTAGTTGAATCTCCGTTCAATGTGCCGAGTCTTTTGATGAGCACGAGGTTCCTTGATTTGAGCAATCGCACCCTCGTTGTCACAAAAGATCTCTAGGGGATCCTGAATGGAAGGGACTACCCCTAGATCGGCTATGAATTTCTTTAGCCATGCAGCTTCCTGTGCTGCCATTGAAGCGGCGACGTATTCTGACTCTGTAGTGGACAACGCTACGACTTCTTGCTTTGAGCTTTTCCGAGAAACAGCTCCCCCATTCAGAATAAAGATGTACCCCGATTGAGATCGTGAATCATCTCGATCGGTTTGGAAACTCGCGTCCGTGTATCCTTTTACAACGAGTTCCTCTTCACCAGACCCGTAGATCAAGAACATGTCCTTAGTCCTCCTTAGGTACTTCAGAATGTTCTTGACAGCCATCCAATGACTATCACCAGGATTTTGCTGGTATCTACTTGTCATGCTTAAAGCGCATGACACGTCTGGTCTAGTGCATATCATTGCATACATGATGGATCCTATAGCAGATGCATATGGGATTGCCTTCATTCTATTTTGCTCCTCCTTGGAGCTTGGACATTGAGTTGTACTCAATATTGTCCCTCTTTGAATAGGTACAGTACCTTTCTTAGAGTTTTCCATCTTGAACCTTTTCAAGATTTTGTCAATGTATGCACTTTGATTCAAACCAATTAGCCGTCTTGATCTATCCCTATAGATCTTTATTCCCAGAATATAGGCGGCTTCACCAAGATCCTTGATGGAAAAACAACTTCCAAGCCAGGTTTTTACACCTTCCATGGTTGGAATGTCGTTTCCAAACAGTAGTATGTCATCAACATACAATACAAGGAAGGTTATTGTGCTCCCACTAGCCTTCTTATACACGCAAGCCTCATCAGCGTTTTTGATGAAGCCAAATTTCTTTACTTCATCATCAAAACGGTGATTCCAACTTCTTGATGCTTGTTTCAATCCATAGATTGATTTCATTAACTTGCATACTTTATTAGGATATTTTGGATCGACAAAACCTTCAGGCTGAACCATATAGACATCTTCCTCAAGATATCCATTTAGGAAAGCGGTTTTGACATCCATTTGCCAAATCTCATAATCATAATGAGCTGTTATGGCAAACAATATCCTTATAGACTTAAGCATTGCAACAGGTGAGAAGGTTTCATCATAATCAACCCCTTGAGTTTGAGTGAAACCCTTTGCTACAAGTCTAGCTTTGTAAGTATCCAAGTTTCCATGCATATCGGTTTTCTTCTTGAAAACCCACTTACTTCCAACTACTTTGGAATTAAGAGGTGGCTCAACAAGTTCCCAAACTTGATTGTCATACATGGATTGCATCTCAACGTTCATGGCCTCAAGCCATTTGTCACAATCCAAATTGGACACTGCATCATGATATGTGGCTGGTTCATCTGAATCCACCACATAGCATCCATCCATGAAAAATCCGTATCTTTCAGGTGGATTACTAGTTCTACCACTTCTGCGAACGTTTTGTGTGTATTGATCAACCGCTTGATCATCCTCAACATCCTCACGTTGAGTGCTAGTTTCAACCAAACGTGCATCGGGCTGTGTTTCTTGATCCTCCTCAAGATCCACTGTTCTACTGCTAGTTCCTTCCATAAGGAACTTTGTTTCTAAGAACTCACCCTTTCTGGCAACAAACACCTTTTGTTCCAGTGGATCATAGAAATAATATCCCATAGAATCTCTAGGATATCCAACAAAGATACACTTGGTGGATCGGACATCTAATTTGTTTGGGGTGGGAGTCTTAACATAAGCCTCACAACCCCAGACCCTTAAGTACGATAGGGATGGAACTCTTCCATGCCATATCTCAAAAGGTGTCTTTTCCACCTTTTTGGTTGGGGCCATATTCAGAATACGGGCCGCGGAGAGTAAAGCGAAACCCCAAAATGATAGAGGTAATGTGCTTCTAGCCATCATAGATCGAACCATATCCAATAAGGTTCGATTCCTCCTCTCAGACACACCATTATGTTGTGGTGTTCCAGGTGGAGTGAGTTGTGAGACAATCCCACAACTCCTAAGATGATCTTGAAAAACATCACTTAGGTATTCGCCACCTCTATCGGTGCGGAGAATTTTAATTGACCTGTTGAGTTGATTTTCTACTTCATTCTTGAAGATTTTGAACATTTCAAAAGCTTCATCTTTGTGCCTTAATAAGTACACATACCCATAGCGACTATAATCGTCGGTAAAGGTAATGAAGTATCTTTCACCATTCCTAGTCATTGTCTTAAAAGGACCACATACATCCGAATGTATGATACCTAATAAATCTTTTGCCCTTTCGTTAGTTCCACTAAAGGGTGCCTTAGTCATTTTACCTTGTAAACAAGATTCACATACATCAAATGAATCATATTCATTTGTTTTTAAAAGACCATTCTTTTGAAGTGTTTGTGTACGTTTCTTGTTTATATGACCAAGACGGCAATGCCAAAGGTAGGTATCACTCAAATCTAATTTGAGTCTTTTGGTGGTTGCTTGGTATATTGAGCTATCATATGTTATGTTTTCATGAACCAATTCATAAATACCATTACAAGGTATAGCCTTAAAATAAAATACATGATTTAAAGAAACATGAATATCATTGTCAACAAACTTGAAATCATAATCATATTGTCTTAAACGGGAAACAGAAATTATGTTCCTAGTCAAACTAGGAGCATATAATACATTATATAAAATGACTTCCAAACCACTTGGAAGCTTCAAAATGTAGTCTCCTTGGGCTTCAACGTGAACCTTTGCACCATTGCCCATGAATAGACTTATTTCCCCTTTTGCATAACGCTCATTTCTTTTGAACCCCTGCAATAAATTGCAAATGTGAGTTCCACATCCGGTATCTAATACCCATGTGTTAGAAGAAATAACATTTAGCTCAACATGTATCATGTAAATTATACCTGAGGTTTGCCCGGCATCCCTCTTTTCTCTCAACTCTTTGAGATAGACTGGACAATTTCTCATCCAATGCCCTATCTCACCACATTTGAAGCATGGGTCGTTTACAGCAACCTTTTGCTTCTTCTCCTTGGGCTTCGGAGGTTCCGCCCTAACAACCATCTTCCCCTTTCCTCCAACGTGCCCCTTTCCTTTGGCAACATTTGCCTTAGGAGGGGGTAGAGACCTCTTCCTTCTCCCACCTTCATTAATGGTGAGAACGGGTAAAACCCTTTTACCCATTCCCGCCTCAGCTGATTTGAGCATCGAATGAAGTTCATTTATGCTCTTGTCCCATCCGTTCATGTTGTAATTCATGACGAATGCCTCAAACCTTTTAGTTAGGCCATTAAGGATCAAATCCGTGGCCAACTCCTTTGAGACAGGACAATTTAGCCTTTGAAGGCGGTCGATGTGGCTTTTCATCTTAAGAACATAAGATGAAAACTGATTGGGATTCCTCCATCCGACATGCATGAAGCGCTCGAACCGTTTCGAAGCGCTCCACTCTAGCTTGTTGCTGGAACGTTTCCCGCAACTGAGTGATCATGTCATAGGCTCCATGGAGCTCATACTCCTTTTGGAGTTCGGGTGTCATACTTGCTAACATTAAGCAAGAGACTTGGATGGAGTCTTCCGTATATCTAACCCAATCATTATAGGCCTCCACATCCTCCTCGTTAGGTTCATCGGGGATGGGATCATCAAGAATGTAGGCCCGTTTTTCTTGCTTGAGAACAATTCTCAAGTTGCGGTACCAATCCATGAAGTTGTTAGGTGTTAGACGATCCCTTTGAAGGATCGCCCTAAGAGATTGGTTGTTTGGGTTTGGTACATCGTTATTAGCGTTGGTGTGGTCGGCCATCTACAAGATTTTACAAAGTTCCATTTTAGTAATCGTTGATATAATTATATATTTCATTTATTAATACCCTTTACGTCTCATAGACTATTAATAAAAAAAATTTTAGAATCCAACGTTATATTTAAATATTGGTTAGGTGACCTTTATCCCATTATTTAAATAAACAAGGTAGTCATAAATGACAATTGCAACCCATTGCAACTTCTAATGGTATGGGATCGTTTGAACATCTTATGTTTATAACGGCATGTTTACCCCATCAACACCTTTTATAAAACACATTTTAGGTGATCCATTCAATATATTTTATAAATCAAGTCGTCCTACTTACACACACGTGTGAGTTTACCACATAAGTGGTTAGGTGACCTTTATCCCACAAACATGGCATTATCACCTCAAGTTACAAGTTCCCTCAACAGTGGTTAGGTTACCTTTATCCTCACTAAGAAGTTTTGCAGTAACCTAATTGTTCTGTAAAAGGATGGTGTTTTATACTTGTTTTTTCAAAAGGGATTAAAATTTCATAATTCTTGGTTTAGAAAAGTCCATGTACTATATGATTGTATGTATTCAACCATATGGTACCCATTTGGTTCTTTTAATAAACCCATTTTTTTTGGCAAACCATTAACTCCTTTTATAGACCATTCTATTTTGCTTAATGATTTGAGAACCAATTTCATGTAATGCTTGTTCTAGTGATGGTTTGTTAATGATCCAATATCCAAAACAAAACAACATCATAAGCATTCAACCAACATAACCAAACAATCATATATGCATAACAAAGCATACTAAATTGAGCACACTTGTTTAGCCAAACAAGTGTGTCAAAAGGTCTTGTCCTAAGGGTTAAGAACATGACACATGGTTGACAAAAGGAACTCCCACTTGAATCCACATCTTCAAGCATCCTCTTTGTCCATCTTTTTCTTCAAGTCTTGATCTTGAGCATCCTTACAAAATAGTATCCTAATACATTTTTCTAGTAAGATAAACTCCTAATCTATTTATTACAAACCATATGAATGAATAGATTACAAAACAAGACTTGAAACAAAATTAAAATATACATGCCCAAATGAATATAACATGACAACCAATCATTCAATCCAATGGTCTAGGCTTTGTTATGCATAATCAACAACAACATGATCAAACAACACAAGAAGATCGATTTTGGCAGCCCCTTTTAGCCCATGTTTTTGGCCAACATAAACCAAGAACAGTGGGTTAAGAACATATAAATAAACATCTAATAATCTAGAGTTTTAAAGATCCTTATATGCATAAAGAAGCATCTTTAAAACACCAAAGGGGTCAAAATCCAGCCCCTAACTCACGGATTTTTTTGGTGTCAAGCACCACAAACCGTGAACTAGGGAGGAAATAAATGTATGCATATGTATAAAGTGGCTCTTGATGCCATTGTAGGGGTTTTAACATGTTTATCAAAGCTCATATAATCTTGTTTATATGAAAAACGCAGCGGAATATATATGTTTTAAAACATGTTGATATGATGATTATTAAACCATTTTAATAAGAACCCCAATCCATGGATCATTATACAAATGCATACAAAAGATAAACATGAAATGAAGAAACTAAAACCTTTGTAGCTAGCTGCTGGATTTCGAGATTAGAGAGGGAAAAGTGGATGAAAACTTGGCTGAAACTTCAAAATCGAAGCCCTCAAGTGGTGATACCCCAAGCTTGTACAAACACCTTTGATGCTAGGATTCTTGACACCAAATTTCAGCACCCAAAACCACTTTTGATTGCTGAAAATTCTGCTCTTTTTTCTTTCAAAACCGTGAGAGAGAGAGAGGGTGGAGAGTTCAAAAGCCTTTTGCATGTGAGAGTGAATGATGGTTTGTTGGAGTGTGTTAGTTTCTTTAAACACCACTTTTCAAGACAACAAAGGAACTCCAAAGGCCCCCTTTTGGCGGCCAAATGAGACCAAAAAGAAGTCTATTTCTTTTAAAATTTTAAACATAAACTAACACACTTTAACCCTTTGTTTATAAAGTTGAAAACTAATTTTAACTTTATAAATAAACATTCTTATTCTTTATTTGTTATCATTTATAAAACTAAATAATGAAAAACAAATAATATCTCATGAACAATTATCCACATAATAATGTTCATTTACAAAAGCAATATTTAGAAAATCCAATTTTCTAAATTGGTGTCACTACTTATTTGTATGATCTTATCAACAAATAAATTGTCTTTCGGTGTTTGTTTGGCTTGTTATTGGGTATGACCCGTCTTGGATCATATCACACTAGCCACATCAATTTAATATATATCTTGGGCAGATCATTTCCTTCAATCTCCCACTTGCACAAGATTATAGAAGATTGATGCAAGCAGCAAATAACGCCTAGCAACGGTTTGCTACCCCTAATGTATATGACTAAGTGCCATTCAATAACATCATCCTTTTCAAGTACCTTACTTGAATATGTTTTAGGTGAATTAATCATTTATCCTTTTGTTGCAGATGTCATGTTAAATCCAAGAGACACAGAATAGTCATTCTCCGATGATTTAACTTTAACAGGCCTTAGACATCTAACTCTCAACGAATAAGAGGAACAAATTCCATCTTGACTACATACGTCTCTCACAATCACCTCATGTCATACCTGAACTCAGCCTTATGTACTGCCCTTTCAGAACAGTAAAGGACTAAGTCAAAGTACAATACTTGGTGAATATCAAGACCCAATATGTATCTCAGGTCTGAGGATACAATGATATTCGCCTTTACTCAAATTTCTTATGACTAATCAGAAAGATTCCATGCAGAAATATTGAGAGCGGGTCAGTCCAATATCTATATCCCATAGATATCAATGAACCTTGGTAGCAACCTCTTGCTTTATATTCATACCTTATGAATATCAACCAATCCAAGTTCATTATAGTCTTACATTCATAGTTGTTCCCACAAGTATGATCGACTACGGACGTTGAGAATAATTTATTTATTCACGGATTTAAACATGCTAAATAGAAGAACAAATGAAATTATAACCATATAATTAAGTCAAATAACATTAGTTCCAATATCCAAATACAAAATACAACATCAAACCCAGTCACTTGAATATCTAAGTCCCATGGCACAAACATGACCTTCATGCTTTGCCTTTCAAGGAGTTTTGTGAGTGGATCCGCAACGTTTTTATCAGTGTGGACTTTGCGAATACATATCTTTCCTTTTTCAACTTCATCCCTTATGTAGTTGAATCTCCGTTCAATGTGCCGAGTCTTTTGATGAGCACGAGGTTCCTTGATTTGAGCAATCGCACCCTCGTTGTCACAAAAGATCTCTAGGGGATCCTGAATGGAAGGGACTACCCCTAGATCGGCTATGAATTTCTTCAGCCATGCAGCTTCCTGTGCTGCCATTGAAGCGGCGACGTATTCTGACTCTGTAGTGGACAACGCTACGACTTCTTGCTTTGAGCTTTTCCAAGAAACAGCTCCCCCATTCAGAATAAAGATGTACCCCGATTGAGATCGTGAATCATCTCGATCGGTTTGGAAACTCGCGTCCGTGTATCCTTTTACAACGAGTTCCTCTTCACCAGACCCGTAGATCAAGAACATGTCCTTAGTCCTCCTTAGGTACTTCAGAATGTTCTTGACAGCCATCCAATGACTATCACCAGGATTTTGCTGGTATCTACTTGTCATGCTTAAAGCGCATGACACGTCTGGTCTAGTGCATATCATTGCATACATGATGGATCCTATAGCAGATGCATATGGGATTGCCTTCATTCTATTTTGCTCCTCCTTGGAGCTTGGACATTGAGTTGTACTCAATTGTCCCTCTTTGAATAGGTACAGTACCTTTCTTAGAGTTTTCCATCTTGAACCTTTTCAAGATTTTGTCAATGTATGCACTTTGATTCAAACCAATTAGCCGTCTTGATCTATCCCTATAGATCTTTATTCCCAGAATATAGGCGGCTTCACCAAGATCCTTGATGGAAAAACAACTTCCAAGCCAGGTTTTTACACCTTCCATGGTTGGAATGTCGTTTCCAAACAGTAGTATGTCATCAACATACAATACAAGGAAGGTTATTGTGCTCCCACTAGCCTTCTTATACACGCAAGCCTCATCAGCGTTTTTGATGAAGCCAAATTTCTTTACTTCATCATCAAAACGGTGATTCCAACTTCTTGATGCTTGTTTCAATCCATAGATTGATTTCATTAACTTGCATACTTTATTAGGATATTTTGGATCGACAAAACCTTCAGGCTGAACCATATAGACATCTTCCTCAAGATATCCATTTAGGAAAGCGGTTTTGACATCCATTTGCCAAATCTCATAATCATAATGAGCTGCTATGGCAAACAATATCCTTATAGACTTAAGCATTGCAACAGGTGAGAAGGTTTCATCATAATCAACCCCTTGAGTTTGAGTGAAACCCTTTGCTACAAGTCTAGCTTTGTAAGTATCCAAGTTTCCATGCATATCGGTTTTCTTCTTGAAAACCCACTTACTTCCAACTACTTTGGAATTAAGAGGTGGCTCAACAAGTTCCCAAACTTGATTGTCATACATGGATTGCATCTCAACGTTCATGGCCTCAAGCCATTTGTCACAATCCAAATTGGACACTGCATCATGATATGTGGCTGGTTCATCTGAATCCACCACATAGCATCCATCCATGAAAAATCCGTATCTTTCAGGTGGATTACTAGTTCTACCACTTCTGCGAACGTTTTGTGTGTATTGATCAACCGCTTGATCATCCTCAACATCCTCACGTTGAGTGCTAGTTTCAACCAAACGTGCATCGGGCTGTGTTTCTTGATCCTCCTCAAGATCCACTGTTCTACTGCTAGTTCCTTCCATAAGGAACTTTGTTTCTAAGAACTCACCCTTTCTGGCAACAAACCTTTTGTTCCAGTGGATCATAGAAATAATATCCCATAGAATCTCTAGGATATCCAACAAAGATACACTTGGTGGATCGGACATCTAATTTGTTTGGGGTGGGAGTCTTAACATAAGCCTCACAACCCCAGACCCTTAAGTACGATAGGGATGGAACTCTTCCATGCCATATCTCAAAAGGTGTCTTTTCCACCTTTTTGGTTGGGGCCATATTCAGAATACGGGCCGCGGAGAGTAAAGCGAACCCCAAAATGATAGAGGTAATGTGCTTCTAGCCATCATAGATCGAACCATATCCAATAAGGTTCGATTCCTCCTCTCAGACACACCATTATGTTGTGGTGTTCCAGGTGGAGTGAGTTGTGAGACAATCCCACAACTCCTAAGATGATCTTGAAAAACATCACTTAGGTATTCGCCACCTCTATCGGTGCGGAGAATTTTAATTGACCTGTTGAGTTGATTTTCTACTTCATTCTTGAAGATTTTGAACATTTCAAAAGCTTCATCTTTGTGCCTTAATAAGTACACATACCCATAGCGACTATAATCGTCGGTAAAGGTAATGAAGTATCTTTCACCATTCCTAGTCATTGGCTTAAAAGGACCACATACATCCGAATGTATGATACCTAATAAATCTTTTGCCCTTTCGTTAGTTCCACTAAAGGGTGCCTTAGTCATTTTACCTTGTAAACAAGATTCACATACATCAAATGAATCATATTCATTTGTTTTTAAAAGACCATTCTTTTGAAGTGTTTGTATACGTTTCTTGTTTATATGACCAAGACGGCAATGCCAAAGGTAGGTATCACTCAAATCTAATTTGAGTCTTTTGGTGGTTGCTTGGTATATTGAGCTATCATATGTTATGTTTTCATGAACCAATTCATAAATACCATTACAAGGTATAGCCTTAAAATAAAATACATGATTTAAAGAAACATGAATATCATTGTCAACAAACTTGAAATCATAATCATATTGTCTTAAACGGGAAACAGAAATTATGTTCCTAGTCAAACTAGGAGCATATAATACATTATATAAAATGACTTCCAAACCACTTGGAAGCTTCAAAATGTAGTCTCCTTGGGCTTCAACGTGAACCTTTGCACCATTGCCCATGAATAGACTTATTTCCCCTTTTGCATAACGCTCATTTCTTTTGAACCCCTGCAATAAATTGCAAATGTGAGTTCCACATCCGGTATCTAATACCCATGTGTTAGAAGAAATAACATTTAGCTCAACATGTATCATGTAAATTATACCTGAGGTTTGCCCGGCATCCCTCTTTTCTCTCAACTCTTTGAGATAGACAGGACAATTTCTCATCCAATGCCCTATCTCACCACATTTGAAGCATGGGTCGTTTACAGCAACCTTTTGCTTCTTCTCCTTGGGCTTCGGAGGTTCCGCCCTAACAACCATCTTCCCCTTTCCTCCAACGTGCCCCTTTCCTTTGGCAACATTTGCCTTAGGAGGGGGTAGAGACCTCTTCCTTCTCCCACCTTCATTAATGGTGAGAACGGGTAAAACCCTTTTACCCATTCCCGCCTCAGCTGATTTGAGCATCGAATGAAGTTCATTTATGCTCTTGTCCCATCCGTTCATGTTGTAATTCATGACGAATGCCTCAAACCTTTTAGTTAGGCCATTAAGGATCAAATCCGTGGCCAACTCCTTTGAGACAGGACAATTTAGCCTTTGAAGGCGGTCGATGTGGCTTTTCATCTTAAGAACATAAGATGAAACTGATTGGGATTCCTCCATCCGACATGCATGAAGCGCTCGAACCGTTTCGAAGCGTTCCACTCTAGCTTGTTGCTGGAACGTTTCCCGCAACTGAGTGATCATGTCATAGGCTCCATGGAGCTCATACTCCTTTGGAGTTCGGGTGTCATACTTGCTAACATTAAGCAAGAGACTTGGATGGAGTCTTCCGTATATCTAACCCAATCATTATAGGCCTCCACATCCTCCTCGTTAGGTTCATCGGGGATGGGATCATCAAGAATGTAGGCCCGCTTTTCTTGCTTGAGAACAATTCTCAAGTTGCGGTACCAATCCATGAAGTTGTTAGGTGTTAGACGATCCCTTTGAAGGATCGCCCTAAGAGATTGGTTGTTTGGGTTTGGTACATCGTTATTAGCGTTGGTGTGGTCGGCCATCTACAAGATTTTACAAAGTTCCATTTTAGTAATCGTTGATATAATTATATATTTCATTTATTAATACCCTTTACGTCTCATAGACTATTAATAAAAAAAAATATTTTAGAATCCAACGTTATATTTAAATATTGGTTAGGTGACCTTTATCCCATTATTTAAATAAACAAGGTAGTCATAAATGACAATTGCAACCCATTGCAACTTCTAATGGTATGGGATCGTTTGAACATCTTATGTTTATAACGGCATGTTTACCCCATCAACACCTTTTATAAAACACATTTTAGGTGATCCATTCAATATATTTTATAAATCAAGTCGTCCTACTTACATACACGTGTGAGTTTACCACATAAGTGGTTAGGTGACCTTTATCCCACAAACATGGCATTATCACCTCAAGTTACAAGTTCCCTCAAAGTGGTTAGGTGACCTTTATCCCACTAAGAGTTTGCAAGTAACCTAAGTGTTATGTTAAAGGATGGTGTTTAACTTGTTTTTCAAAAGGGATTTAAAATTTCATAAATCTTGTTTTAGAAAAGTCCATGTACTATATGATTGTATGCATTCAACCATATGGTACCCATTTGGTTCTTTTAAATAAAACCCATTTTATTTTGCAAACCATTAACTCCTTTTATAGACCCATTCTATTTTGCTTAATGATTTGAGAACCAATTTCATGTAATAGCTTGTTCTAGTGATGGTTTGTTAATGACATCCAAATATCCAAAACAAAACAACATCATAAGCATTCAACCAAGCATAACCAAACAATTCATATATGCATAACAAAGCATACTAAATTGAGCACACTTGTTTAGCCAAAACAAGTGTGTCAAAAGGTCTTGTCCTAAGGGTTAAAAACATGACATATGGTTGACAAAAGGAACTCCCACTTGAATCCACATCTTCAAGCATCCTCTTTGTCCATCTTTTCTTCAAGTCTTGATCTTGAGCATCCTTACAAAATATGTATCCTAATACATTTTTTCTAGTAAAGATAAACTCCTAATCTATTTATTACAAACCATATGAATGAATAGATTACAAAACAAGACTTGAAACAAAATTAAAATATTACATGCCCAAATGAATATAACATGACAACCAATCATTCAATCCAAATGGTCTAGGCTTTGTTATGCATAATCAACAACAACATGATCAAACAAACACAAGAAGATCGATTTTGGCAGCCCCTTTTAGCCCATGTTTTTGGCCAACATAAACCAAGAACAAGTGGGTTAAGAACATATAAATAAACATCTAATAATCTAGAGTTTTAAAGATCCTTATATGCATAAAGAAGCATCTTTAAAACACCAAAGGGGTCAAAATCCAGCCCCTAACTCACGGATTTTTTGGTGTCAAGCACCACAAAACCGTGAACTAGGGAGGAAATAAATGTATGCATATGTATAAGTGGCTCTTGATGCCATTGTAGGGGTTTTAACATGTTTATCAAAGCTCATATAATCTTGTTTATATGAAAAACGCAGCGGAATATATATGTTTTAAAACATGTTGATATGATGATTATTAAACCATTTTAATAAGGAACCCCAATCCATGGATCATTATACAAATGCATACAAAAGATTAACATGAAATGAAGAAACTACAACCTTTGTAGCTGCTGGATTTCGAGATTAGAGAGGGAAAAGTGGATGAAAACTTGGCTGAAACTTCAAAATCGAAGCCCTCAAGTGGTGATACCCCAAGCTTGTACAAACACCTTTGATGCTAGGATTCTTGACACCAAATTTCAGCACCCAAAACCACTTTTGATTGCTGAAATTTTCTGCTCTTTTCCTTTCAAAACCGTGAGAGAGAGAGAGGGGTGGAGAGTTCAAAAGCCTTTTGCATGTGAGAGTGAATGATGGTTTGTTGGAGTGTGCTAGTTTCTTTTAAACACCACTTTTCAAGACAACAAAAGGAACTCCAAAGGGCCCCTTTTTGGGCGGCCAAAATGAGACCAAAAAAGTCTATTTCTTTTAAACTTTTAAACATAAACTAACACACTTTAACCCTTTGTTTATAAAGTTGAAAACTAATTTTTAAACTTTATAAATTAAACATTCTTTTATTTGTTATCATTTAGTAAAACTAAATAATGAAAAACAAATAATATCTCATGAACAATTATCCACATAATAATGTTCATTTACAAAAGCAATATTTAGAAAATCCAATTTTCTAAATTGGTGTCACTACTTATTTGTATGATCTTATCAACAAATAAATTGTCTTTCGGTGTTTGTTTGGCTTGTTATTGGGTATGACCCGTCTTGGATCATATCACACTAGCCACATCAATTTAATATATATCTTGGGCAGATCATTTCCTTCAATTGATTCAACGAGAATACCCGAAACAACTCTTCTAACTATCGCTGCTTCACGAAGAATACCAATAATCAAGGTTTACACTAATACACATTGTGATAGAGAGAAAAAAATAGATTTTTCATAAACTTCAATAACAATTCACCCTTCTCTTACAAACATATAAAGAAAGGAAACTAAAGTCGAATGGGCCACAAAACATAAACGGGTCAAAAACTGGGCCAAATGTAAAATCCAACAAAATGTAAAAACAAGACAAAAATGTAAATAACTCATAAAATAAGTCGTTTTAGGCTGAAACGATCATCTTAAACTGTTCTACTTTGGTTCTTCATCATCATTATCTTTAATTCTTGAAGTTTAACCCGCTCAAAGGTCTATCCAGGCTTACGATTGATTAATAATGGGCATTCAACAACTACACACAACCGATGCAAGACGTGAATGCTTCTTGAATAAGGTTATTTAGTTAGAAAAATTATTACTATTAAGAATAAGAAGTCTGGGTACAAATTCGACATCCATTCGAAGACTCTTACTTTTGCTTTTATACTCAACACATTGGTCATTGACTTTCTAACTAACCACTTGTCTAACCAAACAATAAACTAATACCACAACACTCTTTCCTGCCTTTCAATTAGGTACCTCGTATCATTTATCTTCAACAATTCAAACTTAGATTTCAAAGTTTGCAATCCTGCTTCCTTTAAAACCTTTAAAGTGATGTGAGTTTGAAAATAGTGCATATAGGTGGTTAATATCATTTGAGTTTATTGATTTACAGATACATGTTGGGCGTTTGCAACTATTTGTTGTGTTGAGGCTCTTATAAAAAAAGCACTGGTTTTTTACTAGAACTCTCTAAGCAGCAGTTGGTTGATTGCGTTAGAAGTACAAAATGCGGAAGAGGAAGCGCAAAAAAAGCATTTGAGTTCATAATCAACAATGGTGGTATTGAATCTTGAAGTGATTATCTCTTTACAGGGATATATGTACTTGCAATAAAAACGAGGTTTGCCTCATGTGTGATAATCTCATTTAATTTTAATTTACTATTAAAATTTTGTTGTTTGTATGTAATAGAAAAAAGTTGCTTCTATCGATGACTATGCAATTGTACCGGAAAATGAATTGGCGGTGATGAGAGCCGTCGCTCATCAACCAGTTTGTGTGGACGTTGATTCCACCCGCGAAGCATTTCAACGTTATCCAGGGGTACTTTTCCTATTTCCCCACTTAGTGTAATAGCATATTGATTGTTAAATCCTAATTTTCAACGTATTTTAAGAAAAACCAACAGGGTATATGATGCAGTCGGAAACAAAAATATAGATAATTGAACATGTTGATTCAACGACAATACAAGGAACAACTCTTCTAACTATCGTTGATTCACGAAGAATACCGATAATCAGGGTTTACACAAACACACACTGTGATAGAGAGAAAAAAACAGTTTTTTCATAAACTTCAATACCAATTCACCCATCAATTACAAACATATAAAGAAAGGAAACCAAAGTTGAATGGGCCACAAAACATAAACGGGCCAAAAGCTGGGCCAAATATAAAGTCCAACAAAATGTAAACATAAGAAAAAAATGTAAATAACTCATAAAATAAGTCGTTTTTGGGCCGAAACGATCATCTTTAATTGTTCTACTTTGGTTATTCATATCATCATCTTTAATTCTTGAAGTTTAACCCGCTCAAAGGTATATCCGGGCATACGATTGATTAATAATTGACATTCAACAACTACACACAAACAATGCAAGACGTGAATGCTTCTTGAATTAGGTTATTTAGTTAGAAAAATGATTAATATTAAGAATAATAAGTCTCGTTACAAATTCGACATTCATTCAAAGCCTCTTACTTTTGCGTTTATACTCAACACATTGATCGTTGACTTTCTAACTATCCACTTGTTTAACCAAACAATTAACTAATACCACAACACTCTTTTCCGCCTATCAATTAGTTAGCTCGTATCATTTATCTTCTACACTTTAAACTTAGATTGCAAAGTTTGCAATCATGCTTCCTTTAAAATCTATAAAGTGATGTGCGTATGAAAATAGTGTATATAGGTGGTTAATATCATTTATATTTATTGATTTACAGATGCATGTTGGGCGTTTGCAACTATTTGTTGTGTTGAGGATCTTATAAAAAAAAGCACTGTTTTTTACTAGAATTCTTTGAGCAGCAATTGGTTGATTGCGTTAGAAGTACAAAACGCGGAAGAGGAAGCGCGGAAAAAGCATTTGAGTTCATAATCAACAATGGTGGCATTGCATCTAGAAGTGATTATCCCTTTACAGGGATATATGGTACTTGCAATAAAAAAAAGGTTCAGCTCATGTGTGATAATCTCATTTAATTTTAGTTTACTATTAAAATTTTGTTGTTTGTATTTAATAAAAAAAAGTTGCTTCTATCGACGACTATGCAATTGTACTGGAAAGTGAATTGGCGCTGATGAGAGCCGTCGCTCATCAACCGGTTTGTGTGGACGTTGATTCCACCCGCGAAGAATTTCAACGTTATCCAGGGGTACTTTTCCTATTTCCCCACTTAGTGTAATAGCATATTGATTTGTTAAATCCAAATTTCCAATGTATTTTGAGAAAAACCAACAGGGTATATGATGCAGTCAGAAATAGAAAGATAGATAATTGAACCTGTTGATTCAATGAGAATACCAGGAACGACTCTTCTAACTATCGTTAATACACGAAGAATACCGATAATCAGGGTTTCCACTAACACACACTGTGATAGATAGAAAAAAAAACAGATATTTCATAAACTTCAATAACAATTCACCCATCTCTTACAAACATATAAAGAAAGGAAACCAAAGTCGAATGGGCCACAAAACATAAACGAGCCAAAAACTGGGCCAAATGTAAGTCCAACAAAATGTAAAAATAAGACAAAAATGTAAATAACTCATGACATAAGTCGTTTTTGGGCCGAAACGATCATCTTTAATTTTTCTACTTTGGTTCTTCATCATCATCATCTTTAATTCTTGAAGTTTAACCCGCTCAAAGGTCTATCTAGACTTACGATTGATTAATAATGGACATTCAACAAATACACAAAAACGATGCAAGACGTGAATGCTTCTTGAAATAGGTTATTTAGTTAGAAAAATGATTACTGTTAAGAATAATAAGTCTGGGTACAAATTCGACATCCATTCGAAGACTCTTACTTTCGCTTTTATACTCAACACATTGATCGTTGACTTTATAACTAACCACTTGTTTAACTATACAATTAACTTATACCACAACACTCTTTTCCACCTTTCAATTAGTTATCTCGTATCATTTATCTTCAACACTTTGAACTTAGATTGCAAAATTTGCAATATTGCGTCCCTTAAAACCTATAAAGTGATGTGAGTTTGAAAATAGTGTATATAGGTGGTTAATATCATTTGTGTTTATTGATTTACAGATGCATGTTGGGCGTTTGCAACTATTTGTTGTGTTGAGACTCTTATAAAAAAAGCACTGATTTTTTACTAGAATTCTCTGAGCAGCAGTTGGTTTATTGCGTTAGAAGTACAAAATACGGAAGAGGAAGCGCGGAAAAAGCATTTGAGTTCAAAATCAACAATGGTAGCATTACATCTAGAAGTGATTATCCCTTTACAGGGATACATGGTACTTGCAATAAAAACCAGGTTTGTCTCATGTGTGATAATCTTATTTAATTTTAATTTATTATTAAAATTTTGTTGTTTATATGTAATAGAAAAAAGTTGCTTCTATCGATGACTATGCAATTGTATCGGAAAGTGAATTGGCGCTGATGAGAGCCGTCGCTCATCAACCGGTTTGTGTTGACGTTGATTCCACCCGCGAAGCATTTCAACGTTATCCAGGGGTACTTTTCCTATTTCTCCACTTAGTGTAATAACATATTGATTTGTTAAATCCTAATTTTCAACGTATTTTGAGAAAAACCAACAGGGTATATGATGCAGTCAGAATCAGAAAGATAGATAATTAAACCTATTGATTCAACGAGAATACCCGAAACAACTCTTCTAACTATCGTTGCTTCACGAAGAATACCAATAATCTGAGTTTACACTAACACACATTGTGATAGAGAGAAAAAAAAATAGATTTTTCATAAACTTCAATAACAATTCACCAATCTCGTACAAACATATAAAGAAAGGAAACTAAAGTCGAATGGGCCACAAAACATAAACGGGCCAAAAACAGGGCTAAATGTAAAGTCCAACAAAATGTAAAAATAAGACAAAAATGAAAATAACTCATAAAATAAGCCGTTTTTAGGCTGAAACGATCATCTTAAATTGTTCTACTTTGGTTCTTCATCATCATCCTCATCTTTAATTCTTGAAGTTTAATCCGCTCAAAGGTCTATCCAGGCTTACGATTGATTAATAATGAACATTCAACAAATACACAAAAACGATGCAAGACGTGAATGCTTCTTTAATTAGGTTATTTAGTTAGAATAATTATTACTGTTAAGAATAAGAAGTCTGGGTACAAATTCGACATCCATTCGAAGACTCTTACTTTCGCTTTTATAATCAACATATTGATCGTTGACTTTCTAACTAACCACTTGTCTAACCAAACAATAAACTAATACCACAACACTCTTTCCCGCCTTTCAATTAGGTAGCTCGTATCATTTATCTTCAACACTTCAAACTTAGATTGCAATGTTTGCAATCTTGCTTCTTTTAAAACCTCTAAAGTGATGTGAGTTTGAAAATAGTGTATATAGGTGGTTAATATCATTTGTGTTTATTGATTTCCAGATGCATGTTGGGCGTTTGCAACTATTTGTTGTGTTGAGGCTCTTATAAAAAAAGCACTGGTTTTTTTACTAGAACTTTCTGAGCGGCAGTTGGTTGATTGCATTAGAAGTATAAAATGCGGAAGAGGAAGCGCGGAAAAAGCATTTGAGTTCATAATCAACAATGGTGGTATTGCATCTAGAAGTGATTATCCCTTTACAGGGATATATGTACTTGCAATAATAACGAGGTTTGCCTCATGTGTGATAATCTCATTTAATTTTAATTTACTATTAAAATTCTGTTGTCTGTATGTAATAGAAAAAAGTTGCTTCTATCGATGACTATGCAATTGTACTGGAAAATGAATTGGCGCTGATGAGAGTCGTCGCTCATCAACCAGTTTGTGTGGACGTTGATTCCACCCGCGAAGCATTTCAACGTTATCCAGGGGTACTTTTCCTATTTCCCCATTTAGTATAATAGCATATTGATTTGTTAAATCCTAATTTTCAACGTATTTTAAGAAAACCAATAGGGTATATGATGCAGTCGGAAACAGAAATATAGATAATTGAACCTGTTGATTCAACAAGAATACAAGGAACAACTCTTCTAACTATCGTTGATTCACGAAGAATACCGATAATCAGGGTTTACACAAACACATACTGTGATAGAAAGAAAAAAACAGATTTTTCATAAACTTCAATAACAATTCACCCATCTCTTACAAACATATAAAGAAAGGAAACCAAAGTCGAATGGGCCACAAAACATAAACATGCCAAAAACTGGGCCAAATGTAAAGTCCAACAAAATGTAAAAATAAGAAAAAAAAGTAAATAACTCATAAAGTAAGTCGTTTTTGGGCCGAAACGATCATCTTTAATTGTTCTACTTTGGTTCTTCATCATCATCATCTTTAATTCTTGAAGTTTAACCCGCTCAAAGGTCTTTCCGGGCTTACGATTGATTAATAATGGACATTCAACAACTACACACAACCGATGCAAGATGTGAATGCTTCTTGAATTAGGTTATTTAGTTAGAAAAATGATTACTGTTAAGAACAAGAAGTCTGGGTACAAATTCGACATCCATTCAAAGCCTCTTACTTTCGCGTTTATACTCAACACATTGATCATTGACTTTCTAAATAACCACTTGTTTAACCAAACAATTAACTAGTACCACAACACTCTTTCCCGCCTTTCAATTAGTTAGCTCGTATCATTTATCTTCAACACTTTAAACTTATATTGCAAAGTTTGCAATCTTGCTTCCCTTAAAACCTATAAAGTGATGTGCGTATGAAAATAATGTATATAGGTGGTTAATATCATTTATATTTATTGATTTACAGATGCATGTTGGGCGTTTGCAACTATTTGTTGTCTTGAGGCTCTTATAAAAAAAAGCACTGGTTTTTTACTAGATGTCTTTGAGCAGCAATTGGTTTATTATGTTAGAAGTACAAAATGCGGAAGAGGAAGCGCGGAAAAAGCATTTGAGTTCTGTTGATGCATGTATGTCCCTAGATCATGATTTGTAATGTAATAAATCTTGTCTGTCTGATTATGATGTAAGTTGTATTGATTAATGAAATGACATGGATTGTTTGTTATTTGTAATGTTTAATATTTCATTAATGAGTCGTGATTGAATTGATTGGGTTTATGATTGTTTGAATGGTTACATATAATGTTATATTAATTAAAACATTCAAACTTAACTTAATGAAGTTCTCATGCGAATGGCCCATGCGAATGGACCACACGCATGAATAACTTCATACGATTGACTCAATCGCACGACTGAACCAGGAGACTGTATTAGTCGTATGATTGACACATACGATTGACTCAGTCGTGCAGATGAATCAACCGCATGGTTCAATCGCACGACTGAACCATACTTATGGCCCAGTCGCACGATTGAACAATACTAACCTATAAATAGACCCAATTCGTGGAAAAACGTAAGCATATATACCATTACGATTCCAGACGTACCCTAGCCGTCCAGAGACCTCCCAAATCATTCTCCAAGTTCGCAGAACACATTAGATCGATTCCTAATCGACTTCTAACGTTAGATTCAATTCTTGATTGATTCTTCGTGTGTTCTCACTGATTGGATCGCCAATCAAATAGGATTCCGCACTATTTGAGTTGGTTTAACACGCTAATCACTAGGTATTTCGTTCAAATACCAGGTCCTAACAAGTGGTATCAGAGCTTGGCTCTTGATTACGTGTTGATTCAATCAAGATTGCATAAAAGTTTGTGTTTTGCACTAAAAAACACAATCTTTGGTGTCAAAAGTGATCTTGGACATTCCCTGCTCATCGAAGTTTGGTTTCTACGGACTAAGGCGATTAGGACTTGTGAAATTTCGAATTTTTACGGCTGAAACCCGTCAAACCTAGAAAATTTCGCAAAACAGCAGCTTCAGTCGCACGAGTGACCCATTCGCACGACTGGACTCCATTCGCACTGCTCATTCGCACGATTGGACCTAGTCGCACCTTCATTCGGCCGACTGAACCGTTCGTTCGCATAGCTCATACGCACCAGATTCATTCGCACGGCTGAACCAATCGCCCAGTTCAGCCGCACGATTGAACCAGTCGCAGAGTTCATACGCATGATTAGACCATTCGCATCCTTCAGTCGCATCAGTGAAAGTTTGTTTGATTAGATTCTAAGTTATTCGCCATGGAAGATTAGATGTCAGCCTTTACTGCTGGGAAGGACTCGAGGATACAAAACCTGCTGCTGCTTGAGAGTGAGGTGGGTAATCACAATAAACAACCAAAGCTCTTGACTTTAGATGAGTTTCCCCACTGGAAACAACGTTTTGAGATCTACCTCAATGGAGTAGATCCTAATCTGTGGGAAGCCATTGAGATTGGGTATAGTACGCCGCGGTGGGAGCTGATGGAGTTAAGCTAACGTTAGGTGGGATGACGGACGCACAAAAAATCAAGTACAATGCAGAGAAAAGGGTTTATGCATTGATCACTCAGTCTATCCCCAAAGACATATTTCACCAGTATTCAGAGAATAAGCAGTCCAAGAAACTGTGGGATAAGCTAGAGAAGAGGGTATGATGGGAATGCTTCGTTGAAGGCAATCAAGGCAAAGGAGTTAAAGAAGGAATTCGATAACTTCTCATCGATTGGTAACGAGAGTTTAGACGATGTCATAGATAGATTCTACCACTTGATGAGCGAACTGCATACACATGGAGTGGAAACGAACATGGAAGAGAAAGTGAGTAACTTCGCAGACGGATTGCCTGATAAGTGGGCTTCATTCGTGTCTAACCTAAGACAGAATGGAATGCTTGTAAAGCTGGATATTAATGACTTCATTCTTAAGTTGCCGAGAAGAAGCACTAAGGATGAAGTACAGAGCACAAAAGTCTTCGTACACACAAAATCTAGCTTTATACAACGCCACGCCTCAAGCTAAGACATCTGGAGCGCCTCTCCAGACTGCTTTGTGTCTAGCTCGTCAGGTCCTTCACATGCTTCTCCTTCTGGATCAGACACGTCAGGGTCGTCTTGTACCCACTATATTGGATCAGAAACAAGTGCTACCAACTGAAGACCGAGAACCTCGGTAATGTGACTGTAGAAGTAGCTCGAGAGCATATGGATCTTCTAGCTGTAGTGGTTCATTCATATGATGGACTTGTTGCGGGAAGATTGGAAACTGCCATTTGGCAGATGAGGACTACGAGCAGGTGACGAAATGGAGCTTGAGAGGATGGATATAATGTGGGCCTTAGCTAGTGCTGTCCGAAGGGCGAAGAAGTTTGTAAAAAGACTGGACAGAACTTGGTAGCTACTAAGGATACCACATTTGGCTTTGACAAGAGCAAAGTGACCTGCTTCAACTGTGGAGACAAGGCTCTTCAGAATCTAGTGATTACCACATAATTTTGGTCTGACAGATTACTATGGGAGTCCATTCTGTCACACAACTTGCTAATGCAACTTCGTTTCTATCCTTCATAATCCACACATGCACTGGACGAGCAATGGCTTGGTAAGAAGTTAAAGACTGGAATCAATGGATTCCTATCGTTGCTCTCCTACCATATGCTTGTTTGTGAGAACTTTGTACGGCCAAGGCCACCTGCTCCATCAACTAAGACATCCCTACCCTCCAACTTGTTCTGCTCGCTCACTCCTGTTCTCCACATCTCCCACTTCAGGTGTCGTCTTCTTACCTGATTTGACCAAATACCAAACTTGACCGAGCCCAATGTCTTCGAGCGTTATGCATTTTTTTGCCCAGTGGTTCATTCATATGATGGACTTGTTGCCGGAAGATTGGAAACTGCCATCTGGCAGATGAGGACTACGAGCAGGTGGACGAAATGGAGCTTGAGAGGATGGATATAATGTGGGCCTTAGCTAGTGCTGTCCGAAGGGCGAAGAAGTTTGTTAAAAAACTGGACAGAACTTGGTAGCTACTAAGGATACCACATTTGGCTTTGACAAGAGCAAAGTGACCTGCTTCAACTGTGGAGAGAAGGGGCACTTCAAAAGAGAATGTGTCAAGCCAAAGAAGACGGGTATGGGAACCCGTTCTCGTCCTTTACTCGCCAAGACAAGCAAGCTTCCAGTTCTACTTCATCAAACAAGGATCCAAAGCCTTGACTGCTCATGATGATGAAGGACAGGATTGGAGCTTTAGGTTTGTCTCACCAGGAGAATCAAACATTGCCAGTGTAGAGGATATTGATGATGATTCTGCGAGTGAAGGTGATCTAGCAGTTGAGATAGCGATGTCACATAGTGAAGAAGCAACTGCAACAGCGAGGTCAGTTACAAGCCAAGGAGGAGACTTCCACGTCAGAGACAGAAAAGACAGAATCACCAGAACCAGAGACATCTGATGCTGCGTTGATGGCTAGCTCTTCTGAACCAACTCAGGTAAGTACTACTGACCAAATTTAATAATCATGCTTGTTCTGATTGTGATACTTTTAGGAATAGCATAGATGAAAAATTTGCTAGGTTATTAGATCATAATGATAACTTAGTAAAAGATTTACAACTGTGCACTGAGGCTAATAGAGTATAAAACAAAATGAGCATAGTTATAAAGAAAAGATAGACCTATTGACTAAACAGCTTAGGGAACCGAAGTAGTTGCCTTTAACCAAGCAAATGACATTAGGTACTATCTAAACTCCCTAGAAGACACTAAGAAGCAAAAGGCAGTTCTAGAAGTAGAAGTAAATTCATTAAAACAGAAACTGCATAGTTGGACTAGTTCTTCACACATAGTTCAACACTTAGTGAGAGAAAGAAATAACGGGGAGGGATTGGGTTACAAAGTGGTTCCACCACCACCTGAGACCTTGATGAACACTAAGACTAGACCAGTAAATAATAACCCCATCAAGGATCACGTGGTGTCTACTCCTCTTGTTAGTGATCCAGATACCTCATGTTCATCTACTGAATCTGGACACAAACAAAAGGAGGCCACTTCAAAGGCAAAGGGTAAATTGCCTTGTGTTAATCTGGAAAATGAATTTGAAAAAGTTAACTTAAAGTCAGGGTCAAACAGAGTCAAATCAGAACCTAAAAGGACTTCAAATGTTAATTTTTCACATGCTTCAAGTCAAAAACCAGTTAACCAAAAAGAAAAGATGTTAAACAGGTTAAAACAGTTAATTTTGTTAACCAGAGAAAACATCAACGCACAAGAGTCAAAACCTAAAGTGATTGATGTTACTAGAGTGTCACGCACTTCTCCACAAAGAAAGTCTACTCATAAAGTTGATAGCCGGTCATGCTACAACTGTGGAGAATGGGACACATTGCTTCCTATTGTCCTTTCTATCAGACACCTAGGAAGAAGATTGATCTTCAGGACTCTAAGCCTAGGTCTTCTAAGAGGAGTTCTCTGACTCCACCTAGAAGAGCTAGTGAACCTAAAGTCCAACCTGTAAGCCAGACGACTGTTTATCATAAACAGGCCTTGCACAAATCTGGCTTATGGAAAGAAAAGTCATCCTGCGTGTCTGATACTGATGACAAGAAGGAACCTGAGCTACCCTCACCCTCGAAGGGTCAATGGGTGGAGTTTATGATGTGTGATGCCTCTGGGAAACCCAAGCCAGTAAAGGCTTGGGTTCCTAACCTAAACTGATTCATTTACTTTGTATGTGCAGGGTGTTCGATACAGTGCTGAGACTAACACGTGGATTGTAGACAGCGGAGCATCCAGGCACATGACAGGAAATAGAGCCCTTTTATCAAACGTCAAGCAAATAAAAGGAGGGCATGTTTCCTTTGCTGGAAACAAGGGAGGCTATATCACAGCTCAGGGAGAAGTGGGAAATCAGAAGTTAAGTTTGATAAGGTGAACTACGTTCAACAACTTCAGAATAACTTACTTTCTGTTTCCCAAATCTGTGATAAAGGATTTAAGGTCATCTTCGACAACAAGAAGTGTTACGTGCTGAAGAAAGACTACGTGATCCCAGAGGACCAAGTTCTGATGACTGCTTCAAGATATAAAGACCTTTATGTCTTGGATCTGTCAACAGCTGCTACAACGATCATGAGGTTCAGTGCTTTCTATCTAAAGCTACTGAGAAGGATTCCATCTCCTGGCATAGGAGAATGGGACACATTAGTCAAAGGAAGATGAATCATTTGATTCAGAAGGATTTGGTGAGAGGAGTTAATGTCAAGAACTTCCAACTTCCTGACTTTTGTGTAGCTTGCAAGAAAGGCAAACAGACAAAGAAGTCTCATAAGGAAAAGAAAGTTCATTCAATAGAACTTCCTCTTGAACTTCTTCACATGGATCTGTTTGGTCCAGTCAGTACAAAGAGCATTGCAGGCGACTTGTACTGTTTTGTGGTCACTGATGACTACTCAAGGTTCACTTGGGTAATGTTTCTGAAATCCAAATCAGAAACATTTGAGTCATTCAAGGAGTTAGTAACCACACTGGAATCTCTTTACAAGCTAAAGGTTAGACAAGTACGCTCAGACAACGGGACAGAATTCAAGAACCAATGGATGGAGGCATACTGCAAGGAAAAGGGAATTGTGCATCAATTCACTTCGGCCTACACGCCTCAGATGAATGGTGTTGCTGAGAGGAAAAACAGAAGCTTGATAGAGACAGCACGGACTATGCTGGCGGACTCGAAACTGCCTATCCAATTCTGGAATGAGGCAGTGGCAAATGCATGTTATACACTGAATCGAGTCCTAATAGTCAAGCGCCACGGAAAGACATGTTACGAGCTACTACAAAGACGCAAACCGAATTTGGAGTATCTTGAACCTTTTGGCGCGCCGTGCACACTTCTGAAGAAGACACAAGAAGGCAAATTCAGCGAGAAGGCGGATGAAGGAATCTTTCTAGGATACAACATACCGAACAAGCGAGTTTACAACAACTCAACGGGTCTTGTAGAAGTGTGGTGTAATGTCGACGTTCAAGATATACCACACCACCTACAGGCAAAGGACCCGCTTTCTTCTTCGATTATGATGGATTCTTCAAGTCCTTCAACATCCCTCTCTCTCCCTCGGATGATGAGTTAGCTACTAGGATGATGTATGATATCCTGAATACACCATCTAGCACACAGGGAGAATCATCTACTCAGTCAGGGGGAGTAGTCGATGACAGTGACTCCTCCTCTGAAGATGAAGCTGAAGCAGATGACCAGAACAGTCAGGAGGAACAGGTTCCAGTTCCTGAAAGTCCACAAGCATCTACAAGTGATGCACCTTCGACTTCGGAACCTCAAACTCCAACTACCTCAGATGCAGAACCACATGTTCATAATCTCGGTTCTGAGGTGACTGTTCCTACTACTCCAGGATCACGACTAAACGTCTATCATCCCCTTGACAATGTTATTGGGGATGTCAGATCAGGAGTACAAACCCGAAATCAGCTATACTCAGCTGATTACGCCTCGGTTATGGAGAAGGGTTACATTCATGATGGTGCTTATCGATGTTTTGTCTCGCAGGTTGAGCCAAAATATGTCAGTGAGGCACTAAATGATGAGGCGTGGGTGAGTGCCATGCAAGAAGAACTTCTGCAGTTCAAGAAGTTAGGTGTATGGACTCTGGTTGATAGACCTAAAGGTGCTAAGGTCATTGGCACCAAATGGGTCTTGAAATGCAAGAAGGATGACCAAGGGGTCATTATCAGGAACAAAGCTCGATTGGTGGTTCAGGGTTTTCGCCAAGTCGAGGGAATTGACTACAATGAGGTGTTTGCACCCGTGGCAAGGATGGAAGCCATTCGTATCTTCCTTGCCTATGCATCGTACATGAAGATTAAAGTCTACCAATTAGATGTGAAGAGTGCATTCCTTCATGGGGAAATCAGGGAAACAGTCTATGTAAGTCAACCCGAGGGATTTGAAGATCCTTATCATCGGGATAGAGTTTACAAGCTCGACAAGGCTTTATACGGGCTTCATCAAGCTCCTCGAGCTTGGTATGAGAAACTCTCGACTCATCTTGTGAAACACGGCTTTCGCAGGGGAGTCATTGACTGCACACTGTTTATTAAAGAAAAGGATGGCGACCTACTGCTTGTACAGATATGTTGATGACATAATCTTCGGTTCAAAGAACGAAGAATTATGCAAAGAGTTTGAAGCAGTGATGAAGAAAGAGTTTGAGATGAGTGCTATGGGGGAGATGAAGTTCTTTCTCGGGTTACAGGTGGATCAGACACCTAATGGGATCTTTCTACATCAGACCAAGTATGTAGGAGACATTCTCAGTCGCTTTGACATGGAGAATGCTTCTGCTGCTGGGACTCCACTTGCTACGAATCACGATATAGCACCTGATGAGAATGGAGATCTTGTAGATGCCACGATGTACCGAGGAATGATTGGATCCCTTATGTATCTCACTGCCTCAAGACCTGATATTATGTATGCTACATGTTTATGTTCTAGATATCAGGCTAAACCTAAGGTCAACCATCTGATCGGGGTCAAGAGGATTTTTCGTTATCTGAAGGGTACTACCTCATGATGATGACTTTGAGCTTACCGCGTATAGTGACTCGGATTACGGGGGCTGCAAGATGAACTACAAGTCTACATCAGCAGGGTGTCAATTCTTTGGGAGAAGATTAGTTACCTGGCAGTGTAAGAAGCAGACATCGGTTGCATTGTCAACCTGTGAAGCCGAATATGTTGCTGCTGCAAGTTGCTGTTCACAAATCATCTGGATTCAACAGCAAATGCGGGATTACGGTTTAAAATTCTCGTCTACTCCTATTTTTGTTGATAACTCTGCTGCAATTGCAGTAACTAAAAATCCGGTTCAACATCCTAAGACCAAACACATCGGTATTAAATACCATTTCATAAGAGATTGTTTTGAAAAGAACTTAATTGATGTGGTTAAAATTAATACTGATTTTCAACGCGCTGACCTCTATACTAAAGCCTTTGATAAACCACGTTTTCAATATTTGCTAGAGGTCAACGGCGTTAAAAAGAAAAGTGAGGTAATTCCTGATGATAATAATGTGTAGTCCGATGTAGTTTAGTTAAAGTTTATTTTATTTTATTTTATTTTATGTGTTTATTTTCGTCAGTTAAATTTAAACTCATGTTATTTTGCTGTTTATTAAAATCCTAAAATAATTAAACCAGTAATGATTTTAGTATTTTAGGGGGAGAATATGTCAGCAAGTTAACATTAAAAACGAGGGAGAAGGAGTGAATAGCTGATATAAGGTAGATCGTATCTGTGATACCGATTCAACACCTCTGGAAAATGATAGTACACAGGAACAAATCAAGAGGGATTTAAAATTTAAGTTTTGAAAAGATGCAAAATTTAAAGTACAAGTCTGTGTAGTCTAGGCAATACAAAAGGGAAGATGATAGAAAACTGGTAACTCCTAAGGTAACACAAAGAAAGTAGACCTAGAGGTTGCTAGACCACAAATGATATGTCGGTAGATTCAACACAATAGATGATTAGACCTGACTGGTGAACTCAAGATCAAACTAAGTTGTTCAACTGACTGTGGGCTTCCATCTTATCACTGGTTAACACAATCAACAATATTCCAATAAGGGGAATGAGCATTTAAACGCCACAAATGTGTGCGGATGACCATAATTAGAGCAAAGCAAAAAAAAATGAAAGACAAATGCTATAAAGCTAATGACTTATGTTGTTGGTGCATTTTGTGCAAAATAAAATAAGCTGCTCTAACAAGGAGATAGGTTGTGTGCCTCTCTGCTGTGCGATGGCACTGACCTGAGGATAAGCATAACCTAGATATTCTAGAATTCATTGTTGTTTGCCGCCTCTCTGCTGTGCGATGGCACTGACCTGAGGACTGGCTTCTCTTTGAAAGCTCTAAGAATAGTCTCTTCTTGTAATAATACCCGTAGACCGCTCAAAAGCTCCTGAGGAATGTTGATTACCATATAAGTGTGGGATCCACAAATGTTAGTTGAAATAATTAAACCTAAATCAGTCACCAGCCTGTGTCAAAAGTCTGTGTATGGATTTAAGTGGACAAACATATTGACAATCATTGTGGCTACAATTCTCAAAAGTTCAAATCAATGTGACAATCTAAGAGTTTCAGTATGATTTCCTTAAGTTGCTAACGACTCTGGATGAACACCGAGAATTGAGCATCAAAAGATTTTGATAACAAGTCCCAAATGATTTGACTTGCCTGTATGATTCCAAAATTGAATTGGTCCAGGTGTGATCAATCCAAGTTGAAGCTGTCTATTCCGGAACCAAATCCCGTAGATGTCTATCTTAGGATTTATCTCTCACAAAAAGCCAAAAACAAGTTTGTTTGAGTAATTAGTTTAAATTTTCTAAGTTAGTTAGTAGTTTTTAATTTTAATTTTATTAGTGTGTCGGACTACATCAGGAAAATCAGTAAGGAATCAACTCACTAAAAGGGTCATGTCTGAGATGACCACATGTGCTTTAAAATTTAAATCAGTCACGTCTGAGGTGACAAAGTGTTTAAAAGGGTCACGTCTGAGGTGACTAAATTGGTTAAAAGGATCACGTCTGAGGTGATCAAAATGTTTTCAAGATAAAATGATCATGTCTGAGATGATCAAAGGCTCATAACGTTAATTTCAAGAGTTAAAATGGGTTTTAAATGAAAATTGGAAAAATGGCAGAAAATTAACTAAGTGTGACCCATTCGCACGATTGGACCATGCTAATGGACCAACCATGCGAATGGCCTTCACTCACACGAATGGACATAAGAATGAGCCATTCACACGAATGGCTTATCAGAATGGCCCATTCGACCGATTGGAAGGGGGCGAATGAGTCAGTCACCCGACTGAGACTCATTCGGTCAACTGAACATGCGAATGAAAGGCACGACTGAGTCAGTCAACCGACTGAACCTCAGTCGGTCAACAGCCTGCGACTGACTGGGCCAATCGCACGATTGAACCTTAGTCGCCCGAATGAACTGGGCGACTGACGCCAGTCGGCCGACTGAACCCAGCTTCAGTATTTAAAGGGCACAGTCGATCGCATTTCATTCACCACACCCCAATCGCTCTCAAATCGCATACCCTAATTCTGACTACTCGACTGTGAAACAAGAACCGAGACTAGAAATACTAAATAACCTACCAAAACTAAGCAAAACGTTAAAATTAAGTCTAATAGGTTATTAGTAACAAGAATGCGAGTCTATTGAACCGGTTATCTATGTTAAAACACTTGTTTTGTTAAAGATTCGAACGATTGGCGACTGAACTACAGGACAGGCGACTGGTCGCCCGGATGAACTTCAATCGCACGATTGAAACTTGCGATTGGGTGAATCGCCCGAATGAACCATACGATTGAGCTCAGTCGGCCGACTGAACCATTCGCAGACTCAGTCAGCAGACTGAATTCAGTCGCATGATTCATTCGCACGAATGAATCAGAATGAGTTTCAACATTACACTTAGAACAGAATTTTCATGTCTTATGTACTAATGGTTCTATGTCATGTATGTTTCAGGAAAATGGCAGAGAGATGGTCCATAATCCAAAGCACAACATCTGTGCTCATTTGGATCACACTACCAGGAACGGGGCCGAGTTTACCGACATTATAGCCTTTCTTAGACGGTCCAGGATTCATAAGGCTATCTCCACGCCTTGCACGCCATACAGATCACTCCATCAGGCATTCTGGGAGAATGCCTCTATGGACCGCTCCCGCGAGCCCTACTGCATTAGGAGCTCTATACTGGGCCATGATATAGAGATCACTGCTGCCGACATCCATAGGGTCCTCGAGTTTGGGGATGATACTGATCATCCTACTAGATTACATCCACTGACAGTGCGAGGATGCTTTCTGAGGATAAAGTACGCTGGGGACATCAACTCAGGTGTGCTCAACAAGAGCAACCTGAGCCCCCAGTACAAGTACTTAGCACACGTGATCCTCAAGTGTGTTGCATCGAGGAGGGGTGGGTTCGACGACCTCTCAGACCAGATCCAAAATGCCTACGTGGCACTGCTGCTGAACCACCCCTTCAGCTTTTCTAGCATGATATTCTCCTACTTGGTGGAGAACTTGGAGGCCAAGGGAAAGGAGGGGTTTTGTATGTACCCCAGGTTCTTACAACTCGTCTTCAACGAGAAGCTGCCACATCTGCCCAAAGAGAGTCATGATGCAGTGGCTTTAGAGATCATGGATGATACGACTCTGGGCCGGATGAGAGTTTATAGGGGGAAGCAGGTGAAGCCCCAAGTGAAGAGATTGATTGGCCACCTGGCCAACGAGAGGTATGTGGCGCCAGGCAGACGCAAATGGCGTCACGAGGACAGTGACTTTGATGATGAGAGACTGCTCCTCCCAGAGATGGATTCTGATGATGATATTAGCGGAGACGCCGGGGATGATATGCCTGCTCCACCTAGAGGCACTAATTCAGATGTTATTCCCCCGGGGTCTGCCCCTGCCGGAGAGGTTGCTGAGACGGCCGGTTTTCATCAGGAGTTTGTTGTTGGTGATCAGGAGGAGGAGGAGTCTGATGAGGAGCCCCTCACGAGGACTGTGGGAAGCAAGGTTGTTCCCACAGAACACGGGCTAAGGGTGGTTGGTGAACACCCTCGGGACTCCAGAGAGACAGAGACTGACCCGAGCTATGCTCCGGGTTCAGCGGGCAGAGCTGCAGGGGGAGCATCCACTTCCACTGGGACTAGGAGGAAGAGGATGGATCAGCCCCATGGACTTAAGATGAAGAAGCGTCGACTGACCTTCGTTACCACTGTAGCCTCTACTTCCACCACCACAGCCACCACTACCACCTCCACTGACATACCACCTATCACCACAGCCACCACATCCACCACTGCTACCAATGCCACCACCTTACCTACCACCACTGTACATTTCCCATCCACCACCATACCATTTACACCCACATCACCTTCACCATTTTACCGACCCATATTCACCACTGCCACTACCACCACCACCTCACATCATGCAGGACCGTCAGCCCAATCCTCACACTTATATGGATCACCTCTACCTCCAATCGGGGTAGAGGAACAGCTGTCAGCGCTAAACCGAATGGTGATGCGCTTGCTAGCTGCAGATGAGGAAAAAGCTGCACAGATTCGCCAGCTGACCGACCTGACTGCTGCCAAGTCTCAGCAGCTGGCAGAGCAGGCTCGGGTGATAGAGCAGCAGACCCAGCTGATGGATGCACAGAGAGTCGAGATGTGCCAACTCCAGGACCAGCAGGCCCAATCAGCCAAACGTATAGAGGAGTTGGAGACTACCAACAAGACCATCATGCTGCGGTTAAAGGGATCAAAGGATGAGCCCTTAAAGATAAAGGAGGGTGATGGAGATGATGGAGATGGTGATGATGAGGATGAAGATGATGATGAGGATGAGGAAGATGATGCGGATGAGGAAGAGACAGATGAAGAAAGGACAGAGGGAAAAGATGATGATGACAAAGCAGAAGGAGGGGATGCGGCTGCATCGGCCACTGCTTCAGGTCAAGAACGAAGATCGAAGAATCGACCGGACAAGTCATCTACCACCTCTGCTCCTCCGAGCGATGAGACCATGATTCAAGACAAAAGTACAGATTAGATGTTTTGTGTATTTATTTATTTTTGTGCTTGAATCATGTACTGAAAACAAATGTTTTGAATGTTTATATATTAAGTTAATGTAATTTTGTTTGATTACTTACTAATGATTTATGTGTTGAATGTTTAAATCAAACAGATCCAAATTTTCAAAGAGATGAGTTTGATATTGCTCCCCTTCAACAGGTCAAGACTCAACTAACCATGATTCTTGATCTGCAAGGGATTGTAAGAAGGTCTGTGAGTTATACCCCTGAAGAAGGGGAAATAATTCATGACCTATCTAACGAGCAACTGGCAGAGATGTTCAGACTCAATCCTGATGAAATCGTCAAAGATGCTCCAACAGTTGATTCGACCAGTGATGAAGAGCTAAATGATGTTGATGAAGTCGAGGTCGAAGATATCACCGCAGAAGAGTATCCTTAGTATGCTGACAACCAGGGTAATGTGGTCCCCAATCTGGGCGAGTCCCTAGTCAGTGATACTTTTGAGGTACTGAACAAGATGGAGCAGGAAACGGAGAAGGCAGAAGGAACAACCCAAGCCTCAAATGAAGAAGTTGACATTCGAAAGGCTGAGTGGGCTGCCTGTTTTGAAGAAGTGAAAGCCCAACGTGCTGCACCAAAGAAAGATGCCTACACCAAGCTCTACAGAGTCAAGAAACACCACAAGGTGTCAGGCAGGATTATAGCATGGGCTTATTTTGATGATCTTAACACGTATGCAGTTAAGAGGGAACAGGGCATAGAGTACTTCAGATTTCCACATGATCTGAAGACTCTACCTGGTTTTGAGCTCAACCAGCTGGCTAAGCTAAAGCTTTTATATGCTGACCCAAGGAAAATGTCAGGCTGGTTCGAGGCTGCCCTTAAGAAGGAGTACCACACCAGATGGGTTAACTTCAGACCCCATAGCCTACTAGGTACATAAGAAGGTCTGAGGTTGATGCCATTACTAGCAAGCCCAAGATTGTGTTGAAGTGGAGTCCTCCGCGCACTATGTCGAGAATCCCTCTCGGGGAAATGCCACAGGACTTCACTCCACACTTCAAATGGTGGTACTATGATTGGAGAACAGCTGAAGCTGTCATAGTTCTAAATAAAGAGGGCCAAATGGATACAATCAGGGTATTCGACCAGATGTGGCTAACTAACTTGTCTGCTAGTGATGTCTATACATTATACAAGTGGCCACTGTTCTATGACACACAAGATATTGTACAAGCCCTCCAGTTCCAAAACGTTATACGACTTTGCTTTGCGTTTGAGATTCACGAAGGAGTCACCAAAGAGGAGAAGTACAAGAAGTATAAGGAGGTTATGCAGAAGACAAGAGATTAGATAGATCTAGGTCCAAGGGGGAGTTTGTTGATGCATGTATGTCCCTAGATCATGATTTGTAATGTAATAAATCTTGTCTGTCTGATTATGATGTAAGTTGTATTGATTAATGAAATGACATGGATTGTTTGTTATTTGTAATGTTTAATATTTCATTAATGAGTCGTGATTGAATTGATTGGGTTTATGATTGTTTGAATGGTTACATATAATGTTATATTAATTAAAACATTCAAACTTAACTTAATGAAGTTCTCATGCGAATGGCCCATGCGAATGGACCACACGCATGAATAACTTCATACGATTGAGTCAATCGCACGACTGAACCAGGAGACTGGATCAGTCATATGATTGACACATAAGATTGGCTCAGTCGCATGACTGAACACTCAGTCTTGCGGATGAATCAACCGCATGGTTCAATCGCACGACTGAACCATACTTATGGCCCAGTCGCACGATTGAACAATACTAACCTATAAATAGACCCAATTCATGGAAAAACGTAAGCATATATACCATTACGATTCCAGACGTACCCTAGCCGTCCAGAGACCTCCCAAATCGTTCTCCAAGTTCACAGAACACATTAGATCGATTCCTAATCGACTTCTAACGTTAGATTCAATTCTTGATTGATTCTTCGTGTGTTCTCACTGATTGGATCGCCAATCAAATAGGATTCCGCACTATTTGAGTTGGTTTAACACGCTAATCACTAGGTATTTCGTTCAAATACCAGGTCCTAACAAGTTCATAATCAACAATTGTGGCATTGCATCTAGAAGTGATTATCCCTTTACAGGGATATATGGTACTTGCAATAAAAACAAGGTTCGGCTCATGTGTGATAATCTCATTTAATTTTAGTTTACTATTAAAATTTTGATGTTTGTATGTAATAAAAAAAGTTGCTTCTATCAATGACTATGCAATTGTACCGGAAAGTGAATTGGTGCTGATGAGAGTCGTCGCTCATCAACCGGTTTGTGTGGACGTTGATTCCCCCCGCGAAGCATTTCAACGTTATCCAGGGGTACTTTTCCTATTTCCCCACTTAGTGTAATAGCATATTGATTTGTTAAATCCAAATTTCCAACGTATTTGGAGAAAAACCAACAGGGTATATGATGCAGTCAAAAATAGAAAGATAGATAATTGAACCTGTTGATTCAACGAGAATACCAGGAACGACTCTTCTAACTATCGTTGATTAACGAAGAATACCGATAATCAGGGTTTACACTAACACACACTGTGATAGAGAGAAAAAAACAAATATTTCATAAACTTTAATAACAATTCACCCATCTCTTACAAACATATAAAGAAAGGAAACCAAAGTCGAATGGGCCACAAAACATAAACGGGCTAAAAACTGGGCCAAATGTAAAGTCCAATAAAATGTAAAAATAAGACAAAAATATAAATAACTCATGACATAAGCCATTTTTGGACCGAAACGATCATCTTTAATTTTTCTACTTTGGTTCTTTATCATCATCATCTTAAATTCTTGAAGTTTAACCCGCTCAAATGTCTATCCAGGCTTACGATTGATTAATAATGGACATTCAACAAATACACAAAAACGATGCAAGACGTGAATGCTTCTTGAATTAGGTTATTTAGTTAGAAAAATGATTACTGTTAAGAATAAGAAGTTTGAGTACAAATTCGACATCCATTTGAAGACTCTTACTTTCGCTTTTATACTCAACACATTGATCGTTGACTTTATAACTAACCCCCTTGTTTAACCAAACAATTAACTTATACCACAACACTCTTTCCCACCTTTCAATTAGTTAGCTCGTATCATTTATCTTCAACACTTTGAACTTAGATTGCAAAGTTTTCAATCTTGCATCCCTTAAAACCTATAAAGTGATGTGAGTTTGAAAATAGTGTATATAGGTGGTTAATATCATTTGTGTTTATTGATTTACAAATGCATGTTTGGCGTTTGCAACTATTTGTTGTGTTGAGGCTCTTATAAAAAAAGCACTGGTTTTTTACTAAAACTCTCGGAGCAGCGGTTGGTTGATTGCGTTAGACGTACAAAATGCGGAAGAGGAAGCGCGGAAAAAGCATTTGAGTACAAAATTAACAATGGTAGCATTGCATCTAAAAGTGATTATCCCTTTACAGGGATATATGGTACTTGCAATAAAAACCAGGTTTATCTCATGTGTGATAATCTTATTTAATTTTAATTTACTACTAAAATTTTGTTGTTTGTATGTAATAGAAAAAAGTTGCTTCTATCGATGACTATGCAATTGTACCGGAAAGTGAATTGGCGCTGATGAGAGCAGTCGCTCATCAACCGGTTTTGTGAACATTGATTCCACCCGCGAAGCATTTTAACGTTATCCATGGGTACTTTTCCTATTTCTCCACTTAGTGTAATAGCATATTGATTTGTTAAATCCTAATTTTTAACGTATTTTGAGAAAAAACAACTAGGTATATGATGCAGTCGGAATCAGAAAGATAGATAATTGAACATGTTGATTCAACAAGAATACCTGAATCAACTCTTCTAACTATTGTTGCTTCACGAAGAATACTGATAATTAGGGTTTACACTAACACACATTGTGATCAAGAGAAAAAAATAGATTTTTCATAAACTTCAATAACAATTCACCCATCTCTTACAAACATATAAAGAAAGGAAACTAAAGTCGAATGGGCCACAAAACATAAACGGGCCAAAAACTGGGCCAAATGTAAAGTCCAACAAAATGTAAAAATAAGACAAAAATGTAAATAACTTATAAAATAAGCCATTTTTAGGCTGAAACAATCATTTTAAATTGTTCTACTTTGGTTCTTCATCATCATCATCTTTAATTCTTGAAGTTTAACCCGCTCAAAGGTCTATCCGGGCTTACGATTGATTAATAATGGACATTCAACAACTACACACAAACGATGCAAGACGTGAATGCTTCTTGAATTAGGTTATTTAGTTAGAAAAAGGATTACTGTTAAGAATAAGAAGTCTGGGTACAAATTCAAAATCCATTCGAAGACTCTTACTTTCGCTTTTATACTCAACACATTGATCGTTGTCTTTCTAACTAACACTTGTCTAACCAAACAATAAACTAATACCACAACACTCTTTCCCGCCTTTCAATTAGGTAGCTTGTATCATTTATCTTCAACACTTTGAACTTAGATTGCAAAGTTTGCAATCTTGCTTCCTTTAAAACCTCTAAAGTGATGTGAGTTTGAAAATAGTGTATATAGGTGGTTAATATCATTTGTGTTTATTGATTTACAAATGCATGTTGAGCGTTTGCAACTATTTGTTGTGTTGAGGCTCTTATAAAAAAAAGCACTGGTTTTTTACTAGAACTCTCTGAGCAGCAGTTGGTTGATTGCGTTAGAAGTACAAAATGCGGAAGAGGAAGCGCGGAAAAAGCATTTGTGTTCATAATCAACAATGGTGGTATTGCATCTAGAAGTGATTATCCATTTATAGGGATATATGTACTTGCAATAAAAACGAGGTTTGCCTCATGTGTGATAATCTCATTTAATTTTAATTTACTATTAAAATTTTGTTGTTTGTATATAATAGAAAAAGGTTGCTTCTATCGATGACTATGCAATTGTATCGGAAAATGAATTGGCGCTGATGAGAGCCGTTGCTCATCAACCAGTTTGTGTGGACGTTGATTCCAGCCGCGAAGCATTTTAACGTTATCCAGGGGTATTTTTCCTATTTCCCCACTTAGCGTAATAGCATATTGAGTTGTTAAATCCTAATTTTCAACGTATTTTAAGAAAAACCAACAGGGTATATGATGCAGTCGGAAAAAGAAATATAGATAATTGAACCTGTTGATTCAACGAGAATACAAGGAACAAATCTTCTAACTATCGTTGATTCACGAAGAATACCGATAATCAGGGTTTACACAAACACACACTGTGATAGAGAGAAAAAAAACAGATTTTTCATAAACTTTAATACCAATTCACCCATCTCTTACAAACATATATAGAAAGGAACCCAAAGTCGAATGGGCCACAAAACATAAACGGGCCAAAAACTGGGCCAAATGTAAAGTCCAACAAAATGTAAAAATAAGACAAAAATATAAATAACTCATAAAATAAGCCGTTTTTAGGCTGAAACGATCATCTTAAATTGTTCTACATTGGTTCTTCATCATCATCATCTTTAATTCTTGAAGTTTAATCCGCTCAAAGGTCTATCCAGGCTTACGATTGATTAATAATGGACATTCAACAAATACACAAAAACGATGCAAGACGTGAATGCTTCTTGAATTAGGTTATTTAGTTAGAAAAATTATTACTGTTAAGAATAAGAAGTCTGGGTACAAATTCGACATCCGTTCGAAGACTCTTACTTTTGCTTTTATACTCAGCACATTGATCGTTGACTTTCTAACTAACCACTTGTCTAACCAAACAATAAACTAATACCACAACACTCTTTCCCGCCTTTTAATTCGGTAGCTCGTATCATTTATCTTCAACACTTCGAACTTAGATTGCAAAGTTTGCAATCTTGCTTCCTTAAAACCTCTAAAGTGATGCGAGTTTGAAAATAGTGTATATAGGTGGTCAATATCATTTGTGTTTATTGATTTCCAGATGCATGTTGGGCGTTTGCAACTATTTGTTGTGTTGAGGCTCTTATAAAAAAAAGCACTAGTTTTTTACTAGAACTCTTTGAGCAGCAATTGGTTGATTGCGTTAGAAGTACAAAATGCGGAAGAGGAAGCGCGGAAAAAGCATTTGAGGTCATAATCAACAATGGTGGCATTGCATCTAGAAGTGATTATCCCTTTACAGGGATATATGGTACTTGCAATAAAAACAAGGTTCGTCTCATGTGTGATAATCTCATTTAATTTTAGTTTACTATTAAAATTTTGTTGTTTGTATGTAATAGAAAAAAGTTGCTTCTATCGATGACTATGCAATTGTACCAGAAAGTGAATTGGCGCTGATGAGAGCCGTCGCTCATCAAC
Source organism: Flaveria ramosissima (assembly GCA_025215565.1). Taxonomy (NCBI): domain Eukaryota; kingdom Viridiplantae; phylum Streptophyta; class Magnoliopsida; order Asterales; family Asteraceae; genus Flaveria; species Flaveria ramosissima. Next base: position 8,606,471 of record CM046045.1, read on the forward strand.
CGGTTTGTGTAGACGTTGATTCAACCCGCGAAGCATTTCAATGTTACCCAGGGTACTTTCCTATTTCCCCACTTAGTGTAATAGCATATTGATTTGTTAAATCCAAATTTCCTACGTATTTTGAGAAAAACCAACAGGGTATATGATGCAGTCGGAAACAGAAAGATAGATAATTGAACCTGTTGATTCAACGAGAATACAAGGAACGACTCTTCTAACTATCATTGATTCACGAAAAATACCGATAATCAGGGTTTACACTAACACACACTGTGATAGAGACAAAAAAACAGATATTTCATAAACTTCAATAACAATTCACCCATCTCTTACAAACATATAAAGAAAGGAAACCAAAGTTGAATGGGCCACAAAACATAAACGGGCCAAAAACTGGGCCAAATGTAAAGTCCAACAAAATGTAAAAATAAGATAAAAATGTAAATAAATCATAAAATAAGCCGTTTTTGGGCTGAAATGATCATCTTAAATTGTTCTACTTTGGTTCTTTATCATCATCATCTTTAATTCTTGAAGTTTAACCCGCTCAAAGGTCTATCCGGGCTTACGATTGATTAATAATGGACAATCAACAACTACACACAAACGATGCAAGACGTGAATGCTTCTTGAATTAGGTTATTTAGTTAGAAAAATGATTAAAGTTAAGAATAAGAAGTCTGGATACAAATTCGATATCCATTCGAAGACACTTACTTTTGCTTTTAGACTCAACACATTGATCGTTGACTTTCTAACTAACCACTTGTCTAACCAAACTATAAACTAATACCACAACACTCTTTCCCACCTTTCAATTAGGTAGCTCGTATCATTTATCTTCAACACTTCGAACTTAGATTGCAAAGTTTGCAATCTTGCTTCCTTTAAAACCTCTAAAGTGATGTGAGTTTAAAAATAGTGTATATAGGTGGTTAATATCATTTGTGTTTATTGATTTCCAAATGCATGTTGGGCGTTTGCAACTATTTGTTGTGTTGAGGCTCTTATAAAAAAAAGCACTAGTTTTTTACTAGAACTCTTTGAGCAACAATTGGTAGATTGAGTTAGAAGTACAAAATGCGGAACAGGAAGCGCGGAAAAAGCATTTGAGTTCATAATCAACAATGGTGGCATTGCATCTAGAAGTGATTATCCCTTTACAGGGATATATGGTACTTGCAATAAAAACAAGGTTCGTCTCATGTGTGATAATCTTATTTAATTTTAGTTTACTATTAAAATTTTGTTGTTTGTATGTAATAGAAAAAAGTTGCTTCTATCGATGACTATGCAATTGTACCGGAAAGTTAATTGGTGCTGATGAGAGCCGTCGCTCATCAACCAGTTTGTGTAGACGTTGATTCAACCCGCGAAGCATTTCAATGTTATCCAGGGGTACTTTCCTATTTCCCCACTTAGTGTAATAGCATATTGATTTGTTAAATCCAAATTTTCTACGTATTTTGAGAAAAACCAACAGGGTATATGATGCAGTCGGAAAGAGAAAGATAGATAATTGAACCTGTTGATTCAACGAGAATACAAGGAACGACTCTTCTAACTATCATTGATTCACGAAAAATACCGATAATCAGGGTTTACACTAACACACACTGTGATAGAGAGAAAAAAACAGATATTACATAAACTTCAATAACAATTCACCCATATCTTACAAACATATAAAGAAAGGAAACCAAAGTTTAATGGGCCACAAAACATAAACGGGCCAAATGTAAAGTCCAACAAAATGTAAAAATAAGACAAAAATGTAAATAAGTCATAAAATAAGCCGTTTTTGGGCTGAAACGATCATCTTAAATTGTTCTACTTTGGTTCTTTATCATCATCATCTTCAATTCTTGAAGTATAACCCGCTCAAAGGACTATCCAGGCTTACGATTGATTAATAATGGACATTCAACAACTACACACAAACGATGCAAGACGTGAATGCTTCTTGAATTAGGTTATTTAGTTAGAAAAATGATTAAAGTTAAGAATAAGAAGTCTGGGTACAAATTCGAAATCCATTCGAAGACACTTACTTTCGCTTTAAGACTTAACACATTGATCGTTGACTTTCTAACTAACCACTTGTCTGACCAAACAATAAACTAATACCACAACACTCTTTCCCACCTTTCAATTAGATAGCTCGTATCATTTATCTTCAACACTTCGGACTTAGATTGCAAAGTATGCAATCTTGCTTCCTTTCAAACCTCTAAAGTGATGTGAGTTTGAAAATAGTGTATATAGGTGGTTAATATCATTTATATTTATTGATTTACAGATGCATGTTGGGCGTTTGCAACTATTTGTTGTGTTGAGCCTCTTATAACATAAAAGCACTGGTTTTTTACTATAACTCTTTGAGCAGCAAATGATTGATTGCGTTAGAAGTACAAAATGCGGAAGAGGAAGTGCGGAAAAAGAATTTGAGTTCATAATCAACAATGGTGGCATTGCATCTAGAAGTGATTATCCCTTTACTGGAATATATGGTACTTGCAAAAAAACAAGGTTCATCTCATGTGTGATAATCTCATTTAATTTTAGTCTACTATTAAAATTTTGTTGTTTGTATGTAATAGAAAAAAGTTGCTTCTAACGATGACTATGCAATTGTACCGGAAAGTGAATTGGCGCTGATGAGAGCCGTCGCTCATCAACCGGTTTGTGTGGACATTGATTCCACCCGCGAAGCATTTTAACGTTATCCAGGGGTACTTTTCCTATTTCCCCACTTAGTGTAATAGCTTATTGATTAGTTAAATCCAAATTTCCAACGTATTTTCAAAAAAACAAACAGGGTATATGATGCAGTCGGAAACAGAAACATAGATAATTGAACCTGTTGATTCAACGAGAATACAAGGAACGACTCTTCTAACTATCGTTGATTCACGAAGAATACCGATAATCAGGGTTTACACTAACACACACTGTGATAGAGAGAAACAAACAGATATTTCATAAACTCAATAACAATTCACCCATCTCTTACAAACATATAAAGAAAGGAAACCAAAGTCGAATGGGCCATAAACATAAACGAGCCAAAAACTGGGCCAAATGTAAAGTCCAACAAAATGTTTAAATAAGACAAAAATGTAAATAACTCATAACATAAGCTGTTTTTGGGCTGAAAGGATTATCTTTAATTTTTGTACTTTAGTTCTTCATCATCATCATCTTTAATTCTTGAAGTTTAACCCGCTCAAAGGTCTATTCAGGCTTACGATGGATTAATAATGGACATTTAACAAATACACACAAACGATGCAAGACGTGAATGCTTCTTGAATTAGGTTGTTTAGTTAGAAAAATGATTACTGTTAAGAATAAGAAGTCTGGGTACAAATTCGACATCAATTCGAAGACTCTTACTTTCGCTTTTATCCTCAACACATTGATCGTTAACGTTATAACTAACCACTTGTCTAACCAAACAATAAACTAATACCACAACACTCCTTCCCGCCTTTCAATTATTTAACTCGTATCATTTATCTTCAACGCTTTGAACTTAGATTGCAAAGTTTGCAATCTTGCTTCCCTTAAAACCTATAAAGTTATGTGAGTTTGAAAATAGTGTATATAGGTGGTTAATATCATTTGTGTTTATTGATTTACAGATGCATGTTGGGCGTTTGCAACTATTTGTTATGTTGAGGCTCTTATAAAAAAAGCACTTGTTTTTTACTAGAACTCTCTAAGTAGCAGTTGGTTGATTGCGTTAGACGTACAAAATGCGGAAGAGGAAGCGCGGAAAAAGCATTTGAGTTCAGAATCAACAATGGTAGCATTGCATCTAGAAGTGATTATCCATTTACTGGGATATATGGTACTTGCAATAAAAACCAGGTTTGTCTCATGTGTGATAATCTTAGTTAATTTTAATTTACTATTAAAATTTTGTTGTTTGTTTGTAATAGAAAAAAGTTGATTCTATCGATGACTATGAAATTGTACCGGAAAGTGAATTGGCGCTGATGAGAGCCGTCGCTCATCAACCGGTTTGTGTGGACGTTGATTCCACCCGCGAAGCATTTCAACGTTATCCAGGAGTACTTTTCCTATTTGCCCACTTAGTGTAATAGCGTATTGATTTGTTAAATCTTAATTTTCAACGTATTTTGAGAAAAAGCAACAGGGTATATGATGCAGTCGGAATCAGAAAAATAGATAATTGAACTTGTTGATTCAACGAGAATACCTGAAACAACTCTTCTAACTATCGTTGATTCACGAAGAATACCGATAATTAGGGTTTACACAAACACACACTGTGATAGAGAGAAAAAAATAGATTTTTTCATAAACTTCAATACCAATTCACCCATCTCTTACAAACATATAAAGAAAGGAAACCAAAGTCGAATGGGCCACAAAACATGAACGGGCCAAAAACTGGGCCAAATGTAAAGTCCAACAAAATGTAAAAATAAGAAAAAAATGTAAATAACTCATAAAATAAGCCGTTTTTTAAGCTGAAACGATCATCTTTAATTATTCTACTTTGGTTCTTCATCATCATCATCTTTAATTCTTGAAGTTTAACCTGCTCAAAGGTCTATCCAGGCTTACGATTAATTAATAATGGACATTCAACAACTACACACAAACGATGTAAGACGTGAATGCTTTTTGAATTAGGTTATTTAGTTAGAAAAATGATTACTGTTAAGAATAAGAAGTCTGGGTACAAATTCGATATCCATTCGAAGACTCTTACTTTCGCTTTTATACTCAACACATTGATCGTTGACTTTCTAACTAACCACTTGTCTAACCAAACAATAAAATAATACCACAACACTCTTTCCCGCCTTTCAATTAGGTAGCTCGTATCATTTATTTTCAACACTTCGAATTCAGATTACAAAGTTTGCAATCTTGCTTCCTTTAAAAGCTCTAAAGTGATGTTAGTTTGAAAATAGTGTATATAGGTGGTTAATATCATTTGTGTTTATTGATTTACAGATGCATGTTGGGCGTTTTCAACTATTTGTTGTGTTGAGGCTCTTATAAAAAAAGCACTTGGTTTTTACTAGAACTCTCTGAGCAGCAGTTGGTTGATTGCATTAGAAGTACAAAATGCGGAAGAGGAAGCACGGAAAAAGCATTTGAGTTCAAAATCAACAATGGTAGCATTGCATCTAGAAGTGATTATCCCTTTACAGGGATATATGGTACTTGCAATAAAAACCAGGTTCATCTCATGTGTGATAATCTCTTTTATTTTTAGTTTACTATTAAAATTTTGTTGTTTGTATGTAATAGAAACACGTTGCTTCTATCGATTACTATGCAATTGTACCGGAAAGTGAATTGGCGCTGATGAGAGTCGTCGCTCATCAACCGGTTTGTGTGGACGTTGATTCCACCCGCGAAGCATTTCAATGTTATCCAGGGGTACTTTTCCTATTTCCCCACTTAGTGTAATAGCATATTGATTTGTTAAATCCAAATTTCCAACGTATTTTCAAAAAAACGAATAGGGTATATGATGCAGTCGGAAACAGAAAGATAGATAATTGAACCTGTTGATTCACGCATCTCTTACAGAGATATAAAGAAAGGAAACCAAAGTCGAATGGGCCACAAAACATAAACGGGCCAAAAACTGGGCCAAATGTAAAGTCCAACAAAATTTTAAAATAAGACAAAAATGTAAATAACTCATAACATAAGCCGTTTTGGAGCCGAAACGATTATCTTTAATTTTTCTACTTTAGTTCTTCATCAACATCATCTTTAATTCTTGAAGTTTAACCCGCTCAAAGGTCTATCCAAGCTTACGATTGATTAATAATGGACATTCAACAAATACACACAAACGATGGAAGACGTGAATGCTTCTTGAATTAGGTTATTTAGTTAGAAAAATGATTATTGTTAAAAATAAGAAGTCTGGGTACAAATTCGACATCCATTCGAAGACTCTTACTTTCGCTTTTATACTTAACACATTGATCGTTGATTTTATAACTAACCACTTGTTTAACCAAACAATTAACTTATACCACAACACTCTTTCCCGCCTTTCAATTAGTTAGCTCGTATCATTTATCTTCAACACTTCAAACTCAGATTACAAAGTTTGCAATTGTAACGCCCTGAATAATGTCTAAGCGAGCCAAATATTAATAATGGGCTTAGACAAGATCATTTAATGGAAAGAAGATGGATATGGGTTATAGACCGAGTTAACTCTTCGGGATATGTGTTTGGCGAGTTTAAGGTCCCGGGAACGCCCGATATATATAAACGGATCAGCTTGAGTAGCTCTCATTTGCAACTCAACACTCTAGTTCTAGAGAGAGAGTAGAGAGAGAAAGTAGAGAGAGTTGAAGATTTAAGGCTCGGATAATCCCGGGATTGAAGATCAGTGTTCGTGGGCATCGAAACAACAAGAAAACACCAGGAATCCAGGTAAGAAACATCATTCAATCGTTGCTTTTGATGTAAACCCGGATTCTAGGGTTTGGGTTTTTAAAAGTGGCAAAGATTCGCCCAAAACTCACGTTTTTGTGTAAGAAAACATGTAAGAAGCTTAGATAAAGCTTATTGGGTGAAAAACAAAGGTTTTGGGTGTAAAAGATTGAAGTTTGGGTCAAAAATGGGGTGGTTCGTAATTTTCAGCCCGTTTTGCGAAACTGGAGTTCATCCAGCGAAATTAGGTATTCATCCAGCGAAACTATGGATCTTCCTGCGAAACTATAGTTTCGCAGGTAGTTTCGCAAACATGGTTTTCCAACGAAAGTTGGGCGAAACTGGCAGCGAAACTGGCAGCGAAGATGCCAGCGAAACTGCCAGCGAAGATGCCAGCGAAACTGCTAGTGAAACTAGCAGCGAAACTATTGGCGAATCTGGCTGAGAAATTGCTGATCTTGCAGCGAAATTAGCAGCGAATTTAGGCAGAAATTAATCGCTTTAAGTGTCAGCTTATCTGCAGGCTGTGTAGAGTGATTCTAGCCTTGTAAGCTTAGTTTTGAAGTTGGTCTCGGTATCCAGGTGAGTTCTAGATCCCCCATTTTATAAGTTTTCCATGTTTTGGGGCTATTATGCATACTAAATTTACGTTTTTAAATGACCAAGATTTTAAGAGGTTTTAACAGGAAGAACGATTTTTCTATAAGTAAATATGTTATATAAATCCTTAAATATAAAAATTTTTCGCGCTGACCTGGCAGCCGGCCCCAGCCAGGGGCGTTGCCCCTTGGACCCCACTAGGGGCTGCTGCCCCTAGGACCCCGCTGTCAGGGGCTGCCGCCCCCGAACCCCCGCTGTCTCGCGGCGGTTCGGTTATGTTTTATGATGATTTTACTTGGCATGATGTGTACTTGATAAATTAAGTATTATATACTAAAGTGGAAGATGATATTAATGAAAAGCGAAACTTAATGAATGTTACCCCCGGGCCCGTTTGATGATGGAAAGTCTTGCAAGCACTATGATAGACTTCACTTATGTGAGTCTAATGTATGATGATGGATCTGTATTCATGAGCGGGCTATGTGCCTTGCAGTGTGGATCAACTGTCGGGGGTTAGCTACCGTTTCATGTGTACCGACAGGGATTGGCATTTGTTGTCAATCAACATGGAGCTCTTGCTTTGTGCAATCTCATTTATGATGAAAGTGAAAGATAATGAAAGAATGAAAGATAATGAACATGCTTATTATGATGCAAGTAATGTTATGTACTATGATGTATGCATGGTCGTTATATGAAGGATAAAGTTATATTTTCTTATATTATTTAAAACTAGAACTCACTCAGCGAAGCTGACTTTTATGCATAATAGTTGGCAGGTAAACGCTGATGCTGAGGATGGCACATGGAGCTACTTGGGGAGCTATGGATGGCATTCCTATTTATGCAATAGTTATTGTAATTTAAGAACAAGTAACATGTTTTGTTTGAAATTAAAGGACAAATGTATGAGTACAATATGGTTTCTAAGTTTTAAATGAATGTCTAATTATTTTCGCTGCAATGTTTTATTATTAAACTGATTTTATGCTATGATTAACCAACTGTGAGGCTTCCCGGGAACGGGGCCTTACAGCAATCTTGCTTCCTTTAAAACCTCTAAAGTGATGTTAGTTTGAAAATAGTGTATATAGGTGGTTAATATCATTTGTGTTTATTGATTTACAAATGCATGTTGGGCGTTTGCAACAATTTGTTGTGTTGAGGCTCTTATAAAAAAAGCACTTGTTTTTTACTAGAACTCTCTGAGCAGCAGTTGGTTGATTGCTTTAGAAGTACAAAATACGGAAGAGGAAGCGCGGAAAAAGCATTTGATTTCAGAATCAACAATGGTAGCATTGCATCTAGAAGTGATTATCCCTTTACAGGGATATATGATACTTGCAATAAAAACCAGATTTGTCTCATGTGTGATAATATTATTTAATTTCAATTTACTATTAAAATTTTGTTGTTTGTTTGTAATAGAAAAAGGTTGCTTCTATCGATGACTATGCAATTGTACCAGAAAGTGAATTGGCGCTGATGAGAGCCGTCGCTCATCAACCGGTTTGTGTGGATGTTGATTCCACCCGCGAAGCATTTCAACGTTATATACAGGGGTACTTTTCCTATTTCCCCACTTAGTGTAATAGCATATTGATTTGTTAAATCTTAATTTTCAACGTAGTTTGAGAAAAAGCAACAGGGTATATGATGCAGTCGGAATCAGAAAGATAGATAATTGAACCTGTTGATTCAACGAGAATACCCGAAACAACTCTTCTAACTATCGTTGATTCACGAAGAATACCGATAATTAGGGTTTACACAAACACACACTGTGATAGAGATAAAAAAATAGGTTTTTTTATAAACTTCAATACCAATTCACCCATCTCTTACAAACATATAAAGAAAGGAAACCAAAGTCGAATGGGCCACAAAACATGAACGGGCCAAAAACTGGGCCAAAAATAAAGTCCAACAAAATGTAAAAATACGAAAAAAATGTAAATAACTCATAAAATAAGCCGTTTTTTAGGCTGAAACGATCATCTTTAATTGTTCTACTTTGGTTCTTCATCGTCATCATCTTTAATTCTTGAAGTTTAACCCGCTCAAAGGTCTATCCAGGCTTACGATTGATAATAATGGACATTCAACAACTACACCCAAATGATGTAAGACGTGAATGCTTCTTGAATTAGGTTATTTAGTTTGAAAAATTATTACTGTTAAGAATAAGAAGTCTGGGTACAAATTCGATATCCATTCGAAGACTCTTACTTTTGCTTTTACACTCAACACATTGATCGTTGACTTTCTAACTAACCACTTGTCTAACCAAACAATAAAATAATACCACAACATTCTTTCCCGCCTTTCAATTAGGTAGCTCGTATCATTTATCTTCAACACTTCGAATTCAGACTACAATGTTTGCAATCTTGCTTCCTTTAAAAGCTCTAAAGTGATGTTAGTTTGAAAATTGTGTATATAAGTGATTAATATCATTTTTGTTTATTGATTTACAGATGCATGTTGGGCGTTTCCAACTATTTGTTGTGTTGAGGCTCTTATAAAAAAAGAACTTGGTTTTTACTAGAACTCTCTGAGCAGCAGTTGGTTGATTGCATTAGAAGTACAAAATGCGGAAGAGGAAGCGCGGAAAAAGCATTTGAGTTCAAAATCAACAATGGTAGCATTGCATCTAGAAGTGATTATCCCTTTACAGGGATATATGGTACTTGCAATAAAAACCAGGTTCATCTCATGTGTGATAATCTCATTTATTTTTAGTTTACTATTAAAATTTTGTTGTTTGTATGTAATAGAAACACGTTGCTTCTATCGATTACTATGCAATTGTACCGGAAAGTGAATTGGCGCTGATGAGATCCGTCGCTCATCAACCGGTTTGTGTGGACGTTGATTCCACCCGCGAAGCATTTCAATGTTATCCAGGGGTACTTTTCCTATTTCCCCACTTAGTGTAATAGCATATTGATTTGTTAAATCCAAATTTCCAACGTATTTTCAAAAAAACGAACAGGGTATATGATGCAGTCGGAAACAGAAAGATAGATAATTGAACCTGTTGATTCAACGAGAATACTAGGAACGACTCTTCTAACTATCGTTGATTCACGAAGAATACCGATAATCAGGGTTTACACTAACACAAACTGTGATAGAGAGAAACAAAAAGATATTTCATAAACTTCAATAACAACTCACGCATCTCTTACAAACATATAAAGAAAGGAAACCAAAGTCGAATGGACCACAAAACATAAACGGGCCAAAAACTGGGCCAAATGTAAAGTCCAACAAAATGTTAAAATAAGACAAAAATGTAGATAACTCATAACATAAGCCATTTTTTAGCCGAAACGATTATCTTTAATTTTTCTACTTTAGTTCTTCATCAACATCATCTTTAATTCTTGAAGTTTAACCCGCTCAAAGGTCTATCCAAGCTTCGATGATTAATAATGGACATTCAACAAATACACACAAACGATGGAAGACATGAATGCTTCTTGAATTAGGATATATAGTTAGAAAAATGATTATTGTTAAGAATAAGAAGTCTGGGTACAAATTCGACATCCATTCGAAGACTCTTACTTTCGCTTTTATACTTAAGACATTGATCGTTGACTTTATAACTAACCACTTGTTTAACCAAACAATTAACTTATACCACAACACTCTTTCCCGCCTTTCAATTAGTTAGCTCGTATCATTTATCTTCAACACTTCAAACTCAGATTACAAAGTTTGCAATCTTGCTTCCTTTAAAACCTCTAAAGTGATGCTAGTTTGAAAATAGTGTATATAGGTGGTTAATATCATTTGTGTTTATTGATTTACAGATGCATGTTGGGTGTTTGCAACTATTTGTTGTGTTGAGTCTCTTATAAAAAAAAGCACTGGTTTTTTACTAGAACTCTCTGAGCAGCAGTTGGTTGATTGCGTTAGAAGTACAAAATATAGAAGAGGAAGCGCGGAAAAAGCATTTGATTTCAAAATCAACAATGGTAGCATTACATCTAGAAGTGATTATCCCTTTACAGGGATATATGGTACTTGCAATAAAAACCAGGTTTGTCTCATGTGTGATAATCTTATTTAATTTTAATTTACTATTAAAATTTTATTGTTTGTTTGTAATAGAAAAACGTTGCTTCTATCGATTACTATGCAATTGTACCGGAAAGTGAATTGGCGCTGATGAGAGCCGTCGCTCATCAACCAGTTTGTGTGGACGTTGATTCCACCAGTAAAGCATTCAACGTTATGCAGGGGTACTTTTCCTATTTCCCCACTTAGTGTAATATCATATTGATTTGTTAAATCTTAATTTTCAACGTATTTTGAGAAAAATCAACAGGGTATATGATGCAGTCGGAATCAGAAAGATAGATAATTGAACCTGTTGATTCAACGAGAATACCCGAAACAACGCTTCTAACTATCGTTGCTTCTCGAAGAATACCAATAATCAGGGTTTACACTAACACACATTGTGATAGAGAAAAAAAATAGATTTTTCATAAACTTAAATAACAATTCACCCATCTCTTACAAACATATAAAGAAAGGAAACTAAAGTCGAATGGGCCACAAAACATGATCGGGCCAAAAACTGGGCCAAATGTAAAATCTAACAAAATGTAAAAATAAGACAAAAATGTAAATAACTCATAAAATAAGCCGTTTTTAGGCTGAAACGATCATCTTAAATTGTTCTACTTTGGTTCTTCATTATCATCATCTTTAATTCTTGAAGTTTAACCCGCTCAAAGGTCTATCCGGGCTTACGATTGATTAATAATGGACATTCAACAACTACACACAAACGATGCAAGACGTGAATGCTTCTTGAATTAGGTTATTTAGTTAGAAAAAATGATTACCGTTAAGAATAAGAAGTCTGGGTACAAATTCGACGTCCATTCGACTCAAAACTCTTACTTTCGCTTTTATACTCAACACATTGATCGTTGACTTTCTAAGTAACCACTTGTCTAACCAAACAATAAAATAATACCACAATACTCTTTCCCGCCTTTCAGTTAGGTAGCTCGTATCATTTATCTTCAACACTTCAAACTCAGATTACAAAGTTTGCAATCTTGCTTCCTTTAAAACCTCTAAAGTGATGTTAGTTTGAAAATAGTGTATATAAGTGGTTAATATCATTTGTGTTTATTGATTTACAGATGCTTGTTGGGCGTTTGCAAATATTTGTTGTGTTGAGGCTCTTATAAAAGAAGCACTTGGTTTTTACTAGAACTCTCTAAGCAGCAATTGGTTGATTGCATTACAAGTACAAAATGCGGAAGAGGAAGCGCGGAAAAAGCATTTGAGTTCAAAATCAACAATGGTAGCATTGCATCTAGAAGTGATTATCCCTTTACAGGGATATTTGGTACTTGCAATAAAAACCAGGTTTGTCTCATGTGTGGTAATCTTATTTAATTTTAATTTACTATTTAAATTTTGTTGTTTGTATGTAATAGAAAAAAGTTGCTTCTATCGATGACTATGCAATTGTACCGGAAAGTGAATTGGCGCTAATGAGAGCTGTCGCTCATCAACAGGTTTGTGTGGACGTTGATTCCACCCGCGAAGCATTTTAACGTTATTCAGGGGTACTTTTCCTATTTCCCCACTTAGTGTAATAGCATATTGATTTGTTAAATCCAAATTTCCAACGTATTTTTAGAAAAACAACAGGGTATATGATGCAGTCGGAAACTGAAAGATAGATAATTGAATCTGTTGATTCAACGAGAATACCCGAAACAACTCTTCTAACTATCGTTGCTTCTCGAAGAATACCAATAATCAGGGTTTACACTAACACACATTGTGATAGAGAAAAAAAATAGATTTTCATAAACTTAAATAACAATTCACCCATCTCTTACAAATCTATAAAGAAAGGAAACTAAAGTCGAATGGGCCAAAACATGAACGGGCCAAAAGGTGGGCCAAATGTAAAGTTCAACAAAATGTAAAAATAAGACAAAAATGTAAATAACTCATTAAATAAGCCGTTTTTAGGCTGAAACAATCATCTTAAATTGGTCTACTTTGGTTTTTCATCATCATCATCATCATCTTTAATTCTTGAAGTTTAACCCGCTCAAAAGTCTATCGCGGCTTATGATTGATTATAATAATGGACATTCACAACTACACACACAAATGATGCAGACGCGTGAATGCTTCTTGAATTAGGTTATTTAGTTAGAAAAGATATTATCTTAAGAATGCTTAGTCTGGGTACTCAAACACATTGATCGTTGACTTTCTAACTAACCACTTGTCTAACCAAACAATAAAATAATACACAAACACTCTTTCCCGCCTTTCAATTAGGTAGCTTGTATCATTTATCTTCAACACTTCGAACTAGATACAAGTTTGCAATCTTGCTTCCTTTAAAACCTTTAAAGTGAGTTAGTTTGAAAATAGTGTATATAGGTGGTTAATATCATTTGTGTTTATTGATTTACAAAGCATGTGGGGCGTTTGCAACTATTTGTTGTGTTGAGGCTCTTATTAAAAAAACACTTGTTTTTTACTAGAAATCTCTGAGCAGCAGTTGGTTGATTGCGTTAGAAGTAAAAATCGGAAGAGGAAGCGCGGAAAAGCATTTGAGTTCAAAATCAACAATGGTAGCACTTTATCTAGAAGTGATTATCCTTTTACAGGGATATATGGTACTTGCAATAAAAACCAGGTTTGTCTCATGTGTGGTAATCTTATTTAATTTTAATTTACTATTTAAATTTTGTTGTTTGTTTGTAATAGAAAAAAGTTGCTTCTATCGATGACTATGCAATTGTACCGGAAAGTGAATTGGCGCTGATGAGAGCCGTCGCTCATCAACCGGTTTGTGTGGACGTTGATTCCACCCGCGAAGATTTCACGTTATCCAGGGGTACTTTTCCTATTCCCCACTTAGTGTAATAGCATATTGATTTGTAATCCAAATTTCCAACGTATTTTGAGAAAAACCAACAGGGTATATGTTGTTGTCAGAAACCGAAAGATAGATAATTGAACATGTTGATTTAACGAAAATACCTGGAACGACTCTTCTAATTATCGTTGATTCATGAAGAATACCAATAATCAGGGTTTACACTA